>CM051025.1:103019973-104219973 GCA_027627225.1 Congeria kusceri
TTTTAAACTTTAATGGTACTTTGCTGCGTAATATACCTTGTAATATGTATACTAAGTTTAGACGACGTGCATATTAGGATTATTTTCTTTGCAATGTGCTAGAACTGCAATAGTATTCTAATGTATATTGTATTCCATTGCAATATGGGTTTTTTTTCACGGCAATCTATTATAAAAATCCGTTCTAAATTCGATTTACAAAGAATATTCATACATAGTCATATATATAATTACTACATGTATACACATATGATGAGTAAATATAGCATTGCCAAGAATAAAGTGGACATGATAATTCAGAAACACATGACATAACATTGTGTTGTGTTAATATATTTGTTATACAAAAATAAGTATTATTATGTCTTTCAATATTTTGCAATATATTGAAATATGGTTTTGACATTTTTCAATATATTTCAGTGCATTTTTTGCAGTACTGCTGCAGTCCATAAATGAAAGTATTAATAAGAATATGTATTAAGCCATACACACCAGAATGATCTCTATCAATCAGGCGGAATATCGTCTCCAAATTGTCTCTATTTCTGTACAGCGTTTCAATAATGGACGGACTGTTCTGAAAGGAAAGGACAAAATGAAACGCGATACTTTCTTTATTTGTGTGTTTTAGTATAAAACCTTAAAGTTGTGTTTGTCCATGAAAAGTACATATTTCTCCAATTACGTGCATTAATGATACCCTACTCAGTCAACGCCGTAATGTTTACTAGCATCATATTTGCGCTAACAGCGATGATTCATTTATTAAGCAGTGACGATTCAGAAGGTTGAATTTGAAACTTGATGCACAGTTATGAACATAACTTGAAATTAATAAAGTTAAAGATACTATTTCTAGTTATTGCAAATGCCAAAACAGAGGTAATTTTGTGGCATTTCCAGCTTAACTGTCCCAAGGAATTTTTCATTCAGGAAATTGCAGTAATAAACATTGATTGTGTCGTATTAGCTTAGCGTTATTTAGCTTAGATAATTGATTTTTTTTTATTAAAATCACGCACACATTTTAGTAGCTGACTTAAACTTCAAAGATAACAAATCTGAATAATATGCCGTTGTATAAACTGATCTTGAACAGTTGCCAGTTCGAGATTTTAAATTATTATACTAATATTTGTTCGAATTGGCCATTAGATACATGTCAATCAAGGATTGTGTCGACCAATTAGGGGTTTATATTTCAATGGTAAATAATAGCACATGGTTGCATAATCCAATCAATATACCTCAAATCCTTGGACAAGCAACCTTGGACAAACAAAAAGGCAGAGCGAGCTATGTTCGTCTACTGGTTAATCGGCTAAAGTGTTAGACTTGTAAATTAATTAAAGAAATTGTGTTTCTCATACCTATAATATCTGAAAATATGACATAGACAGACAGACAGTTTATTAAGACGTATACATATGTACATCGTCTAAATCCTTACAATTTGATATAAAGTTCAAAGACATTCAGAAATAATCATACATTCATAACGTTCCAATGGGAGCTTTTGGCACACTATGAATCAATAAGCAGGTGGCTTATTATGCAATCTGCAATAATGACAAGGTATAAATCTCATACAATCACTCGATTAATAAAAGCGGAATAATGTGGCTTTCTTTGGAATCTGTGAATAATGATGACACGTGCTTTCATGGGAAATTATCGGTAATTTCATGAAATAACAATACGATTACGTGCACCAGGTACATGAAAAATTATGATTTTGCTTCAATTCTACTTTCCAGTTTATACAGGGTTCAAAGAAAGTTTAGATGTAAGCATTTTTTCCTAAAAGATACAACACAATAATAATATAATATATATAATTGATTTCTGTTGCACACTAACCGGATGTTGATCCGAGATATGACTAGTTCCAAACAAAGATTACACTGAACAGCACTTCTAACCCGCCACATACATAAATCGCAATAAAATGGCCATTTGTCTGACAAATTTGATCAAATTTTGACAGAAAGTAAATAAATGACAGAGACATACACTCGTATATTTTTATAGAAAAATTTGTGATGATTTTAAAGTAAACACACTTTAGCTACAGCCCTAAAAGGTAAAACTCGCAAAATACTGTGTCTGTGGTAACAGCGATAAACACTATTAATGAACCATAATGCTCAATTAGCACTCATAAAATAATAATTAAAGCATTAATTGCTGTTATGTTATACAGGGACCTCTGCCGTATGGAAATACCACGGTTTCATTTGAAATTATGAAAATTTGTCCACAATCTCTGAATTAGAACATGTTCCAGTTGCCACAATCTCTGAATTAGAACATGTTCCAGTTGCCACAATCTCTGAATTAGAACATGTTCCAGTTGCCACAATCTCTGCATTAGAACATGTTCCAGTTGCCACAATCTCTGCATTAGAACATGTTCCAGTTGCCACAATCTCTGAATTAGAACATGTTCCAGTTGCCACAATCTCTGAATTAGAACATGTTCCAGTTGCCACAATCTCTGCATTAGAACATGTTCCAGTTGCCACAATCTCTGCATTAGAACATGTTCCAGTTGCCACAATCTCTGCTTTAGAACATATTCCAGTTGCCACAATCTCTGCATTAGAACATGTTCCAGTTGCCACAATCTCTGCATTAGAACATGTTCCAGTTGCCACAATCTCTGCATTAGAACATGTTCCAGTTGCACCAGATTGCGATCGGCTTTATGTTGCTTTTTAATATGTCGGTTTAGTTTGTCCCCCAGATGTTTAATCAAGTTTATTTTTTAATTAAATGATTTCGTATGAACTGATACATTAAAAAAAAAAAGATAAAATTAGACCTGTGTCTAGTTCCCTAAAATGTTCAAGTTGGTAATGTTACTATTTGACGATTTTTATTTTTTAGGTTTATTATGGTATGAAGGTAAATTATCTGTCAAAATTTGCAATTACTAAAATGAAATTTTACATACAAATACAAAGGTCAGTACATTATTGTTTGTCTAAATGTGATTGAATTTGCCCCCCCAAAATGAGCTTTTTATAACCACATTTGCAAGTGTTGTGTTAGAAGTGCTGTTCAGTGTATTTTGAGACTTTTATATATTAGGGTTATAGCTTAATTGTGTTTATTGTAATATCAAATTTTGCAAGGAAGGCAATAAAAATGTACGAGTGAATGTCTCTGTCATCGATTTAATTGCTGTCAAAATTTGATCAAATTCGTCTAACAAATGGCCATTTAATTGCGATTTATGAAAGTGGCGGGTAAGAAGTGCTGTTCAGTGTATAATTACAACAAAAATCGAAAAAAAAAGTACTAGCGATAAACAAGCAGTTGAGTTTTGTTGGTGATCTCTCTTGTAAAGAATCCGAAAAAGCTAACGTATGAAACCAGGTTAGTCTCGTATTAGAGCTGAAACAATATAGCAAATTGATTTAGAATTTAAATATACAATATATTTATCGATAAATCGTTGCAGCTCTGTTTCGTGGAAAATTATTGCGTATTTTGTTTGTTTTTAATAAAACTCAGTTAGTTTGTTAGTTATAGTTGTATAATGATTTCAGGTTATTTTATCGACGATGGTATCATTTCACGTATTTCCCATGTTAATGTAACATATAACATAATAGTAGTTCTATATAGTTATATTTCGAGGGTTGAAAACCAGAAGGTACTAACTGCTATTTATTTCAATGGCAGTTAGTACCTTCCGGTTTTTAACCCTCGATATATTTCAGTCAGTATGTTCACTAAAATCAAACAGAAACTAAGAAGATACAATAGCATCTCCATAGCATACCCCACTGTATCTGTGCCTGACTTGTAGCTCTTCAAACGTAGTTTCATACTGAACATCGCCGTTGTTATCACATTTCGCTATCTTAGATTTCAGCGTTCGCCATGGTAACTCAATTTCCAGGACGGTTTCCATGGCAAAGCACCAGTCCTTGCTGCTAATGCTACCTGTAATGAACAAAATGAATTTCAACGTTGTGTAACCCCCCTACACCACTGATGTTAATTAACGCAAAACATCTTGAAACTTTCCAGGGATGGATTGCAACTTTTCATTGGATCTCGTTTTTGTTGAGGTCTTTTTCAAATTGATTAAGTTGTCTTCAGTTTCCCAGATAAGTTAACATATCAAATGATCTTGTATCACACAATGAAGATCGCGTTATTAATTCACCGTTACTGATTTAAATAACATTATTCAGCACGGCGTAACATGTCACGATTATTTGCCATTATTTACGTTGATGCATAGCAACGGACAGGAAGAAGATAGCATGAGAAGCAATAGTAGAACAAGATCTATGCACGCAAAAAAAAACACCATGGTCTAAGATACCGTATACCATAAAAATACAAACGACGGGTCTCAATTATTCCAAATGAACAGGGGTCTCAGGAGTTGATGCTTCTTGATTTTGGACTTTACAATTGGTTGTTATTTAAGGCACTGTCACAGAAAAGCTGTTATGGCTATTTCGTATATTGTATGTTTAAGTACTTTCAACTTCGTATTTTGCATCAGGAAGCGATTGAACAGAATGGACGCTATGTCCATTAAAACGCTTTAAAGTTAACATATAAAAATAATAAACTCATAAATGAATAATATCACAATTCAAAGTATCGTGTGTTAGTGAAAATATCACTAGTTTTGCTATCTGTAAAATAATAAACTAATGTGAACGCTTAAAATTTCAAAAATACATATACAAATATTGAAATATACACGAAATATTATATTTCTTGTGGTAAAACTGACTCTTTTCTTGAAACAGAATATACCAACCACTGGTTGAATTCGCAAAGGAAAACGCCCATTCAAATGTCAGATAATGTTACGATGCAAGTTTAGATCAAAATCGAAAACGCGTTTGATTTAAATTTGGACACTTATGATATTTATAATTGTACATGTTAAACAGCTGTCCTACAAACCCTACCATATACTGTCCGCTTAATAAGCACATGACTTATGAACATTGTACAGGCAGTGATGGATTTCCATTGTCTTCTACCTGAATTATCCAGATCGTACTTTTTGAACTCTGATAGCAGTTCATGCTTGGAAGTCAAGATCTTTTCTTTCAAGTCTTGAATGGCTGATTTCTCCACCGTATTGATCCTGATAGAAGAATATTCATATTACTGTATTGGGTTCATAAAGTGTACAGTGCTGAAGTTCTGTGAACAATGCATAAATCCATATAACGGTACAGTCGCAAATGGAAATGGAACGATTTAATTATATCTCGCATAAAATAGCTATTTATGTGAATTTACATGTGACCCCATAAATTTACGGGTAATTTGAATCTTTGCAAAGAAGACATTTAAAGAAGTAAAACCGACTTTAACATTGTTTACATGCGTTGAATATACATGTAGTTTGGAAGCATAGAAATTGCACAACCATAAAATCATTCACACAGTACCGTTAAAATATCTGCTAGATAAAACCAGTACCGTATGGATATACATGTACTATTTATTTTCTAGACCTATAATTTCTATACTACATCAAGCTAATAAAAAATCACGTTTTCTCATAGTGATTAAATACCAGTAGAGCTATAATTCTATATGGCTTAAAAATCAAACAGTTAATCCCATAAAAGATTAAATTTAGAATGCTATAAAAACGATTGTCATTGCTTTGATATTATACATATATATTCCTATGCAAGAATACAAGAATATAGACGACTATAGCAGATACGTAGATTAACGTGTAGCAAATAAAAATCCGGGTATCTCATAGTGATAAAATACCAGTATAATTTTTTTTTTAAAGCCTTAAATATAAAAAGGTTACTAGCGCAGTTCCTAAATCCGCCGCATTTGAGGGGTATTTTTACGATATTTTCAAGTTGTTCACCGATTGACATAAAAATTCACATAAGTCAAGTTAGGTTTACATGTGCATTTTCTTGCGGGTTTGGTTACATTTCAAATAAATGGCAAATGAATTTTTTTTATTGCGATTGAAGGCCTAAACAGAGCAAAAAATGAGCGTGGGAGTTCCTAAATCCGCCACCCCTCTTTAAAATGTTCAAATTGCTCGAAAATAATATTCTTTGATGAATTCTGTTTTCAAAGCAACTTCTATTGACCTCTATTGACAAAACTCCCACTTTTTTTTTTTTTTTTTATTTAAGGTTCATTTTCTAGTGTTTAAAATAAAACACGGTGATCCGAAGTTGCTTGGTGAAAATCGTAGATCACACCTGTGACATGCTTATTCCACATTAGACTATTGTTCTTATTTAATTTTCTATAATAAGCAACTCGTTGTCTGTTGTTAATACAGTGTTTCTTCGAATACTTATTTTTTTTTCTAAAAGTAGCTCTGAAACTGAGGCCCTGCGTGCACGTGGGACAAATAATGAGGGTTTTTAGTAGCGAGACATTTGCGCTCTTAATATGCAGTTTTTTTCAGCATTATATTGTATGTAATGCCAATGAATAATGGTTATTTTTATGCTGCAAATGCTCACAAGGACATAATATTAAAACACGATAATTCAATGTTATCATGGACACCATGCGGGGCCTCAAAATTGCGCATGCGCAGTATGAAATAGACTCCCCGCATGCAGTTTGTTTGCATTTAGGGCTTATGTACAAAATAATTGGATTAAATATTCATGTATGCACAAATCAACGATAAAAACTCGTCAGCGTTGTTAAGGGAAAGTATCTGATTGATCGAGATCAACAAAATAGAAATCGCCGGTAAACAACGCTTATTCGGATCGGGTGACGGATTTAGGCAAGTGGCGGATTTAGGCACTGCGCCAGTAGTCCCATAAAAGTTTACATCTGGAAAGTTATTAAGACGTTTATCATTGCTTTGATAGTATACATAGCAATAAATAATCCCATGCGAGGGAACATGTAGATGACGACTATCACACAAACGTAGACAATATAAATCATAAGCACATACCTCTGAGTGAAAGAGACTTTGCGTTGGGCGGAACTATGTGTTGACATGTACTGTACCACGCGGCACTCAAGCGCCGCCCCCTGAATGCGAACATACGCCCCCAGGTTACTGCCCATCTCGTAATAGTTGGACGCCGAGAACACGGTCAGCACCTGGCAAATTGAACATGCTATTTTAGCGTTACCCATGGCTACACATTTTCTAAAATTATAAAAACTGATTTGTATTTTCATATTTTCTGGGCAAATGTATGGTGGCATAGAACAGCTGGGCAAATGTATGGTGGCATAGAACAGCCTTACGATAACTCTTAAGGTTCGCGAAAACTTTCGTGTTAACTACTTAAGGTTTGTGAAGACTTTCGTAATAACTACTTAGAGTTCGCGAAAATATTTGTGTTACCACTTATTTATAACGATAGTTATCTAGATATTAAGTTAGCGTTTGCGAATACATTTCTGCTAGATATTTTATTATTATACTAAATGGCCTATAAGTGCCCAGAACTGACATAAGATACATTTCTTGGGGTTGCGAGGTCTTCCGCAGTATCCTACTAACGCAAATTTTATCACGATAATTATTCGACAACGCAAATGTTAACACGTTAATATTCCTGATACCACTTAATTATCACAAATGTATTTGCAAACCAATTCGTGTTATCTGACGCTAACATTATCACGATAATTATCTGACAACACAAATATTAACATGTTAATATTCCTGTTACCACTTAAAATGTGCCCAAGGTCTTTCGCAGTATCTTACTAACGCAAATTGTATCATTATAATTATCTTGCACCGCAAATCTTAACACGTTAATATTCCTGCTACCACTTAATCTGTGCCCGAGGTCTTCTGAAATATCTTACTAACACGAATTTTATCGTGATAATTATCTGAAAACGCAAATCAAAACACGTTAATATTCCTGATACCACTTAATTATCACAAATGAATTCGCAAACGATTCCTTTTTGATCTAACGCGAACATCATCACAATACATGTAATTATCTGACAACACATATCTTAACACGTTAATATTCCTGTTACCACTTAAAATGTGCCCGAGGTCTTGCGCAGTATCTTACTAACGCGAAAATTATCATGATAATTATCTTGCAACGCAAATCTTAACAAGTTAATATTCCTGATACCACATAAGTTTTTATTAACTGAAATTCTGATGTCAGTTTTGGGCACTTTTAGGTCTGTTTTTTGTTTAGCAAATAAATATATTACGCAGAAAAAATTCGCAAACGCTATCAATCTATAAGATTAATAAAACGAAACTTAAGTGGTAACACGAACATCTTCGCGAACCTTAAGTAGTTATCGTAAGGCAGATCTATGCCACCATACAAATGTTTCATTTCTCATAAATATCCGAGCTTATAAACCTACCTTGACCAAAGGAGGCATGTTTCATTTCTCATATTTATCCAAGTTTATGAACCTAACTTGACCAAAGATAAGTGATGCATTCCTCATATTTATCCTTATTGATGCACATATATTGACCAAACTCCATTTCTCATATTATCCGTGTGTATGAACCTTATATGAGCAAAGGAGGTATGACCCTACCTGTCCATTATGCGTGTATTCATACCCCTCGGGTTTGCACTCGTGGGAGCGGATCATCAGTTTGAACTTGTTCTGCTGGAGGAAACTCGAGGTGATGTCAGGGCCGAAGTAGCTACCGCCGCCTCGGAACGTGTTGGGTTGGCAGCCGTCATTGGGCTTGGGGTCACTCCATAGTAAATCTAGCACCTGTCACCATAACGCATCCACTTGTGTATGTTAATTTTGTCTTAAACCGACAATACAATTAATATCAAAAAGCAGTTAAAGATGAAAAAATGCATGCATGCCTAAGTCTTAAATAGGTTTGTGTAACAAAAGGTAATGAGTAGTAGAGAATGATACTGTCATGTTTCATTAATTTAATTTTAGAACAGAAAAAGTATTTTCTAACAACAACTTTAATATAACATTTTTTACGTTTCACGATTTTTCAGCCAACTTCAAGAAATAGCAATGGTATAATTAAGTACAATGTATAGTTACAAACTTAAATTGGACAGTCATGCGTATTTCACATGTATGTTTCTAATAATAAAACTAAACAAAAAATCATATAAGCAACTGTTCCAAGTCTTAAACGGTTTAGCAGAAGATCAAACATGAGGTTATTAGTGTTCTACCTCATTTCACTATTTCAATCATAAGAACGCCATAAGAAGGTGCACATGACACTGACCTGTTTCCACTCGATCAAATCCTGTGGGTCAATGGTGCTTATATCCCCACACTCCCCTGGCGGCTGAAGGGTCGACATGTACTGAAATTACGCGGATCAATAATATTCAAGGTACAAAAGACATGGTGAAGGTCTCGCCAAAGCTCCGTTTAGAGCTGTATTCCTCAACATTCAACATTCAAGAATGTCCAATCATAAGAGAACATACAAATTGCTAAGCCAGTATTAAAACATTTACAACAGATGATGTGTCCTTTGTTTTTGGACCTACGAAGACTGATCGATGCATGTAAACGTGTGGTCAGCGTAAACGCTCATTACCATTTTACCGAATGCAGGCCGAACAAAATCACTAGGCGATGGTTTCATTACTAAGGTGAAGGTCAACGAAAATACTAGTAAGGTAATAAAATTAGTACAATGCGGATTTGGTGCAGATATTTGCATTGTATTGTGAATATGTGTGCAAACAAATAACGGGCTTATGAAACGTGTCATATGTTTTATTTAATATTTACATTACAAATGCACAAGTACCGAACGCGGTACTTAAATCTAGATACTACAGTTTATTTCAGCTGGAAGAACAATAAGCAATATAGTTATGATTAAATATATTACCAACTACGACACAAGTTAATTAGTCACAAGTGCAACATCTTAAAGGTTTAATGTTTTTGTATCAATCAAAGACCACGTGAAGCAGTATGCGTGTATGATGTCACCATATCGAGGAATGGATATGAAACTATTGTATCTGCTTAACATTTCTATATCAGATACAATAGTTTCACGCTCATCCCTAGATATCTTCACATTACTAACCTTGTGTCTGTCAACTTTAGCCAGAACTTCAAGATTAGTCGTTTCTGAAATCCCGCCATGGCAGACTAAGATTTTGTCATCCACCACAGTTGCTAAGGGCAACCAGCTGAACACGTCCTTGAACATGTGGATGACCTTTCTAGAATGTTGCTGTAACAACTCAATTAAATTCAATATAGGTGTCAAATCAATCGAGGTGTCTAAATTGCATGCATTCTTGAATAATTCGCATGGTCTTCAATTCGCACATTTTACGTATATTTTCTAATTATCATTCAAAAAGAAAATTTACGCGGGGTCTTACATCGCAGTCGCTTTTTTTACCGCGAAATACACGAAAATTAGGCCACCGCAAAATAAAATGATTTTACAGTAAAGTAGAAAACATTTAGGTGCGTACCCAATAGAAGCCTAATAATGTATTTTAATTCAATCTTGAATAAGACCACGGTTCGATTAAATGCTGACATCTATATTACTAATCTTAATTAATATTAATGCCGTTGTATACATGTATCTTGCATAAAATCATGGTGTGTGCGTAATGTCATTTACTGGATAATAACGTGCTTAGTCTTATTAGCTATAAAGCTACTTATCCGTGTTGCTTTGCAAACAAGACAGAGGTTTTTAGTTCGAATTATATGCCAACATTTTCCAGACGAAGCCGTGTCGCATGCCAAAGAAACTTGCTGATGTACACTGGCAAATTCACCGTTATTTATGCGTGAACATGTTTAAAACGTCTTCATGGGGCAAAAACAATCTAAAATAAATGCATAAATAAAGGTTGGAAAAGAGTTTATACATTCTGAGATTTAAAAAAAAATCTAATCATAATAAAGGTCTTACTTGTTTTTGCACTTTTGCTGATATGTTTTCATAGGAAATCTCATTATGTATTATATTGTTTATACTTAATTTAATTTACTTGTTTCAGTATCTCACAATTCTACATTAAAACGGCATTAATAGAGCAATATACCAATTCTTCGTAGACATATAGTCCCTTAAACAACAAAAATGATACATTTCGCGAACTTACTCTGTATTTCATTTGCAGCTCTTTGACAAAGCCGTACCTGGAAGCAAATACATGTATGTTGGAAAGAAAACGAATTATTGGTAATTGTGTTACTACACTTATATACTTACGCACAAGCATACAGTTAATTCTGTATACTTCGAGGAAATAATGCACGTGAGTATACATTTACAAGATAAAAAGTGTAGCATACATACAGAGAATAATCATGCAAAAGTATGATACTATGCATAGCATATATTTTAAATATTGATAGTCGTGACAGTGTAGGAAAATAAATTTATTAATTTTAATTCAATAGACACTCTTATCATACAAAAGACAGGCAACAAACAACCAAACAAACAATAACATGATATACGTCTGTATATTCTTACGGTCAACAAATAGTTCACGAATATTCCAAATCATGCATAATGAGTGCGTGTCGCCTACCTGAGATTCATCACGTGATCTTCGTGGTTCCCGCGGTTTAAGTAGATCTCATTCGGATTCATAACAAAGCAGCAAAACAACACAATGGAGACTTCCGTCGAAAACTGCCCTCTGTCTACGAAATCACCGTTGAAAATATACGGATTGTTGACCGACGGCAAACCATTCTGCAACGTCAAGAAATGGAAGATACATATGCTTTATTACCGTCTAGCAAATACAGTTTTATGATTATGCAGAAATTTAACTGTCGTGATTAGTTATAATATGTTTGGAGACATATCTATATCTCAGTCCAAGGATTTTGGGTCATTTATGCGTACTATAGTTGTAAATAATCACGAACTTCGAGCGAGTCATGCCCAATTGCCTGAAAGTATCGGTCAGCATTACACAACTCCATTATGGTATTATTCTTATGTTTTCAAATAATATGCCTGATTTATTAATTGTTCTTGATATTCTTCTAGAAGTGTTGAACGTACGTGTCGTTGTGGTCGCGCTTGTGATGCACGTGCTTAAGCAAAAGGCAACACATTTAAATAAATCCCCTGACAATAGTTAGGCTTTACATTTACAGTAGTTTAAACTGGACAGTTCGATAAGAGTCAAACAAAGACCGCCAGCTATCTCTAGACGACAATAGGTTATCCGCCTATCACACCAGAGCCGGTTCCTACCACGTCAACCACGTCCTGCGAGGATGTGGTGAGGACGGCCTCTGACGTGGGAAGAGTGATCCTTAGAATGGACCTGGTTATGTCTTTGTGGACGTGAAGGTCGTGGGGCGGTTTTGAGCATGCACAAAACGTGCGTAGTGAGTACGGGCTCTGGTGGTACAGCATCATTATAGATAAATACGGTGTACTATGGCAACACGCGTTATTATTGTGTATTATTAAAGTACATCGCACCTTATGGAAGATCATGTACAGGTCTGACAATTTTCCGTGAATGTCCCCGCAGACGGTCACCTGCTTAGAGAGGGACGTGCTGGCGTACCGGATGTTCCCTTGAGTCTTCAGGATGCGTCTCACCTCCAACAGAAGCTGGATGGTGTACATCGCGTGCAGCGTCTGCGCCAAACATAAACATTGAGTTATCATGTGATAGGCATTTGAGTTACATGTACATACACGTTATAGTCTGAGCTGTCTGATGACGGCATTTTATTGAGTTTACCATTGACCACCGCAGACACTATAACAATTGACCACCACATACACTATTACCATTGACCACCACAGACACTATTACCATTGACCACCACAGACACTATTACCATTGACCACCACATACACTATAACCATTTACCACCACAGACACTATTACCATTGACCATCACAGACACTATTACCATTGACCACCACAGACACTATTACCATTGACCACCACAGACACTATTACCATTGACCACCACAGACACTATAACCATTGACCACCACAGACACTATTACCATTGACCACCACAGACACTATTACCATTGACCACCACATACACTTTGACCATTGACCACCACAGACACTATTACCATTGACCACCACAGACACTATTATCATTGACCACCACAGACACTATTACCATTGACCACCACAGACATTATTACCATTGACCATCACAGACACTATTACCATTGACCACCACAGACACTATTACCATTGACCATCACAGACATTATTACCATTGACCACCACAGACACTATTACTATTGACCACCACAGACACTATTACCATTGACCACCACAGACACTATTACCATTGACCACCACAGACACTATTATCATTGACCATCACAGACACTATTACCATTGACCACCACAGACATTATTACCATTGACCATCACAGACATTATTACCATTGACCATCACAGACACTATTACCATGTCCAGTCTTCACAAAGGCGTTAGCCCCTGTCTTTTAAATACACATGTCAGCGAAGAATGTTTTCGATAATTTATGGTGAAAACAATTAAAATATCAACACAGCCAGCTGAATCCTGACTTTTAAATACAAATTTCTGCGAAAAATGTTTGGATGATTTATGGAGGAAACAATTAAAAACTCAACACAACAAATTGCAAAACACAGAGTCACTGGCAATCGTTTTGACAAACAAAACATTGGAAGGCAAGTTCCTACCAGCTTGCGTCTAAAAGACTGTACTATCTTGTGAAGTTGGTTCGTAGTGAGCGGAAAGGTCAGATGTGGTCCCCGGTACGAGGGCTCCACCTTTATCCCGTCCAATAGGTTGTACAGCATCCCGCCTACCGAGTCATGTACTGTCTGGGTATCTAAAAGGTAAATGATAGGTCTATAGTCTGACTTTGATATTAAAATTAGCCGACTTTCACATTTACCCCCAGGTCACTGGGTAATCGTCCGTTCACACTCGGCGCAGTATGCAGCCACGGCACATTTCCCACGCTGGTTCCAAGTTATACACCTTGGTGTTGAGGAGCAAACGTGGGATGATTTTTTGCTTGGAAAAATTCCAATTGTCTGAGCGGGATCCGAACCAGGGACCTTACGATTCCAAAGCCTGAGTTCTACCACTGGATAATGCTCCCACAATCTACAATGGTTAAAGGCCCATTATGCAGACATTTCGAAAAGTGTTTGGGGATTACTGGACATTCGGACATAAAATGGATCTGATAGTAAATTTCACAGGACTTTCGTTCCTGCTACCGTATAACTTTTACAGGACCGGATGTAATATAACCAGTCAGGTCCTTTGTTCAAACACTTTTCGGAATGTCTGCATTATGTTATATATACATGTAATAGTAGGTTAATTTTTGCTTGTCCCTTTCAAAATCCTAAATGTTTTCATTTCGCATTCATACGGAACAACTATTACTTAGGTTTAAGGTATTATAAGCAGCACATTGTTTAAACGTCTACGGGGGACATATAAAATATAAAAACTTGAAATATAAAATACGACAGGAAACACAAACAGATACGCTAACACTTTCAAGTTTTGATGTTTCTGGCTTAAAAAAAAATTATTTTGAGTCTGATCCTGAAATATCTGGCTCAAGTTCATCTTGAACCTGAAAATCAGGCTCAACTTGTTTTGTGAGCACGGGGCCATTTGTTGACTAGTATATACGAGTAATAAATTAAACATACAACATGCATTAGTCATGCATAGCGTGGAATATACTTATAATCGATGTTAGCGTTGCCCGTATCCAAAAAAAACGGTAAACAATGTTTACTAAAATTCGTCGATTTTTTGAAAATTAGGCATACTTTCTAAATATTTGAACATGCCATTTGTTTTTAATCGAAACATTTGTCGAGTGATCCATATGTTTAGAGCCAACCTAGCATTATTACCAGATATTTATATACAACCTCTTGTAAATTTCAGGTTATGCGAACTTTATTATTTACTTCGATGTTCTCACTTTACTAAAGAAAGAAGGAGACTATTATCCTATAGTAATAGAAATTAAAAAAAGGCCCGTCGTGGGAAAACCGGGCTTAATGCATGTGCGTAAAGTGTCGTCCGCACAGGCTAATCCGGGACGGCACTTTCCGCTTTTATGGTATTTTTTGTTTCAATGAAGTGTCTTCTAACCATAAATCCATTTTAGGCGGAAAGTGTCGTCCCGGATTAGCCTGTGCGGACTGCACAGGCTAATCCGGGACGACACTTTACGCACATGCATTAAGACCGGTTTTCCCACGACGCGCCTCAAATAATGTTTTGCAATTCCAAAATATTATGAATGAGAAGGACGAACCAAAGTTAATAAATGTTAGTAAATTTGTCAATATCATTTGTAAAACTTTACAGAACCAATCTGGCTAACACTTACTTTATCTGCAATTTTCTTTAAAGTACATAACTATGGTGACCGTATTTATTGTGACACCACTGTGTTGTGTCATATTTGATGTCTTTATAGTTTTCATTTTCTAGTGAATACCGTTCAGCCTGGGTATGTATTTTAAATTGTATCGCAATTTCGTATTTTTATTGCATTTTGTAAACCTCTTTTATTGTCCGTGTTGAGCGAAATAAACTGAACTTAATAGCTTACATTACGTACTTCGAACGCTCTTGATTAGATATGTATTAATTCTCACGCGTACAGAGTGAGACGGGAAATTAAATGGCTTAAGCACGAGAGATATATATCGCAGTGCGCCGTGCTCAATATTTCCGGTATACTAGTATTGCCTGGAAACAATCTGTGGAGAAAACCAGAGTTGCCGATGCGTTTGATAACCTTGGCGTATCCCTCGGGGAACAGTTTCATTCCACCCTTCAAGACGAACATCAACAAGTGCCATTACTTCCACAGAATCAGTGAACCAGACTAAAATTGACCGTACGACGAAATTTGATTGACAATGTGTTTAGCCTTTCAGTATGCTAGGACTTATAATTGTTTGATGGAGATTTCTTGCAAAAACATTCGTATATTGTCAACGGTGTTTGTCGGAGATAGGTGTGGTAATAAATGCCATAATATACGGTCAGTTGCATAATAACGACCAGAGTTTTCCATGTAGTTTTCCACATGTAGTTTTTCGTTTGCATATTCAACGGTCAGCTTACGGCACTAACCAAAAAACTCACTCAGATATACTAGTACATGTATGTTCATAATGCAAAAACAATATTAATCAGATACATTGTACCGTTAATTATGGAATCGTAAATGTATCTGGTACTTCATGACAATCAGTACAGGTAGTTTATTAGGACTGTCAATGACTTAAAGGGACTGTGTCATCGAAAAGGGCCCCAAGGGGGCAAATTCTTTATATAAAAAAATCTGAAATTAAGGTATCAACTCGGGCATATACGGTAATAACGGTTACAACAATGTACATTTTATGGGAAAAGAGTGTATGCATACTGAGGTAAAAATTGTTATATTGTGTCTGTGTTTTGTACAAATGTACTGTATTCTAGATTGAAGACAATCAAGTCAACATAACACAAGCGTGTTCTTTCTACGAAGTTTATTCAAAGACTGCTGATAAGACCTGTGGCTAGCGCCGGGTAGTGTTCACGCATGCGCATCGAGATAAACATGCACGTGGTCCATATATTACATCCTCCTCTCTTTCAGAAGAAAAGATACTATATTGTAAAATTAACAATCAATACAATGTGTTTCATACATTTCCAATACCACAATGAAGTTATTTAAAATAATGTTAATATTGATAAAATGTTCGAAATGTTGCTCGTGTCCGTTATCAGCCTATCACTAACTTTAGTGTTTATTTGCAGTTATTTACATATCCACTGATCACCACTGTATAGTTTGCTTGGCTTCACAACTCTACCTGATCGTGTCTGATAAGGGCTATTTACAGGTGATGCTGAACTGTTAACTTGACCTGGGTCATTGCTGGGTTGAGTGGTACAGGGGGCTACAAATGGGGAATTCTGTGCCAAGATGTTCGGCTCGAAATCAGTGATTTCAGGAAAGCTCTCATTGGTTTTGCGTAACAGCCTACGATTACGACGATAAATTCCGCCGCTCCTAGTTTGCACTTCATAGGATCTTTCATTGTGAACCTTAGTGACTTTAGCTGGTAACCAAATTTTATCATGTTGCATTCGAACATATTCATTGACTTTCAGTTTTGGCAATGGTTTTGTAGACCTATCGAAATATTGCTTTTGTTTCCCTTTTTCTCCATGTTTGTAAGTTTGAACTTGTTTTGTGTTAACCGTCTTAGGAGTCAGATATTTGTGAGTGACAGGTAGTACAGATCTAGTGCGTCTGCCCATAAGCAGTTGTGCAGGGGTGTATCCAGATTTTAGAGGGGTGTTCCTGTACTCAAGAATGCATAGGTATGGTTCTTGTCCGCTTTCGCGCGCTTTTTGCAGTAAGCGCTTTGCTGTTTTCACCGCGTTTTCTGCTAGGCCATTCGATTGTGGGTGGAGTGGACTGGAAAATATTTGTGTAAAATTCCATTCCCTTGCAAAGTTTTTCATTTGTTCTGATGTGTATTGACCTGCATTGTCGGACATCAGTCTGTCTGGAATGCCATGTCTAGCAAATTGACATTTGAGTTTTCTAACAACTGTCGAGCTTTTCATGTCAGGTAGATAGTCAATTTCAAAATAATTACTGTATGAGTCGACCGTGATCAGGTAGTCTTTATTGTCAAGTGTGAATATGTCAGTCGAGACATATTGCCATGGTCGCTGTGGTACATCATGTGAGATCAATGGTTCTTTTTGATTGGACTCTCTGTACTTCTGACAAGTACTACATTTCTGTACGAAGTCCGTAATTTGTTTTGACATACTGGCCAAAACAATGCCTGTTTCGCCCTGAGTATTGTTTCTCAATACCCATGTGGCTGCTGTGAACCGATTGCACCATTTCCTGTCGGACCGGTTCGGGGATGATTATGGTTTGACCTCTCAAGATTAGATCATCAGCACAGGATAGTTCATCCCCTGTGGTTCCAGAATTCTAGGATTGACCTGTTACATTGTGACCTGGTTTCTGGCCATCCGTCCAAGATTGTGTTCTTTAACGTTTGCATCTGAGGGTCATTCTTTGTTGCTTCGCGAAGCAACTGAATTCGTCGGTCAGTTACGTTTAATGATTGCATAACAGTGTGTACGTGTAGGTCAAGGCCCTCTAGGTTGAATGTACCTGTGATTGGCTGTCTGGAAAGTAAGTCACTGATGGGAACTTGTTTCCCGCTCACGTGCTGTACGTCAAGGTCATATGCCTGCAACTGTAACATCATCCTTTGCAAACGGGGTGGGGCAATTGAAAGAGGCTTTTTCATGATTGCCGATAGAGGCTTATGATCAGAGTGTACGGTTACATGTCTGCCATAAATGTACTGATGGAAACGTTTGCATCCGAACAGTATAGCTAACATCTCGCGCTCTATGTTCGCATAACCAGATTCTGTCTGGGTCAGTGTCTTTGACGCATAAGCGACTGGGCGGCCATCTTGAAATAAGGCTGCGCCGACACCATGTTTTGATGCATCGCATTCAAGTAAAACCTGTTTTTTAGGGTCAAAGAATGTCAATACGGGACTCTGGGTAATAACCTGCTTCATTTTGTTGAGTGCGTCCGTCTGTGCGTGGTCCCACATAAATTCAACATCTTTCTTAAGTAACGATCGCATGGGACTCGTTACTTCAGCGAGGTTTGGGGCAAATTTCTGCAAGTAGTTTACCATGCCTAGTATGGTTTCCAGTTCCGTTCTGTTCTGGGGATTACCTAGCTTTGTGATCGCTTCGATTTTAGAAGGATCAGGCTTAAGTCCATCTGAGGTTATTACATGACCAAAGAATGTGACTTCTTGTGCAGCAATTGTACATTTGTCCGGATTAAACCGTATGCCATTTGCACGTGCTCTCTCGAGGCAACGTAACAAATTAATGTCATGTTCCTTTCTGGTCGTTCCTGTGATCAAGAGGTCGTCAACAAGCGTTGTCAAACCAGTCAATCCGGTAAACACTTGATCCATTTTGTTTTGAAATATGTCTGACGACGCTGAAATTCCAAACGGAAGTCTTAGCCATTTGTATCGTCCGAAAACTGTACTGAATGTCGTCAATAATGATGACTCGTCGTCCAACTTAATACTCCAGTATGCATGTGTAATGTCTAGAGTACTGAAGTACTTAGCACCAGTCAGTTTCGACGTTATGTCGTCTAAGGTCGGCATTGCATAGTGTGGTCGTCGGATAGCATCGTTTAATGCTTTGGGATCTAGGCAAATTCTCAAATTGCCTGTTTTGGGTTTCTCTACAATCACAATTGAGTTTACCCAGTCCGTAGGTTCGGTGACCTTCGCAATAATGCCGTCACGCTCTAAGCGCTGAAGTTCGCATTGTAACTTATCTTTAAGTGCTTCCGGTACTCGTCTAGGCGGGTTAATTACAGGTACTGCATCGGGCTTAACGTGCAATTTGCAAACACCTGGAATAGTTCCGACGCCTTTAAATAGGTCACTGTAGTCACTCAAGACTGACTCCTTATCTAATGGGGTATTCCTGGTATTTTCCAAAGAATAGGTCAGTGTGATAAGACCTAAATCAACAGATGCTTGTAGGCTCAACAGAGGGGAAGCGTTACCGTCCACTATGTAGCACAGTGATTCGGTAATCTTATCTTTATATCTCAATGTCAGTTTGACCATCCCTTTCACCGGGAGTGTGTTGCCAGTATATGAGGTTAATCCGCTATCGGGAGGTTCCAACGGGGTTTTGAGGTGTAATGTGCGAAAGTGTTTCAAGGGTAGTACTACGACAGCACTGCCTGTGTCTAATTTAAATTGGATTGGGGTGCGGGAAGGACCAACGTTGACTTGAACAAATGCACGATCAGCATGAGAAGAAAGCTTTCTTACCGTATCAATGTTACATTTTCCGTCATAGCATTCATTTGAACTAATTGAATCATAATAATCCCGACAATTGTCTGTGTCTGCTGTCAGTTCGTACACTTTTTTGGAACGGCACACTTTTGCAAAATGGTTCATTTTGCCACAAATGTGACATGTCATTCCCCTTGCAGGGCACTTTGCAGTCTTGTCATGCATTCTTCCGCAATAGTCACATGAATGTTTGTTCTGTTTCGTCCGTGCGTCTCTGTGTCGTGGTCGACTGTCTGCTGGAGGTCGCCGCGCATCGCTCCTGGGTCTCTGTGGTTTGATTTGATGAACATCTTGCTCTGTCATCGTCTTTAGCTGCTGCTGGGAGTACTCGAATGATTGCGCAATTTGTATTGCTTTGTCAACTGTCAGTTCCGCGCCGACATTGATGAGCTTCTCTCGAATTCTGGCAGAATTCGTACCAAATACGATTCGGTCGCGTATCATGTCGTCCATGTCATTAAAGTTGCAGTCTCTTGCTGTCAACCGCAGTCTGGTGACAAACGTGTCAATTGAGTCTTGGTTCTGAACTTCATTGTAGAATTTATACCGCGCGAATATCGGGTTCAGCTTCGGTTGTACATAATTTTGAAATCTTGTGTAATAGGTGTCCAGTTTCTTCGATTGTTCCTCGGTTATACCATTCCATGTTGCGTGAATGTCTCTTCCTTTTTCGCCCGTCCATAACAACAAATATGACACTTTTTCTTCTTCACTTTTTCCTTTTAGTGGACCAGAAAACATTAAGTTTACATGGCGCCTGAATCTGTTCCACTGTTCAGGTAGATTTGAGTCTGACCAGTTCATACATGGTGGTGTTATTCCACTTATTTCCATTTTGTAGATTAATGTTCACAAAATTAATAATCCAATCCCTTTTCTGACATCATGTTATATTGTGTCTGTGTTTTGTACAAATGTACTGTATTCTAGATTGAAGACAATCAAGTCAACATAACACAAGCGTGTTCTTTCTACGAAGTTTATTCAAAGACTGCTGATAAGACCTGTGGCTAGCGCCGGGTAGTGTTCACGCATGCGCATAGAGATAAACATGCACGTGGTCCATATATTACAAAAATCATTAATTATAAGGGTCGCGTTAGTTTGTCCCTTTTCATGTTTACATTTTTACGTCAGAATTGTGAGTATTTTGTAACATAGTAAACACGTGCTTCTTTACCAAGCAGAATAGCGCAGTTGGTTAAAGCGCTGTATACTGTCATGTATGGTTTCTGAGTCGTGAGTTCTGAGTCGTGAGTTCGAAACCCACTGGGGTTTTTAATTTTTTCAATTTTTTGGCTAATTTCTTTTTATCAAATTACTAATTGTTTATTATATTATTTATTATTTATTTACTGCAGATGTCTTAGTATAGCTCATTTCTATCATATAATATAATTTTATAGTGCAATAAGAAGACATTTTTCGTTGACATATGCCCAAACATTTAAGCTGAAACATGTCCAAACAAACAGTGGGTATATGTTATACTACATGGAGAAAAAAAAAACGTACTAAAAGTAAAGCTAAACAAAATTAATGAATTGTTTCTCAGGCACTTTTTTTTTTAAATCAGGAGGGAGGGCGCTTTTTTTGACGTTATTTTTTCTCCTTCTCTTTTCTATTGGCACTATGTAATGGCTTATTAAAACGAGTACATAAGTACAGATTAAAGACAATTTTAAGTTTTAATAACAACATAAGCATAAAATTCTAAATATAGATTTATTAATCACATAGATTTATTACGGTAATCACAAACGGTCATTTATGCAAGCTGACGTAAAAAGACAACCAATTTGAATGTTCATAATTAACATAAGTGCCTTCAAATTGATATACCATCAGCATTAAAGTACTTCTATTTATATAATTAGACTTTTCGTAATTCATATTTATATTTTTATAACTGTCCAAAAATAGGAATTATCTTTGCAATAAATCACCAATAATTTTTGAAAGGAAAATCAACACTTGTCAATGCAGCTGGCATTTTCGTTTGTTTCCATAGGACTTATATTGACACAGATGTTCCTAAAAAAATATGAAATGCTATTGCACAAGCAAATAGCATCTACGACACAAAAGTTTAAATCAACAAATAGATAATATTTATAAAGGTTCTCAATCGAAGACGACATTTTTTCAAAATTTACATTGTATTTCACAATTTGTGTATATCCAATTTATATTATTAAATCAGTCTAGAAGAAAGTTACTGGAAACACTGAAATCTCCACCGGGTTACTATTCTTCTGCTATGTTAAAATGCGGATTCGTTTAATTTTAAGCCTCTGTCCATTGGATCTAATTCAATACATCCTAATTTAAATAATAGTTATGATCAACGTTTATGGTGTTTATTCGTCCGAAATCTGTTTTTTATTTACGAAAGGCATTGTTCAAAACCACTTGGCACGAACGGGATATACTACAATATACATGCTTGTTTACTCCAAAGTCATCACCAGTTATCGCATACAGAAAACATACAGACGATAGCAAGTAACCAAAATGTTAATAATTCACAGATTTCAATGCGTAGTTTTTGTATTTTGTTCGGTTACATGCCCATTAAAAACGCTTTCTTCATAGTTTTATTTGTATTAACATATTTTTGGACTGCTCCTTTAAAACCCGGGCGCGATCGTCCAAAAATAGTAAATACAAAATTTGTGGCGGGCCAGCAAAAAACGTTGCGGCGCTGCCTGAGAAACAAATCATTCATTTTTTTAGCCTTATCGTAGCAAAAATAATTATTAAATGTGCCATACTTTTAGTTTTGCAAAATGTGTTGTTTTCGGTGTTAACAAACTGGTGCCAACAGTCGTTTAAAGAAAACTTAAATTATCTATAAAATCTTATTTGCATGCTATTTCATTTGTTCATAACATCTACGTGTAATTGTTATACCGATTACCACTTTATTAAAGGAATAACAGGGGCGTAGCTTCGGTTCAAAAAATGTATAAGCACAATAGGCGGAATGTACAAACTGTCGCTGTAGACGATAATTTGGACCAGGAGTGTTTATACTCATATGTGGCTAAAAAAAAAATAACTTCAGCTAAACCCCAATTCTACAAAATAATTGTAAAATAAGAGTGTGTTTCATTCAATTTATTTCATATTGACGTAATCGACTCGTTAAACAATGAAGTATCAACACAGCCAAGAAAGATCCCCTCATCCCCATTCCCCCTGTTGTTTTTATTGCATTTTTGGCATATTTAAATTTTTCATCGCTGGAAAAAATGTACAGGCACGTGCCTATAGTGCCTACAGGAAGCTACGCCCCTGAATGAATTTTTACTTCTAAAAGTCGAAAGACTATGCGCCAAGACGCAATAACCTACACTGAGAAAGTAAAATAAACAACAACTATAGTGTAGTTCATCACAACGGTTTATTAATAATTATCTTGAATTATCGGTATTCAGTTTACGATATCTATTAGACAAATACGACGTGTATAACACAATTGCACAACAAAATTATATGCGTTTGCGTCTGTACGGTTAATTAATAATTATCTTGATTTATCGGTATTCAGTTTACCACATCTAGTTGAAAAATACGACGTGTATAAGACATTGTGCAACAATATTATGCGTTTGAGTGTGTACGGTTGATTAATACTTATTTTGAATTATCGGGATAAAGTTTACCATATCTCATTGACAAATACGACGTGTATAGGACATTGCTCAACAATATTATGCGTTTGCGTTTGAACATGTTGATTAGATTCAGTCTGTAGAACATTATCCTGAAAACGATCTTTAATCGTATGAAGATAATGTATGTGGGATTACAAATATGTGTAAGCTGAGTATGATGTCTGTGTTTAAGTCGAATGCCGCAAACTGTGATGTGAAATTACCACGCTTTTTCGCGACGAACCGGCAGTTACCACTCATTGTTCTAAAATAACTTAGTAACTGGTTACCACATTCAAAAATAGCATTGTTACCAGCACGACGCGCAAGTGCTGTGTTAAATCAGCAGATGATATATTTCATAACGATGCCAATATCCAGTAAGCATGGTAAGAGAATGTCGGTAATTCCTGTCTGATCTCCAACAATTAAGATATGCTTGTTGATGCTGTCATAATATTTTGCAAGTCAGTATTTAGTTACTATGTTACTATATTTGTTTGACAATAATAGAATATAATCATCCCAATGACGCACAGAAAATGCAAAAATATACGATTTCCATTGTGTTATTATCGCATTATTAATATTATTGACAACTACGTCAATTTTTGTATTGTAAGTTACAAAGATGGAAAGATTATTTGTGTTTAAATACTAGTACAGAAACTACGATGTATTTGTTTCTAAAGCTCATTCAGCAACTCGATGAAGAAGGGTTGTCAATGACTGAAAATACATGTATAACATGCAGGCCTTTTTTCTGACCTTTCGGGAAAAAGTACCAGGTCTGAAATCGGGAATTTTTCTATGTAAAATTGGCAAATTTGGAGAAAATGTACAAATAAATGTTGTTCTCAGTTTTAATTTACATTAACATATATAGATAAGTTGATAAAATTGCAATATGTACCTAAATGTCATTGTGAATTTTAATAGTTTTGTTCTTGTTGTATATGTCAAAACAAATTATGTAGTAGAGGGAATTTATTTTTAAAATTGGGAAAAGAAGATAATATTTTTGCATTGGGAATGGGTCAGATATTCTGACCAGTGAGGCATATAGAAAAAAGGCCTGACATGCCATAATAATCAGAAAGCACTTGATGAACGCCAAGGAAGCGCGTTCCCTCCAGGAGCTGTGTAACAAATGAGTTATACAACATAAACATGTAACAATGTGCCCTATTTCCCAATATTGATTTAGAAATCCTTCACAAATTCCTGGATGCAGACGGTTCTCCGGATCAACAATAAAATCGTCTTATTACGTCTTTGCGAAAATTTAATTACAAATGTTTCATATTCCTATGCATGCTAGCCAATCAGAGCTTAATACCTGTATTGCTACAACTGATAAGCACCGCCCACTGTAACTGACCACTTTGATACTCCTGTGTTAGAGTAGTCTTAGTAAATAAACCATAGAATCAACATCTCTCTTGTTATACACCTAACCATCATAAAACATTGTGTCAGAAGTTAAATTCTACACAATGGATTAAAAGTCAAATCAGTGTTAATATCTGGATAAACAGTAAATGTGACACAATTTTTGGGCATATAATTTTGATAAATATCCATTTTAAAACGATGCATACACAGTCTAACCCAAAATGGACTGGGATTCCAAGGACTTGCCAAGTGCATTCAAGCGATTTAAAGAACATTGTCAGTTCATGTTCGGAGAACCCTTAGAGAAGAAGTCTGAGAAAGCCAAGTGCAACTACCTTATGCTCTGAGTCGGCGATGAAGGACGACAAATTTTCTCCAACTGGACAATCAGCGAAGAAGCGCGACAACAGCTCATAACTTACTACAACGGTTTCGAGGCATATTGTGCACCGAAAGTGAACCACATTTACTCCAGATACAAATTTAAATCACGAATCCAACACGACGGCGAATCATTTGAAGATTTTGTTACAGAACTCAAATGTTTAATAAAGGACTGTGGTTATCCGGATGTGATAACGGAAGAGATGATCCGGGACCACATTGTGTTCGGCATTCATTCCGCCAAAATCAGAGAGAAGCTGATCAACGAGGGATCAAACCTGACACGTGACAAGTGCATGGACATTTGTCGTACACATGAGGTGAGCCAATCGCAGCTCAATGACATAAGCGGCCATGCCCAATCCATCAACGCTCTGAGGCAACCTATGCAATCTACACGACAGGAGGCTCGTTCAGGCAGACCATTTACAGTGACCGCCTCAGCACCACCAGGACACATCAGACCATGCAACAATTGTGGAACCAGCCATTCCAGAGACTTAGTGTGCCCCGCACAAGGAAAAACTTGTTTGTACTGTTTCAAACAAAATCATTTTACTAAAGTGTGTAAGAAAAAACTGCAGGACACCCGCAGGAATGTCAATGAGGTAAACACTACCGATCTTGATTTCAACTCACACTTTGATGAAACTTACTACATAAACACAGTACAGCATGATGAAATTACAAATCAAGCGTTTGTTAAATTAACAATTTGCAACACTTCAATCCAAATGAAAATTGACACAGGCGCACAGGTTAACGTTCTGCCAAGGTCCATATTTAAGTCGTTAGGTAAAACTGGTCCATTGCGTTCAACGCAGAAACGCTTGACTGTATACAATAATCAACCACTTAAGGTAGATGGTTTCATTAACCTGCCTTATACACATAAGAGTCTAACAATCAATGAGGATTTCTATGTTGTTGATACAAGTTCAAGCCCTATTCTAGGACTACAAACATGTCTGAAACTTAACTTGATTGAGTTAGTTTTTGCTACTAGCTGCAACACATTCCTGACTCAGGAAGAAGTTATCAGTAGATACACAGACGTATTTACAGGGGTAGGTAAACTACCAGGTGAATGCGAAATTCACTTGCGTGACAATGTCACACCAGTTGTACACCCTCCACGAAAAGTACCCGTCACAATAAGAGACAAACTTAAGGCAGAACTAGACAGAATGGAATTAAATGGCATCATGTGCCAAGTCACAACACCCACCGACTGGGTAAACAGCTTGGTCACGGTTGAGAAACCTAACGGTTCATTAAGTGTATGCCTCGACCCGAAGGATCTAAATAACGCTATCAAGAGACGGCACTACCCAAACAAAACATTAGATGACATATTGCCAGAGTTGACAAATGCGACAGTTTTCTCAAACCTTGACGCTCGTAGCGGTTACTGGTCTATACAATTGACAGAAAAATCCTCTTACCTGACAACTTTCAACAGTTGCTTTGCTAGATACAGATTCCTCAGGTTACCATATGGGTTATGTAACGCAAATGACCTGTTCAGTGCAAAAATGGAGCAAATTTTTAGAGAACCTCCCTGGTGTACAGACTATTGTTGATGACGTAATTGTGTATGGAAAGGACAGGACTGAACATGACGCAAATCTCCTCAGACTAATGGAGAGATGCCGAGAAATGGGCATTAGGTTAAACCCAGACAAGACAGAAATAGGTAAAACTGAAATCCCTTTGTTTGGTCACTTAATCACAGCCCAAGGCTTAAAAATAGGCCCAGCAAAGGTCAAGGCCATAGAACAAATGTCAGCCCCCACCTCTAAGGCAGAATTGCAGACCATATTAGGCATGGTTACGTACTTACAGAGGTTTGCACCCCAACTATCTGAAATCACTGCACCCTTACGACAGCTCCTGTCTAAGGACGTTGAATTTGGCTGGGATAAACCCCAAGAGGAAGCCTTTCAGAAGATTAAAGGCATCATCTGTCAGAGCCCTGGTCAGGTACTCGCTTATTTTGATCCAAATAAAGAAGTTACACTCCAGGTAGATGCTTCAAAGTTTTGGCTAGGAGCCGTACTTCTACTAGATGGGAAACCAGTGTGTTTTGCCTCAAAATCATTAACCCCAGCAGAGGTCAATTATGCACAAATCACAAAGGAATTATATGCAATTCTATTTGCATGCACAAAATTCCACCAATATGTTTATGGTAAACATATTACATGTCAGACAGACCACAAACCACTCCAAGCCATATGGAAAAAAGGCCTGCACTCTGCACCCCCTGGTTTGCAGCGCATTCTGCTGAACCTGCAAAAATATGACATAGATTTGGTCTTTGTCCCAGGAAACGAAATTCCCTTAGCAGACACCCTGTCACGCAATTTCCTTCCTGACACATACCCGGAAATTGCAGATGGTCTAGATTCACAAGTTCATCTTGTCATGTCAAATTTGCCTATTAGTGATAAAAAGATGGAACTTGTACGGACAGCTTCCAGTTCAGACACTCAATTACAACTTCTTTCGAAAGTTATCCTTGATGGATGGCCTAATGACCGGTCAGATTGCCCTAAACAATTGCTTGATTTTTGGAATTACAGAGATGAATTGACTGTGATTGATGGAATTATCCTGAAAGGCTCTAGAATATTAATCCCCAGAGAAATCAGACCTCACATGCTCGAGAAACTTCACGAATCACACCTAGGTGTCGATAAATGCACAGAGCGTGCAAGACAAATAATGTTTTGGCCCAGTATGACAGTAGACATCAAGACAAAAGTACTGGAATGTCCAATTTGCATAGAGCATAGGTGCTCAAATGCAAAAGAGCCCCTGCAACCTAGTAAAGTACCTGACAGACAATGGCAAATTTGTGCCACAGATTTATTTCACTGGGACAATAAGGACTATATACTGTTAGTTGACGCCTATAGCAAATACTTTGAAGTAGGTACACTTCAGAACACAAAGTCAAGCACTGTCATTGACAAACTGAAAAGCTTTTTCAGCCGACATGGTATTCCGGAAATTGTATTCTTAGACAATGGCCCCTGCTACAGTGCAGAAAGTTTTGCACAGTTTGCAAAACAGTATGACTGCCAGCATATGACCTCCTCCCCAGGTCATGCATCGGGTAATGGGTTGGCTGTGGTCACCGTCAAAACAACCAAATAATTATTCACAAAATCCAAACAAGCTGGGAAAGACCCCTACCTTGTTCTCCTGGAATATCGTAATTCACCCCTACAGTGCGGGAAGTCCCCAGCACAACTCTTAATGAGCAGACAGCTGAGGTCTACACTGCCATTAACCTCCCAGCAACTTGCCTCTCGGGTACCGGATACAAAGGTCATTAAAGATAAAATGCACCAGTCAAAGCAAAGGTCAAAAGTGTATTTTGGCAAATCAGCAAAGCCTCTCAAGCCTTTACACATTGGAGAAGGTGTACGGATTAAGAATGATAAATGCTGGTTACCTGCTATTGTGCAGCAGAAAGTCAATGACAGATCATACATTGTTAAAACACAGGATGGTGGACTATACAGACGTAACCGACAACACCTGCTAAAATCAAATGAAGCTCCCTTTGAAGAAACTGACTCACATTTTCAGTTTACTTCAGAAGAAACACATGTAACAAACAGACCAATGACACCACCTGTAATCACGCCTGCCACAACAGTCTCGCCTACCCCAATCATGACCCCAGCCTACCCCAATCATGACCCCAGCCTACCCCAATCATGACCCCAGCCTGCCCCAATCATGACTCCAGGTCAGTCATGTCAGAGCAATGATAACAAATAGTATCGAGTTCTAGTACCACATTACCGCAGACACCTAAACAAACATCACCAGACAGGAACCAATCGCTCATGTCAGAACATGACACATATAGAACAAGGTCAGGTCGGTATGTTAAACAACCTCAGAGACTTACATTTTAATACACTGTATTAATGAATGTGTTCTCTGTTGTTATGTGCATACTTTAAAATTCAACTGTGAAAATTATTGAACTTTTAAATCAATTAATGCGTGATTAATTGGCATTGTTCATTTATTGTGTGATTGTCAATGCTTCAACTTTATGATGTACATGTATTTTGTTGTTTAAAAAAAGGGAGATGTTTCATATTCCTATGCATGCTAGCCAATCAGAGCTTAATACCTGTATTGCTACAACTGATAAGCACCGCCCACTGTAACTGACCACTTTGATACTCCTGTGTTAGAGTAGTAAATAAACCATAGAATCAACATCTCTCTTGGTATACACCAAACCATCATAAAACAACAAACAAACATACAAACAAACTAACACCGGCAAAACCGAAACCTTGACACGCGGTATTATTTGCTGACGAAGAGAAACACGAGTGGCTTAAACTTGTCTTTACAAAAACACTTGTAAAATGAGATTAGTGGGTCTGTTTTCAAAGAAGTAAAAGAAATGCGGCAACAGAAAATGGCAGCCATGTTGAATCCTGCGTCTTCTGATGAAAATCACTTGACAAAACCATGTGACATACCGTAGATCGAGGCGCGTTTGTTAACGTTAAATGCCCGGATGAGAGGCGCTGGGCTATTCCCGTCTGTAACGAGGCTGTTGAGCATGTTGTTGAAGAAATTGTGCAGCTGAAAGAAAACAATGAATTTCTTCGTAACTCATAATAACGGCTTATTGACTCGTAAAACAAATTAATGACTAGCATGTGTAATTTGAATACATGTATAACACATCGGTGAACCCATGCATTGATTTTTCATACTAAAGTCATATTGTTGTGAAAAACTATTGATATTGTAGTTTCAAGTTTCGAACATGCCTCCGTTGTTATACGTCTTGGCCGGTTTGCTAACAAGTATGTTCTTAAAATATGGTCATTCAGACAATAAATAATCGTTGCCCATATTGTATTCAAGTAACCTTTGCGGATCATACGTGCACATGTGAATAAACGCCAGCTTCACCAAACGAAAAAAAAAACATCAGCAAATTGAAATATTAAAGTAATTCAGGATTCGGGTTATTCATGTTTAAATTGTGATTTCAGCTAAACTGGACAGAAATGACATGATTTATACAATGACCGTCTATTGTCAATATTGGCACAAGTAAGTGTCTGGAAACTCAAATACATAAGTGTCATAATCATGTTACAATTAAGGTCACAGAGCAGTCTGCTCTGCGTTATTATTTCCCACGGACATTGAATGAAAATGCCAAACAACTGAAAAAAAGTTGAAATATTCGTTATTAATTTGTTCTGAAGATTTAAAATGTAAATTATACAACATCTGCATATTGACTCGATTGTCAACCAACCCGCTATTAAGACCTATTTTAATAAGACCCACAAGTGGTCTTCTGACGAAGTGTTTTATTGTAAAAGTACGGTAAATACGTTTATTGCATGCCCGTGAAATGCCAATTTAACAGACGATGTGTATCCTACCTTAAGCTGGTCCTGCTCGCCGGCGTACTCCAGGGACTGGAAGATGTTCCACGTGCATCGCCGACGGACCTCGAGGTTGGCACGGTACCGTCGGTACCACGTCTGGATAAGTACGACTGCACGCAGACCTGGTTAAAAGGAACAAGGTTTTTCTGTTCATTAGGCCAAAAAATGGTTGTTTTCCGCTTAGATCAAAAAAAAAAACTAGGAGGGGAGGTAAAATGTAACATTTTTTTCTTCGCCGCATATTCACCATACAGTTTAAGTATATTGGACTGCATGTAAACTGTGTAAACGCCTCCCCAAAAAGAAACTGTACCAAAATTCAGAAAAAGTTAATGATTGGTATGCAAAAAAACTTTTAGGGTCGGCGGAAAAATATAAGGGGGGGGGTCGAGTTAGCGGAAACCAACAACTTTTTTACGCCTTACGACAATAATCAGTCTGCAATGGGCACATGGTTTGTTGCCGTCGTGTGGAGCATTTTGTGGCTTCATACATGTATATGTAACAGTTTTTGAAAAGACACGATCAATACGATTAGAAGCAACGTGTTCGTTCAGGGCGTATCTTCTGTTGATGTAATTATTTAATTATAGTTTAAATGTTATTAGTTTAATGTTATTTTGCTTGAACTACATGTGATAAAAACCTAAAATATTTCATTGACTTTTCCAATTTTTGTTAAGGAATGTAATCGCTGCTTTATGACTGCTGACTATAATTTTGGCACACATCGCAATGTCAAAGTGTATCTATTGAATTCGCCATTTAAATTATTATAGAATGTGATTGCAGACATGACTAAGAAACGTCCGTTATGTTAAAACAACCTTATCGTGTGCTGAAGTACGGTGGATTTTGCGTGACTTACGTTTTGTGGCGTTCTTCGCTCTGACGACCTTCTTGGACGGCGAACATCCCATCACGTGACAGTAACCATGACAACAACTGACGTCATTACGGCCGGTCGTATGTAGCATGTGTGATAAAATAGACCAACTGAATTACCGTAGACATGTCTAGGAAGCGTTCTTATAGGTTGATGTAATACCATGTAGGGATAGATCCAGAGCGAAATAGCAAGGTGCTGCACCGTACTCCTGTTTTGCTCCCTCTTGATGCCACTCTATGTTAGCCTACACAGAAATTATCATCGTGATCTACTTTGGTCTAGATAATAGTAGCATGAACTCTGTCACAACAAAATTCCAATTTCTGAACAAACGCATGCATTAAGGTCTTATTGAAAGTCGATATAGCTCGTAACTAGGCCAGCGTTGCAGTGCTTTATTGAATGGCTGGCTAATTCGATTTTCAGAGCGTAATTTGAAACTGTTGATTTCATTTTAAGCGGAGATTTATGTACTTAAGAAATTTCCCAATCAATTTTCTAGCAAACTTACGTTGTTATGCTGCTTTGGTAAACGACGTTTTCTTTATGATGTCCAACATATTAAGATACAGATGTTTATTTTGTATTGTTTAGACAACAGTATCTTTAAAAGGACGAGACGGACGGTTAGAAGACAGCGATACGGAAAACGCATGCGACGCATTTTTGCCATATCACCATTATTTTTTATGTCATAAAACGCTTCGAAATTTTAGCCTGATAATATACATGTACAACTGCCTGAAATAACAAAGTGACAAAGTATATCAGTCGCTATATAAGCATAATTTTGAAATACACGAACACATTTGATTGTCTATGTAATTACGATTCAAACTTCGCAATGTTTTTCAGTTTGATTTAAAACTTAGTATATGATCTCGTTTTATTTGTTAAGGCAACTATATCAGATACATGTTCAAAGGTTAATAATATGTGTAGGTTTCGCACATACTTTGTGAATGAGTTATATGCAGAAAACGTTTTAGGTTGTTTTTTTATCCAGACAAAAAAATAAACAATACAAGTATCATTATTGTGTTTGTTGACGATAACAACCATGGCGATAAAGTGTGCGTGATGTATTTTAAGACGTATGTGAAGACTTAAATTTAACGATTGCTGGAATAATGTCGTATTCTGATAAAGACTACGTTGATATCAGCTTTTACAATGAGGTTGGTAAATGTAGTGCACCTATCAATATTTGCCCCCAAGGGAGGGGGGGCGGGGGGGGTCTGACCCATGGGAATTTGACTATTTTTACTTTTGTGGGTCTAATTCTTCACCCTAGAGACAAGCGTTTTTGTCTAAATCCCCTCAGTGTTAGATGCTTTAGGGATATCAAATGGCCAGTGGCCCAATATTACTGGGAGCTAAAATCCGACCAAAGTCGGAATCATTCGGAGGGTCAAATTCCCGCCTGTCGGGAATCGCTTTCAGTCTAAAGTTCCGTATATGCCCGCCGCTCCCCACCCCCGGTGGGAAATATTAATTGGTGCATAGCGGTTATGATTGGATGCTGGTGGAAACTGTATCCTTATCATGCAAACCTAAAAATGAAGCTTTTTTTTTCAATTATGTTTATTTTTTATTTTTGGGGGGATTCCTTTAGCATAATTAAGACACTCCCATATCGAAGAATGATATAAACTTATCAGCTTTTTTATCATGTCATGTTGCACAGAAACCTAGTTATTGTCTACAATCTCTTCCAAACTGCTGAACTATGATATCGCGCAATGTAGTATCATTGTTTTGCTAACTATATTATTTGTACGTGTATACGATGATAGTTACTGAATTGTTTCCGCCGCCTCCAACTCGTATAGCCGCGCCTGTGATAATACTTAGGACAAAGAAGTTCTGCTCCCAGAGGACGCCAGACGTCATGTCGCGTTCATTAGTAGCAACCTTCATTGATGACATGCGGGTTTGGAGGCTAAGGACAATGGCTTATTAGAGCAGGTCACTGGCGGACGCCGTTTAAGCTATGTGTGGCGTTCTACCCATAACCAATTCCACGTGAAAAAATGTATGACTGCGGTACATTTAAGTAATGGCCTCCAAGGATGAACTCTGGTATATTCTAGCTAGTTTTAACGTACCAATGTGTATTTTCGGTTAGGATTTTTGAAAAGTTGGGGGGCGGGTGAGGGGGGGGGGGGGTTAATGTTAGCTGAATCATTTGAAATATGAACGAAAAATAATTTGGTTTTGATCATACGTTTACTAAGATGAGATTCAGTTTTCGTGATATTAAAATCTTGCTTCTGTTATTTAGTTGGTGTTTTTGTTATTGTTTTTGTTGTTGTTGTTGCTGTGTTATTTTTTCAAATGCCAACAAGTTCGATGATAAAAATACAGCATCAATATATTTCAAAAGCAGAAGTAAACCATAAGTAAAAGGTCATCGCATTTAACATGAAACATTGCAGACAGATATCTATAAAGTTTATCAAGATTTTATTTTTAATAATACAGTATAACGTACGCAATTTAATTCAACCGTACATGAAACTAATGGTTTTCCAGGATGACAGAGGCATTTCCAAGGTAACATATCCATTGATAATTGAAATGCACAGTTTAGCTGTATTGTAGCTAGGTTCCACTTTTCTGTTTAACTGACATTTGCACACATGTCAATATTAATGAAATCAAAAGATCGGAATTCACAGTCAGAAAATGTGTACGATATACAAAGAGCACACATAATATATGAGGCGTGTCTTGGGTATACCGGACTTAATACATGTGCAGTCCGCACAGGCTAATCCTGGACGGCACTTTCCGCTTTTATGGTATTTTCTGTTCCAAGGAAGTCTCTTCTAAACATAAATCCACTGTAGGCGGAAAGTGCCGTCCCGTATTAACCTGTGCGTACTCCACAGGCTAATTCGGGACGACACTTTACGTACATGCATTAAGTCCGGCTTTCCCACGACACGCCTCATTTATGATGTCACACTTTCTTTTGTGAACAGTTTAGCAACCTTTAACAAAGTGTTTTTTGACAGTGGAATTATTCATTGGGGACTTCTATAGTGTGCTAGACATTTCTAGCCTTTTATTACACCTACGCCCAAACACAATAAATGACATTTATATACATTCAATATCCAACAAGCGGTTTAATAATTAGCTAGAAATGTCTACCTGACTAACCTATAATTTCAATTATATAACTCAAATTGCGATTCAAGTGTTCATAGAATCAATGCCAACAGACATTGTTGATTTATAGATTGCTAGAAAGTTAGTATATATCAAGAAGTTAATACAAAAATGAAATTTACTTGAATATGCATAAAACTTTAAGCGGCCTGTTTGAGATAACCTACCACAGTGAGGGTAAATAAACACAACCTAAATTATATCATGATTTTATTTCTCAGAATGCATACACTCTTTTTCTATTATATGTACAGTACACTTTAACCTTTATAATATGCCAATATTAACATTTTAGAAGTTTAATTTTCTGATTTGTTACTGCTATTGTCCCTTTGGGGTATGACTCAATGGCGGAAAGGGTCACTATCCGTGGAAAGGGCTTTCAGTGTACGGAAAGGGTCACTATCCGTGGAAAGGGCTTTCAGTGTACGGAAGGGGCTTTTTATTGTTAACCATGTTTATAATATAACCAGTATTGTATTATATACTTAGTAAAAATATGTACATACTAAAATTGTCATCCTATTTTACCAAGTAATAATGACTTTGTGGAGGATTGTACAGGTCCAATGATAGGAAGTTATGGAAAGGGCCAAACACTACAGCAAGGGCTAGTCGGTAATTTTCGTAAGAAACGGAAAGGCCCCTTTCCGCGGAAAGGGCTTTCAGTGGACGGAAAGGGTCTTATGTGTTATATTGTAAACATTTTTTTTTAAGATAAACAAACAATAAACAGTATTTTATTATATAGCTAGTAAACATTGTCATTCAATTTTATTGGGTAATAATGACTTTGTGGAAATGGTCAAACACTACGGAAAGGGCTAGTCTGTAATCTTCTCAAGAAAGGATGTCTTTTTACCAAAGATCTATTAATTAACGTGTAAAATGTATTTAAGGCGTAAAAAAATATGTTTGTTTCAGGTTACCCGATCTACCCTAAATAAAATGCCCCGACCCTAGAACATTTTATTGAGTCAGATTTTTTTTCTTTTATTTACCTTTTTTCCAATAATTAAATGTTTTTGGGATGAATATGTGTTTTGTTTCGATAGCATCCACTTCAAAACAATGTTTAAGGATATTTCCGATATGTTTTGAATATTCATCTAGTTATAGAATCTTAAAGTTGACCGTTTACCAAATAATAAAATAATAATAATAATAAAATAAATTCCTATCTACCTACCATAATTTGTTTGCATGTAATTTGAAACAAACATATGTTTTACGCCTAAGTAGAAATCCGACACGCCTCATATATGATGTCACACTTTCTTTTGTGAACAGTTTAGCAACCTTTAACTTGGTGCTTATTGACAGTGGAAGTATTTGTTGCGGCCCAAGCACAATAAATGACATTTACAGTCAATATCCAACAAGCGGTGTAATAAAAGGCTAGAAATGTCTACCCGCCTAACCTATAATGTCAATTATATAACTATAATTGCGATTCAAGTGTTCACAGAATCAATGCCAATAGACATTATTGATATAAAACTTTAAGCGGCCTGTGTTCATTTCTATTAATATGGCGCATTCTGTTTAAAAGGTTAATTACTAAAAATGAGGTTAATTACTACAAATATGGACTAAAAATCGACATTTAGTTTTAGACTGTCGGTTTTCACTCAAATAAGCAATGTCTGTATTCCTTTCATTCCATACTAGTCCGATCGCTTGGTGACACCATGTCGCCAAAAGTCACTGTGCAAAAACAGACACTTAACGTTCGGGAAAATTATTATAACCCACTGAGGGTTCCGATTAATATTATATGTTCACTATATGGAAACAATTAATCAAGGGAATTGAGTACCAACGATATAAAATCCTTAGTGATATTAACATGCCAGCTATAAAATGTACAAAATTAATTGATTGATATTTCTCTCGCTACATACCTTAGAAAAAGTATCCTCCAATGCCCCGTATATTATCACCACAAACTGTAGGCAATCTGCGCCAGGTAATATTTATCGGCTCATTCAACCAAATATAAATATTCATTGATGTTGAACAAGCTTCGACGACGATTTCTGTACTGGCTCTGTCCACATGCACGTCACACTATTGATTCCAGTTTGTTTATACGAAGTACCGATAAAAATCATGTTCTCAGACTTTGTATGCTTACGAAGTCTAAACCGGCTTGAGCTGGATATGCCCTAAAACCAGATGAGGCTCCTGTCTACAGCGTTTGCAAACGTGTTATTTTGTTGCTAGGGTAACCAATCGATTATGCGAAATACTAGTACATTGCCGTTATTCTAGTCACTAATTTTAGGCCTATATGTTGTCGCTCTGACAGTCAATAAAAGGTGATCATTTAAAGTCGATGATTCTACTCTGAACGTGTATACATCTATATAGTCTTGGAAACTTGCGCAATAAGTTGGCCATTTCGGATCACATTGGAGTCACTAAATTTAAAAGTTGCAGTGCATTAAGTTACGTACCTGTATACAATGACTGTTAGTTTATTTATAGTCAAATGGAACATACGTGTAAAATTAAAATTAAAAACATTTACATAAATTTACCGAAACATGTGAAAATATTATTGACGGACGGTCGTTCATGTTTACATTAAAGGGACTTGTTCACAGATTGTCGTATTTTAGAAAAATGTCATTGAACTGCCTATGCCGGGACTCGAACCACGTCCATCGGGATTAAAAAAAACTGTCTCTCTAACTACTCGGCTATTGTGATTGACTTAAGTTGTCAATTTTCAACGCTATGTAAATGTTTTCCAAAATACCGATGAAAAGCGTTACAAACGCTTTATAATTTTATCCATTTCAATTGATGATTTTTCATAAACGTCACTATATTTCCAACATAGTTCTTTGTCATTAGGGTTATTTTGCTTTTTTATATATAATGTTGTTGTTTTGTTGTTGTTTATGAAAAAAAAATGAAAATGTTAATTTGTCAATCTGTGGACAGTTCCTTTAATGCCTTTCAATGCCTTTATATTGAATAAATAAAGATACATCAGAACGTGAATAATTAGAACATATTATAAAAAAATCTCAGCAAAGACGCTGTACGTATGATGACCCATGCATTCGAGTGTGTTTCACCTGAAAATTATTCAGTAACTATAGCCTCCAATGACGCCACGCACTAATTATGTTTTTATTAAAATCCCACTAAGGAACACTGTGAATACATGTACACTAAACCAATTTTTCTGAGAGACCATTAACTATTATCTAATTTCAGGAAATTTTCAACAAAAACATGACAACAATTGAATACAAGAGAATGTACATTTAATGCCTTGCATTCATCAACATTTTTTTAAATATCTGTTTGAGATAACCTACCACGCACAGTTAGGGTTAATAAACACAATCTAAATTGTATCATGTTTCTTTTTTATCATAATGCATTACCTCTTTTTTCATTATATGTACAGTATTTTAACCTTTATTATATGCTAATATTAACATTTTAGACTTTTTATTTTCAGATTTTTTACTGCAATTACCCCTTTGGTATATGACCAAATAGCGGAAACGGACACAATACGTGGAAAGGGCTTTCAGTGTACGGAAAGGGCTTCGTATGTTTTATTGTTAACCATGTTTTTATTATAACCAGTATTATATTATAAACTTAGTAAAAATATGTACATACTAAAATGTTCATCCTATTTTACCAAGTAATAATGATTTTGTGGAGGATTGTACAGGTCCAATGATAGGAAGTTATGGAAATAGCCGGACACTACAGCAAGGGGTAGTCGGTAATTACAAGTAAGAAACGGAAAGGCCCCTTTCCGCGGAAAGGGATTTCAGTGTACGGAAAGGGTCTGATGTGTTATATTGTAAAAAAGATTTTTTCAAGATAAACAGTATTTTATTATATAACTAGTAAAAATTGTCATTCAATTTTATCGGGTAATAATGACTTTGTGGAGGATTTTTTACGGGTTCGACAATCCATGTGGATAGGGTCAAACACTACGGAAAGGGCTAGTCTGTAATCTTCGTAAGAAAGGATATCTTTTTACCAAAGATCGATTACTTAACGTGTAAAATGTGTTCAAGGCGTAAAAAAAAATAAGTTTGTTTCAGATTACCCGACCTACCCTAAAAAAGTGCCCCGATCCAAGAACATTTTATTGAGTTTGTCAGATATTTCGTTGTTGTTTTTTACCTTTTTCCAATAATTAAATGTTTTTTGGATAAATATGTGTTTTGTTTCAAAAATATGTTTGAGGATATTACCGATATGTTTTGAATAATCATTTAGTTTTAGAATCTTAAAGTTGACCATTTACCAAATATAGAAAAAATTAATAAAATAAATCCCTACCTACCTACCCTAGTTGTTTTGGGCATGTAACCTGAACATACATACAAAAATTTACGCCTAAGTAGAACTCCGTTCTTAAACAACGTCGTTACCATACTTGTAATTAAAAATTATATTAAACATATTTATTGAAGAAAACATGTCAATATGCTTATAGCAACAATAAACAATTCATAGTTAAGGTAAGACGTGAAAATATATACAGAAGATGAGAACCTCATGCGTTTGCAGAAAAGCATTCGCATATTGTGGATAGAAAATATGTTATCATTAAATTTAGTTGTTACAAAGTTTATTTGCGTAATATATGAATTGAATTAAATAAATAAGAGATTCGTTTGATGTGACAGATAACAGATTGGCGAATTTTGTAACGATGGCATTGTATAATAAATATATCTTTTTATATATTTATAACTCTTAGCTCTGGATATTTTGGACATGTCAGCCAAAAAAATATATGAATTTTCAATCATTCTTTGACTACAGTTGGATAAATAAGAATAAGAGGCATGGACCATATGAATGCAATTTTTTATTTGTTATTTCAATGAATGTTGCATTTTATATCAAAACGAAGATGCAAAAAACTGTGATAATCTCAAATTAAAATAATATTGATAATCATAATTATTCCTAATTAGATTATCACAAGGAGACAATGCAGCGCCTTTTCTGTGACTTGTAATGTATTATTTTAACGTTTCATATTCAAAACGGCTTCAAAAGTGTCAAAAGAATTAGTGATAAACCGAGTTTTGACTCCCACTACAGGCTGTCGAAGATATATTTCTATATGCTTTTGTTCAAATGCTATAACGTGACAACATGTATGTATTATTGACGTGTTTCGATGATGTACGATGTACAAGCCTGAATGTACGTTGCCTTGTCTAGTCATATTGTTAAAATACCCTTTTGCATCTCCAAGCTAATAAGGTGTTGTTTTAAGGGATTAACCTGTGAACAATTAACGGTATGCGAAACAATATAAGAGACGCAATCAGTAATAAGAGATTAAAGATCACATTGCACCGCACCAGTTGCTATGCGACGCAAGGTTTAATTTATAATAAGAATACAGTTAGTGGCACGTTCTTCCGCATATTAACTAATAAAGGTACTTTGTCCAAGTCTTGTTGCTTTTTCTTCACTTCAGGATCGGTTTCATAAATAAATCATAGTCTTTTTAGTTACTGATATACATCTCAATAATTCTATATTGGACATGACATACATATGGTGGCTAATTTCTGCCATGTCGTTTTGGCGTGTTGGCGCCTTTGAAGGGCGCCAAAACGACAACACGCCCAAAAGACAAATACCTGATTTGTCGTATCGACGTGCATGTTTATCGTTCTGGCGTGACGGCGTGTTGGCGGCCTTCTAACGCGCCAACGCGCCACAACGATAAAATAAGGGCAACAATACGACAAATTTGTACGCGCCAGAACGACAACAGGGCACTTAAATATTTCGTTATGGCGGTCCTTACTTGGCATGTTGGGGCCTCAGATTTGTCGTTCTGGCGTTCTGGCAGGTTTGAAGGGCGCCAAAACGACAACACGCCAGAACGACAAATAAGCGCGCCGATACGACAATTAAGATTTGTCGTCCTTTCGTTTTGGTGTGTTGGCGCCTTCCGCTAAGCATGCACGCCAAAACGAAAGGACGACAAATACATTATTTCTCGTATCGGCGCGCTTTTTGTCGTTCTGGTGTGTCGGCGCGTTGGCGTCCTTCAAACCAGCCAGAACGCCAGAACGACAAATCCGAGGCGCCAACACGCCAAATAATGGGCACCAGAACGAGAGATTTATGTGTCTTGTTGTCGTTCTGGCGGGTACAAACTTGTCGTATTGGCGCTCTTACTTTGTCGTTCTGGCGTGTTGGCGCGTTTGAAGGGCGCCAACACGCCGACACGCCAAAACGACAAGTACCTTTATTTGTCGTATCGGCGTATATATTTGTCGTTCTGGCGTGTCGGCGTGTTGGCGCCCCTCAAAGGCGCCAACACGCCAGAACGATATGGCAGAAATCAGCCACCATACATACAATTAAAATAACATAAACAGAATTAGCGTCAACAAACACTCAAGAAAAACACAGACATGTGTCAAACAGCTTTTTAACACTTTGAAACGCAATTTATATACCCATTTGACTATCCTGTAGAGCTTGCAAATATACAGTTGTAATATAATATTTTCGGTGTTAAATTATTATCTTAAACTAGCATTAATTATTTAAACAATTCTGACGTAATGGTTTATGTAATTGTGTTGAGTTATTTGTCTTCAGGGAAATCTGACAATAAGAATTATCATGATGATTTATGCCAAATTACATTACCGTGTACCTTGAGTTGTTTAATTTATTGCAATAAAGATGTTTTCTTTGACATAGTCCCTTTAATTAAATTAATTTCATTGTGCGAAATGAACTGCTGAATTCCAGGGCTGGTATTCACAAAGCTCCTAACAGAAATCTTAACTTATGTTGTACGTAAGTGAAAGTTTCAGATCAAATTTTCTATGTGAATTCCAATTATTTCTGCACAAAGAAGTCTGCAATACTAACCATGTACGCAATATTTACAAGTTTACAACATTTTAATCTTAAAAGACCTGTACATGAAACAGCCAGAGACATTTTAATAATTTAAGGAATTTACTTAAGTTTTCCCTAAGGAGCTTTGAGAAATTTGCTAAAGATTTTGATTGTCCCATGTATCTTGTTGGTGATTACTCTTGCCTTCACAAATGTATTACCTCCCTTTTTAATAAAAACTCCATGGATTTATTAGTTATTAAAAGTGCACTTGACGCCAACTGTTGCTTTCGTTCCAAGAAACTAACAGTTTAAACCATCTTATTGGTTAATACATGTATCATAAATTTACATTGGTGATTGTTTTGTGTGTCATGGGAATTTGACGACGATGTTGACAGTGACAGACTGTGTTGTGTTTTGCTTTACTTTAGTCGTCCAATTAATGTGTCATATTCTAAGCACGACAGCATTTTTTTTGTTTTGAAATTAGTTGAAGATCTTCATTATTAATTTGAATTCAGCAGTATTGAACGATTATAAATAAATTCTTTGAGGTACTTTATTTGTCTTTATGTTATTTTACTTTTGTGTCAAACTAATGATAATGCGATGTTTGCTGGTCATATCCTCCAGTGACCTAATTCCGGTGACATAAGGGATTAATGAGCAAAATCTCTTTTGCAGTGTTAGTAATGCAATCACAAATGAATTACCTTTAAAGAATTATTTAATTTCAGTATATTGCATCTAAAAATTGTTTAATTGCACTAATTAATCCAATGCAATAAGAATAAAATTCACAGTCACTGTAATATCGTTTGGCATAAACAATGCTGACCTAATTCCGGTGACGTAACTTTACACACAACAAAGTACTGTACTCTGTAGAAACCAGCATATAGGCGGGAAAGAAGCTGTCAATTAAAAGTTTGTATTTACCCTAGATCAGTCGTCTGCTTGGAAATAACCGTGTTTAGTGATTATTGGTATTAAGCAATGGCAATAGAATTACATGTTAGTAAAATGTAGTAGGTTTTATCAGGTTGGATATTTAAATTGATTTATACATGTTTTCTCAAATTTTTCTTAATTATTATTATTATTTTAATTGAAAATCATTTTAGTGTACAATATTTGATTAGCGCATGCGTGTGACGTCGTCCATATATAAAATCACCCGAATGAGGTCTCCCACGGAATGAGGTCACTTTACGATATTATTGTTAAAAAATTATGAATTAAATATTGATTAAAATTAAATTAATGTTCTCTGTAAATAATTTGTAATTGTTATACCTAAATAATAACTAGCTGAAAATTTTCGTTTATAGCAACTTAAAGTTTCATTGCACAATATTTTAATTATGGCAAATATATGAGTTGTAATAAATATTTTGCATTTGTATGAATATATATTCCCAGTAATGAATATATGCTTAGGTGTATATATTTTCATACAAAATTAATAATATTTATGTTATTTTGTCATATATAAATAGTTACCAATATTATGCATTCTAATCCATGTCATACACGTTTGTGTATATCTTGTTATTTCTTTTCAGAATGATATTGAGTGCTATCATCACATCCTTTGTGGTTGGTGTAGCTGTAACACTTATAGTCCAGTGGTTGATATTTCGTAAATGGTTTTCATACCAGCCAAAACTGTTCCCACCATACAAAGATCAGCATGAGAAGGTCCAACTCCCAAAAGTATGTGCTTAATAATTCTATAAAATATATTGTATTGACTTCAATATGTATATATATATGTATATAATTATGTAATTAAGTAGAATCTTTACAGCCATGGTTCATCCAAAAATATTGAATTTATTCTAAATATATGCTAATTGCTTCTAACAGGTAACATGCTGGGATCTTTGACATTCGCATTGTGTGAAATCATGTGAAGTGTAACTATTATATATTGTTGAGACATCTAAGTATTGCTACAACAAATTATAAGCATGGAATTGCTGAAAAAAACCCATAAAAGATATAATTAATTTTACTTTGTTTCAGACTCTTTCAGAAAAGTTGTCAGAATTTCAAGGACTTTCATCTGCAAGAAAAGATGGTCAAATCTCCACTGCAGAAAAACTAAAAGACAAGAGCTTGATACTAAATGTTCTCACACATTTTTTGTTTGCTGAGTTGAAGGATACTGCAAGAGTAAGAAGGTGATGCACATGCAACAGCTGTATTTTGTAGTTGTCTTTAAAACTCCACTGAATACATAGTAATAAATTAATTCAGATAATTAATAAATCAAATTAATAGTTATTTGAATAAAAAAAGCAATATTTATTTATATTGTATTTTATCAGCTCTGTTTTTGTAATTATTATCATTTACACATAATCTTGCATTTTTAATGATTGAAGTACTTGCTTAAAGGGCTTTTTACTGAGGTGTAGGATAGGATAACGGCCCTACATTTTGGGCAAAATATCACAATGCATTGTTAAAGTAGAACACAAATGCCAGATTTAACTTCAAGTTTGGGGGAAGTGCCTGATTTAAAAGAAATTTTGCTTTGTTTGCAGTAAAAAAAAAGCTCTGGCTTAATTTTTGTTCGATTTTCGCAATTGTATTTATTATTCATCATTTATCATTTTTCCTCTTTGGTTTTGTTTTGTGTTGTTTCTGGAAGTCTTTTTTCATGCTTCTATGTAACTATATATCGAGGCACATTTAAAAGACTTGGAAATCACACCCAACGTTTGAATTCCTTTATAAAAAAAATCATTTAATTAACCTTTGCATATTTGAATGCAATTTTTTCAGATGGGTTGCCAGAAAGCTGAATGTAGAGTTTGAAGAAATGCTTGCCTCCAACAGCAAGTGGATGAATCACATTCAGGTAAGTTGGTTTCAAGGGACAGTTTCACAGTTTTTGTATATAAAAAATAATTTTCTTAAAGACATTGGGTGACCTTGTTTCCCGTCAAAGGAATGTTAATCCCATGGATGATTTTTGAATGGAGAAATCCCGTTATTGTGGTCAGTGAAGTGTAATATTACCATTAGAAGTACAGTTATTCATGGAAAGCATGAAACATGAGAAATTCAACACAGTGTTTTTAACAATAAAGTGACATTTGTCTTTAAACTGACTTTCCTGTTCTAGTATACATTTATCGTTAATATTCCAATGTTTTGAAATCACATTGCTTGTGCAAATTTAAGCGTTTAACGAATATCTGTTATTTTTTCAAGAAAAACTTGCTAAAAAAAACAGGCATATCATTATGTTTTGCAACCAAAACAGCATAACAGACAAAAAGTTTTGATAGATTCTACAAATTTCTGTTGTAAAATCCATTTTTAGGGAAATATTCTTCTAACCCCATTCTGTGAAACTGTCCCTTTAATAAATTGGACACATATATGCACTACAAAACTATTGTCGAACTACAGTGTACTTTAATAGTCTTAAATTTCCTGTCAGAATGATGGTCTATTATACATAGGAAGGACACTGTTTGCTTGATGATATGCATATATCTGGTCTCAACTTTTAAGGTTGAGTTCAGCTGAGTAATGTATCTCAAACTCGCTTTAGTCGCTTTAGTCGGAATTACGATTATGTTGAAGTGGGAAACAATTCCTGACTTTCTCCCTTCTTAGTCGAAAATAAAATCTGATTATGTTGATTTGGGAAACAATTCCTGACTTTCTCCCTTAGTTGAAAAAAATAAAATCTGATTATGTTGAAGTGGGAAACAATTCCTGACTTTCTGCCTTCTTGGTAGAAAGAAAAAATTAAGATTATTTTAATTTTAAGTGTTGACATACATGTACTAAGCCACGATCCAGGTTTGTCACACTTTGCACACACCTTAACACCTCTTTTTTTCAAATTTAAATGAGGATGTGTTAACTTTAATTATTGATTACTGGTTTTCAGTTCAATAAATGTATACACGATTTTATATACCAGTAACGATATATTGATCATTTGGAAACAAGGTTCATTTGTATGTCAATCTTTTTCATTTTGCATTGATTGGAGAGCTTACATAGAACAAATTCAAGGAAATAATCATCTGTTTAACATCAACCATTGCAGTAGATGTGTTTTTATCATTACTGAAGTAATGAACAGAAAGGCTTACATGTTTCTTGGTCAAAGAATTTAAGAAATGCTTTGCAAGAAATTATAGGAAATAGAGGCCATTTGTTGGTTTCGTTAAAATATCGATTTTAAATCACGAGTGATCATAGAAAATATATCTTTTACAAGTGGCGCAGGCCACAAATGAAAAATATATTTTCTATGATTACGAGTGAATCAAAAATAGATATTCTACCGAAACCAATAAATTTTATTTTTATTTTTCATTTTTATGTCGTTTTGTTACATTTTAAGTGCTATCTAAATGTGTTTAATTTGAAAATATTGCAAAAATCATAATGTCGTTCACAATTTTTTAGTCTGGCATCGTTGACGGTCTTTTTAATTTACTGTATTAAATTGGGAACGTGTGAAACAGTGGAAATTATCAAAGTGGTAATTTTCACTGTTTTAAACAGTGAATTACGAATTTTATTTCACTGATATAACCCTATAAACCACCAGAAAGCATAAAATAAAGGATGTGTTGTTGCATTTCATACATTCGTTTCATACACACATTACATGTAATATTCGTATGCTTGTTTATGTTTGTCTTTGTGTCATTGAAAGGTGAGAGACTTTACCCTTGGAAACAGTTTCCCCACTGTAAAAGAAGTTGATCTTAAGAAAGTTGAGATGTCCAATGATGAAGATATTATACAGGTATTTGATGTAGATATTATACAGGTATTTGATGTAGATATTATACAGGTATTTGATGTAGATATTATACAGGTATTTGATGTAGATATTATACTGGTATTTGATGTAGATATTATACAGGTATTTGATGTAGATACTATACTGGTATTTGATGTAGATATTATACAGGTATTTGATGGAGATACTATACTGGTATTTGATGTAGATATTATACAGGTATTTGATGTAGATACTATACAGGTATTTGATGTAGATACTATACAGGTATTTGATGTAGATATTATACAGGTATTTGATGTAGATATTATACTGGTATTTGATGTAGATATTATACTGGTATTTGATGTAGATATTATACAGGTATTTGATGTAGATATTATACAGGTATTTGATGTAGATATTATACAGGTATTTGATGTAGATATTATACAGGTGTTTGATGTAGATATTATAGAGGTATTTGATGTAGATATTATACTGGTATTTGATGAAGATATTATACTGGTATTTGATGAAGATATTATACAGGTATTTGATGTAGATATTATACTGGTATTTGATGAAGATATTATACAGGTATTTGATGTAGATATTATACTGGTATTTGATGAAGATATTATATGGGTATTTGATGTAGATATTATACGGGTATTTGATGTAGATATTATACTGGTATTTGATGTAGATATTATACAGGTATTTTATGTAGATATTATACAGGTATTTGATGTAGATATTATACAGGTATTTGATGTAAATATTATACAGGTATTTGATGTAGATATTATACAGGTATTTGATGTAGATACTATACTGGTATTTGATGTAGATATTATACAGGTATTTGATGTAGATACTATACTGGTATTTGATGTAGATATTATACAGGTATTTGATGTAGATACTATACAGGTATTTGATGTAGATACTATACAGGTATTTGATGTAGATATTATACAGGTATTTGATGTAGATATTATACTGGTATTTGATGTAGATATTATACTGGTATTTGATGTAGATATTATACAGGTATTTGATGTAGATATTATACAGGTATTTGATGTAGATATTATACGGGTATATTTGATGTAGATGTTATACAGGTATTTGATGTAGATATTATACTGGTATTTGATGAAGATATTATACAGGTATTTGATGTAGATATTATACTGGTATTTGATGAAGATATTATACAGGTATTTGATGTAGATATTATACTGGTATTTGATGTAGATATTATACAGATATTTGATGTAGATATTATACAGGTATTTGATGTAGATATTATACAGGTATTTGATGTAGATATTATACAGGTATTTGATGTAGATATTATACAGGTATTTGATGTAGATATTATACTGGTATTTGATGTAGATATTATACTGGTATTTGCTGAAGATATTATACAGGTATTTGATGTAGATATTATACTGGTATTTGATGAAGATATTATACAGGTATTTGATGTAGATATTATACGGGTATATTTGATGTAGATATTATACTGGTATTTTGTGTACTTTCATTCATATCTCTGTAATATTAGACGAGAATATTGTATATTTTTGATTATATAACTACATGTTAAAGATATACTAATATGAGAATGGTTAGGTTTTAAGAAGTCATTATCAGCCTTTTTGTCAATGATGTTTTGTTTTCTAGCATTGTCGTGTATGAATATGTTTCAGGAGTTTTTGCTGCACGGTATATACATGTATATATGAGGGATGTAGTGGGAAAACCAGGCTTAATGCATGTGCTTAAAGTGTCGTCCCGGATCAGCCTGTGCAGTCTGCACAGGCTGATCCGGGACGACACTTTCCGCTGTTATGATATTTTCTGTTTCAAGGAAGTCTCCTCTAAACATAAATCCACTGTAGGCGGAAAGTGCCGTCCTGGATTAGCCTGTGCGTACTGCACAGGCTAATCCGGGATGACACTTTGCGCACATGCATTAAGCCCGGTTTTCTCACGATTTTCCTCATATATATTGTATGAATGATCAAAGGGGACTTGTTGCCAGTGATACCAAAAAAAACAAAACTTATGAACTGTTACCTAAGCAGTGTTTTTTTTTTAGTGATTTGTGAACATTCCCTTTTCTGTGAAATTTTGAAAAACACGTAATAAAAACCCCAAAATTGTGAAAATATTAGTTATCATTAAAAGAGAGAAATATAAACTAGTATCAACATTCAAATAATAACTAGCGATTTCCTTGTATTTAATCAAACTTAAATTACAAACACATGATACATTTTATTTAAACACTCAAGCAACCATTTTAAATTTCAAAGATTTCTTTTTTTTATTATTAACTTTTCCATTTGTGAATTTAGGCCAAAAAATTGTTAAAAAAAGTATATGTTTTGGCTATGTGAATGGTACTTATTATCGGCATGACAATAAGGCAAAAAACCTCTGCTAAGATTTACATCAAAAGGATCGTGAGATTTGTGCACTATGAAATTTTTTGGTACAGTTAAATACTACAAGGTTTCCAAGCAAACAACATTACATGAACATGCATTCAGAATTATTCCTTTATTTCAGACCCTGGACATTGTCTTGGATGTCTCGTACGATGGTGGTTTCCAGCTCACGCTAGACGTGGATGTGATATTTGGGGCCTGGGCATACCTCTCCATACTTGTCACTCACTTGTCTGGCAGGGCTAGACTTCAACTCTCCCGGGCCCCCTTTACCCATTGGTCCTTTTCCTTCTACGAGGTAGTAGCAAACATGTACATTTAACTCTTTTGTTTCTAATTTTCGCATGCTGCAGTTATATACATGTATGTGCCTTTTGGTCTACTTTTTACCATCTGTGCAACAGAAGCTTATGAATTATTATCTCCTAGTTGAATGGACTCATTGACAGATTTTCCAAATATTTTGTAACAGAAGTAACACACCTGACATAGAAATATCACTGAATTAGTGTGTCGTTAAGGAATAATTATCAGTTGAAATGAATAGAATTGTAAAGCATTTGTAACAAGAAACAATTGTACTTCTGTTATTTTTGTTCCATTTTTGTAAAATAAATGTGTCACATATGAGGCGCGTCATGGGAAAACCGGACATAATGCATGTGCGTAAAGTGTCGTCCCGGATTAGCCTGTGCAGTCCGCACAGGCTAATCCAGGACGTCACTTTCCGCCTACAGTGGATTTATTTTTAGAAGAGACTTCATTGAAACAGAAAATACCATAAAAGCGGAAAGTGCCGTCCTGGATTAGATTGTGTGGACAGCACAGGCTGATCCGGGACAACACTTTACGCACATGCATTAAGACCGGTTTTTTAACGACGCGCCTCATATTTAGCTATTAAAAATTAAAATCAGTGTATATAATATCATCTGGCCGAGTAGTTAGTGTGACAGACTTTTGATCCAGAGGTCATGGGTTTGAGATCTTTAGTCCAAATGCTTTACTTTTTGCAGTAAGAACAATTAATTGCTTTTTTTTCAAAAATACAAAAATCTGTGAACAAGTCATAACAATACATACGTCTTGCTGTTTTTGCAGGAACCTAAAATGGAATTTGAAGTTGACTCGAGATTTAATGGTAGACCAATACCACAGATATCATCCTTGATCGTAAACCAGGTAGGTATATGTACTGCTCATTTGATCTCATGAAACAGTTGCAGTTTGAGATTTGGATTACCATGACCATTTCTCGACATTATTTATGAATAATTTGTGTTTACGTGCAGTAAAATATTGACTTTATGGGTACTTAATGTACCACTGATTAAATCATTTAAATGCTGGCCTTTGATATAATTACAGATGTAGGTCTGCTACTGTTGCATTGTTTGTGTGCTGTTGCCATGGTTCATTATTTAAATTCAGTGATTACAGTTTTTTACCAGGTTTGCAAAAAAAAAAAAAAAAAAAAAAAAAGCAATTGTTGTTTTCCAGCTAAAAAGAACCATCAGAAAAAAACATGTGTTACCAGCATATAAAATGAGGTTTAAACCGCTGTTTCTCAAACCTGAGGAAGCATTTGTGAACCCAGAAATCTGTTTCCATGGTAACAAGCTGAGTCAAGGTCAGCTGTCAGTAAAAGTACTGAAGTGTAGTCGACTGCAACCATTAGCTCCGGACAGCAAACTGTTCTGTACAGTGTCAGTAGGTAAGCAGAGTACAATATTTGTCAGGTTTATCATTTGTCAGTTGGTATGCATTGAATGAAGTATAAGTCGTGTTTGTCATTTTGTTAGTAGGTAAGCCAAACTGAATTATTTGTCAGGTTTATCATTTTGTCTGTAGATAAGCATGGAATGAAGTATTAGTCAGGTTTGTCATTTTGTTAGTTGGTAAGCCAAGTTGAACTATTTGTCAGGTTTATCATTTTGTCAGTAGGTAAGCCAAGTTGAAGTATTTGTCAGGTTTATAATTTTGTCAGTAGGTAAGCATGGAATGAAGTCTTAGTCAGGTTTGTAATTTTGTTAGTAGGTAAGCGAAGTTGAAGTATTTGTCAGGTTTATCATTTTCTTAGTAGGTAAGCCAAGTTGAAGTATTTCTCAGGTTTGACATTCGGTCAGTAGGTAAGCCAAGTTGAAGTACTTGTCAGGTTTATCATTTTGTCTGTACGTAAGCAAGGAATGAAGTATTTGTAAGGTTTGTCATTTTGTTAGTAGGTAAGCCAAGTTGAACTATTTGTTAGGTTTATCATTTTGTCAGTAGGTAAGCCAAGTTGAAGTATTTGCCAGGTTTATCATTTTGTCAGTAGGCAAGCATGGAATGAAGTATTAGTCAGGTTTGTCATTTTGTTAGTAGGTAAGTTGAAGTATTTGTCAGGTTTGTCATTTTGGTAGTAGGTAAGCCAAGTTGAAGTATTTGTCAGGTTTATCATTTTGTAGTAGGTAAGCCAAGAATGAAGTATTTGCCAGGTTTATCATTTTGTTAGTTGGTAAGCCAAGAATGAAATATTTGTCAGGTGTATCATTTTGTCAGTTGGTAAGACAAGAATGAAATCTTTGTCTGGTTTATCATTATGTTAGTAGGTAAGCCAAGTAGGTTAGCCAAAAATGAAAGTATTTGTCAGGTTTATCATTTGGTCAGTAGATAAGCAAGAATGAAATATATGTCAGGTTTATCATTTTGTTAGTAGGAAAGCCATGAAATACCTGGTCAGTATTTGTCAGGTTTATCATTTTATCAGTAGATAAGTCAAGAATAAAATAATAGTTAGGTTTATCATTTTGTTAGTAGGTTACCCAGTAATGAAGTACTTGTCATTTTGTTAGTAGGTAAGCCAACTATGAAGTATTTGTCATTTTGTAAGTAGGTAAGCCAACAATTAAGTATTTATCAGGTTTGTCATTTTGTTAGTAGGTAAGCCAAGAATGCAATATTTGTCAGGTTTGTCATTTTGTTTGTAGGTAAGCCAAGGATGAAGTGTTTGTCAAGTTTATCTTTTTGTAGTAGGTAAGCTAAGAATGAACAATTTGTCAGGTTTATCATTTTGTCAGTAGGTAAGCCAATATTGAAGTATTTGTCAGATTTATCATTTTGTAGTGGGTAAGCTAAAATGAAGTATTTGTCAGTTTTATCATTTTGTCAGTAGGTAAGCCAAGAATAAAGTGTTTTCAGGTTAATCATTTTATAGTAGGTAAGCTGAGAATGAAATATTTGTCACAATGTAAGATAATGTATATTTTGTGATAACGGGTATTTGTCTTAAAGAGGGACTTTACGATTTTGTACAAAAATATAATGTAAAACCATCCATTGATTCTAATGAAGTCAGTTTATTTTTAAAATAATATATGTAATGTTGAGAACAACCTATGTTCCAAAATGCGCATTAAGAGAGAAATTTATTACTAAAACACTACTTCGCTGCACAACAAACTATTATATACATGTATACACAGCGTCTAGACGAGTCAGATCGATTGATGACACATGCGCATTCCTTATTTTCTCATTCAAAACCGAATGTAGTCGTTGCTGTAGGATAAACGGGTCTGTATTGACAGAAAAAAATATATTTGCATTTTCAATGAGGGAAATAGTTTTTGTTAATGTTGACGTTTATTTATGTTGTATTAAATGTATTTTTGTTAGTGGGTAACAAAGGAGATATTAAATAAATCTATAAAAATCAGACAGTCCCTCTTTAACTAACTGATTGACAGATTCAGATACTTAGCAGAAATGCACAAATGTGGATCTTGTATTGGTCACAATTATATCAATATTTAAAATACCAGGTAGTTTTTCTGGACAGAAAGAGGTTTATTGCATTGAAAATACACAAATCCTTTTAGGCTTAAAAAAAAAAAGATTTCTTTCTCAGGCAGTGCTGCAACGTTTTCTTATGGCCTGCCGCATTTGATTTAATGCCAAAAAAATTTATTTACTATTTTTTGACAATCTTACCCAACAAAATACAAAAACTAACCAATGAAATATGTGAATTATTAACATTCTGTTAACTGGCTATCGTCTATTTTCTGTATGCGCCAACTGGTGATGACTTTTGGGTAAACCAGCATGTATATTATTGTATATTCCGTTCGTACCAAGTGCTTTTGAACAATGCCTTTCGTAAATAAAAAACAGATTTCGGACGAATAAACACCATAAAAGTTCATAAGAACTATAACTAAAATTACGATGTATTGATTTAGATCCCATGGACAGCGGCTTAAATTGAACAAATCAGCATTTTAAGATAGCGGAAGAAGAGTTACCCGGTAGAGATTTCGTTATTTCCAGTAACTTTCTTTATATCTGATTTAATTATATAATTCCACAAATTGTGAAATACTGTTAATTTTGAAAAAAAAAGTCTTATTCGATTGGGCACTGTTATAAACATAGTCTATTTGTTGACATAAAATTTTGCTTCCTAGATGCGTTTACTTGTGTTATATTTAGAATTCCATATTTTTTTAAGAAAATCTGTGTCAATATAAGTCCTATGGAAACATACAAAAATGCCAGCTGCATCGACTAGTGTTGATTTTCCTTTCCAAAAATTATTGGTGATTTATTGCAAAAATAATTCCTATTTTTGACTGTTATAAAAAAAAAGATTTACGAAAAGTTAAATTCTATAAATAGGAGTACTTTTATGCTAATGGTATATCAATTTGAAGGTACTTATGTTAATTACATTGCATGAATGACCGTTTGTGATTAATAAATCTATATTTGGAATTTTATAAAAAGGGATGCTTATGTTGTTATTAAAACTTAAAATTGTCTTTAATCTGCACTTGTTTACTTGTTTTAATAAGCCATTGAATAGTGCCAATAGAAAAGAGTAGGTGAAAAAAAATAAAAAAAATACTTCAATAAAATAAAAATTCGCCCTCCCTCCTGATTTTTTGGAAAAAGTGCCTGAGAAACAATTCATTAATTTTTTTAGCCTTACCAGTGTTCCATGCTTTAGCCACGTAGAAAGACTGCAAAACAGTCAACATTTTGTATTTACTTAGCAATTGTATTATTCATTTGTATGTAATCTTCGTATAAAATGTTTTGCCTTGATCCATGGTGCAGATAAGGAGACAATGGAGGATGTATGGAGACACAGCTGGCAAACTATCACGATAACCATCCAATCCAAGGCTGGGACCAACCTGGGTCTTGTTCTCAAAGAGGTATCAGTATATCTGTATCTGTATATTGCAATTACTCTATATGTTGGGACACACTAAATGTTGGGACACCTTTTAAATCCGATAAAATAATTTTTTTCGTGACTCTTAATTTTGGGACACTGTGAAATGTGAATTTTTCCTGTTTCTAAAATTAGTTTTTCCACATTGGCAATTTATTGTCAATTTCTGTTTAGTCGGCAATTAAAAGTTGCCATCTAACTATATTTACTGGCACGGATAAATTGCAATATATTAGCAAACAGTCAAAGTTGTGAATGCACATGTGGATATTCCATAATCCGTATCGCATGACAGCTGACCCCAATCAATGTGGCCCCTTGTCAGCGTGTTATAAATTACTCCCTGGGGCAACGATCTATATCCACTTTGATTTGCTTGTTTTATAGGGATTAATATACACACCAACTACGCAATTGAACCTTATGAATAATGGTTTTGTACCTCGATGATTCTAAATATTGGGACACATTCAGGGGGATTATTTTTTCTGCTTCTAAAAATTGGGACAGCAAAAAAAATTATTATTTTTAAGTGTCCCAACATATAGAGAAATTACGGTAACCTTCACCACTTTAAAGACAAACCTCTGTTCTCAAAGAGGTATCTGTATCGGTATAATCTTCACCACTATAAAGACAAACCTCTGTTCTCAAAGAGTTATCAGTATATCTGTATAATCTTCACCACTTCAAAGACAAACCTCTGTTCTCAAAGAGGTATCAGTATATCTGTATCGGTATAATCTTCATCACCTTCAAAGACAAACCTCTGTTCTCAAAGAGGTATCAGTATATCTGTATAATCTTCATCACCTTCAAAGACAAACCTCTGTTCTCAAAGAGGTGTCAGTATATCTGTATCGGTATAATCTTCATCACCTTCAAAGACAAACCTCTGTTCTCAAAGAGTTATCAGTATATCTGTATAATCTTCACCACTTCAAAGACAAACCTCTGTTCTCAAAGAGGTGTCAGTATATCTGTATCGGTATAATCTTCACCACTTCAAAGACAAACCTCTGTTCTCAAAGAGGTATCTGTATCGGTATAATCTTCACCACTATAAAGACAAACCTCTGTTCTCAAAGAGTTATCAGTATATCTGTATAATCTTCACCACTTCAAAGACAAACCTCTGTTCTCAAAGAGGTATCAGTATATCTGTATCGGTATAATCTTCATCACCTTCAAAGACAAACCTCTGTTCTCAAAGAGGTATCAGTATATCTGTATAATCTTCATCACCTTCAAAGACAAACCTCTGTTCTCAAAGAGGTATCAGTATATCTGTATCGGTATAATCTTCATCACCTTCAAAGACAAACCTCTGTTCTCAAAGAGGTATCAGTATATCTGTATAATCTTCATCACCTTCAAAGACAAACCTCTGTTCTCAAAGAGGTGTCAGTATATCTGTATCGGTATAATCTTCATCACCTTCAAAGACAAACCTCTGTTCTCAAAGAGTTATCAGTATATCTGTATAATCTTCACCACTTCAAAGACAAACCTCTGTTCTCAAAGAGGTGTCAGTATATCTGTATCGGAATAATCTTCACCACTTCAAAGACAAACCTCTGTTCTCAAAGAGTTATCAGTATATCTGTATAATCTTCACCACTTCAAAGACAAACCTCTGTTCTCAAAGAGTTATCAGTATATCTGTATAATCTTCACCACTTCAAAGACAAACCTCTGTTCTCAAAGAGGTATCAGTATATCTGTATCGGTATAATCTTCATCACCTTCAAAGACAAACCTCTGTTCTCAAAGAGTTATCAGTATATCTGTATCGGTATAATCTTCATCACCTTCAAAGACAAACCTCTGTTCTCAAAGAGTTATCAGTATATCTGTATCGGTATAATCTTCATCACCTTCAAAGACAAACCTCTGTTCTCAAAGAGTTATCAGTATATCTGTATCGGTATAATCTTCACCACTTCAAAGACAAACCTCTGTTCTCAAAGAGTTATCAGTATATCTGTATCGGTATAATCTTCACCACTTCAAAGACAAACCTCTGTTCTCAAAGAGTTATCAGTATATCTGTATCGGTATAATCTTCACCACTTCAAAGACAAACCTCTGTTCTCAAAGAGTTATCAGTATATCTGTATAATCTTCACCACTTCAAAGACAAACCTCTGTTCTCAAAGAGTTATCAGTATATCTGTATCGGTATAATCTTCATCACCTTCAAAGACAAACCTCTGTTCTCAAAGAGGTGTCAGTATATCTGTATAATCTTCATCACCTTCAAAGACAAACCTCTGTTCTCAAAGAGTTATCAGTATATCTGTATCGGTATAATCTTCATCACCTTCAAAGACAAACCTCTGTTCTCAAAGAGTTATCAGTATATCTGTATAATCTTCACCACTTCAAAGACAAACCTCTGTTCTCAAAGAGTTATCAGTATATCTGTATAATCTTCACCACTTCAAAGACAAACCTCTGTTCTCAAAGAGTTATCAGTATATCTGTATCGGTATAATCTTCATCACCTTCAAAGACAAACCTCTGTTCTCAAAGAGTTATCAGTATATCTGTATAATCTTCACCACTTCAAAGACAAACCTCTGTTCTCAAAGAGTTATCAGTATATCTGTATAATCTTCACCACTTCAAAGACAAACCTCTGTTCTCAAAGAGGTATCAGTATATCTGTATCGGTATAATCTTCACCACTTCAAAGACAAACCTCTGTTCTCAAAGAGGTATCAGTATATCTGTATCGGTATAATCTTCACCACTATAAAGACAAACCTCTGTTCTCAAAGAGTTATCAGTATATCTGTATAATCTTCACCACTTCAAAGACAAACCTCTGTTCTCAAAGAGTTATCAGTATATCTGTATAATCTTCACCACTTCAAAGACAAACCTCTGTTCTCAAAGAGTTATCAGTATATCTGTATAATCTTCACCACTTCAAAGACAAACCTCTGTTCTCAAAGAGTTATCAGTATATCTGTATCGGTATAATCTTCATCACCTTCAAAGACAAACCTCTGTTCTCAAAGAGTTATCAGTATATCTGTATAATCTTCACCACTTCAAAGACAAACCTCTGTTCTCAAAGAGTTATCAGTATATCTGTATAATCTTCACCACTTCAAAGACAAACCTCTGTTCTCAAAGAGGTATCAGTATATCTGTATCGGTATAATCTTCACCACTTCAAAGACAAACCTCTGTTCTCAAAGAGGTATCAGTATATCTGTATCGGTATAATCTTCACCACTATAAAGACAAACCTCTGTTCTCAAAGAGTTATCAGTATATCTGTATAATCTTCACCACTTCAAAGACAAACCTCTGTTCTCAAAGAGGTATCAGTATATCTGTATCGGTATAATCTTCATCACCTTCAAAGACAAACCTCTGTTCTCAAAGAGGTGTCAGTATATCTGTATAATCTTCATCACCTTCAAAGACAAACCTCTGTTCTCAAAGAGTTATCAGTATATCTGTATAATCTTCACCACTTCAAAGACAAACCTCTGTTCTCAAAGAGTTATCAGTATATCTGTATAATCTTCACCACTTCAAAGACAAACCTCTGTTCTCAAAGAGGTATCAGTATATCTGTATCGGTATAATCTTCATCACCTTCAAAGACAAACCTCTGTTCTCAAAGAGGTGTCAGTATATCTGTATAATCTTCATCACCTTCAAAGACAAACCTCTGTTCTCAAAGAGTTATCAGTATATCTGTATAATCTTCACCACTTCAAAGACAAACCTCTGTTCTCAAAGAGTTATCAGTATATCTGTATAATCTTCACCACTTCAAAAGACAAACCTCTGTTCTCAAAGAGGTATCAGTATATCTGTATCGGTATAATCTTCACCACTTCAAAGACAAACCTCTGTTCTCAAAGAGTTATCAGTATATCTGTATAATCTTCACCACTTCAAAGACAAACCTCTGTTCTCAAAGAGGTATCAGTATATCTGTATCGGTATAATCTTCATCACCTTCAAAGACAAACCTCTGTTCTCAAAGAGGTGTCAGTATATCTGTATCGGTATAATCTTCACCACTTCAAAGACAAACCTCTGTTCTCAAAGAGTTATCAGTATATCTGTATAATCTTCACCACTTCAAAGACAAACCTCTGTTCTCAAAGAGGTATCAGTATATCTGTATCGGTATAATCTTCATCACCTTCAAAGACAAACCTCTGTTCTCAAAGAGGTGTCAGTATATCTGTATAATCTTCATCACCTTCAAAGACAAACCTCTGTTCTCAAAGAGTTATCAGTATATCTGTATAATCTTCACCACTTCAAAGACAAACCTCTGTTCTCAAAGAGTTATCAGTATATCTGTATAATCTTCACCACTTCAAAGACAAACCTCTGTTCTCAAAGAGGTATCAGTATATCTGTATCGGTATAATCTTCATCACCTTCAAAGACAAACCTCTGTTCTCAAAGAGGTGTCAGTATATCTGTATAATCTTCATCACCTTCAAAGACAAACCTCTGTTCTCAAAGAGTTATCAGTATATCTGTATAATCTTCACCACTTCAAAGACAAACCTCTGTTCTCAAAGAGTTATCAGTATATCTGTATAATCTTCACCACTTCAAAGACAAACCTCTGTTCTCAAAGAGGTATCAGTATATCTGTATCGGTATAATCTTCACCACTTCAAAGACAAACCTCTGTTCTCAAAGAGGTATCAGTATGTCTGTATAATCTTCATCACCTTCAAAGACAAACCTCTGTTCTCAAAGAGTTATCAGTATATCTGTATAATCTTCACCACTTCAAAGACAAACCTCTGTTCTCAAAGAGTTATCAGTATATCTGTATAATCTTCACCACTTCAAAGACAAACCTCTGTTCTCAAAGAGTTATCAGTATATCTGTATCGGTATAATCTTCACCACTTCAAAGACAAACCTCTGTTCTCAAAGAGGTATCAGTATATCTGTATAATCTTCATCACCTTCAAAGACAAACCTCTGTTCTCAAAGAGGTATCAGTATATCTGTATCGGTATAATCTTCATCACCTTCAAAGACAAACCTCTGTTCTCAAAGAGGTGTCAGTATATCTGTATAATCTTCATCACCTTCAAAGACAAACCTCTGTTCTCAAAGAGTTATCAGTATATCTGTATAATCTTCATCACCTTCAAAGACAAACCTCTGTTCTCAAAGAGGTGTCAGTATATCTGTATCGGTATAATCTTCATCACCTTCAAAGACAAACCTCTGTTCTCAAAGAGGTATCAGTATATCTGTATAATCTTCATCACCTTCAAAGACAAACCTCTGTTCTCAAAGAGGTATCAGTATATCTGTATAATCTTCATCACCTTCAAAGACAAACCTCTGTTCTCAAAGAGGTGTCAGTATATCTGTATCGGTATAATCTTCATCACCTTCAAAGACAAACCTCTGTTCTCAAAGAGGTATCAGTATATCTGTATAATCTTCATCACCTTCAAAGACAAACCTCTGTTCTCAAAGAGTTATCAGTATATCTGTATAATCTTCACCACTTCAAAGACAAACCTCTGTTCTCAAAGAGGTATCAGTATATCTGTATCGGTATAATCTTCATCACCTTCAAAGACAAACCTCTGTTCTCAAAGAGGTATCAGTATATCTGTATAATCTTCATCACCTTCAAAGACAAACCTCTGTTCTCAAAGAGTTATCAGTATATCTGTATCGGTATAATCTTCATCACCTTCAAAGACAAACCTCTGTTCTCAAAGAGGTATCAGTATATCTGTATAATCTTCATCACCTTCAAAGACAAACCTCTGTTCTCAAAGAGTTATCAGTATATCTGTATCGGTATAATCTTCATCACCTTCAAAGACAAACCTCTGTTCTCAAAGAGTTATCAGTATATCTGTATCGGTATAATCTTCATCACCTTCAAAGACAAACCTCTGTTCTCAAAGAGGTATCAGTATATCTGTATAATCTTCATCACCTTCAAAGACAAACCTCTGTTCTCAAAGAGTTATCAGTATATCTGTATAATCTTCACCACTTCAAAGACAAACCTCTGTTCTCAAAGAGTTATCAGTATATCTGTATAATCTTCATCACTTCAAAGACAAACCTCTGTTCTCAAAGAGTTATCAGTATATCTGTATAATCTTCATCACCTTCAAAGACAAACCTCTGTTCTCAAAGAGTTATCAGTATATCTGTATCGGTATAATCTTCATCACCTTCAAAGACAAACCTCTGTTCTCAAAGAGTTATCAGTATATCTGTATCGGTATAATCTTCATCACCTTCAAAGACAAACCTCTGTTCTCAAAGAGGTATCAGTATATCTGTATAATCTTCATCACCTTCAAAGACAAACCTCTGTTCTCAAAGAGTTATCAGTATATCTGTATCGGTATAATCTTCATCACCTTCAAAGACAAACCTCTGTTCTCAAAGAGGTATCAGTATATCTGTATAATCTTCATCACCTTCAAAGACAAACCTCTGTTCTCAAAGAGGTGTCAGTATATCTGTATAATCTTCATCACTTCAAAGACAAACCTCTGTTCTCAAAGAGGTGTCAGTATATCTGTATCGGTATAATCTTCGCCATCTCAAAGACAAAATTCTGACAATATGGCGCAGAGTGAACTATGAATGGTGGATATGTACACAATCCTTTATCAACAGTTTTCCAACAAACAGTCTGTACATTATTTTTATCACAGGGTTTCACAGTTTATCAGTCTATATAGCTATTGCCCTACAAGTCATGTGGTCTCTAATGTTTATTAAATTAGTATATTGTATGGATGGGGTTGAATATTGAAATCAATATTCGAATATTCGTTTTAGGTATGCGAATATATTCAAATATTCGTTTTGTAAATTCTACTATATACGGCACACTGTCAGAATATTTACCTATCCGAAATATGTATACTACGTGAACGTAGTTGTTTTACCTCGTTTCAGTGGTAAATGAGCGATATAACTTAGTGTTAGGCAAATATAAAGAAATGTAAGATATTGTTAAATGTATTGTTAATTAATTTGTTAATCGTTCCGTACACACATTTCTCATTACATAGATTACACGTTGCCTGGGTTTTGTCTAATGACCGCGTAAAGTACTTTCAAGCACATTATGGTGGCATTGTTTATTAATCAAGACTCTTGTATAATATACGGTGTTGATATAATGGAGAATAATTTACAAGTGACGTATATTAAGATTGACCAGATAATGCTAATTTTGTTATAGAAATTGCTTGGCTGATAATGGATTCATTTTGATTGGTTAACTTAGAGAGTAATTGTAATTTACTGTAAACAAGTTAACCGTATAGATGTCACTTAAGGACAATAAACAATAATGTATGCCTTGTGCAAAATGTGAAACCGTTAACACAACATGGCCCAGTTTTGTTATTTGTTATTTGTGGATACAATGCGTCATATTCGCGCCTCCTACAAACCGTTAATTCGCGGCCCTTGTAAAGACGTGGCCCCCCTGCCAATTATCAATTGTCTTTAATTGGACATGTTTGACATGTGTTGTAAAAACGTAACTCTGCCCCTGCCCACCTGCTAGGCAGGAAATTCATGTTAACTTTGCAATCAAACTGGAAAAAAAACATGATTTTTAAAAAGAAATTTTGTTCTTTAAATAAATTTGAAAATAGAATATTCGTATTCATTTTATTATAATCGAATATTATCCGATATTCGAATATTCAAATATTCGGTCCCATCCCTAGTATATTGTGAATGAATTTTTTTTGTTGAAATGAAATTATGGGAATTTTTAAAAAATGTCATATTTGTGGGCTCTAAAATTCAATCAGCTTAAAGTTTGCATGCAACAACTCCATATCTCTATATCTACTAAGATATTCAATTGAAACTTCAAACATGCCTTCAGGGTCATTATATAAGGTCACTGGCCAAGACCCATAACTGTGACCAGCATTTTAGCAGAATTATGCCCCTTTTTGTACTGAAAAAAGTCAGGTTAAGGTTTGCGTGCAAAAGAAAATTCAGGCTAAGGTTTGCGTGCAACAAGTACATATCTCTGTAACTACTACAGATATTCAAGTGAAACTTCACACATGTCTTCGGGGTCATTATGTAAGGTCTTTGACCAAGGCCCATAACTCTGACCTGCAATTTAGCAGAATTAAGCCCATTTTAGCCCTTAGAAATTCAGGTTAAAATTTGCATGCAACAACTCTATACCTCTATAACTACTAAATATATTCAATTGAAACTTGAAACATGTCTTCAGGCTCATTATATAACGTCACTGACCAAGGCCCATTACTCTGACCTGCAATTTAGCAGAATAATGCCCCTTTTTGTACGTAGAAATTCAGGTTAAAGTTTGTGTGCAACAACTCTATAACTACTACAGGTATTCAATTGAAACTTCACACATGTCTTCAGGGCTCATTGTATAAGGTCACTGTGCCCCTTTTTGTACTTTGAAAATTCAGGTATACGTGCATCAAGTACATAGCGCTGTAACTACTACAGATATTCAGTTGAAACTTCATACATGTCTTCCGGGTCATTATGTAAGATCATTGGCCAAGGCACATAACTGTGACCAGCATTTTAGCAGAGTTATGCCCCTTTTTTTGTAGTGATTAAGGCCCATAACTCTGACAAAGCAGTTGAATAGTCAAGCGTGCTGTCCAGAGACAGCTCTTGTTCTTTAACATTTTATTTTATATTTAAATGGAAGTGTGCTAAGTGTGTATGTATTATAAACTTATTATAAACTATTGTTTCCTTAACATAAAAGGGATTCACACATTTATATGACATGACACGCCTCATATCGTTTTCACCACTGAATATCTTGTTTTTGTTGGTACTTTCAGCAATACTCCGGAGAGAAGACAGAGAAGAAGCGAGTTGTGACAGACAGTATCACGCCTGGAGGCCCCGCCGCACTAGCTGGCCTGTGTAAGGTGAGTGGGAAATTAAAATAGTGTTGAGTGTTAAGCAATAAGAGATAAAAATTTTAATTCCTGCGTATTTTATATTGCATGCTCAACAAGATCAAAAGCCGTTCATATATTAAAAACACCTGTTTATTTTATTTCGCTTATTACTGGTATAATGTTCCCAAATGATGTCATACAACTCACTGATCGGATTGAAAATTCCTGTTTCATACACTACCATTTTCCACATTGGTATAGTATTATAAAAACTAAGTAAACAGACTGCCTTTTATATCAAAACAAACACTTGCCTGCACCTTTCAGGCAAGACATTCAATACGACTGCACTTCATGTAATAAACCTCCTCAAAATACCATTCCTTAAGCAAGTCAGGGTCAATACCCACAAACCTCCTTAGTGAAAACTTCAATAAATTCCTTCAAATCATCAATTTCCGTAGTCTTGGGCTGCTTCATTTAAAGTTTATTTTTGTCTTATATGGTTTGATTCTGGTTGAGAATCAACAGATGTGTCTTAATTAACCAGATTTCGAATATGAAACATTGGTTTCACATGGAAAATTGTATGTGAATATTTCACTGAAGTATGACTCAAGTCAAGCTTTTTCTTCGAAACTTTGTGGATATATCCCCTGGCCTGTTAATTTGTTTTTTAAGTGGACCTTCCTACTACTTTCACTCACATCCTTGTGCCTTTTTAAGTGGGCCTTCCTACTACTTTCACTCATATCCTTGTGCCTTTTTAAGTGGACCTTCCTACTACTTTCACATCACATCCTTGTGCCTTTTTAAGTGGACCTTCCTACTGCTTTCACTCACATCCTTGTGCCTTTTTAAGTGGACCTTCCTACTACTTTCACTCACATCCTTGTGCCTTTAAGTGCACCTTCCTACTACTTTCACTCACATCCTTGTGCCTTTAAGTGGACCTTCCTACTACGTTCACTCACATCCTTGTGCCTTTTTAAGTAGACCTTCCTACTACTTTCACTCACATCCTTGTGCCTTTAAGTGGACCTTCCTACTACTTTCACTCACATCCTTGTGCCTTTAAGTGGACCTTCATACTACTTTCACTCACATCCTTGTGCCTTTTTAACAACATGATTATTTTCTTTATGACTCTATATTTTACTTATCCACATGGTCACGAGTATCTTATTACCGTAGACTTTATTGAAAATTGTCCACTGTTACCAGAATTTTTTTTTATAATTTCAGTCTTTACCTTAATTTGTTCAGAGTTTTTGCCAATTTGGGCTAGTTGCTTAGCAAAATCACAAGCCCCAAAAAGATCTTTTACCAGCCTTAAGTCTTGCAATAAAGAATGATGCGAATGCAACAAAATACACTGAATTATGTTGTGTTTAACTGTAATCAAGTATCAATATTCTTTGAATATGGGTGGTGTAAAAGTAATATCTCTATTTGGCTAACATGGCAATGTACTCCAGGTAGACTCTCATTGTTATTTATTAACTTTAACACTTTGATCATAATTGTTGATAACATTCTGTTATGACAATTTGATAAATTACCACTAGCCCAGATATTATAAGCACTAGCCCGGGGCTTCAGACTAGTGGGTAAGGGCAAAGACTGGTGTATAAATGTCCACTAGCCCAGATATATAAGCACTAGCCCGTGGCTTCAGACTAGTGGGTAAGGGCGATGACTGGTGTATAAATGTCCACTAGCGCAGATATATAAGGACTAGCCCAGGGCTTCAGACTTGTGGGTTAGGGTGAAGACTGGTGTATAAAAATGTCCACTAGCCCAGATATATAAGGACTAGCCCGGGGCTTCAGACTAGTGGGTTAGGGCCAAGACTGGTGTATAAATGTCCACTAGCCCAGATATATAAGGACTAGCCTGGGGCTTCAGACTAGTGGGTAAGGGCGAAGACTGGTTTATAAATTACCATTAGCCCAGATATATAAGGACTAGCCCGGGGCTTCGAGCTAGTGGGTAAGGGTGCAGACTGGTGTATAAATGTCCACTAGCCCAGATATATAAGGACTAGCCTGGGGCTTCAGACTAGTGGGTTAGGGCGAAGACTGGTGTATAAATGTCCACTGGCCCAGATATATAAGGACTAGCCCTGGGCTTCAGACTAGTGGGTCTGGGCGAAGACTGGTGTAGAAATGTCCACTAGCCCAGATATATAAGCACTAGCCCGGGGCTTCAGTCTAGTGGGTTAGGGCGAAGACTGGTGTAGAAATGTCCACTAGCCCAGATATATAAGGACTAGCCTGGGGCTTCAGACTAGTGGGTAAGGGCGAAGACTGGTGTATAAATGTCCACTAGCCCAGATATATAAGGACTAGCCCGGGGTAATGGGTAAGGGTGAAGACTGGTGTATAAATGTCCACTAACCCAGATATATAAGGACTAGCCTGGGGCTTCAGACTAGTGGGTTAGGGCGAAGACTGGTGTATAAATGTCCACTAGCCCAGATATATAAGGACTAGCCTGGGGCTTCAGACTAGTGGGTTAGGGCGAAGACTGGTGTATAAATGTCCACTGGCCCAGATATATAAGGACTAGCCTGGGGCTTCAGACTAGTGGGTTAGGGTGAAGACTGGTGTATAAATGTCCACTAGCACAGATATATAAGGACTAGCCCGGGGCTTCAGACTAGTGGGTTAGGGTGAAGACTGGTGTGTAAATGTCCACTGGCCCCGATATATAAGGACTAGCCTGGGGCTTCAGACTAGTGGGTCTGGGCGAAGACTGGTGTAGAAATGTCCACTAGCCCAGATATATAAGCACTAGCCCGGGGCTTCAGTCTAGTGGGTTAGGGCGAAGACTGGTGTATAAATGTCCACTAGCCCAGATATATAAGGACTAGCCTGGGGCTTCAGACTAGTGGGTAAGGGCGAAGACTGGTGTAGAAATGTCCACTAGCCCAGATATATAAGCACTAGCCCGGGCCTTCAGACTAGTGGGTTAGGGTGAAGACTGGTGTATAAATGTACACTAGCCCAGATATATAAGGACTGGCCCGGGGCTTCAGACTAGTGGGTAAGGGCGAAGACTGGTGTATAAATGTCCACTAGCCCCGATATATAAGGACTAGCACAGGGCTTCAGATTAATGGGTTAGGGCGAAGACTGGTGTATAAATGTCCACTAGCCCAGATATATAAGGACTAGCCCAGGGCTTCAGACTAATGGGTTAGGGCGAAGACTGGTGTATAAATGTCCACTAGCCCAGATATATAAGGACTAGCCTGGGGCTTCAGACTAGTGGGTAAGGGCGAAGACTGGTGTATAAATGTCCACTAGCCCAGATATATAAGGACTAGCCTGGGGCTTCAGACTAGTGGGTTACGGCGAAGCCTGTTGTATAAATGTCCACTAGCCCAGATATATAAGGACTAGTCCGGGGTTTCAGACTAGTGGGTCCGGGCGAAGACTGGTGTATAAATGTCCACTAGACCAGATATATAAGGACTAGCTCAGGGCTTCAGACTAATGGGTTAGGGCGAAGACTGGTGTATAAATGTCCACTAGCCCAGATATATAAGGACTAGCCCGGGGCTTCAGACTAGTGGGTCCGGGCGAAGACTGGTGTATAAATGTCCACTAGCCCAGATATATAAGCACTAGCCTTGGGCTTCAGACTAGTGGGTAAGGGCGAAGACTGGTGTATAAATGTCCACTAGCCCAGATATATAAGGACTAGCCTCGGGCTTCAGACTAGTGGGTTAGGGCGAAGACTGGTGTATAAATGTCCACTAGCCCAGATATATAAGCACTAGCCTGGGGCTTCAGACTTGTGGGTAAGGGCGAAGACTGGTGTATAAATGTCCACTAGCCCAGATATATAAGGACTAGCCTGGGGCTTCAGATAGTGGGTTAGGGCGAAGACTGGTGTATAAATGTCCACTAGCCCAGATATATAAGGACTAGCCTGGGGCTTCAGACTAGTGGGTTAGGGCGAAGACTGGTGTATAAATGTCCACTGGCCCAGATATATAAGGACTAGCCTGGGGCTTCAGACTAGTGGGTTAGGGTGAAGACTGGTGTATAAATGTCCACTAGCACAGATATATAAGGACTAGCCCGGGGCTTCAGACTAGTGGGTTAGGGTGAAGACTGGTGTGTAAATGTCCACTGGCCCCGATATATAAGGACTAGCCTGGGGCTTCAGACTAGTGGGTCTGGGCGAAGACTGGTGTAGAAATGTCCACTAGCCCAGATATATAAGCACTAGCCCGGGGCTTCAGTCTAGTGGGTTAGGGCGAAGACTGGTGTATAAATGTCCACTAGCCCAGATATATAAGGACTAGCCTGGGGCTTCAGACTAGTGGGTAAGGGCGAAGACTGGTGTAGAAATGTCCACTAGCCCAGATATATAAGCACTAGCCCGGGCCTTCAGACTAGTGGGTTAGGGTGAAGACTGGTGTATAAATGTACACTAGCCCAGATATATAAGGACTGGCCCGGGGCTTCAGACTAGTGGGTAAGGGCGAAGACTGGTGTATAAATGTCCACTAGCCCCGATATATAAGGACTAGCACAGGGCTTCAGATTAATGGGTTAGGGCGAAGACTGGTGTATAAATGTCCACTAGCCCAGATATATAAGGACTAGCCCAGGGCTTCAGACTAATGGGTTAGGGCGAAGACTGGTGTATAAATGTCCACTAGCCCAGATATATAAGGACTAGCCTGGGGCTTCAGACTAGTGGGTAAGGGCGAAGACTGGTGTATAAATGTCCACTAGCCCAGATATATAAGGACTAGCCTGGGGCTTCAGACTAGTGGGTTACGGCGAAGCCTGTTGTATAAATGTCCACTAGCCCAGATATATAAGGACTAGTCCGGGGTTTCAGACTAGTGGGTCCGGGCGAAGACTGGTGTATAAATGTCCACTAGACCAGATATATAAGGACTAGCTCAGGGCTTCAGACTAATGGGTTAGGGCGAAGACTGGTGTATAAATGTCCACTAGCCCAGATATATAAGGACTAGCCCGGGGCTTCAGACTAGTGGGTCCGGGCGAAGACTGGTGTATAAATGTCCACTAGCCCAGATATATAAGCACTAGCCTTGGGCTTCAGACTAGTGGGTAAGGGCGAAGACTGGTGTATAAATGTCCACTAGCCCCGATATATAAGGACTAGCACAGGGCTTCAGATTAATGGGTTAGGGCGAAGACTGGTGTATAAATGTCCACTAGCCCAGATATATAAGGACTAGCCCAGGGCTTCAGACTAATGGGTTAGGGCGAAGACTGGTGTATAAATGTCCACTAGCCCAGATATATAAGGACTAGCCTGGGGCTTCAGACTAGTGGGTAAGGGCGAAGACTGGTGTATAAATGTCCACTAGCCCAGATATATAAGGACTAGCCTGGGGCTTCAGACTAGTGGGTTACGGCGAAGCCTGTTGTATAAATGTCCACTAGCCCAGATATATAAGGACTAGTCCGGGGTTTCAGACTAGTGGGTCCGGGCGAAGACTGGTGTATAAATGTCCACTAGACCAGATATATAAGGACTAGCTCAGGGCTTCAGACTAATGGGTTAGGGCGAAGACTGGTGTATAAATGTCCACTAGCCCAGATATATAAGGACTAGCCCGGGGCTTCAGACTAGTGGGTCCGGGCGAAGACTGGTGTATAAATGTCCACTAGCCCAGATATATAAGCACTAGCCTTGGGCTTCAGACTAGTGGGTAAGGGCGAAGACTGGTGTATAAATGTCCACTAGCCCAGATATATAAGGACTAGCCTCGGGCTTCAGACTAGTGGGTTAGGGCGAAGACTGGTGTATAAATGTCCACTAGCCCAGATATATAAGCACTAGCCTGGGGCTTCAGACTTGTGGGTAAGGGCGAAGACTGGTGTATAAATGTCCACTAGCCCAGATATATAAGGACTAGCCTGGGGCTTCAGATAGTGGGTTAGGGCGAAGACTGGTGTATAAATGTCCACTAGCCCAGATATATAAGGACTAGCCTGGGGCTTCAGACTAGTGGGTAAGGGCGAAGACTGGTGTATAAATTTACCACAAGCCCAGATATATAAGGACTAGCCCGGGGCTTCGAGCTATTGGGTAAGGGTGAAGACTGGTGTATAAATGTCCACTAGCCCGGATATATAAGGACTAGCCTGGGGCTTCAGACTAGTGGGCTAGGGCGAAGACTGGTGTATAAATGTCCACTAGCCCAGATATATAAGGACTAGCCCTGGGCTTCAGACTAGTGGGTCCGGGCGAAGACTAGTGTAGAAATGTCCACTAGCCCAGATATTCAAGCATTAGCCCGGGGCTTCAGTCTAGTGGGTTAGGGCGAAAGACTGGTATATAATGTCCATTAGCCCAGATATATAAGGACTAGCCTGGGGCCTCAGACTAGTGGGTTAGGGTGAAGACTGGTGTATAAATGTCCACTGGCCCAGATATATAAGGACTAGCCTGGGGCTTCAGACTAGTGGGTAAGGGCAAAGACTGGTGTATAAATGTCCACTAGCCCCGATATATAAGGACTAGCCTGGGGCTTCAGACTAGTGGGTTAGGGCCAAGACTGGTGTATAAATGTCCACTAGACCAGATATATAAGGACTAGCCTGGGGCTTCAGACTAGTGGGTTAGGGTGAAGACTGGTGTATCAATGTCCACTAGCCCAGATATATAAGGACTAGCCTGGGGCTTCAGACTAGCGGGTAAGGGCGAAGACTGGTGTATAAATGTCCACTGGCCCAGATATATAAGGACTAGCCTGGGGCTTCAGACTAGTGGGTTAGGGTGAAGACTGGTGTATAAATGTCCACTAGCCCAGATATATAAGGACTAGCCTGGGGCTTCAGACTAGTGGGTTAGGGTGAAGACTGGTGTATCAATGTCCACTAGCCCAGATATATAAGGATTAGCCTGGGGCTTCAGACTAGTGGGTAAGGGCGTAGACTGGTGTATAAATGTCCACTAGCCCAGATATATAAGGACTAGCCTGGGGCTTCAGACTTGTGGGTAAGGGCGAAGACTGGTGTATTAATGTCCACTGGCCCAGATATATAAGGACTAGCCTGGGGCTTCAGACTAGTGGGTCTGGGCGAAGACTGGTGTATCAATGTCCACTGGCCCAGATATATAAGGACTAGCCTGGGGCTTCAGACTAGTGGGTTAGGGTGAAGACTGGTGTATAAGTGTCCACTAGCCCAGATATATAAGGACTAGCCTGGGGCTTCAGACTAGTGGGTTAGGGTGAAGACTGGTGTATAAATGTCCACTGGCCCCGATATATAAGGACTAGCCTGGGGCTTCAGACTAGTGGGTAAGGTGAAGACTGGTGTTTAAATGTCCACTGGCCCCGATATATAAGGACTAGCCTGGGGCTTCAGACTAGTGGGTCCGGGCGAAGACTGGTGTAGAAATGTCCACTAGCCCAGATATATAAGGACTAGCCCAGGACTTGAGACTAGTGGGTTAGGGCGAAGACTGGTGTATAAATGTCCACTAGCCCAGATATATAAGGACTAGCCCAGGGCTTCAGACTAGTGGGTCCTGGCGAAGACTGGTGTAGAAATGTCCACTAGCCCAGATATATAAGGACTAGCCCGGGGCTTCAGACTAGTGGGTTAGGGCGAAGACTGGTGTATAAATGTCCACTAGCCCAGATATATAAGGACTAGCCTGGGGCTTCAGACTAGTTGGTAAGGGCGAAGACTGGTGTATAAATGTTCGCTAGACCAGATATATAAGGACTAGCCCAGGGCTTCAGACTGGTGGGTCCGGGCGAAGACTGGTGTAGAAATGTCCACTAGCCCAGATATATAAGGACTAGCCCGGGGCTTCAGACTAGTGGGTTAGGGCGAAGACTGGTGTATAAATGTCCACTAGCCCAGATATATAAGGACTAGCCTGGGTCTTCAGACTAGTGGGTAAGGGCGAAGACTGGTGTATAAATGTTCGCTAGACCAGATATATAAGGACTAGCCTGGGGCTTCGGACTAGTGGGTTAGGGCGAAGACTGGTGTATCAATGTCCACTAGCCCAGATATATAAGGACTAGCTCGGGGCTTCAGACTAATGGGTAAGGGCGAAGACTGGTGTATCAATGTCCACTAGCCCAGATATATAAGGACTAGCTCGGGGCTTCAGACTAATGGGTAAGGGCGAAGACTGGTGTATAAATGTCCGCCAGCCCAGATATATAAGGACTAGCCTGGGGCTTCAGACTAGTGGGTTAGGGTGAAGACTGGTGTATAAATGTCCACTAGCCCAGATATATAAGGACTAGCCTGGGGCTGAAGACTAGTGGGTTAGGGCGAAGACTGGTGTATAAATGTCCACTAGCTCAGATATATAAAGACTATTCCGGTGTTTCAGACTAGTGGGTCCGGGCGAAGACTGGTGTATAAATGTCCACTAGACCTGATTTATAAGGACTAACCCAGGGCTTCAGACTAGTGGGTTAGGGCCAAGACTGGTGTATAAATGTCCACTAGCCCAGATATATAAGGACTAGCCCTGGGCTTCAGACTAGTGGGTCCGGGCGAAGACTGGTGTATAAATGTCCACTAGCCGAGATATATAAGGACTAGCCTGGGGCTTCAGACTGGTGGGTTAGGGTGAAGACTGGTGTATAAATGTCCACTAGCCCAGATATATAAAGGACTAGCCCTGGGCTTCAGACTAGTGGGTAAGGGCGAAGACTGGTGTATAAATGTCCGCTAGCCCAGATATATAAGGACTAGCCTGGGGCTTCAAACTAGTGGGTTAGGGTGAAGACTGGTGTATAAATGTCCACTAGCCCAGATATATAAGGACTAGCCTGGGGCTTCAGACTAGTGGGTTAGGGCGAAGACTGGTGTATAAATGTCCACTAGCCCAGATATATAAGGACTATTCCTGGGTTTCAGACTAGTGGGTCCGGGAGAAGACTGGTGTATAAATGTCCACTAGACCAGATATATAAGGACTAGCCCAGGGCTTCAGACTAGTGGGTTAGGGCCAAGACTTGTGTATAAATGTCCACTTGCCCAGATATATAAGGACTAGCCCGGGGCTTCAGACTGGTGGGTCCGGGCGAAGACTGGTGTATAAATGTCCACTAGCCCAGATATATAAGCCTTGGGCTTCAGACTAGTGGGTAAGGGCGAAGACTGGTGTATAAATGTCCACTAGCCCATATATATAAGCACTAGCCTGGGGCTCAGACTAGTGGGTTTTCCAAAGACTGGTGTATAAATGTCCACTAGCCCAGATAGATAAGCACTAGGCTGGGGCTTCAGACTAGTGGGTAAGGGCGAAGACTGGTGTATAACTGTCCACTAGCCCAGATATATAAGGACTAGCCTGGGGCTTCAGACTAGTGGGTTAGAGCCAAGACTGGTGTATAATTGTCCACTAGCCCAGATATATAAACACTAGCCTGGGGCTTCAGACTAGTGGGTTAGGGCCAAGACTGGTGTATAAATGTCCACTAGCCCTGATATATAAGGACTAGCCTGGGGCTTCAGACTAGTGGGTTTGGGTGAAGACTGGTGTATAAATGTCCACTAGCCCTGATATATAAGGACTAGCCTGGGGCTTCAGACTAGTGGGTTAGGGCCAAGACTGGTGTATAAATGTCCACTGGCCCAGATATATAAGGACTAGCCTGGGGCTTCAGACTAATGGGTAAGGGCGAAGACTGGTGTATAAATGTCCACTAGCCCAGATATATAAGGACTAGCCTGGGGCTTCAGACTAGTGGGTTAGGGCGAAGACTGGTGTATAAGTGTCCACTAGCCCAGATATATAAGCACTAGTCTGGGGCTTCAGACTCATGGGTAAGGGCGAAGACTGGTGTATAAATGTCCACTAGCCCAGATTTATAAGCACTAGCCTGGGGCTTCAGACTCGTGGGTAAGGGCAAAGACTGGTGTATGAATGTCCACTAGCCCAGATATATAAGGACTAGCCTGGGGCTTCAGACTCGTGGGTAAGGGCGAAGACTGGTGTATAAATGTCCACTGGCCAAGATATATAAGCACTAGCCTGGGGCTTCAGACTTGTGGGCCAGGTTGAAGACTGGTGTAAAAATGTCCACTAGCCCAGATATATAAGGGCTAGCCCAGGGCTTCGAGCTAGTGCATTAGGGCGAAGACTGGTGTATAAATGTCCACTAGCCCAGATATATATGCACTAGCCTGGGGCTTCAGACTAGTGGGCCAGGGCGAAGACTGGTGTATAAATTACCACTAGCCCAGATAGATAAGGACTAGCCCGGGGCTTCGAGCTAGTGGGTAAGGGTGAAGACTGGTGTATAAATGTCCACTAGCCCAGATATATAAGGACTAGCCTGGGGCTTCAGACTAGTGGGCTAGGGCGAAGACTGGTGTATAAATGTCCACTAGCCCAGATATAAGGACTAGCCCTGGGCTTGAGACTTGTGGGTCCGGGCGAATACTGGTGTGGAAATGTCCACTAGCCCAGATATATAAGCACTAGCCCGGGGCTTCAGTCTAGTGGGTTTGGGCGAAGACTGGTATATAAATGTCCATTAGCCCAGATTTATAAGGACTAGCCTGGGGCTTCAGACTAGTGGGTTTGGGTGAAGACTGGTGTATAAATGTCCACTGGCCCAGATATATAAGGACTAGCCCGGGGCTTCAGACTAGTGGGTTAGGGTGAAGACTGGTGTATAAATGTCCACTAGCCCAGATATATAAGCACTAGCCTGGGGCTTCAGACTAGTGGGTTAGGGTGAAGACTGGTGTATAAATGTCCACTGGCCCAGATATATAAGGACTAGCCCGGGGCTTCAGACTAGTGGGTTAGAGTGAAGACTGGTGTATAAATGTCCACTAGCCCAGATATATAAGCACTAGGCTGGGGCTTCAGACTAGTGGGTTTGGGTGAAGACTGGTGTATAAATGTCCACTGGCCCCGATATATAAGGACTAGCCTGGGGCTTCAGACTAGTGGGTAAGGGTGAAGACTGGTGTATCAATGTCCACTGGCCCAGATATATAAGGACTAGCCTGGGGCTTCAGACTAGTGGGTAAGGGCGAAGACTGGTGTATAAATGTCCACTGGCCCCGATATATAAGGATTAGCCTGGGGCTTCAGACTAGTGGGTAAGGGTGAAGACTGGTGTATCAATGTCCACTGGCCCAGATATATAAGGACTAGCCTGGGGCTTCAGACTAGTGGGTAAGGGCGAAGACTGGTGTATAAATGTCCACTGGCCCCGATATATAAGGACTAGCCTGGGGCTTCAGACTAGTGGGTAAGGGCGAAGACTGGTGTATAAATGTCCACTAGCCCAGATAATATAAGCACTAGCCTGGGGCTTCAGACTAGTGGGTTAGGGTGAAGACTGGTGTATAAATGTTCGCTAGACCAGATATATAAGGACTAGCCTGGGGCTTCAGACTAGTGGGTTAGGGCGAAGACTGGTGTATCAATGTCCACTAGCCCAGATATATAAGGACTACCCCTGGGCTTCAGACTAGTGGATAACTGCGAAGACTGGTGTAGAAATGTCCACTAGCCCAGATATATAAGGACTAGCCTGGGGCTACAGACTAGTGGGTTAGGGTGAAGACTGGTGTATAAATGTCCACTGGCCCAGATATATAAGGACTAGCCCGGGGCTTCAGACTAGTGGGTTAGGGTGAAGACTGGTGTATAAATGTCCACTAGCCCAGATATATAAGCACTAGCCTGGGGCTTCAGACTAGTGGGTTAGGGTGAAGACTGGTGTATAAATGTCCACTGGCCCAGATATATAAGGACTAGCCCGGGGCTTCAGACTAGTGGGTTAGGGTGAAGACTGGTGTATAAATGTCCACTAGCCCAGATATATAAGCACTAGCCTGGGGCTTCAGACTAGTGGGTTAGGGTGAAGACTGGTGTATAAATGTCCACTGGCCCAGATATATAAGGACTAGCCCGGGGCTTCAGACTAGTGGGTTAGGGTGAAGACTGGTGTATAAATGTCCACTGGCCCAGATATATAAGCACTAGGCTGGGGCTTCAGACTAGTGGGTTAGGGTGAAGACTGGTGTATAAATGTCCACTGGCCCCGATATATAAGGACTAGCCTGGGGCTTCAGACTAGTGGGTAAGGGTGAAGAATGGTGTATCAATGTCCACTGGCCCAGATATATAAGGACTAGCCTGGGGCTTCAGACTAGTGGGTAAGGGCGAAGACTGGTGTATAAATGTCCACTGGCCCCGATATATAAGGATTAGCCTGGGGCTTCAGACTAGTGGGTAAGGGTGAAGACTGGTGTATCAATGTCCACTGGCCCAGATATATAAGGACTAGCCTGGGGCTTCAGACTAGTGGGTAAGGGCGAAGACTGGTGTATAAATGTCCACTGGCCCCGATATATAAGGATTAGCCTGGGGCTTCAGACTAGTGGGTAAGGGTGAAGACTGGTGTATCAATGTCCACTGGCCCAGATATATAAGGACTAGCCTGGGGCTTCAGACTAGTGGGTAAGGGCGAAGACTGGTGTATAAATGTCCACTGGCCCCGATATATAAGGATTAGCCTGGGGCTTCAGACTAGTGGGTAAGGGTGAAGAATGGTGTATCAATGTCCACTGGCCCAGATATATAAGCACTAGCCTGGGGTTTCAGACTAGTGGGTTAGGGCGAAGACTGGTGTATAAATGTCCACTGGCCCCGATATATAAGGACTAGCCTGGGACTTCAGACTAGTGGGTAAGGGCGAAGACTGGTGTATAAATGTCCACTAGCCCAGATATATAAGCACTAGCCTGGGGTTTCAGACTAGTGGGTTAGGGTGAAGACTGGTGTATAAATGTTCGCTAGACCAGATATATAAGGACTAGCCTGGGGCTTCAGACTAGTGGGTTAGGGCGAAGACTGGTGTATCAATGTCCACTAGCCCAGATATATAAGGACTACCCCTGGGCTTCAGACTAGTGGATAACTGCGAAGACTGGTGTAGAAATGTCCACTAGCCCAGATATATAAGCACTAGCCCGGGGCTTCAGTTTAGTGGGTTAGGGCGTAGACTGGTGTATAAATGTCCACTAGCCCAGATATATAAGGACTAGCCTGGGGCTTCAGACTAATGGGTTAGGGTGAAGACTGCTGTATAAATGTCCACTGGCCCAGATATATAAGGACTAGCCTGGGCCTTCAGACTAGTGGGTAAGGGCGAAGACTGGTGTATAAATGTCCACTAGCCCATGTATAAGGACTAGCCTGGGGCTTCAGACTAGTGGGTTAGGGTGAAGACTGGTGTGTAAATGTCCACTAGCTCAGATATATAAGGACTAGCCTGGGGCTTCAGACTAATGGGTAAGGGTGAATACTGGTGTATAAATGTCCACTAGCCCAGATATATAAGGACTAGCCTGGGGCTTCAGACTAGTGGGTTAGGGTGAAGACTGGTGTATAAATGTCCACTGGCCCAGATATATAAGGACTAGCCTGGGGCTTCAGACTAATGGGTAAGGGTGAATACTGGTGTATAAATGTCCACTAGCCCAGATATATAAGGACTAGCCTGGGGCTTCAGACTAGTGGGTTAGGGTGAAGACTGGTGTATAAATGTCCACTGGCCCAGATATATAAGGACTAGCCCGGGGCTTCAGACTAGTGGGTAAGGGTGAAGACTGGTGTATAAATGTCCACTAGCCCATGTATAAGGACTAGCCTGGGCCTTCAGACTAGTGGGTTAGGGTGAAGACTGGTGTATAAATGTCCACTAGCCCAGATATATAAGGACTAGCCTGGGGCTTCAGACTAGTGGGTTAGGGAGAAGACTGGTGTATAAATGTCCACTGGCCCAGATATATAAGGACTAGCCTGGGGCTTCAGACTAGTGGGTTAGGGTGAAGTCTGGTGTATAAATGTCCACTAGCCCAGATATATACGGACTAGCCTGGGGCTTCGGACTAGTGGGTAATGGCGAAGACTGGTGTATAAATGTCCACTAGCTCAGATATATAAGGACTAGCCTGGGGCTTCAGACTAGTGGGTAAGGGCGACGACTGGTGTATAAATTACCACTAGCCCAGATATATAAGGACTAGCCCGGGGCTTCGAGCTAGTGGGTAAGGGCGAAGACTGGTGTATAAATGTCCACTAGCTCAGATATATAAGGACTAGCCTGGGGCTTCAGACTAGTGGGTCCTGGCGAAGACTGGTGTATAAATGTCCACTGGCCCAGATATATAAGGACTAGCCTGGGGCTTCAGACTAGTGGGTTAGGGTGAAGACTGGTGTATAAGTGTCCACTAGCCCAGATATATAAGGACTAGCCTGGGGCTTCAGACTAGTGGGTCTGGGCGAAGACTGGTGTATAAATGTCCACTGGCCCAAATATATAAGGACTAGCCTGGGGCTTCAGACTAGTGGGTTAGGGTGAAGACTGGTGTATAAATGTCCACTAGCCCAGATATATAAGGACTAGCCTGGGGCTTCAGACTAGTGGGTTAGGGTGAAGACTGGTGTATCAATGTCCACTGGCCCAGATATATAAGGACTAGCCCGGGGCTTCAGACTAGTGGGTTAGGGTGAAGACTGGTGTATAAATGTCCACTAGCCCAGATATATAAGGACTAGCCTGGGGCTTCAGACTAGTGGGTAAGGGCGAAGACTGGTGTATAAATGTCCACTAGCCCAGATATATAAGGACTAGCCTGGGGCTTCAGACTAGTGGGTTTGGGTGAAGACTGGTGTATAAATGTCCACTAGCCCAGATATATAAGGACTAGCCCGGGGCTTCAGACTAGTGGGTAGGGGTGAAGACTGGTATATAAATGTCCACTAGCCCAGATATATAAGGACTAGCCCTGGGCTTCAGACTAGTGGGTCCGGGCGAAGACTGGTGTATAAATTACCACTAGCCCAGATATATAAGCACTAGCCTTGGGCTTCAGACTAGTGGGTTAGGGCGAAGACTGGTGTATAAATGTCCACTTGCCCATATATATAAGCACTAGCCTGGGGCTTCAGACTAGTGGGTTTTCCGAAGACTGGTGTATAAATGTCCACTAGCCCAGATATATAAGCACTAGCCTGGGGCTTCAGACTAGTGGGTAAGGGCGAAGACTGGTGTATAACTGTCCACTAACCCAGATATATAAGGACTAGCCTTGGGCTTCAGACTAGTGGGTTAGAGCCAAGACTGGTGTATAATTGTCCACTAGCCCAGATATATAAACACTAGCCTGGGGCTTCAGACTAGTGGGTTAGGGCCAAGACTGGTGTATAAATGTCCACTAGCCCTGATATATAAGGACTAGCCTGGGGCTTCAGACTAGTGGGCTAGGGTGAAGACTGGTGTATAAATGTCCACTGGCCCATATATATAAGCACTAGCCTGGGGCTTCAGACTAGTGGGTAAGGGCGAAGACTGGTGTATAAATGTCCACTGGCCAAGATATATAAGCACTTGCCTGGGGCTTCAGACTTGTGGGCCAGGGTGAAGACTGGTGTATAAATGTCCACTAGCCCAGATATATAAGGACTAGCCCAGGGCTTCTAGCTAGTGGGTTAGGGCGAAGACTGGTGTATAAATGTCCACTAGCCCAGATATATAAGCACTAGCCTGGGGCTTCAGACTAGTGGGCCAGGGCGAAGACTGTAATTTTCTGCTTTCATACATTTACTTCTATCCAGGGTGACATCATCGAGTTCATTGGGAATGTGAGAGTCCTGTCGATAAGACACGCTACGAAGCAGTTGAAGAACACCACCGACAATCTTGTGTTCACCGTCAGACGTCACAAACGATGGAATGAAGAAGAGGAGGAGGAGGAGCAGCCAAATGTGAACGAGGCCCTGGATTTTGAGGTACATGTACATCTATGTGCTTATGTCTTTATTAGTTGCATTTATTTCTACTTGAAAACTGTGAGTGTTCAGACGATGTACTTATGTATAAGTCTTAATAAACTCTCTGTTTTGTTTGTTCTTTGCCAATAACTGATGGTAAGATTGTGATCGTGAAAGCTTGTCATTTTGCAAAGACCTTTTTTGTTAGCTCACCTGAGCTTAAAGTGCTCATGGTGAGCTTTTGTGGTCGCCCATTGTCCGTTGTCCATGCGTCCGTCCGTTGTCAACTTTTCATTCAAACAACCTCTATTTCTAAACCACATGGCAGATTTTCACCAAACTTCACAGGAATGATTATTGGGCGACCCTCTTTCAAAGTTGTTCAAAACGTTACAGTCCGCTGCATATGTAGGTCACCAGAGCTAAAAATAGATTTAAATAGATTTAAAAAGTGTAAACTTTAACAATCTTCTTCTCTGAAACCCCAGGGCCCAGAGGTTTCATATTGAGTATGTAACATCCTATAGTGGTCCTCTACAAAGAGTGTTCAAATTATGCCCCTGGGGTCAAAACTGGCCATGCCCCGGGGGTCACATGGTTTATATAGAATATATAGTAAAATGACTTTAAAAATCTTCTTTTCTAAAACAGCAAGGCCCAGACGTCTAATATTTGGTATGTAACATCCTTTAGTGGTCCTTTACAAAGTTTGTTCAAATTATGCCCCTGGGGTCAAAACTGGCCATGCCCAGGGGGTCAAATGGTTTATATAGAATATATAGCAACATGACTTTACAAATTTTCTCCTTAGAAACCACAAGGCCCAAAGGTTTCATATTTGGTATGTAACATCCTATAGTGGTTCTCTACAAATATTGCTCAGTTTTTGTCCCTTGGGTCAAAAACTGGCCACATCCCCGAGGTCACATGATTTATATAGACTTGAATAGCAAAAAGACTTTAAAAATCTTCTCCTCAGAAACCGCAAGGCCCTGAGGTTTCTTATTTGGTATGTAACATGATATAGTGGTCCTCTACAAAGATTGTTAAAATAATGCCCCTGGGGTCAAAACTGGCCCCGCCCCGGGGGTCACATGGTTTATATCAACTTAAATAGCAAATTGTCTTTACAAATCTTCTCCTCTGAAACCACGAGGCTCAGAGGTTTTATATTTGGTATGTAACATTGTATAGTGGTCCTCTATAAATTTTATTCAAATTATGCCCCTTGGGTCAAAACTGGTCACACCCCGGGGGTCACATGTTTTATATAGACTTTAATAGCAAAATGACTTTAAAAATCTTTTCCTCTGAAACAGCAAGGCCCACAGCTTTCCTATATTTGGTACGTAACTTTGTATAGTGGTCCTCTCTAAAGATTATGCCCCTTGTGTTAGATCTGGCCACACGCCAAGGGGTCACATGGTTTACATACACTTAAATAGCAAATCTTTATCCTAAACCGCAATGCCCAGAAGATTGTTCAAATTATGCCCCTGTGATAAAAATAAGGCACGTCTCGGGATGCAAAATCCAATTGGGTTACAAGGTCTTGGGTGAACGTCCTAGGGCCTTCAGGGCCCTCTTGTTTGCATACAAGTAGCTATGTAATTTCTGCATAAACAAAGAAATTTTTTCCTGTTCATCTATGAACTTCTGTCTTAATTAGTTGCATAATACTGTAAACGTTTAGAAATTTGTGGGTATGTAATTGTGTGGTTTCTTTTATAACAACATTTTTGTTGGTATATGCGTATATTTCCAAATTTGAAAAAAAAATACGAATGCTAAAATTTCCTTTCCTAAATTAGATATTTCCATATCAACAGGTAGTCATTCGAAATGCGCGTGCAGCCAATCACGTGATCTGATAATTTTCGCTCACGATGTGTCAACTAGCCACATGTGTAACCGATAATTGTTCAGTCAGAAAAATTTTACTGTGCCCTTATTGACCCCCAACTGTTAATTGGTATCTAATCTACATTTGTGTTGTTATAACAATATCTGAAAAATGCTACTCTAGTGGCCCCAATCGAGAGATAACTATGCATAATGAGAGCCTTAAACAATACCATGTTGAAAAATTAAATTGCCCCCTATTTGCATCATTAATTGATGTTAATTGGCTTTTGTGATAATGTATAAACTGTAAGTACCTAAAATATTTATCAAAAAATAATATGACAGTGCACATGCACAACTGGATATATTTTTTATATTGGTAGCATTCGGATGCTAAATGTATGAAATTTCGTTGGGACTTGCATTTGTGGTTAGGTCTACCCACTAAATCCACAAAATTTCGTACCCCACAAATAACAAGTATTTGTATTGACTAAAGCAGACATCATGATTGCAAAAGCATGTCATTTTTCAAAGCAATTTATTTCCATAACTAAGTCATTTCTGAAAAAGAAAGGAGAAATAAACATTAGAATTCATTTTCATTTATGAAAAAAAAACAGATAGCAATAATCCTATCATCAGAATTTAATTTTATCTCATACAAATGCAGATTGAAGAAGAAGACGCCAATCTGGACAGCAGGGATGACCCAAATGAATACGTGAACATAAACCTGAAGGAGACGCCCAAGCCTCAGATGCAGTCGCAGACTCCGTTGGTTCAGACGACACATGTGACTACCAAATCAGAATCTCACAAGCTGGGCGAAAAAGTCAGCCAGAAGTTCCAGTCTGGAAAGAAGAAAATTTTCAGTCTTAGTGGCGATGGACCAGAGAGAAGACAGGAAGTTGAGGTCATTAGGGGAAACTCCAAGGAGTCTATTTATAGCAATGATGACATCACATGTGAGGAGACCTGCCAATCATTTGCAGGCACCCTACTCAAAGATGGTTCCCAGTCAGCTAAGTCGTCCCCTCAGAAAATCGTTAAGGGTGTTAAACAAGCCAGGGCTATGAGTGACACAAACCTGAGCAAGGTAACAGGGTCTTGAATTAATGTCTGTTTAGAAATAGCACATAATTTTGGTGTTTGTTGTTCATTGTTTGCTTTATTTAAAAGCCGGGCCCGGCTAGCTCACTTGGTAGAGCCCTGGACTGTCAATCCGGGGATCGTGAGTTCGATCCCAGCCCGGCCACATAACTTGCGTGGGGATTGGTCATGAAATTATTTCTACTGCCATTCTCCCCCTACCTCTGATTCAAGTAGGGCAGTTGTCAGTTACTGGCAGTATGTGCACTTGGTACTGGTAAACCGCTTAGATCGGCTAAGCTTGCCCAGGAAAAGTGTGAGTAGGTTAACTGACCGCCGTGATATCACTGAAATACTGTTAAAAACGGCGAAAAATCCAAATAAACAAACAAACAAACATTTTATTTAAAACTACTTTATTTTATGAATTAATCGTGTTCATCAGGTTACAAAACAAATATAAATGAATTGATGTTACGCTAATGACATGTCATTTTGATGAAAATAGGAATATGTTTAAGTATGTAGGTGTTAGATATATGCCTAGTGTGTTAAATGTTGTTGGTATATCATTGTTATAATTATTACAGGCATCTTTTAATGCACTTTAAATCCACAGGTTTCAGATGGGGATAGTGCAAGCATAGGTAGTGACCTTGGTAGCTATGGCAACCAGACGCAGGAGCGTAGGGTTGGGGAGACTGCAACAAGGGAACTCAAGTTTTCAACGGTACCATTACATACACAATTCGTCCGTTGAAAATCGGATGTTGTCATCAGTATTTGTACAAAGTAGATTGATAGCCCCTTTTGGTTTTCAAGGGACAAAATGGACTATGGGGTGGCAAAATCTATTGACCTTGCCAGTTTTTGTCACTAACATTCTAAACTCTTCCCCAACTATTGTTAAAACTTCAATTTCCATTCATCAAGTTTCACAAACACTTCACAAGCTTAAGGTGTGAAATGTATGTAAAATAGGCTAATTGTTTCACACATGATATCAACGTGAAAATGATTCGATAAAACATTTATTAATGCATAGGGTTGGCATTTGTGGAACAATTATTATGCCCCCCTTCGAAGAAGTGGGGGTATATTGCTTTGCACCTGTCGGTTGGCTGGTCGGTCTGTCCGTAGACCATTTTGTTTCCGCACGATATCAAGAGAATGCTTTGACCTACGATCATTTAAGTTGGTATGCTGGTTACTTGGGAGGAAAGGAAGACGCCTATCAAATTTGAGGTCAACAGGTCAAAGGTCAAGGTCACAGGGGCATGTAACATGAAATTTGTTTTTGTACTATATTTAGAACGCTTTAACCTACGATCATTTAAGTTGGTATGCTGGTTACTTGGGAGGAAAGGAAGACGCCTATCAGTTTTGAGGCCAACAGGTCAAACATCAAGGTGACAAAGGCTTGTAACATGAAAACTGTTTTCTCTGTAGACCATATCGTTTCCGCATGATATGTAGAATACGCTTTGACCTACGATCATCCAAGTTGGTATGCTGGTTACTCAGGAGGAAAGGAAGACGCCTATCAAATTTGACGTCAACAGGTCTAAGGTCAAGTTCACAGGGGCTTGTTACATGAAAACTGTTTTCTTCGTAGACCATTTTGTTTCCGCAGGATATCTAGAGAACGCTTTGACCTACTCTCATCCAAGTTAGTATGCTAGTTACTCGGGAGGAAAGGAAGAAGCCTATCGATTTTGAGGTCAGCCAGTCAGAGGTCAAGGTCACAGGGCTTGTAACATGAAAACCGTTTCCACACAATATCTAGAGAACGCTTTAACCTAGGATCATATGAATTAGTATGCTGGTTAGTCTTGAGGGAAGGAAGACCCCTATCGATTTTGAGATCAAAGGTCAAGGTCATAGGGGCTTGTAAAAAAAACAACATTTCCACTTAATAACAGATGAACCAGTACATGGTCCTCAAACTATATAGGTACAATGGTCAGTTTGAGTAGATGACCTATTACATAGTGATAATTACTCAATACTTGGGTCGAGTCATCAAATTTGATAGGAAGAATGGTCTTGCGTAGAAGACAACTCCTATCAAGGTAATGGTTAACATGTCTTAGCTTAGATTTTTCAGAAACAGTACACTTCTGTGATGAACAAAAGCTGCAAGTCGGGGGGCATACATGTTATACAAACATCTCTTGTTTTCTGTATTGCTGAGCTTGTCTCATAGCAGGACAGAGACGTGAAAACATGCCAGATTTTACAATACAAGTACAGACAAGTGGCAAACAGTAAATGGACAGAAGTTGCAATATAAGATTTTGCAACCATGCTGGAGACAACTTTACCATTATTTTATTACACTTATTCATTTTATATTCATAAACGTGTGTGGACTTATAAACATGATCTATCATAATTGTGTTGCATTTGTTAAATCTGCTGTCATGCAATTGATAAAATGCGGGGGGGTGGAAATCCCATGCCCGACTTGTTCGATGCGTGTAATTTTACTGTTGGACAAGTAAATTTTTCCTGTCTACTTGTCCGTGGACATTGTCAGGGTGTGATTATGATGTACTATAGTTGGAAGATGAAAGGGAAAGATATGATCATATTATTATATACTTATACTTGAATAAACAAATTGTGTTTTATTTATTATTTAAGGAAAACTTATATCAGGGAGACCTGGATTAAAACTATATTTTTAGCTCGACTATTCGAAGAATAGGTGAGCTTTCCTACTGACTCCGGTGTCGGCGTCTGCGCCTGAATTTGGTTAAATTTTATTCAAAAGTATTGTAACTTCAAAACTACATAAGTTATTCACTTGAAACTTGGAATATACCTTGGTCATCAACTCCAGTGTCAGGGGCAACATTCCCCATAACTATGTTTTGTATTTTGACAGAGTTATGCCCCTTTTTCTGATTTTCTGGTTAAAGTTTATATTGAAAAGTTTTGTAACTTCACTGCTGCAAAAGCTTTCCACTTGAAACTTGGAATATACGTCAGGGGCAACATTCCCCATAACTATGTTTTGTATTTTGACAGAGTTATGCCCCTTTTTCTGATTTTCTGGTTAAAGTGTATATTCAAAACTTTTGTAACTTCACTACTGCAAAAGCTATTCACTTGAAACTTGGAATATACCTGTCATCAACTCCAGTATCAGAGTGAACATTCCTCATAACTCTATTTGTATTTTGACATAGTTATGCTCCTTTTTCACATAGATATTCTGGTTAAAGTTTATATTCAAAAGTTATGTTACTTCAAAACTACATAAGTTATTCACTTGAAACTTGGAACTTACCTGTGTCATCAACTCTAGTATAAGGGCAACATTACCACATTACCCATAACTCTATTTTGTATTTTGACAGAGTTATGCCCCCTTTTCTCTTAGATTTTCTGTTTACAGTTTATATTCAAAAGTTTCGTAGCTTCAAAACTACATAAGTTATTCACTTGAAACTTGGAACTAACCTTTGTCATCAACTCTAGTATCAGGGGCAACATTACCTATAATGATGTTGTTGTTTTTTTGACAGAGTTGTGCCCCTTTTTCACAAGAATTTTCTGGTTAAAGTTTATATTCAAAAGTTTTGTAACTTCAAAACTACATAAGGTATTCACTTGAAACTTAGAACTAACCTTTGCCATCAACTGTAGTATCAGGTGCAACATTACCCATAACTCTGTTTTGTATTTTGACAGAGTTAACCCACTTTTTACATAGACTTTGTGGTTAAAGTTTTTGTTAAAATGTTTTATAAAAAGGCGTCACTTAAAAGTTTTGTATTTTAACAAATTTATGCCCCTTCCACTATCCAAAATATGTACCAACTGAAATACTTCCAATAGTCGAGCGTGCTGTCCTCTGACAGCTCTTGTTGTTTGAACAAGTGACTGTTATAAAACTTGTCCCTGGACAAGTAAACAATTTTGATATTTCTACACCCCTGTAATGTTTACTTTATAAAAGAAGAATAAATGCTTTTTTCCTATGGTATTTATATGAACTAAAACTGTTGGACTAAAATAAAATGGTTGCAAATTATCGAAAGAAACAAACAACATTTCAAAAATATCATGTACTGGTAGATGTGTAGATTTTGCCTGATTAAGATCTATAGATAGTACAATAAAATGCATCTCGTTATACATGCTACTACTTGTTGATGGTTTAGTATAATTGACATGGGAGTCTGTGCCCAAACATATGAAGTTCACTTTTGTCATGGCTGTTGTGCTTCAATCAAAGGACCAGCAAAGTGTATTACTATGGATTATTCTGCTTTCATCCAGGAACCTGAATGGGGCGAAGAATTCGAGTTTGCCTGCAACAAAGAGGACCAGTATGTGAATATTTACGTCTGGTGCAAGGTGCACTCCAATAGGAACAGGAAGCCCCTCCCTGGCTCCGGTCGCGGGGAAGGCGGGGCTAAACTGACTCCGCCCACTGACGAGCTGCCATACTATAATGTGACCACCACGATCGGATATGTAAGTGCTGGTTATTTCAGTTGTACAAGTTAAACAAAATGGAAAATTCTGTATTAAAAATTTATAACATTTTCATTGGATGAGTATTGGTTTTCAAATAAACAATGACATCATTCTGCCCAAACGTATTACATATATCAACCTTATTAATGTATGTTTGAGCCCTGTTTGGGTCTCTATGTTAGACAGTGTTACTAAATAGAACCCAAATTTATTTGATATTTGTATGTAATCAATTTTTAGGGGTCATATCAATGAAGCTTTTAAGTAAAATCTTACCTTACATTCTAGTTGGGTTAACGTTTCAGGTAAAATTTTCAATGTTGAATTGAATGACATTTGTACACAAAATGGTAAATTAAGAAACAACTCTTTGATCTAGATATAATGAAAAATATTCAAGTTAAATTAAAAAAAGCAACTTATATAAATAATTTTGAGTCTTTACAAAATTGACTTGATTTTTAAAAAAAAGGAGCTTTTATGATACAGGTCCTGATAATTTTCTGTGACATTGTCATACATGCCATACGTCTCGGTCTTACCGGGATTGTCCGGGTTTCGCGAGGTCTGTCCCGGCGTCCCAGTGAGATGCATTTTGTCCCGGTCAATCACAAAAATTGATGTTAGTGTACCATAAAACTTACATTGGGCCAACAATTAACTTCATATCGTTAATCCCTTTAGCGGTCCCTATGACAACAATACCCGCTAGCCGCATGTCAAAGAGGAGCAGTAATGATACCCCATTAGCGATTTATTGATCATTTGTCACACTTTGGCGGGATGGGGGTCATATATCCGCGGTCGCTAATTGCTGCTGATTGTTGCATTGTTTCGGAATAAAGAAGGAACTGTGTTTGTTGTTATTTTGAATTTAAATAGAATAGGTGTTATCACATAATTTGTTTGGTAACGTTTGAAGGTAAGTATGAAAATAAATTGAGAACTTTTTGAGAATTAAAGATGCAAAAACAATCATTACTTTCTTTAAACTCGTATTGTTCACATCGCTCAATTTGATGCAGTTAATGACGCAGTTTATAGTGGAACGTAGACCAGGTATATGTCTGCTGGAGAAGTCTCCCTTGTAAACGCATTTATATATTTGACAATCAGTGTTTATATTTGCGTGTTTCGTGTAATTTCTTTGATGTCATAATTAAAAATACTTGTTATCATTTATATTATTGAATAAATATGATTAAAATATATGCGTGTGTATGTTTGTGTTATTCATTTTGGGTGTTTATTGTTTGAACTATAACTATATAGACCACGAAACGGTTAGATACGATGAACTATTATTATTACTTGTTTTTTTTTTGGACAAAATGACAATATTATTATTAATGTGTCCCGGTCGAATGTCAAATGTCCCGGCGATTTTTTGGCAATGTCCCGTTTTGGCCTAAAAAAATTATGGCATGTATGGACATTGTTCTTATTTCCGTGACTGCAGGCCAGTATCCCGCTATCTGACATCACTGCCAGCTGTCTGCTGACTCTGCAAGGAGACGCCCAGTACACCGTGTACCTCAAGCCACGGGAGGAAAATATCACTGCATTGTAATTACAACCACTTTTTTTGCCATTGTGAATGTTGAACATATTTATTGTATATATATTTATAGATAAAATAATTAGCTTTACAAATTTGATCCTTTTTAAGCTCACCTGAGCACAAACTGCTCATGGTGAGCTTTTGTGACTGGCTTTTTGTGCATCAACATTTTCACACAAACAACATCTCCTAAACTGCTTGGCAGATTTTCACTTCACAGGAATTATCCTTGGGTGACCCTCTTTCAAAGTTGTTCTGGTCGGCTGCATATTTAGGTCACCAGAGCTAAAAATAGAGTAAAAAAGTGAAAACTTAAAAAATCTCCTCTGAAACCACATGGCTCAGAGCTTTCATATTTGATATTTGACATCCTCTAGTGGTCTTCTACAAAGTCTGTTCAAATTATTCCTCTGGGTTCAAAACTGGCCATGCCCCGGGATCACATAGTTTATATAGACTTAAATAGCAAAATGACTTAAAAATCTCCTCGTCTGAAATCGCAAGACCCTGACATTTTGTATTTGGTATGTATCATTCTATAGTGGTCCTTTACAGAGAGAGTATTATACAATATACATATACCTACTTACTGATTAAAATGAGTATTGTCTTTTATACATTATAGAAAGTTGTTAAGGAGTTGTAATGAAGGCACGATTATAAACTATTTACATTATTATTACATATAAACAACTTGTATACAAATTTGTATCATTTGGCTACGTTATTTTTGTATGTGCAAAATAGAGAAAATTCGTAAAAGTGTGAAGTTAAGATTTCAAAATACCTAGAAGTACATATTTATTATATTGTTTGATTTGTTTGCAATTATTTTGTTTGTATGAAAGCAAAACATTACGGTATGTTTTTCAGAAGAGCAAAGATTCCGTACAGCAGTCACCCAGGCTTCGATCCTACAATGTGCCATGGGGACATAACTCTGTCATTTGTTCACAAACCATTCAAAGTTGTCAGTAAAACTGAGAGGAAAGTTATTGTCAACAATGTGTTGAACCCACCAATTGAATGGATAAGGGCCAAATCACTTCCAAAAGCGTAAGAAAATGTCTTGTTGTTATTTTTGCAAAATATGGTGCATGCTGCTTCATAAACATACAATTATGAAGGGACTAGATTACAAAATCAGTAAAGAACAGTCATAAACAATAGATATCTTAAGACTAGAGGTAATTTCCAAATTATAATTGGTTGGATATATATACGAACAAGTAGGACTAGGAAATATTTGTAAATATCTTAGAAGCAACAAGTACTGGACTGGTATTCACAAAGCTCCTAAGGAAAATCTTAACTTACGTTGTTCTTAAGTGAAAATTTCACATCACATTTTCTATGTGAAATTCAATGATTTCTGTTAACCAAAGGGCGAAACACTAAATAACCAATCAATATTTACTGGCTTAAATCATTTTAATGTTAAAAGTACATATTGGAAAGCCAGACTTTAGGCATTTTATGGATTTTAAAAATATACTTAAGTGTTCCCTCAGGAGCTTTGTGACTATGGCCTTTGGTTAAAATGTATTTGTTAGAATTGTTTGAAATAAATTTTTAGCTCACCTGAGCACAAAGTGAGCTTTTGTGATCGCCCGTTTTCCGTCGTGCGTGCGTGCTTGCATCATCAACTTTTTATTCAAACAACATCTCCTCCTAAACCACTTGGCAGATTTTCACCAAACTAAACAGGAATAATCATTAGGTGACTCTCTTTCAAAGTTGTTCAAATCGTTACGGTCCGCTGCATATGTAGGTCACCAGAGCTAAAAATAGATTAAAAAGTGTAAACTTTAAAAATCTTCTCTGAAACCGCAGGGCCCAGAGGTTTCATATTTGGTATGTAACATCCTATAGTGGTCCTCTTCAAAGATTGTTCAAACTATGCCCCAGGGGTCAAAACAGACCACGCCCCGGGGGTCACATGGTTTATATAGAATATATAGCAAAATGACTTAAAAAACCGTCTCCTCTGAGACCACAAGGCCCAGAGGTTTCATATTTGGTATGTAACATCCTATAGTGGTCCTCTACAAAGATTGTTCAAACTATGCTCCTGGGGTCAAAACAGACCACGCCATGGGGGTCACATGGTTTATATAGAATATATAGCAAAATGACTTTAAAAATCGTCTCCTCTGAGACCACAAGGCCCAGAGGTTTCATATTTGGTATGTAACATCCTCAAGTGGTCCTCTACAAATATTGTTCAAATTATGCCTCTGTGGTCAAAACTGGCCACGCCCCCGGGGTCATATGGTTTATGTAGAATATATAGCAAAATGACTTTAAAATTCTTCACCTCTGAAACTGCAAAACCCAGAGGTTTCATATCTGGTATGTAACATCCTTTAGTGGTCCTTTACAAAGTTGGTTCAAATTATGCCCCTGGGGTCAAAGCGGGCCACGTTCCGGGGGTCACATGGGTTATATAGAATATATAGCAAAATGACTTTAAAAACTTCTCCTGAAACCACAAGGCCCAGAGGTTTCATATTTGGTATGTAACATCCTATAGTGGTCCTCTACAAAGAGTTTTCAAATTATGCCCCTGGGGTCAAAACTGGCCACGCCCTGGGGGTCACATGGTTTATATAAACTTAAATAGCCAAATGTCTTTTAAAATCTTCTCTGAAACCGCAAGGCCCAGAGGTTTCGTATTTGGTATGTAAAATCCTCAAGTGGTCCTCTTCAAAGATTGTTCAAATTATGCCCCATGGGCTAAAACTGACCACACCCCAGGGGTCACATGGTTTATATAGACTTAAATAGCAAAATGACTATAAAATTCTTCTGCTGTGAAACTGTAAGGCCTATAGGTTTCATATTTGGTATGGAACATCCGTATAGTGGTCCTCTACAAATATTGTTTAAATTATGCCCCTGGGGTCAAATCTGGTCACGCCCCGGGGGTCACATGTTTTATATAGACTTAAATAGCAAAAAATCTTTTCCTCTGAAATGGCGAAGCCCACAGCTTTCCTATATTTGGTACGTAACATTGCATAGTGGTCCTCTCCAAAGATTGTTCAAATTATGCCCCCAGGGTCAAATCTGGTGGCAACCCGAGGGGTCATATGCTTTATATAGACTTTAATAGCAAATGTTCTTTAAAAATCTTTACCTGAAACCACAAGGCCCAGAGGTTTTTCAAGATTGTTCAAATTATGCCCCTGGGATAAAAATAAGCCACGCCTCGGGGATGCAAATTCCAATTGGGTTACAAGGGTCAGGTGGGCGTCCTAGGGCCCTCTTTTTTAAATATACTGCCAGAACTGTTCTGAATACCGGTAGGTCATAAAGGGTACAATAGAAAATTACCAAGGCCTGTGTATTCACAAAATTCCGTGACACTTTACATGGGAGGTGTGTGATTATTGGCCCAGAATGTTGAGTTACATGAATATTTTGTTTGGTGACCAGTATCTTCTCTCGCAGGACGATGGATGGTCATCACAGTTTCTTAGTATGTCAGTTTCCATCCGGGACGCACTGTCAGTTTTGTGGCAAAAAGGTTAGTCATGGTCACTGTTTACATTTCTACACATCTGCAAGCTTGGGCTGTTTATATGCTTAAATACGATGTTAGACTGGAACTTTAAATTAATATTTTTCAGATCAGTAACAATATGAGGTACGTCGTGGGAAAACCGGACTTAATGCATGTGCATAAAGTGTCATCCCAGATTAGCCTGTGCAGTCCGCACAGGCTAATCCGGGATGGCACTTTCCGCTTTTATGGTATTTTCTGTTTCAAGAAAGTCTCTTCTAAACATAAATCCACTGTAGGCGGAAAGTGCCGTCCTGGATTAGCCTGTGCGGACTGCACAGGCTAATCCGGGTCGACACTTTACGCACATGCATTAAGTGCAGTTTTTCCACAACACGCCTCATATGTTGTTCTCCCTACAGATCTGGTTAAAGGGAGGTCAGCAGTGTTGCGTCTGTAAGATGATCTGTCACAAGAAATGCGTAGACAAGTGCAAGATTCAGACTAAATGTACAAGGTAGGTTCATGTTAATGTTTCTCTTTCAGTGTTGTTGTTTTTAGCTCACCTGAGCACAAAATTCTCAACGGTGAGCTATTCTGGTCAGGCACCGTCCAGCGTCTTCCATCATCACCAATTTACTTCTTCTCCTCTGAAACCGGTTGGGAGAAATTAATCAAACATAATTAGTCTTCGGATAAAATATATGTATTTACAAATGGGGAAACATGTCTGCTCTATAGCCATAAAAACAATTTAAATACATTCTGTTTACCATGCTTTTCTTATTTACTTCGATCTGAAAATAAACTGGATTAAAGCGAATATGCGTAAAATATTTTTTTATTAAATGTCTATTATTGTTGCCATTGTGACAGTCCTTCGATAGCCAGTGTAGTGGAGCAAAAAAGGATTTCAATTTAATCTATTTTCCTTGCCATAGTGATGGACCTGTGATTGCCAGTAACCCGAGTGAACCCTGGGTGGCCCCGGTACGTAGTGGGGCAAATGTAGGGGAGCCAGAGAGAGAGGTCAGGGAGGGGAAGTCTGTAATGGCCAGGTTCAAGGGGCTGATAACCACCAAGGACCAGCCAACATTCCCACTGAATATTCCAAACAGTAAGAACATTACCTGATACTTTTAAGGTATAGTCATTAATGGCCATTGCACAAGATTACCTGAATGTTTACCCACCTAATTCACAATATTTTTTCAGCCAATATGGTGAGGAAACACACCAGTTATATTTTTGCAAGTTGTTTAAATAGTGGTCTTCAAAATGTGGATGTAATTCTAATATCTCATATACAGGTTTTGAAACTGAATAAAGACTAATTTGCTTACACAGACAGAAAATTAACTATAGGCACTCATTTAATTCTAATATTACTACCGTAATTACCCTAAGTATTGGGACACTTAAAAATAATTTACAAATTTATTAAGGGACATACACAAATAATTCTTGAAATTGTGTCCCAACATATAGGGGCATATACATGTATGATACAATCTATTCAGCATACATGTATATTTTATGTCTTGAACTAGGTAATTCATTTTATTACTTTGGGATAATAATCACTTAGTTAAATATATTAAATATTAATTATAAATCATTAGAAGAGTTTTGAATAGACTTGTGTTTATAAGATCAATTATTTATAAATTGAGAAGCTTAATTGAGAAGACTATGCTCCAGTAGAGTACACAGTTTGCACAAGTGTTCACTAAACAAACCCCTGATGGTGAACATTATGGTGTAAAGATAAGCAAGCGTAATATACTGTGCCACAGGTCACTATGCAACCAGCGTAGTGGCAGGGTATGGAATGTTTATACAGTAACATTACAAGCTGTATTTTGGTTTCCCAATGTTTAGAGACACAAAATAATTCAACTTTTAAATGTGTCCCAATATGAAGGGGTGCGAAAAATGATTATTTTTTCCAAAAATTAGGGGTGTCCCAATATTTAGGGGGGTCCCAATACTTAGGGTAGTTACGGTACACAGATAAGAATATTAAAACTATATTCTTAAATCTCCAGAACCACAGCCCGGCAGACTGACCCCGACTGCAAGCCTCAGTAGAAGCCCTATCAGGAGCTCGAGTCCCTTTGAGAACGCCACTGATGGTCGCCTGTACGTGCCCATCATGAGGAGGAACTTGTCCAACAAGTCACTCGAGGAAAGGGTGGGTATTACTGTTGTAATAGTGTTATATTTTAGGCCTTAAGATGGGAAAGGTGGTGCAAAAATGGGCAAAGTGCTTAGAAAAAGGGGCAGGATTCTGTGACAAAGGGGCATAGTGCTGGAAAAATGGGCAGGATTCTGTGAAAAGGGGGCAGATTGGTAAAAAGGAGCGAGATGCTGTGAAAAGAGCAGGGTACTGTAAAAAAGGGGCAATATGCTGAACAAATGGACAGGATGCTGTGAAACAGGGGCAGGCAGCTGCAACAAAAAGGTTAGGGCGCTGCAAAAAAAGGATCAGGGTGCTTTGAAAAGGCTTCAGGGTGCTGAAAATATGGGGAAGTTGCTGACAAGATGCTATGACAAAGGGCCAGGGTGCTGCAACAAAAAGGTCAGGATGGTGCAAAAAAGGGTGCAGGGTGCTGAAAAAGGGGGGGTTGGGCATGGGGTTGATGAAGGGGCAGATGCCAGATGCTGCGAAAATGGTTGGCATAGTACAAACAAGCTTTCCAAATGGCCCTGGGTCGCTCACCTGAGTTTCATTAGTCGAACAATTTTCCATGTGTTAGATTTTTATACGGATATGGATATACTGATACGGACTGATGGAAATGCGGCCTTAATCATCATGGTTTGAAAAACTTTAGTAACAACAGACATCCAAAATTTGGTACATATTGAAATTGAAGCTTTTTCTTCAATTTGACCTAGTGACCTAGTTTTTGACCCCACATAACCCAGATTCGAACTCAGCCGAGATACCATTGGGACAACTGTTCTGACCAATTTTCATGAAGATTGGGAAAATAATGTAACTTCTAGAGTGTTAACAAGCTTTGTCCTCAATTTGACCTAGTTACCTAGTTTTTGACCCCAAATGACCCAGATTGGAACTCGGCCAAGATATCATTGGGGGGAAATGTTCTGACCAAGTTTCATGAAGATTGCGCAAAAAATGTGACTTCGAGAGTGTGAACAAGCTTTTTCTTCAATTTGACCTAGTGACCTAGTTTTTGACCCCACATGACCCAGATTCAAACTCGGCCGAGATACCATGAAGACAAAATGTTCTGACCAAGTTTCATGAAGATTGGGCCAAAAATGTGACTTCTGGAGTGTTAACAAGCTTTTTCTTCATTTTGACCTAGTGACCTAGTTTTTGACCCCTTATGACCCAGATTCAAACTCGGCCAAGATATAATTGGGACAAATGTTCTGACCAAGTTTCATAAAGATTGGGCAAAAAATGTGACTTCTAGAGTGTTAACAAGCTTTTTAGCTCACCTGAGCACAAAGTGCTCTGTGAGCTGCTGGTTTAGGGACCTCTCCGGCGTCGTCTGGCATCTTTATGCCGTCAACAATTTGGACCGTTATCACGATAAAAACTACATTTTTTATTGAATCTTCACCTAACTTGCACAGTTTTTGTATGACCGTAAAATCTCGGATGGGATTGTTATTGGGTCAGATCACACAAGAGTTATTGCGCCTTTTTCATGCAAAAAAAGTGCAAAAATGCAAAATGTCCTTTTCCAATGTATAGACTTTATTTTCCATCATATCTTAACCAAACTTTCAAAGTTTGTGTGTGATCATCAGATCTCAGCAGACACCAAAAATGATCCAGATCGTGTTTCAAACACCAGAGTTATTGACCTTTGTTTATTTAAAAAAATATACAAAAATTGACATTATTAAAGATAGAGACTTCATTTTTCATCCAATCTTCACCAATCTTGCACAGTTTGTCTATTATCATAAGATTACATTTGAAATCGAATATAAGCAAGATTGAAAGAGAAACAACGAGTTATTGCACTTTATGAACAAAATATGCATAAATGGACATTATTCAGGATGGAGACTTCATTTTTCATCCAATCTTCACCAATCTTGCACAGTTTGTCTATGACCATAAGATTAAAGATGAAGTTGAATATAAGCAAGATCAGACCAGAAAAACCAGAATTATTGCCCTTTGTTTGTGAAAAAAATATGCAAAAATGGACATTATTCAGGATAGAGACTTCATTATTAATCCAATCTTCACCAATCGTATACAGTTTGTCTATGAACATAAGACTCCAAATGAAGTCGAATATAAGCATGATTGGACCAGAAAACCAGAGTTATTGGCCTTGTGTATGGAAAAGAACATCAACAAGTTATCAATGATTGGCTTGCACACACCATTTTTGATTCAATGTTTACCAAACTTACACAGTTTTTGCATGACCATAAACATTGATTGATAAAATTTTGATTTCCAACAGTTGTAAGACTTGCGTGCAGTTATTTGTACATGCAACATTGATGTCTTCAGAGCCTGCATTAACATCATTTATCATCATTGGACAGAAAATTATCAAAGAAAAAGCAAAACTTTACCTTATAGCACAGCCATCACAATTATCGCATTGCAACTAGTTCTCCAAAACTGTTTGTGAAAAAAGACGTCAAAATCTACTGTTTCTGCATTTACCAGAAGTGTCAATGACTAAATGAAAAAGGGTCAGGTAAGAATATCGAGTAAAATGATTTGAGAACCATTAGCCAAAAAATGCACATCCACTACCCAACTCATACTTTAGTTAGCCCATTGCACTAACCAATGTTTTAAATCAAAATTTATCCAATCCACTTCTGCTTATTGTGCAGATACCTTAATTTTCAAACTTGTCGCAACAGTATGGTTTTCATCTGTACCAGTTCTCAGGTGAGCGCTTTGGGCTATCATGGCCCTCTTGTTTTCAATCGACCTAGTAACCTAGTTTTTTACCCTACATGACCCAGATTCAAACTCGGCCGAGATATCATTGGGACAAATGTTCTAACCAAGTTTCATGAAGATTGGGCAAAAAATGTGACTTCTGGAGTGTTAACAAGCGTTTTCTTCAATTTGACCTAGTGACCTAGTTTTACAACGCACATGACCCAGATTCGAACTTGGCCGAGATACCATTAAGACAAATGTTCTAACCAAGTTTCATGAAGATTGGGAAAAAAATTTGAATTCTTGAGTGTTAACAAGCTTTTTCTTCAATTTGACCTAGTGACCTAGTTTTTAACCCCACATGACCCAGATTTGAACACGGCCAAGATATCATTGAGACAAATGTTCTGACCAAGTTTCATGAAGATTGGGCAAAGAATGTGACATCGAGAGTGTTAACAAGCTTTATAAAGTTTACAATATAGCCATATAAGGAAAACTGCCCCGCACCCTGGCGGCCATGTTTTTGAACGGAGGGCAACCATTTTCAAACTCGGCTGAGATATCATTAGATTAGAACAAATGTTCAGCACAAGTTCCAAGAAGATTGGGCAAAAAATGTGACTTCTAGAGTGTTAACAAGGTGTTTCTTCAATTTGACCTGGTGACCTAGTTTTCTACTCTGCATGAGCCAGATTCGAACTCAATCGAGATATCATTAGGTGAAATGTTGTGACCAAGTTTCATGAAGATTGGCCAATAAATGTGGCCTCTAGAGTGTTAACGAGGTAAATGTTGACGACGCACGACGGACGACAAACGACGGACAAATGCAGTCCCAAAAGCTCACCATGAGCGCGTTGTGCTCGGGTTAGCTAAAAATAGGCTGGCTGGTATGCAAAAGTGACAGGGTGCTGAAAAAAGGCACATTGCTGCAAAAAAGGGCAGTGTGGTATGACAAGAGGTAAGGGTACTAAATAAGGGGGCAGGGTGCTTTGAACAAAGGGCAGGATGCTGTGAAAAAGATACAAGGTGCTGTGAAAAAGATACAATGTGCTGCAAAAAAGGGGCATGGTGAAAGGGGCAGGCAGGGTGAAAGGGGCATGGTACTGTGAAAAAAGAACAGTTAGTGTTAAACAAATTGATAGGCTGCTGCAAAAAATGGCAGGGTGCTACAAAAAAGGGGCAGGGTGCTGTGAACATGGGGCAGAGTAAAAGCAGGTCTCTATTTTACTGTAAAAGTATTGGGACACTTAAAAATAATTAAATTTTTATTGTCCCAATATAAAGGGACATAAAAAAATAATTATCGAAATTGTATCCCAACATTTAGGCACATACATGTATATGATACAATCTATTCTGCAAATATCTATGTCTTGAACTAATTAATTATTTTTTATTTCTTCTGGATAATAATGGCTTAGTAAAATATACATTAAATATTTAATTAAAAATATTTAGAACGAATAATTTTAGGTGACTTATGTTTTTAAGATCAATTATTTCTTGCTTGGAACTCAATGGTAATTAATTGAGAAGCTTAATTGAGAAGACTTTGCTCCAGTAGAGTATACAGTTTGCACCATATGTCAACTACATGCAAACATACACCTGATGGTGTACATTATGGTGTATAGATAAGCAAGCGCAAAATACTGTGTCACAAGTTGCTATGCAACCAGCATAGTGGCAGGGTATGGAATGTTTATGCAGTAACTATTTTGGTGTCCCAATATTAAGGGACACAAAATAATTCAAGTTTGAAATATGTCCCAATATTAAGGGGTGCAAAAAATAATTATTGTTCCAAAAATTAGGGGTCTGCAAATATTAAGGGTGTCCAAATGCTTATGGTAATTACATATCAAATATTCATATGTAATTTCTATATAAACTATTTGTTACTTTCTTTATTCAGATATGTTTCAATCACTTTAAAATCTTGTAATTTATTACTGGCAGACTTATTCCTTACAAATAAAAGTGAAAAGTCGTTCTGATATATCACTTTAATTCAGGCCACATTTTGACATCCCAGACATAAGCCCGCTTGTAATTTTAATGACCCGGACAAAGTGCTGCTCGTTAAAAAATGTAAATCTTTAATTATAATTATCGTCCACAGTTAGTCGGTAATTAATTATAATTAAAGCATAATTACAGTGCATGCTGAGATTCAAACAGTCTTGGCCAGTGGTTCCAAGTCTATGGCAGACTTCCTGGTGTTAGAAACCTTGAGCAGGCTTTTGTCCGGGGTGTCAAAAACTTTAAGCAGGCTTTTGTCCGGGGAGATTTTTGTCCGGAAACCGGTATTGATACCTTTTACAGTTTTGATCAAATGCAAGGCAATGCTCAGAAAAATTAACCTGACCTTGATCTGAAAATGAATATTTTACATATCGAATATGATGGATATATACTTTTTGGTAATACAACCATGCTAATAAGTTATATTTTAGAAAAAGTACAAATGCTTAAACCAAAAACACAAAACTACACAGATAATATATACATGAAATAATCCAAGCATTAAATTATACAAAATTAATAAAGTTCACGGATGTCAGGTCAATTTGATTGCTCTGTACATTTACATATTCATTTTACATTTTACTATTGTAAAAGGCCCTAATTCCGAGTGGGTCCATATTCCGATGATCCATTGTTTCAAATAATCAGAGCAATTTAGGGTAGGAGTTGTTATTTATTTTGTTGCATTTGATTTAAAAACATGAAATATATAAAGCGCCCATATTTTCTGTTCTTTTTGATAAGGTGTCTGCTATTGTGCCAAAGTTTCTAAAAAAAAATACATAAGAAACCTCAAGTTTATTTTTTCTACAATTTTGACAATTGATGAATTGATAACATAAGAGTGCAGGACTGTTGAAAAAAACACAAAACGAATTTATTTCATGTTGTTATAGTGTATCTTCGAAATCTGGAACAAATTCAAAATGGCTGATTTTGGGTTCTGGCAAATACATGTTCCATTTGTTGGTTATGTTTAGGTGACAAACGTGCAAATGATTTGTTGTAGTTGATAGATACCGGTAAATGGTTATTTTTTCAATATGAGTAGATATTTTGATTTTTAAGTTCACTGCATACTTTTGAATTGATCAGTTTCTTATGTCATCGGAATATGGACACTCCAGCATATATATTCAGGGAGAAGATGATTCGGACGAAGATGTAGGGACACACTATCGGGCCCCCAACTTCAATCTCGATGATAAAGTCGTGTTACAGGCGAAGGAAAAGGGGAAGGAACTCTTCTCTGACTTGCCCCTGCAGGAACGGAAGCAAACCCTGGACAATATGGTGTGGATTTTGGCGATTTTGTTTCAAGTATTGTTATATATTTAAATATTTAAATGTCAGTTTGATAAGAAATTTGCTTCTCATCAAGGGCTTGGTTTACAGATGATTTATTTGACCACTTTTGTCCAGAATTACATAATGACAAAACAAAAGTAACTTCAAGAAATGAATGATTGAATGAAACGTTTATTCAAATATTCAGTTGTTTTTTAGCTCACCTGAGCTAAAGCTTTTGTGATCGTCCGTTGTCCGGCGTGCGTGTGTGAGTGCGTGTGTGCGTGCGTCGTCAACTTTTCATTCAAACAACATCTCCTCCTAAATCTTCTTCTCTAAACCGCAGGGCCCAGAGGTTTCGTATTTGGTATGTAACATCCTATAGTGGTCCTCTACAAAGATTGTTCAAATTATGCCCCTGGGGTCAAAACGGTCCACGCCCTGGGGGTCACATGGTTTATATAGAATATATAGCAAAATGACTTTAAAAATCTTCTCTGAAACCACAAGGCCCAGAGGTTTCATATTTGGTATGTAACATCCTATAGTGGTCCTCTACAAAGATTGTTCAAATTATGCCCATGGGGTCAGAACTGGCCACGCCCTGGGGGTAACATGTTTTATATAGAATATATAGCAAAAAATGACTTTAAAAATCTTCTTCTCTGAAACCACAAGGCCAAGAGGTTTCATACTTGGTATGTAACATCCTATAGTGGTCCTCTACAAAGATTGTTCAAATTATGCCCCTTGGGTCAAAACGGGCCACGCCCTGGGGGTCACATGGTTTATATAGAATATATAGCAAAATGACTTTAAAAATCTTCTTCGAAACCACAAGGCCCAGAGGTTTCATATTTGGTATGTAAAATCCTATAGTGGTCCTCTACAAAGATTGTTTAAATATGACCCTGGGAGCAAAGCTGGCCACGCCCCGGGGGTCATATGGTTTATATAGAATATATAGCAAAATGACTTTAAAAATCTTCGCTTCTGAAACCACAAGGCCCAGAGGTTTCATATTTGGTATGTAACATCCTATAGTGGTCCTCTACAAAGATTGTTCAAATTATGCCCCTGGGGTCAAAACTGGCCATGCCCCAGGGATCACAGTTTATATAAACTTAATAGCAAAATGTCTTTAAAAATCTTCTTCTCTGAAACCACAAGGCCCAGAGGTTTCATATTTGTTATGTAACATCCTATAGTGGTTCTCTACAAATGTTGTTCAAATGATGCCCCTGGGGTTAAAACTGGCCACGCCCCAGGGGTCACATGATTTATATAGACTTACATAGCAAAATGACTTTAAAAATCTTCTCCTCAGAAACCACAAGGCCCAGAGGTTTCTTATTTGGTATGCAACATCATATAGTACTCCTCTACAAAGTTTGTTCAAATTATGCCCGTGGGGTCAAATGTGGTCACGCCTCGGGGGTCACATGGTTAATATCAACTATAATAGCAAAATGTCTTTAAAAATCATCTCCTCTGAAACCGCAAGGCCCAGAGGTTTCATATTTGGTATGTAACATCCTCAAGTGGTCCTATACAAATATTGTTCAAATTATGCCTCTGGGGTCAAATCTGGTCACGCCCCGGGGGTCACATGTTTTATATAGACCTAAATAGCAAAATGACTTTAAAAATCTTCTCCTGAAACGGCAATGCCCACAGCTTTCCTATATTTGGTACGTAACATTGCATAGTGGTCCTCTCCAAAGATTGTTCAAATTATGCACCTGCGGTCAAATCCGGTGGCACCCCGAGGGGTCACATGCTTTATATAGACTTAAATAGCAAAGTTACTTTTAAAATCTTTACCTGAAACCGCAAGGCCCAGTGGTTTGTTCAAGATTGTTCATATTATGCCCCTGGGATAAAAATAAGCCACGCCTCGAGGATGCAAATTCCAATTGGGTCACAAGGTCTCAGGTGAGCGTCCTAGGGCCCTCAGGGCCCTCTTGTTTATTAATTAATATATTTTAGTATGCATGGCAGTAAAATAATCTCTTGATTAGGTACATGCATGTATATCATATAAGATGTGAAAATGTGGAGCATTATGTTGTCCACGATTATTACCAATATTGCAGGGATCATTTTGGTCTCCGTAGTCGGTGACAGAAATAGCCCATTTGCCCTAATTTTTGCGAATGCAATGAAATCTTCATAATAATATTGGGAAAATGTTATACATGCATTTGCATATTGCATATGCATACTGTATTCAACTTTTATGGAGACAATAAATTATAAGACTACAAAGCAACATTGATAGAAAAGAACATTTACACGAACATTTATTAAAATGTATAATGTATCTTTCCTTTCCACTACTTATATAAATTTAAATAGGACAGCATTCAAAGTGGTAAAAACCAATTACGAATACACGACCCTTAATGTGATTTTCTTCCTAAACCTCTGTTGCACTGAAAAAAATCGCAACAAGTGATTTTGTGATCCTATGATCGTACGATAGTTCGAGATCATAATTATTATTATTATCAGTATAGCATTTTTAAATATGGAATTTCAGCACACCAAAAATATTTCATTTACTTCTTTCCGTTGATGTCATATTTATCGTTTTATAACGCGCACCCAATATTTTACGAAAAAGTTGATGGAACAACATGAGAACAATATGTAGCTGTTTTTGTCAATGTCCGTTGATGTTATATTATGGTTGTTTGTCACTTTTCTTAGTTTTAACAAGCGTGTTTAATAGTAATTCATGTTTTTAACGGATTTTATTGCTTTTTGAAATTGGAAATACTATTGGCAAGGTAAGTAGAATGCAGTGCATGAAAATCGTGCAATTTTAACACAATCAATGCCTGAATTGTAATTTAAAACAAAATCTTGGAAAACTTAGCATATTTTTGGATGCAATTTGTTGTTCCATTTGAAAAATGTTGATATTATTAAAAATTATTAATTATTATTATATATTTTATTATAAAAATAATGTGAGAATATCGCGATATCGTGGCCCAGAATGTTCCATGTATTGTCTCTGTTTTCAGATCACAAAGCTCCAGCATCAAATTGATGAGAATTCCGAAGCTAAGTCTGAGTTACTGAAGAGCTTGAGTGAAACTTCAGACCCTGATCAGAAGAGGACCCTGTCCAACAGGCTGGAGAAGTCAGAAGACAAGCTGGAGGCACTCATGATGATGATGGTCCACTACTGTGCTGGCATGCAGCATTGTCTAGGTAAGGACAGGTTGTAGTAGTGGTGTTGTCTGTGTTGATGATGATGATGATGATGACGATAATGGTGGCCTTGGTGGTGGTAGTGGTGGTGGTGGTGGAAGTGCTGCTGCTGATGATGATTGTGGCTGTGGTGGTGTACCACGGAGGTGGTGGTGCTGCTGTTGCTGCTGTTGTTGATGATCATGATGATGATGTGATGATGCTACAGTTGGAGGTGGTGGTGATGATGATAATGGTTGTGGTGGTGGTGGGGGTGATGTTGATAATGATGATGATGATGACGACGACGATGATATTTCAGATCAAGAGGAAGCCCACAAACGGCTGCAGAGTCCAACATTAGACACAATAGAAGACTCGGAAGACATAGGGATAGTGTTTGACGTGCCAAATGTATCCTACAGCGAGTTAATAAATGGGGATCACAAGATGGAATAAATTGTGTACTGGATTTATGGTTTTGCTGCCATCTTTGTTGTTGCGATTTGTATTGTAATATCTGTGATTTGATTGCTTGATTATTTTCTATCACAAAGTTGTGTGTTGCAGACTTTTTGATACCAGTACATTTTGCATGTTTGTGTCATGAACAATATTGAACAAAGGATTGAGATTTTGTCATTAAAACCAGTTGTAATAAGACTGTTCTTTAAGTTTGATATCATTTTGAAGTAATGATTTCTTGAACACCTTCTTTTCACCTTCATATAGTTGTTGATTTTGTTGTTGTTATACTTGGTCATATCAGTGGTACTACATGTATGCTATAAAGTGTATGGATTGCATTGCTAACACTTAGTTAATTCTAATTATATGTGTATACTGTAAGTTAATTCTAATTATATGTGTATACTGTAACATCTGGTCATTGAAAGTGTCTAGAAAAGCATTGGAGAAGAGTGGTAAAACGAGAGAGTTGTGCTAAATAGTCAATACTGTGATTCAAACGTATAACCACTTAAACCATTATTGTTTATTTTAATTGTTGATTCCATTTGTGTTCATTTGTAGTAGCCCCTCACGTGCCTAAGGCTTTACATCATGCGACTTTCATTAATACTTATTATACAATGGCACGCTTTTTCTCATACTTGCAATAATCTTGAATAATTACTGTCGTTCTTTTTGTGACCCTACTTTCAGGGGGGAGGGTGGGGGGCATATGAATTTGCCCTTGTCCTTCTGTCTTTTCTATCCAGCTGTCTGTCTATCGGATTTTTGTGTCACATGTAACACAAAAAGTATAACTGTTAGAGTAATGAAACTTCATAAACATATTTATCCTAATGTGAACTTGTGCACCTGGGTATTTTGGTGCAGTTTTATCCGACATCAGTGGAGTTTTGGCCATTTTTAGCTAAAATTACATTTTTAGAGTTTTGTCATGTGTAACTCCAAAAGTATAACTGCTAGAGTGATGAAAACATATTTGTCACCATGTGAACTTGTACACCTGGGTATTTTGGTGTAGATTTGTCACAGATCAACGGAGTTATGGCTCTTTTTTAGCAAAAATTGATACTGAAAGTAGAGTCCATAATCTTTAGGAGAATATCTATCAGCACCAGTAATTGCATAGGGTTTAGTGACAACCAGCAAAATATGGGGGCACCAGTGTCCTTTGGATACATGTCTAGTTGTTGTTGTTTTTTCAATTAAGAACTCACAAATATTGTGGTAATTTTTATGATATTGATTTTATATCATTATAAAATTTTGATATACCCATTAAGCATGATTTTGACATTAGATTGAAATTGTGGGAGTTTTGTGAATTGATATATAATTTGTCCCCTGAAAGCCAGAAGGTGTGATCGGCATATGTACAAAGAAGGCTGATAGCCCCTTCTGGCTTTCAAGGGAAAATTTCTTACCTTCCTTAATTGAACTAATGTGAATATTTTTGTTGATTTTTATGCCATGTGCTACTGTTGTTGTTGTTTTTTGCTAAACTACTGTTTGTATCAAGAACACTAACTATTTATGCCTTGTTATTCTAATGTGTTACAATTCTTAACCAAGTATAGTTTCTGATAATACATACAAAAAATGTATGTATGTATGCCTTTTAATGTGTTCATGAGTAGAATTTCTCATAAATGCATTTGTCCAATTCTAAATTCATCCAAATTATTAAGGATAAAAAAATCAACTTCTGGAGTATGCTAAAATTAGGTTATGATTACAGAAAACAGGTAAAGGTCAGGCATTCAAGTACAAGGGGTCAGATGCAGTGATGTTGACCCAGTTTTGGAGCTTAATTGTGTTGATCTAAAATACAACTGCCAATTTTGTTCTGGCAAAAAGGCAAGATTCTAATTGGTTTGTGTCTCATACTGCAAAAAGGTTGAAATGTCAGAATTTCACAAGTAGAGATCGTACACTTGGATTTAACATTTGTTTTAATGAATTTTGCCCTTCTCTAAAGCTAAATTTGATTATCATGAAAATAAACAATAGATGTGCAGAAATTATTATCCAGAACGAGACAACATGTTAAGACAATATGTTACATTGCAGAAAGGTCAAGGTCACATATGTAGGTCAGGTCAAGGTTACGTGTTAAGGTGAAGGAGAAAAAAGTCCTAATGCTTTACAGCTAATACTGGAAAATATTTTTCTGAAAATAACTAGATATGAATGCAAACTTGATGAGACAAGATCACACGCACTAGAACAAGATCTCCATGGTGCAAAATGAAGTCACAGAAGATGAGTAAAAAGCCCATTGTACACCATCCAGTGTTACCTGTATCCATGTATCCATGTAATCAAGAACTGACTCAAACCAGTTTTATTTGGTTGATGTAAACCTTTTGATGTTTATGAATGAAATTGAAGACTTATGCTGTGGGTGCAATTACCAGCAATAAACTGTTTTAAAGGGTAATGTAATGGATTTATTACTGGTATGGTTTCAGTCCATACTCTGACTGTTTGAACATCCTTCTTTAAATAAGCTGTTGATAAATTATTAATTTGTTACTTACTCATTTTTGTATGAATCATTCAATAAATAATTTAACGAACTGAACTATTTGCATAAGATATAAAGGAATGTTGAATATTTCAACTTTTGAATTCAACCAACGTTTATTTGTTGCTGGGGGCCTCCCAAACAATATTTCTGTGTTTTGGGCAACCTGACCCTACCTAGCGAACCCCCCCCCCAAAAAAAAAAAAATTTTGTGTGATTGTTTTTTGCAAAAAAGCGTATTTGTCCGATTTAAGATAATTGTCAATGGTTTTTTTTACTAAAATGTGTCTCTAAAAAAAAGTTTTAAAAAAAATCAATCCTGACCCTACCTAACTTTTTAGCTCACCTGAGCACAAAGTGGTCGGTGAGTTATTGGTATAGTGGACCTCTTCGGCAGCGTCCATATGCCGTCAACAATTTGGACCGTTACTGCGAGACTACATTTTTTATTCAATCTTGACTAAACTTGCACAGTTTGTGTATGACCATAAAATCTTGGACAAGTTCGATAATGGGCCCGATCGGACCAGGAACACCAGAGTTATTGTCCCTTTTTTTACCCCAAATACATCTATTCCTGAATAAATCATCTGGTAAAGGGAGGTAAAATCAGTATCAGGAAGATAAGTGCCATAAATGTGTTATTTCCCTTTAGTCACAGGTATAACCCAGATAGTGGAGTCTGCTTATCAGTAAAATCAATACGTCATTCTGAGTCAACATGATACTTCTATTTTAGATCAGCATCAGCATCATTACACATAGTAATACATGTAATACATGTATTGCCTGCTTCTGGCCTATATTTTGGCTATGTGTGCAGCAGTAAATTTTTCCACTGTCTGTCTTGGCATCCAGTCAGGAAAAAGATGTAAAAAACAATAAATAGCCAACATTCATGTTGTAACAAGCAATCAGAATATAGGATTAATATCATGTGATCTAGTGCCTGAAGGGGTTAATTATTTTCTGTAGTTTTTGGACTGTTTAGTTAGTAACTTATTCAGTATCATTTAATCATGTAACTTTTGGACTGACTTATACATTTGAATTGGGATTTTAGAAACTCAAGTAATTATCCTATATGATTTTTGAAGCTGATTTATGATTTCTCCTTAATTGAAAAATACTTCTACACTGTTTTGACTCAAAATTGGTGTGATTATTGGTAAGTTTTCACACAAATCAACTAAAAGATGTATAGTTATTTATAATTTAATCTGACAATGTTGATAGGTGTATGGTTCTTAATGTTAACAATGAGTATTCCTATATAACATAGAAATTTCCCTTTTCGTAAGAGTACATTTGGAAAGTTTGTCTTTGTGTGTGTCATTGACTCAAAATTATTAGTTTTTACGCAAAACAACTAAAAGGTTTTGTAGTTATTTATAATTTAGTCTTACAATATCAAACATATACCGGTATGTGAAAAAAAGATGGTAGTATCCAATCATAAGCTCTTTATGTATTTTTATTGAATTATTTCCATGTTTTTTTGTATCGCCCCTATATGTTAATGCCATGCGAAATGGGTTTTAATAGAACCGAGAATGTGAGTATTTACGGGTACCTGTTGCATCTCTAATGGTCGCCATTGTTCTCAGACTCAGGTGAGCGCTTTGGGACATCATTGTTTGAGAGTGTTGCCCAAAACTCACAATTTATTTGTTTGGCCTTGGCCCGTATTCACTAAGCTTCTTAGGAAAAACTTAAAAGTAAATTCCTTAAATTCTTAAAATTCCTATATAAGTAAGAGTACATTTGGAAAGTTTGTCTTTGTGTGTGTCATTGACTCAAAATTATTCGTTTTTACGCAAAACAACTAAAAGGTTTTGTAGTTATTTATAATTTAGTCTTACAATATCAAACATATACCGGTATGTGAAAAAAAGATGGTAGTATCCAATCATAAGCTCTTTATGTATTTTTATTGAATTATTTCCATGTTTTTTTGTATCGCCCCTATATGTTAATGCCATGCGAAATGGGTTTTAATAGAACCGAGAATGTGGGTATTTACGGGTACCTGTTGCATCTCTAATGGTCGCCATTGTTCTCAGACTCAGGTGAGCGCTTTGGGACATCATTGTTTGAGAGTGTTGCCCAAAACTCACAATTTATTTGTTTGGCCTTGGCCCGTATTCACTAAGCTTCTTAGGAAAAACTTAAAAGTAAATTCCTTAAATTCTTAAAATTCCTATATTAGTATATGGCTGTTTCATATATAGGTTGTTTTTTTAAGATTAAAATTATTTAAACTAGTAAATATTGCTAAGATGTTTCATATTTTACCTTTTGTAAACAGAAATCAGTTGATTTCACATGGAAAAATTGATCTGAAATTTTCACCTGAGTACAACTTAAGTTAAGATTTGTCTTAGGAGCTTAGTGAATACCAGCCCAGGACCGTATTTTAGTTGCCTTTCTAAACATCTGCTGTTTTTTATGCTGTGATTTTATGGTAATTTGCTTCATGTACAAATTATATTTTCATGTATATATTTACCAGATGAAACAAAGATTTTGTGATATGCAGAAAATATTCAAGAACAACTTTATTGTTATTATTTAATGATACTGTACAACACTGAGTATTTTCAATCATACATGTATTCACATCACAAACAAATGTAGTAGTTCTTTGTATTTTAAGCAAGCATTTTAATACATTTTAATACATATAATTAATATGGTACCATTAATACATTTAATACATTATCAAGCTTTTTGATATTAAAAACAACGCATAATGAAGTTGGTACAATTTATATTGTTAATACATTGAACAAGCTGTTCATTAGATACTCTTAAATGTACAAAAATCATTATGAGTTTAATAATCAGGTGAAAATCAATTTTTCTATAGTAAAGAACATAATTATCGTTGTTAAACTACACAATAAACAATGCAAAAAGAAGTCCCGATTCTGAGTGGGGCATAGTAAAAATTAGTTCCTATTGCCATGCAAAAACATAATGTGAATTCATAGAATCGAAATAATCTTTGCATTATCGGCCAATAAACATTTCTTTGTCATTCTGGTGCGTGGCAATTAAACAGCTTGGCTAATGCCCTTGTGGTTTAATTCCTATGCATCAGAACTCCAAATTGTTGTTTATTGCCCGATAAACGTCAATAAATCTAAAATCATTTCTTAAATGAATCACTTTAAATACAGTGTATGTACCAGTAAATGTAGTGAATTTGTTCAACTTTTTTTAAGTGATTTTAACCCTAAAAATTGAGGACCACAGTACAATATACAATGAAGGTAGTGTTTACTTCATTGTTTACCAGTGATAAATCATATTTATAGGTAGTTTTATTCAGTAAGAACTGAATTATTGTAAACTTTTTAATTCTATATATTTCCTGACTGTGATTTCATGACTGATCTATTTAATACTGTATATTTTCGGACACTGTAAATTTTCGGACACCCTCTTTTTTAGCCAAAATAATTATTTTGTGTCACTGTATATTTTTGGACATGCTGATTTTAAATGATAATTAATATGAGTCTTAATTTTTGGACATTTTATATGAAAGTGGTATTTTATCAGAATTCTAACCAGTTTGCGTTCATCCGATGACACATCACACATGTGTTTCTACAACCGGATGAAGGTCATAAAACATGGCAGATGAATGAGTGAAGGCGGTGGACTGTTACATTAGCGTCATTGGGTTTAGAGCCATGTGCAATAAATAATGGGTTTACCCGATTGTGTATACCGGTATTGAAATCGTATATTAAATATGCTGTTGAAATTATCCTATTAAGGAACCAGTCTTAACCAGTCTTCATTATTTACCAATAAATTCTGCTTAATTTAGTCATCTTTGAAATCGGTCGAAAAAAATGCAGTGTTAGCGTAATTTTCTGTAAAACTAAATCAATGATATGAAATGATTTAAAATTAATTGCAAACATCGCTAAAAATTAATAATACTTTATGGCGTGTTATTTATCGTTAATCGATACTATCCATGTATATTTGGCAAAAACTGTTATACACCGGACATATCTGAACGTAATTGCAATATTGTAATAGTGTCTATAAATTTTCGGACACCTGTAATTTGGGAATATTTTTATGTATCCAAATTATCGGACATGAACATTTTAAATTATTTTTAAGTGTCCCAAAATATAGATATTTAACGGTATATATGATAACAAAGTATTTGCCTTTTGAGTTCAGCTTAAAATTGTACAGTGCTGTTTTTGTCTCCCTTTTTGCATTGGAGGTTTTTTCTGATAGTGTTATACATATACACTAAAAACTAAGATTATTTGTACTAATTGCATTCAACTTTTGATATTTCCCCTTTTTATTGCTTAACTACTTAACAACAAATATGTGTTCTCTCAGTTCTATTTCAAATTATTAAGGGTATGCAAGTGAAATGTACAATGTTCTTTTTGGCACGACAGGGTATAATCATAAGCAGAACAACTGGGGCCATATCCATTAACATCATTTGTAAAAATACACGTACATTTCTTACAACTACAGTAAATCATGATTATTATGCAGATTGCAATTATACAAAATGAGGGTGTACTACGAACGAACAAGTGCTGCGGTCCTGTCATTTCACCTTTTTAACCAAATTTGTCTAAGAAAAATTTCGGTTATTAGATTGGGTATGTCGTTGGCGGGCGGGGTGGCGGCGTCAACTATTTGTTTCCGCTCTCTAACTCAAGAAGGGATTGAGCTATTTTAATAAAACTTCATACATAGATACCTTACATTGAGACCTGACAAGGGATTGCATATGGGGTGGGTGGGGTCAAGGTCAAGGTCACCATTGCTAAAAATAGAAAAATGATTTCCGCTCAATAACTTAACAATGCATTGAGATATTTTAATGAAACTTTATGCATAGATACCTTATATTGAGACCTTGCTTGGGATTGAATATGGGATGGGTGGGTTCAAGGTCACAGTTACTAAAAATAGATAACGGTTTCCGCTCAATAACTTGAGAATGCATTGAGATATTTTAATGACATTTAATATACAGATACCTTATCTGAAGACCTCGCTTGGGATTGCATATGGGGTGGGTGGGGTCAAGGTCACTGTTATTAAAAATAGAAAAACGATTACAGCTCAATAACTTGAGAACACATTAATAAATGTTAATGAAACTAATAACACAGTTACTTTATATAAAGACCTCGCTTGGGATTGCATATGGGGTGGGTGGGGTCAAGGTCAATGTCACTCTTACTAAAAATAAAAAACAATTCCCGCTCAGTAACTTGAGAATGCATTGATATATTTCAATGAAACTTAATACATAGATACCTTATATCGAGAACTGCATATGGGGTGGGTTGGGTCAAAGTCACTGTTACTAAAAATAGAAAGCGGTTTCCGCTCAATAACTTGAGAACGCATTGCAATATTTTAATGAAACATAATACATAGATATCTTATGTTTAGACCTCGCACTGGATGTCATATGGGGTGGGTGGGGTCAATAGACAAACACTTTCCACTCAATAGCTTGAGAACCATTGAGATATTTTAATTATACTTCATATGTACATACCTTATATCTGGACCTCCCTTGGGATTGCATATGGTGTTTATGGGTTGAAGGTGAAGGTCACCGTTACTAAAAATTTTGTTTTTGTGCTCACTAATGCATTTGGTTCGAACGATTTGGTTTTCGTGGAATTTCCATGTTTCTTGTTTATTCAATGTTAAATGGATGTGATAACATATATACGAATCGCGATTTTACAAAAGATGCCATTTTATGAATAATTATCACAGTCCCATAACATTTAAATAAGTGTGAAAAAGATGCTTATATTGTACAATTGTGGGTCTAATAATACACCACTATTGACACAATAGAATATATCCTATTATTAGGGAAAGATGAAATTTTACAGAAAATGCTATTTTATTAATAATTGCGGCAGTTCGATGACTTTCTTGTATTAACGCAATTCAGCTGTATAAAATTCAAGTGTTTGGCTTTTTCACATGTAGTTCATTTTACATTGAAATGTGTTATTCCTATTTATAAATTGAACATTTGTTTCTTTCTTTATCATAGTACAGATGGGTCAGCGCAAAACTATGCTAAGTCTATGTTGTATAACAGTTATATATCATATTTTTGCACTGCGCCATCAATACTTTGAATATAAATTATTAATTTTCGTATAGAAAATGTGATCTAAAATATTCACGTAGATTTTACTTGGCTGTATGAATACCAGCCTCTGGCAATTTTATTTAACATAATTTACAAATAATTTTGATTTTTCGTTCTTAATTGGCTCATAAACAACAATTGCCTTGTTTATTTTGGCTAGTTTAACAACGATAATTGTGGTCTTTGTCTATAGAAAAATTAGTGAGTATCATGTAAGAACGGTGTTTTGTCACTTGTGACCACCATTATAGCCCCAACTTAAATTCACCAAAAAAATATATATTACTGTAGTGTTCTGTTAGTAGGGTAAATGATTATCTATTATTCATATTATTCTACATTGCCATGGTAGAAGTTGTAAGTTAATTCATGTAAGCATGCATCTGTTGAATTTCTATTTTCCTGAAAATTTCCATTGTTTAAGGAAACTTGCAGTGTATGAATTGTGATAGATGGTTAAAAAAAGTTACATTTAATTGTTACTTGCCATGACCTACTGTACGGATGTGATTGTGTAGGGGTAACAACAAAAGTCATACACTAATAGGAACATATGTTATGTAAGAAATAATTTTGATTTATCGTTGTTTATCAGCCAATAACCAACGATTTGGAGTTCTGGTGCCTAGGAATTATACCACAAAGTCACATCTAATTGTTGCTTGCCATGATCTACAGTACAGGCGTTAGCCCTTGTGGTTTAATAGCCACGCATCAGAATGACACAGAGTTGTATATTGGCCGTTAAACAATGATAATACAAAAACTAATTTGATTCTAACATGATCTGACAAATATTTTTGGACTTGAGAACTACATTTTACTATGCTGCACTCAGAATCGGGACAACTTTTTGCGTTGTTTATTGGGTAGTTTAACATCGATAATTTAGTATTTTGCCAGTAGAAAAATCATTGAATATCATGTTAGAATAAACACAAATTTAAGGTATGGTACAACAAACATAGCTAGCGTAATCTGACATTGGTTTAATTATTGTGGTTATTAAAATATTCTTTCTTCCACAAACATGTAGAGCATTGTCATGGAAATAATATTCTTGTCTTGGATGATATTGGCCTATTTTAAACCAGATCTCCTTGCAAACAAACAAGTATCATATTCAGATTGAACAATGAATGAATGAATAATGTGCTTATAGAAGTTTCAATAAATCGGTATATACATGGAAAGTGTGGGTGATGTGAAGTCAGAATATCTTTTCTTAAACTTTATTGGCCTCAATATTTGAGACTGATCATGCCAAAAGGAGCAGGGTGCTCTTGTAGAGTTTTCTATGCCCCCGAAGGGAACTTTGGGGGCATATAGTAATCGCATCGTCCGTCTGTCTGTCCATCCGTCACGCTTCTTGTGCGGAGCATAACTCCATTAGTTTTGAAGGGATTCAAATGATTCTTCATATAATGATAGGGGACAATGAAAGGAAGTGCATAGCACAAGGACCACAACTCTTTCTTCAATATTTACAGAGTTATTGCTCTTTGTTTAATTTTCACGACACGCCTCATATATAGGCTTGATTGTGTCGAAAGCCATTGGCTGATTGAGACACATTTGAGTCTGTTTCCTGGGTAGAACCAGTACTTGGTGTCTTTTGAAAGAGATCATTCAAACGCTCTCTGAGTACGGTTTAAACCCACGACCTCCCGATCGCAAGGTGGACACCATATCCATCACACCACTGTGACGTTGTAGTTCATTGTCTAAGTCAAAACAAGGTGGACACCACATCCATCACACCACTGTGACGTTGTAGTTCATTGTCTAAGTCAAAACAAGGTGGACACCATATCCATCACACCACTGTGACGTTGTAGTTCATTGTCTAAGTGAAAACAAGGTGGACACCATATCCATCACACCACCGCAACGTTGTAGTTCATTGTCTAAGTCAAAACAAGGTGGACACCACATCCATCACACCACTGTGACGTTGTAGTTCATTGTCTAAGTCAAAACAAGGTGGACACCATATCCATCACACCACTGTGACGTTGTAGTTCATTGTCTAAGTCAAAACAAGGTGGACACCATATCCATTACACCACTGCGACGTTGTAGTTCATTGTCTAAGTCAAAACAAGGTGGACACCACATCCATCACACCACTGCAACGTTGTAGTTCATTGTCTAAGTCAAAACAAGGTGGACACCATATCCATTACACCACTGTGACGTTGTAGTTCATTGTCTAAGTCAAAACAAGGTGGACACCATATTCATCACACCACTGCAACGTTGTAGTTCATTGTCTAAGTCAAAACAAGGTGGACCCATATCCATCACACCACTGCAACATTGTAGTTCATTGTCTAAGTCAAAACAAGGTGGACACCATATCCATCACACCACTGTGACGTTGTAGTTCATTGTCTAAGTCAAAACAAGGTGGACACCATATCCATTACACCACTGCGACGTTGTAGTTCATTGTCTAAGTCAAAACAAGGTGGACACCATATCCATTACACCACTGCGACGTTGTAGTTCATTGTCTAAGTCAAAACAAGGTGGACACCACATCCATCACACCACTGCAACGTTGTAGTTCATTGTCTAAGTCAAAACAAGGTGGACACCATATCCATTACACCACTGTGACGTTGTAGTTCATTGTCTAAGTCAAAACAAGGTGGACACCATATTCATCACACCACTGCAACGTTGTAGTTCATTGTCTAAGTCAAAACAAGGTGGACCCATATCCATCACACCACTGCAACGTTGTAGTTCATTGTCTAAGTCAAAACAAGGTGGACACCATATCCATTACACCACTGCAACGTTGTAGTTCATTGTCTAAGTCAAAGCAAGGTGGACACCATATCCATTACACCATGGCAACATTGTAGTTCATTGTCTAAGTCAAAACAAGGTGGACACCATATCCATTACACCACTGCAACGTTGTAGTTCATAGTCTAAGTCAAAACAAGGTGGAAACCATATCCATCACACCATGGCAACGTTGTAGTTCATTGTCGAAGTCAAAACAAGGTGGACACCATATCCATTACACCATGGCAACGTTGTAGTTCATTGTCTAAGTCAAAACAAGGTGGACACCATATCCATCACACCACGGCAACGTTGTAGTTCATTGTCTAAGTCAAAACAAGGTGGACACCATATCCATCACACCACTGCAACGTTGTAGTTCATTGTCTAGGTCAAAACAAGGTGGACACCATATCCATTACACCATGGCAACGTTGTAGTTCATTGTATAAGTCAAAACAAGGTGGACACCATATCCATTACACCATGGCAACGTTGTAGTTCATTGTCTAAGTCAAAACAAGGTGGACACCATATCCATCACACCACGGCAACGTTGTAGTTCATTGTCTAAGTCAAAACAAGGTGGACACCATATCCATCACACCACTGCAACGTTGTAGTTCATTGTCTAGGTCAAAACAAGGTGGACACCATATCCATTACACCATGGCAACGTTGTAGTTCATTGTATAAGTCAAAACAAGGTGGACACCATATCCATTACACCATGGCAACGTTGTAGTTCATTGTCCAAGTCAAAACAAGGTGGACGCCATATCCATCACACCACGGCAACGTTGTAGTTCATTGTCTAAGTCAAAACAAGGTGGACACCACATCCATCACACTACTGCGACGTTGTAGTTCATTGTCTAAGTCAAAACAAGGTGGACACCATATCCATCACACCACTGTGACATTGTAGTTCATGGTCTAAGTCAAAACAAGGTGGACACCATATCCATCACAACACTGCAACGTTGTAGTTCATTGTCTAAGTCAAAACAAGGTGGACACCATATCCATCACACCACTGTGACATTGTAGTTCATTGTCTAAGTCAAAACAAGGTGGACACCATATCCATCACACCACTGCGACGTTGTAGTTCATGGTCTAAGTCAAAACAAGGTGGACACCATATCCATCACACCACTGCAACATTGTAGTTCATTGTCTAAGTCAAAACAAGGTGGACACCATATCCATCACACCACTGTGACGTTGTAGTTCATTGTCTAAGTCAAAACAAGGTGGACACCATATCCATTACACCACTGCGACGTTGTAGTTCATTGTCTAAGTCAAAACAAGGTGGACACCATATCCATTACACCACTGCAACGTTGTAGTTCATTGTCTAAGTCAAAACAAGGTGGACACCATATCCATCACACCACTGTGACATTGTAGTTCATAGTCTAAGTCAAAATAGAATAAAAAGTCAGAAATCCAGGCTAAAATTTGAAGTGGCAGGCATTTTAATTGACTGTCCAGTTTATGTCAGCCAGACTTACACAATGCCTTCAACGTTAAACAGATATTTTGTCTTTCTCTCTCTCTCTCTCTCTCTCTCTGTTTAAAGTTTATAGTTGTAATTTTTAACAAATTAACTTGTTGATCAGAGCAGGGTAGTGAGTTATACTGGTGTTTTAGTGATACTTTGTGGACCAACTTAATTTGGTGCGAATTAGAGGTATACATATTTTGAATGTATTACGCATAAAATCAGTCCATGTATCTGTGATTTTCAGTGACTTATCATTTGTTTTATTGTTAACAGTGAAACAGTTCAATAATATTTTATATGTTGTTTGTTTCACCGAAGCGGAGATTTCACTTCAGTCATTGCTGTAAAACAGGTACACAGCATTACAGGATGTTGTGGTGAATGTTTACAGGAAGTACAATTATAATTAGTACCAAAACCGCAAAGAGCAAAATATCTTTCATTGCTATTGCTGGCGGATGATATATTTATTTATTCAGGTTAATGTACTTTTTACAGTACAAAACGTAATATATAGGCAAGTTGAGGTATGCAGCAATTAGACCTTGGGCGCCATATAAATAGAAAAACAAGCTTCTGTAGTCATTTGTTTCATAACCTAGGATGGCCTATGAAAGCCTAAAAGTTTATTTTTAATGGGGGTGACATGGGGTATTACTTTTCTTTTCTGCATATTGTTTATGCCCCCACAAAGTGGGAGGCATTAAACATTGCACTTGTCCATCCGTCTGTCCGTACGAACTAAAATTGTGTGTGCTTAACTCTCTTTAACTGCTGGGCCGATTTCGCTCAAACTTTCACAGCTGAAGGACCTTAATGTGTAGATGATTGTAAAGGAAGGAATATTTGCTGCGATTCATTTTGGCAAAATTATGGCCCTTTGTTTTTTTTTCCACTATATAATTGTTTGTGCTCAACTCCTCATTAACTGCTGGGCCAATTTCACTAAAACTTTCACAGCTGAAGAACCTAAATTGTTTTTTCCACTAGAATTTTGTGGACTCGACCCTTTGTTCTTTTTTTGGCTATAGAATTTATATGAAAATAAATATGTAAAGGTAATAATTAGTGTTAGCAACACGCCCCTTGTCTGTCCAAACATGCATTGTGGGAGTATCCGTGTCAGTGACACATGTAGTTTTTATATGTATCTTCTTAGTTCTCAAACACTTTTAGTTCAGACAATAAAATGTTGTGTCAGATTCTAATGAGGGAAGTTGTCCTGCAATATTCTGACTGAAGGAGGAAGAATTATGGCAATTTGTTTAATTTACTTTTTTTTTTAAATGTGTTAATTTTGATAGTCCATTGTTTCCATGAAGACATTACTTGATGGATTTTGCTTATTTTACTGTCAAGACAAAATGAATTCCACTAAATATAGCAAAATCAAACTTGATTGTGCAATATAATTGAGATGGTACAATATCTACCTCATGCCTCTTAAAATTGTGTTTGAAAATGAAAATAAAATAGATGCATGTTCAGGCACGTCGTTCAACACAAGCATTAAATCATTTGGCATTATTATCCTCATACAGTGGATTTTGTCTTTAAAGTCCTTGCATTATTATCCTCATACAGTGGATTTTGTCTTTAAAGTCCTTGCATTATTATCATCATACAGTGGATTTTGTCTTTAAAGTCCTTGCATTATTATCATCATACAGTGGATTTTGTCTTTAAAGTCCTTGCATTATTATCATCATACAGTGGATTTTGTCTTTAAAGTCCTTGCATTATTATCCTCATACAGTGGATTTTGTCTTTAAAGTCCACTACTGTTATGTGCTCTGTATGTTTCGTGGTCAATTTGTTGCATAAATAGGTAGACATATTCATAAATAGGTAAGACATATTTATCCCTTAGGTTAAATAGGTACTTTGTGGCATTTTCATTTTATGGACAACATGTTCATTATCAGTGAGTGTTCCCTTCAGTAGGTAGAATCTAAATTGTATCTAGTAAATACATAGAAATGGTCTGTAATGTACTGGTTAATGGTGTCACTTTTAATTTTACAATTTTCACTTTCAACATGGGTTAAAATGTTTGAAAAATAATAAGGGCATGTTGAACCATTGTTTGTTGCAACTGCTGATTTAATGGGCTTATGAGTGTCATAAATATTTAGACATTTTCATATGTGGAGAGAATTCTACGTTATTTTTTAATAAAGATAAGTTTACTTAGCGAGGCTTAGAAAACCTGAACCACGAGCCTTGGTGTTTGGTTCATGCTGAGGAAATAAACTAACCTTTATTTAACACTTACGTAGTATGCTATTTATCCCATCATTTTATATTTTTAGTTTATTTATAATCAATAAATAACACATACTAAATAAGAAAAAAAACAACATCATTGATGTCACAAAAATCTTCAAATGACATCATCAGACTGAGTGTGTTTGCTTGATCCCACAGCCTGGATATACAGCTAAGTTTATCCCACAGCGTGGATATACAGCTAAGTTTATCCCACAGCATGGATATACAGCTAAGTTTATCCCACAGCGTGGATATACAGCTAAGTTTATCCCACAGCATGGATATACAGCTAAGTTTATCCCACAGCGTGGATATACAGCTAAGTTTATCCCACAGGTGTGCTATTTCGTCAATGTCTTTGTGATGATGGGATAAAATATTTTATATTGGTTTATTATGTGCATAATATTATTAAGGTACACATTAGGATAAATATTTGGGTAAAACAATGGTCAAACAGCCCCAAAACATTTGGTTATTACTAGAATATATGGTAAGAAAAGATTGTTTTCACCAATAGACAATTATTATTAGACATAAAGTGTTCCATGCAGTTTACCTTATGAAAAGCTAAATTGGGTACATATTATGTCAATGAGATAGGGTAAAGTACTTTTCATTACAATTAATTACAATTTTGGACTTACTAGGGTCCAAAATCTCTATTGAGGCACATTGAACTTGAATGTGTTGAAGTCACTTTAAATTCCTGTGGACTTCAATACAAATGTATATAAAAGTCAAGCTGCAATTCCCTAAAAATAGATAGGGAGGGACTATTGGGAAATAAATCTGATAAAAGTCTGTTTTGTATTCTTAACCAATTTTAATGTTGTTTCTTGTTTGTTGACATATTATATTTTAATACTTACTTGTAAAACCATTCCGTCAGTGTTACAAAATTATGTATTTTGTGTCTGTGATACACTTTTATGTAGGTGTACATTTTTATCTAGTATTCGGACGTTTACGGTTGAGTGTGAAACTATAGTATCTGATGTAGAAATAATAAGCAGGTACAACAGTTTCACGCTCAGTCCTTGTTCTTATTGTTGAAGCTTAATGTATTTTAGGTGTATGCAATATTGTGGGCAAAAAATGTTAAGTATGGTATATATTTTTTCCTTGAAATAAAATTGTCACAAATTCTTTAGATAGTGTTATTCTCTTTTTATTTTCCATTAGTTGTCACAAGGATTAAGACATGGGTTTCTATTTATAATATTTTGATTCAGAAACTGGATACTAGAGGTCTTGTAGTTTCATAATCTGTTAGAGGGGTGCATCGACAGTATTTCCCGTAAATATAGACAAGTATTAAAATAAGGCATATTCCCATTTTTGACGAATACATTTTACTTGTAGGAGTAATATTGATGGAATGGTTAAGAAAAAAATGTATGCCTTGTCAAAAAATTATTTTTCGATACACAGTTCCAGCAGGGTTTTAACTCATGCCTACTAAATCTTGCACTTCAATGAAATGTTTCCCGCGCTTCGATACAGTTATCAATAGTAGAGCATGCGCAGAGCGGTACTTCATGTACGCCATTTATATCGATTTTACCACTACTTCTAATTTTTCTGCGCCCTCGAAAATTGACACGGTGACAACTTTTCATAATTATAAAATATATACTTTATTGCTTGTTTATAAAAAAAACGATACATATGTATTAAGCAATAATTAAATAAATACTTTTAAAAATACAATTTTATTTTTATGCCCCCACTTTAGACGGGAGGGGGGGGGGCGGGGGCGTATAGATTTGCCCTTGTCCGTCTGTCCGTCGGATTTTTGTGTCGCGCGTAACTCAAAAGGTATAAGTGCTAGAGTGATAAAACTTTATAAGCATTTTCATCTGCTTCGGGGCTTGTGCACCTGGGTATTTTGGTGCAGTTTTTTTCCAACATCAGCGGAGTTATGGGCCCATTTTTAAGCAAAAAATGACATTTTTGGACTTGTGTCGTGCGTGACTCAAAAAGCATTACTGCTCTCTAGCGCGTATTTGCGTAAAAACGCAATTCTGAAACCCATTTTACGCTATTTATTTTATCTTTGATGAGTAACAAAACGCAGTTAAAATACCCAATACGCAATAAACGGCAAACTAAGCGCGTAAAGAGATTTACATGGGTACGGAACGACCAAAAGATATGTACCAAGCAGCCGAAACTGAGTGGCTACGAAATTTTTATGTTTCGAAATGACAAACACGCTAATATAAATCAGTTTAATTGGATGTTGTTTTCAACATAAACCACAACTGTCCAATGAAATTCATCAGATATCTCCGTAATGGTCAATGTTTGATGACGTCATTATGCAACTTTCATTTTTGTTGTTTTGGTTCATTGTTTTCGGAATTCTTCGTGATTATTCCAGGAAAAAATGTTGCACACATGGGCAAGCAATACAAATTGAAATTGTACAAAAAACAAGGGTTACCTTAGTGACGTTTTTGCCTCGCACTCATCGTCCTCGCCGATTTCAATATTGGAGCCTATTTTTTATAACATTATTGGCGCGGTTATTACTGCCTTTTACTGCTTTTGAGCTTGAATTATATCCTAGTGCAACATGAATTTGATTTACTCTAAATTTGATGATATCATATATATTGTTACTTTAATATTTGAAAGAAGGGTAACATTTTGAGGTAAATATAGTTCAGAAACCATTGAAACGTTCAGTGTTAAATTGCTTTTTATACATTGACATTAGACCTTCTAAATAACATCAAAACATCGCTGAATTAATGTTACATCGAACTTAGGACATATCCGGATCATAGCATAATGGAGTGTTGGTGAACTTATTTAGACCGCTGTTAATGAAAACTCTCAACAACTCAAAGTCCAAAATACACAGAGGTAAATATTGACAAGAATTACACTATCAGAGTAAATGTTTTGTGGAAATGTTTTATACTGTGTCAAGAAATGGGTCTACTAACCAGACTTTGCCTTCGAAACTACATTATTTAGCAAACAAAGTTTAAATTATTTTTAGAATTTATCCCAAGTTTAGTTACTTATGTTTTGTGAACAATAATGTAGATTCAGAAAAAAAACTCACACCATTTGCATTTTGTGGTTGTTTTACTAAATTTGAAGATCATCTTGTCACAGGGTGAGACAATTGTGCGGCCAGTCCGGGACTCGAACCCGGGACCACTCGCTATCAGGGCGAGTGCTCTCCCGACTGAGCTGTCCGGGCCGCCACACAGCTTCTCCCCGTTAAGTGACCAAGCTCATGCTGTGACATACACCCTCGCTCAAATTTGAATTCGTCCTCGAATTCAGGAATTCATAGTGTTATATAATTACCACGGGCCCTCAGAGAGTTAACCCGGGTAACGTCACGGCCCCACGTTGGGCGCCAAATGTCACAGGGTGAGAAAATTCTGCGGCTAGTCCGGGACTCAAACCCGGGACCCCTCGCTATCAGGGCGAGTGCTCTCCCGACTGAGCTAACCGGGCCGCCACACAACCTCTCCCCGTTAAGTGACCAAGTTCATGCCGTGACATACACCCTTGCTCAAATATGAATTCCATTGTACCATAGTTCTACATGTCTTTGACGGAACATGGACACTTTTAATTAATACAGAGTACATGCAAGTACAGGTTGTACACAAAGTTTGAACTGTTATCGTTTCTCTATGGAAGGCTAGCCTCAACGTTGGATTATCTTCAACATAACTTTGGATTATCTTCAACGTCGGACCACGTGGACGTTTATCTTGATTCCAGCGCAACTTGGTGCAACATATCACTTCAAGTGGAACTGTACTTTTACAATATACTTTGGTTGAACGTCCCTGTGACATTATAGCTACTGTGCATTGTGAATTTTTTTTATTATAAATATTTTATAATAATTTTAAAGATTGCATATGGATAATTTGTGATTTAGGATATTTTGGATGACTGGTAAGACAAATTATTTTTTCCAGTTTTATTAACAATTGACATCAGTTAAATTTTTGTTGTTGTAAATTTAAGCTAAACATTTGCAATTTCTACGTTTTAGGAGCACATTAAATTTCTTTCAATTTTATTAAGAAAAAAATCTCAAAACTTTGTTTTAAAAGGCAGTATACTTTTAGGATAGCTTGCACTGCATGTATGTTTAGTAAGTTATCTGTATTATAACACTTATTGCACACGTCACTATCACAACGAGCTGCGTTGCGTTGCGGACCAGTGACTGGAGGGTTAATCTTACGAGACGGAGAAAACCATTAACTCTTAGTAGTTATGCAATAATTATTATAACAATTATTAACTCATAAAAATATAAGTTGATAGAGGGTTAATACGGTAATATATCTTACTCATGCATGTGTACATATTTTACACGGACAATGAGTTAAAAGTCTATTTAACTCTATTTATCTGTAAACAAATAAGCTAGGAAATTGTCTGCAGTTAAAGCGTCGTTTAGATTACACAGACTATAACGCGAATTAATAATATACCGTTATAATCGATTTAGGCTGGACATGTATATATCGCGTTAGTAGGGCATTGATTCTGAAAAAGAAAGGAGAAATAAACATTAGAATTCATTTTCATTTATGAAAAAAAAACAGAAAGCAATAATCCTATCATCAGAATTTAATTTTATCTCATACAAATGCAGATTGAAGAAGAAGACGCCAATCTGGACAGCAGGGATGACCCAACTGAATACGTGAACATAAACCTGAAGGAGACCCCCAAGCCTCAGACGCAGTCGCATACTCCGTTGGTTCAGACAACACATGTGACTACCAAATCAGAATCTCACAAGCTGAGTGAAAAAGTCAGCCAGAAGTTCCAGTCTGGAAAGAAGAAAATTGTCAATCTTAGTGGCGATGACCAGAGAGAAGACAGGAAGTTGAGGTCATTAGGGGAAACTCCAAGGAGTCTATTTATAGCAATGATGACATCACATGTGAGGAGACCTGCCAATCATTTGCAGGCACCCTACTCAAAGATGGTTCCCAGTCAGCTAAGTCGTCCCCTCAGAAAATCGTTACGGGTGTTAAACAAGCCAGAGCTATGAGTGACACAAACCTGAGCAAGGTAACAGGGTCTTGAATTAATGTCTGTTTAGAAATAGCACATAATTTTGGTGTTTGTTGTTCATTGTTTATTTTATTTAAAAGCCGGGCCCAGCTAGCTCAGTTGGTAGAGCCCTGGACTGTCAATCCGGGGATCGTGAGTTCGATCCCAGCCCGGCCACATAACTTGCGTGGGGATTGGTCATGAAATTATTTCTACGGCCATTCTCCCCCTACCGCTGATTCAAGTAGGGCAGTTGTCAGTTACTGGCACAAGTATGTGCACTTAGTACTGGTAAACCGCTTAGATCGGCTAAGCTTGCCCAGGAAAAGTGTCAGTAGGTTAACTGACCGCCGTGATACCACTGAAATACTGTTAAACACTGCGAAAAATCCAAATAAACAAACAAACAAACATTTTATTTAAAACTATTTTATTTTATGAAGTAATCGTGTTCATCAGGTTACAAAACAAATATAAATGAATTGATGTTACACTAATGACATGTCATTTTGATGACAATAGGAATATGTTTCGGTATGTAGGTGTTAGATATATGACATGTGTTTGCCTAGTGTGTTAAATGTTGTTGGTATATCATTGTTATAATTATTACAGGCATCTTTTAATGCACTTTAAGTCCACAGGTTTCAGATGGGGATACTGCAAGCATAGGTAGTGACCTTGGTAGCTATGGCAACCAGACGCAGGAGCGTAGGGTTGGGGAGACTGCAACAAGGGAACTCAAGTTTTCAACGGTACCGTTACATACACAATTTGTCCGTTGAAAGTCGGATGTTGTCATCAGTATTTGTACGAAGTAGATTGATAGCCCCTTTTGGTTTTCAAGGGACAAAATGGACTATGGGGTGGCAAGATCTATTGACCTTGCCAGTTTTTGTCACTAACATTCTAAACTCTTCCCCAACTATTGTTAAAACTTCAATTTCCATTCATCAAGTTTCACAAACACTTCACAAGCTTAAGGTGTGAAATGTATGTAAAATAGGCTAATTGTTTCACACATGATATCAAAGTGAAAATTATTCGATAAAACATTTATTAATGCATAGGGTTGGCATTTGTGGAACAATTATTATGCCCCCCTTCGAAGAAGTGGCGGTTTATTGCTTTGCACCTGTCGGTTGGCCGGTCGGTCTGTCCGTAGACCATTTTGTTTCCGCACGATTTCTAGAGAATGCTTTGACCTACGATCATTTAAGTTGGTATGCTGGTTACTTGGGAGGAAAGGAAGACGCCTATCAAATTTGAGGTCAACAGGTCAGAGGTCAAGGTCACAGGGGCTTGTAACATGAAATTCGTTTTCGCACGATATCTAGAAAACGCTTTAACCTACGATCATTTAAGTTGGTATGCTGGTTACTTGGGAGGAAAGGAAGACGCTATCAATTTTGAGGTCAACAGGTCAAACATTAAGGTGACGAAGGCTTGTAACATTAAAACTGTTTCCTCTGTAGACCATTTTGTTTCCGCATGATATGTAGAATACGCTTTGACCTACGATCGTCCAAGTTGGTATGCTGGTTACTCACGAGGAAAGGAAGACGCCTATCAAATTTGACGTCAACAGGTCTAAGGTCAAGGTCACAGGGGCTTGTTACATGAAAACTGTTTTCTTCGTAGACCATTTTGTTTCCGCAGGATATCTAGAGAACGCTTTGACCTACGCTCATCCAAGTTAGCATGCTGGTTACTCGGGAGGAAAGGAAGAAGCCTATCGATTTTGAGGTCAATCAGTCAGAGTTCAAGGTCACAGGGCTTGTAACATGGAAACCGTTTCCACACAATATCTAGAGAACGCTTTAACCTAGGATCATATGAATTAGTATGCTGGTTAGTCTTGAGGGAAGGAAGACCCTTATCGAATTTGAGATCAAAGGTCAAGGTCATAGGGGCTTGTAAAAAAAACAACATTTCCACTTAATAACAGATGAACCATTGGTACATGGTCCTCAAACTATATAGGTACAATTGTCAGTTTGAGTAGATGACCTATTACATAGTGATAATTACTCAATACTTGGGTCGAGTCATCAAATTTGATAGGAAGAATGGTCTTGCATAGAAGACAACTCCTATCAAGGTAATGGTTAACATGTCTTAGCTTAGATTTTTCAGAAACAGTACACTTCTGTGATGAACAAAAGCTGCAAGTCGGGGGGCATACATGTTATACAAACATCTGTTGTTTTCTGTATTGCTGAGCTTGTCTCATAGCAGAACAGAGACGTGCAAACATGCCAGATTTTACAATACAAGTACAGACAAGTGGAAAACAGTAAATGGACAGAAGTTGCAATATAAGATTTTGCAACCATGCTGGAGACATCTTTACCGACTTATTCATTTTATATTCATAAACATGTGTGGACTTATAAACATAATCTATAATAATAATGTTGCATTTGTTAAATCTGCTGTCATGCAATTGATAAAATGCGGGGGTGTGGAAATCCCATGTCCGACTTTTCCGATGCGGGTAATTTTACTGTTGGACAAGTAAATTTTTCCTGTCTACTTGTCCGTGGACAAGTACATTTTCAGGGTGTGATTATGATGTACTGTAGTTGGAAGTTGAAAGGAAAAGATATGATCATATTATTATATACTTATACTTGAATAACAAATTGTGTTTTATTTATTATTTAAGGAAAACTTATATCAGGGAGACCTGGATTAAAACTGTATCTTTAGCTCGACTATTCGAAGAATAGGTGAGCTTTCCTACTACCCCCGGGGTCGGCGTCCGCGTCTGAATTTGGTTAAATTTTATTTAAAAGTCTTGTAACTTCAAAACTACATAAGTTATTCACTTGAAACTTGGAATATACCTTTGTCATCAACTCCAGTGTCAGGGGCAACATTCCCCATAACTATGTTTTGTATTTTGACAGAGTTATGCCCCTTTTTCACATAGATTTTCTGGTTAAAGTTTATATTCAAAAGTTTTGTAACTTCAATACTGCAAAAGCTATTCACTTGAAACTTGGAATATACCTTTGTCATCAACTCCAGTATCAGAGTGAACATTCCTCATAACTCTATTTTCTATTTTGACATAGTTATGCTCCTTTTTCACATAGATATTCTGGTTAAAGTTTATATTCAAAAGTTATGTTACTTCAAAACTACATAAGTTATTCACTTGAAACTTGGAACTTACCTGTGTCATCAACTCTAGTATAAGGGCAACATTACCACATTACCCATAACCCTATTTTGTATTTTGACAGAGTTATGCCCACTTTTCTCTTAGATTTTCTGTTAACAGTTTATATTCAAAAGTTTCGTAGCTTCAAAACTACATAAGTTATTCACTTGAAACTTGGAACTAACCTTTGTCATCAACTCTAGTATCAGGGGCAACATTACCTATAACTATGTTGTTGTTTTTTTGACAGAGTTGTGCCCCTTTTTCACAAGGATTTTCTGGTTAAATTTTATATTCCAAAGTTTTGTAACTTTGTAAGGTATTCACTTGAAACTTAGAACTAACCATTGCCATCAACTGTAGTATCATGTGCAACATTACCCATAACTCTGTTGTGTATTTTGACAGAGTTAGCCCACTTTTTACATAGACTTTGTGGTTAAAGTTTTTGTTAAAAAAACTTATAAACTATACAAGGCGTCACTTAAAAGTTTTGTATTTTAACAAATTTATGCCATTTCCACTATCCAAAATATGTACCAACTGAAATACTTCCAATAGTCGAGCGTGCTGTCCTCTGACAGCTCTTGTTGTTTGAACAAGTGACTGTTATTTGCGTATGTAGACTTTTTCAATAAACTTGTCCTTGGACAAGTAAACAATTTTGATATTTCTACACCCCTGTAATGTTTACTTTATAAAAGAAGAATAAAATGCTTTTTTTCTATGGTATTTATATGAACTAAACCTGTTGGACTAAAATAAAATGGTTGCAAATTATCGAAAGAAACAAACAACATTTCAAAAATATCATGTACTGGTAGATGTGTAGATTTTGCCTGATTAAGATCTATAGATAGTACAATAAAATGCATCTCGTTATACCATGCTACTTGTTGATGGTTTAGTATAATTGACATGGGAGTCTGTGCCCAAACATATGAAGTTCACTTTTGTCATGGCTGTTGTGCTTCAATCAAGGGACCAGCAAAGTGTATTACTATGGATTATTCTGCTTTCATCCAGGAACCTGAATGGGGCGAAGAATTCGAGTTTGCCTGCAACAAAGAGGACCAGTATGTGAATATTTGCGTCTGGTGCAAGGTGCACTCCAATAGGAACAGCAAGCCCCTCCCTGGCTCCGGTCGCGGGGAAGGCGGGGCTAAACTGACTCCGCCCACTGACGAGCTGCTATACTATAATGTGACCACCAAGATCGGATATGTAAGTGCTGGTTATTTCAGTTGTACAAGTTAAACAAAATGGAAAATTATGTATTAAAAATTTATAACATTTTCATTGGATGAGTATTGGTTTTCAAATAAACAATGACATCATTCTGCCCAAATTTATTACAGATATCAACATTATTAATGTATGTTTGAGCCCTGTTTGGGTCTCTATGTTAGACAGTGTTACAAAATAGAACCCAAATTTATTTGATATTTGTATGTAATCAATTTTTAGGGGTCATATCGATGAAGCTTTTAAATAAAATCTTACCTTACATTCTAGCTGGGTTAACGTTTCAGGTAAAATTTTCAATGTTGAATTGAATGACATTTGTACACAAAATGGTAAATTAAGAACCAACTCTTTGATCTAGATATAATAAAAAATATTCAAGTTAAATTAAAAAAAGCAACTTATATAAATAATTTTGAGGCTTTACAAAATTGACTTTATTTTTAAAAAAAGGAGCTTTTATGATACAGGTCCTGATAATTTTCTGTGACATTGTCATACATGCCATACGTCCTGGTCTTACCGGGATTGTCCCGGTTTCGCGAATTCTGTCCCGGCGTCCCAGTGAGATGCATTTTGTCCCGGTCAATCACAAAAATTGATGTTAGTGTACCATAAAACTTACATTGGTCAAACAATTAACTTCATATCGTTAATCCCTTTATCGGTCCCTATGACAACAATACCCGCTAGCCGCGTGTCAAAGAGGAGCAGTAATGATACCCCATTAGCGATTTATTGATCGTTTGTCACACTTTCGCGGGATGGGGGTCATATATCCGCGGTCGCTAATTGCTGCTGATTGTTGCATTGTTTTGGAATAAAAAAGGAACTGTGTTTGTTGTTATTTTGATTTTAAATAGAATAGGTGTTATCCCATAATTAGTTTGGTAACGTTTGAAGGTAAGTATGAAAATAAATTGAGAACTTTTCGAGAATTAAAGATGCAAAAACAATCATTACTTTCTTTAAACTCATATTGTTCACAGCGCTCAATTTGATGCAGTTAAAATGACGCAGTGTATAGTGGAACGTAGACTGCGTATTAGTCTGCTGGAGTAGTCTCCCTTGTAAATGTATTTGACAATCAGTGTTTATATTTGCGTGTTTCGTGTAAAAAAAATTCTTTGATGTCATAATTAAAAATACTTGTTATCATTTATATTATTGAATAAATATGATTAAAATATATGCGTGTGTATGTTTGTGTTATTCATTTTGGGTGTTTATTGTTTGAACTGTAACTATATAGACCACGAAACGGTTAGATACGATGAACTATTATTATTACTCGGTTTTTTTTTTTTACAAAATGACAATATTATTATTAATGTGTCCCGGTCGAATGTCAAATGTCCCAACGATTTTTTGGCAATGTCCCGTTTTGGCCTGAAAAAATTATGGCATGTATGGACATTGTACTTATTTCCGTGACTGCAGGCCAGTATCCCGCTATCTGACATCACTGCCAGCTGTCTGCTGACTCTGCAAGGAGATGCCCAGTACACCGTGTACCTCAAGCCACCGGAGGAAAATATCACTGCATTGTAATTACAAACACTTTTTTGCCATTGTGAATGTTGAACATATTTATTGTATATATATTTATAGATAAAATAATTAGCTTTACAAATTTGATCCTTTTTAAGCTCACCTCAGCACAAAGTGCTCATGGTGAGCTTTTGTGACTGGCTTTTTGTGCATCAACATTTTCATACAAACAACATCTCCTAAACTGCTTGAAAGATTTTCACTTAACTTCACAGGAATTATCCTTGGGTGACCCTCTTTCAAAGTTGTTCCGGTCTGCTGCATATTTAGGTCACCAGAGCTAAAAAAGTGAAAACTTAAAAAATCTCTGAAACCACACGGCTCAGAACTTTCTTATTTGATATTTGACATCCTCTAGTGGTCTTCTACAAAGTCTGTTCAAATTATTCCTCTGGGTTCAAAACTGGCCATGCCCCGGGGATCACATAGTTTGTATAGACTTAAATAGCAAAATGACTTAAAAAATCTTCTCCTCTGAAATCGCAAGACCCTGACATTTTGTATTTGGTATGTATCATTCTCTAGTGGTCCTTTACAAAGAGAGTATTATACAATATACATATACCTACTTACTGATTAAAATGAGTATTGTCTTTTATACATTATAGAAAGTTGTTAAGGAGTTGTAATGTAGGCACGATTATAAACTATTTACATTATTATTACATACAAACAACTTGTATACAAATTGTATCATTTGGCTACGTTATTTTGTTTATGTGCAAAATAGAGAAAATACGTAGAAGTGTGAAGTTAAGATTTCAAAATACCTAGAAGTACATATTTATTATATTGTTTGATTTCTTTTATTTGTTTGCAATTATTTTGTTTGTATGAAAGCAAAACATTACGGTATGTTTTTCAGAAGAGCAAAGATTCCGTACAGCAGTCACCCAGGCTTCGATCCTACAATGTGCCATGGGGACATAACTCTGTCATTTGTTCACAAACCATTCAAAGTTGTCAGTAAAACTGAGAGGAAAGTTATTGTCAACAATGTGTTGAACCCACCATTTGAACGGATAAGGGCCAAATCACTTCCAAAAGCGTAAGAAAATGTCTTGTTGTTATTTTTGCAAAATATGGTGCATGCTGCTTCATAAACATACAATTATGTAGGGACTAGATTACAAAATCAGTAAAGAACAGTCATAAACAATAGATATCTTAAGACTAGAGGTAATTTCCAAATTATAATGGGTTGGATATATATTCGAACAAGTAGGACTTTGAAATATTCGTAAATATCTTAGAAGCAACAAGTACTGGACTGGTATTAACAAAGCTCCTAAGGAAAATCTTAACTTAAGTTGTTCTTAAGTGAAAATTTCACATCACATTTTCTATGTGAAATTCAATGATTTCTGTTAACAAAAGGATGAAACACTAAATAACCAATCAATATTTACTGGCTTAAATCATTTTAATGTAAAAAGTACATATTTGAAAGCCCAGACATGGCGAAAGACCGTCACAATTTACAGGCCAGACTGTCCTACGGAGAGGAAAAATTTACAGGCCAGTTGTGAACTTCACAGGCCTCAACTTTTGGTATTTAACATTCACCACTTAAGAGTTTTTATTCTTAAATTTTAATGTGCCAATATTTAACTTTACTTTTATTTTTTCAATATAATGACATACACAAAATTGAACATTTTTCATCACTTTATAGATTATAGTACACCTCCAGTACAATGAGGAATCACAAGTTTGTGTCAAATCCTTTGGACGCCCTTCACACCATGAAGATTGAAATTTACGTTAGTATTTGGTGACTTTGGTGGGTGGGGAATGCGTTTTATCTGACGGAGCAGTTGTTTTTTTATTCGGCATTGCCCCCTTAACATATTTTAATTTGTCGAAGGCACTCATGGTTTGTACTTATAACACTTGAATATCACCGAAAATGTACGATAGATTTCGATAAATATTTTCGCAAAACACACACTGTTCGTATTAAAAACTCACTTGTTTACGTATGGCAACGAATCCGAATACACAGGAACAGGTAACTGCGAAATAATTTTGTTGTGAAAACTGCGAAGAGGTTACAAACTTTGGAAATGGAAACAAAAAAATTACCGGACAGTAAGTCCGACGATATTGGATTTCACCGTCGGCCTTTTAAAATTTTCGTCGGCAATGTCCGACGGGCCGACGGTCTTTCGCCATGTCTGAAAGCCAGAGACTTTAGGCATTTTATGGATTTTAAAAATATACTTAAGTGTTCCCTAAGGAGCTTTGTGAATATGGCCCTTGGTTAAAATGTATTTGTTGGAATTGTTTGAAATTTTTGTGATCGCCGGTTGTCCGTCGTGCGTGCATGCTTGCGTCATCAACTTTTCATTCAAACAACATCTCCTCAGAAACCACTTTGCAGATTTTCACCAAACTTCACAGGAATGATCATTAGGTGACTCTCTTTCAAAGTTGTTCAAATCGTTACGGTCCGCTGCATATATAGGTCACCAGAGCTAAAAATATATTAAAAAAGTGTAAACTTTACAAATCTTCTCGGAAACCGCAGGGCCCAGAGGTTTCATATTTGGTATGTAACATCCTATAGTGGTCCTCTACAAAAATTGTTCAAACTATGCCCCTGGGGTCAAAACAGACCACGCCCCGGGGGTCACATGGTTTATATAGAATATATAGCAAAATGACTTTAATAATCGACTCCTCTGAAACCACAAGGCCCAGAGCTTTCATATTTGGTATGTAACATCCTACAGTGGTCCTCTACAAAGATTGCGCAAATTATGCCTCTGGGGTCAAAACTGGCCACGCCCCGGGGGTCATATGTTTATGTAGAATATGTAGCAAAATGACTTTAAAAATCTTCACCTCTGAAACCGCAAAACCCAGAGGTTTCATATCTGGTATGTAACATCCTTTAGTGGTCCTTTACAAAGTGTGTTCAAATTATGCCCCTGGGGTCAAAACGGGCCACGTTCCGGGGGTCACATGGTTTATATAGAATATATATAACAAAATGGCTTTAAAAATCTTCTCCTCTGAAACCACAAGGCCTAGAGGTTTCATATTTGGTATGTAACATCCTATAGTGGTCCTCTACAAAGAATGTTCAAATTATGCCCCTGGGGTCAAAACTGGCCACGCCCCAGGGGTCACATGGTTTATATAAACTTAAATAGCCAAATGTCTTTTAAAATCTTCTCTGAAACCGCAAGGCCCAGAGGTTTCGTATTTGGTATGTAAAATCCTCAAGTGGTCCTCTACAAAGATTGTTCAAATGATGCCCCATGGGTTAAAACTGACCACACCCCAGGGGTCACATGGTTTATATAGACTTAAATAGCAAAATGACTTTAAAATTCTTCTGCTGTGAAACTGCAAGGCCTAGAGGTTTCATATTTGGTACGTAATATCCTATAGTGGTCCTCTACAAAGATTGTTCAAACTATGCCCCTGGGGTCAAAAGAGACCACGCCCCGGGGGTCACATGGTTAATATAGAATATATAGCAAAATGACTTTAAAAATCGTCTCCTCTGAAACCACAAGGCCCAGAGGTTTCATATTTGGTATGTAACATCCTACAGTGGTCCTCTCCAAAGATTGTTCAAATTATGCCTCTGGGGTCAAAACTGTCCACGCCCCGGGGGTCATATGGTTTATGTAGAATATATAGCAAAATGACTTTAAAAATCTTCACCTCTGAAACCGCAAAACCCAGAGGTTTCATATCTGGTATGTAACATCCTTTAGTGGTCCTTTACAAAGTTTGTTCAAATTATGCCCCTGGGGTCAAAACGGGCCACGTTCCGGGGGTCACATGGTTTATATAGAATATATATAACAAAATGGCTTTAAAAATCTTCTCCTCTGAAACCACAAGGCCTAGAGGTTTCATATTTGGTATGTAACATCCTATAGTGGTCCTCTACAAAGAATGTTCAAATTATGCCCCTGGGGTCAAAACTGGCCACGCCCCAGGGGTCACATGGTTTATATAAACTTAAATAGCCAAATGTCTTTTAAAATCTTCTCTGAAACCGCAAGGCCCAGAGGTTTCGTATTTGGTATGTAAAATCCTCAAGTGGTCCTCTACAAAGATTGTTCAAATGATGCCCCATGGGTTAAAACTGACCACACCCCAGGGGTCACATGGTTTATATAGACTTAAATAGCAAAATGACTTTAAAATTCTTCTGCTGTGAAACTGCAAGGCCTAGAGGTTTCATATTTGGTACGTAATATCCTATAGTGGTCCTCTACAAAGATTGTTCAAACTATGCCCCTGGGGTCAAAAGAGACCACGCCCCGGGGGTCACATGGTTAATATAGAATATATAGCAAAATGACTTTAAAAATCGTCTCCTCTGAAACCACAAGGCCCAGAGGTTTCATATTTGGTATGTAACATCCTACAGTGGTCCTCTCCAAAGATTGTTCAAATTATGCCTCTGGGGTCAAAACTGTCCACGCCCCGGGGGTCATATGGTTTATGTAGAATATATAGCAAAATGACTTTAAAAATCTTCACCTCTGAAACCGCAAAACCCAGAGGTTTCATATCTGGTATGTAACATCCTTTAGTGGTCCTGTACAAAGTTTGTTCAAATTATGCCCCTGGGGTCAAAACGGGCCACGTTCCGGGGGTCACATGGTTTATAAACAATATATATAACAAATTGACTTTAAAAATCTTCTCCTCTGAAACCACAAGGCCCAGAGGTTCATATTTGGTATGTAACACCCTATAGTGGTCCTCTACAAAGAGTGTTCAAATTATGCCCCTGTAGTCAAAACTGGCCACGCCCCGGGGGTCACATGGTTTATATAAACTTAAATAGCCAAATGTCTTTAAAAATCTCCTCTGAAACCGCAAGGCCCAGAGGTTTCGTATTTAGTATGTAAAATCCTCAAGTGGTCCTCTACAAAGATTGTTCAAATGATGCCCCATGGGTTAAAACTGACCACACCCCAGGGGTCACATGGTTTATATAGACTTAAATAGCAATATGACTTTAAAATTCTTCTACTGTGAAACTGCAAGGCCTAGAGGTTTCATATTTGGTATGGAACATACATATAGTGGGCCTCTACAAATATTGTTTAAATTATGCCCCTGGGGTCAAATCTGGTCACGCCCCAGGGGTCACATGGTTTATATAGACTTAAATAGCAAAACATCTTTTCCTCTGAAATTGCAAAGCCCACAGCTTTCCTATATTTGGTAGGTAACATGGCATAGTGGTTGTCTCCAAAGATTGTTCAAATTATGCCTCTGGGGTCAAATCTGGTGGCAACTCGAGGGGTCATATGCTTTATATAGACTTTAGTAGCAAATTTTCTTTAAAAATCTTTACCTGAAACCACAATGCCCAGAGGTTTTTCAAGATTGTTCATATTATGCCCCTGGGATAAAAATAAGCCATGCCTCGGGGATGCAAATTCCAATTGGGTTACAAGGTCTCGGGTGAGCGTCGTAGGGCCCTCTTGTTTAAATATACTGCCATAACTGTTCTGAATACCGGTAGATCATAAAGGGTACAATAGAAAATTACCAAGGCCTGTATTCACAAAATTCCTTGAAACTTTACTTAGGAGGTTTGTGATTACTGGCCCAGAATATTGAGTTACATGAATATTTTGTTTGGTGACCAGTATCTTCTTTTGCAGGACGATGGATGGTCAGCACAGTTTCTTAGTATGTCAGTTTCCATTCGGCACGCACTGTCAGTTTTGTGGCAAAAAGGTTAGTCATGGTCACTTTCTACATTTCTACACATCTGAAAGCTTGGGCTGTTTTCACCTAAGTATATGCTTAAATACGATGTTAGACTGGAACTTTAAATTAATATTTGTCAGATCAGTAACAATATGAGGCACGTTCTGGGAAAACCGGACTTAATGCATGTGTGTAAAGTGTCATCCCGGATTAGCCTGTGCAGTCTGCACAGGCTAATCCGGGACGGCACTTTCCACTTTTATGGTATTTTCTGTTTCAAGAAAGTCTCTTCTGAACATAAATCCACTGTAGGCGGAAAGTGCCGTCCTGGACTGCACAGGCTAATCCGGGACGACACTTTACACACATGCATTAAGTGCAGTTTTTCCACAACACGCCTCATATGTTGTTCTCCCTACAGATCTGGTTAAAGGGAGGTCAGCAGTGCTGCGTCTGTAAGATGATCTGTCACAAGAAATGCGTAGACAAGTGCAATATTCATATTGCAGACTAAATATACAAAGTAGGTTCATGTTTATGTTTTTTTTCAGTGTTGTTGTTTTTAGCTCACCTGAGCACAAAATTTTCAACGGTGATCTATTCTGGTCAGGCACCGTCCAGCGTCTTCCATCATCACCAATTTACTTAAAAAATTTCCTCTGAAACCGGTTGGGAGAAATTAATCAAACATAATTATCTACCAGTAGTCTTCGGATAAAATATTTGTATTTACAAACAGGAAAACATGTCTCCTATTTAGCCATAAAAACAATTTAAATACATTCTGTTTACCATGCTTTTCTTATTTACTTCGATCTGAAAATAAACTGGATTAAAGCGAATATGCGTAAAATATTTTTTTATTAAATATCTATTATTGTTGCCATTGTGACGGTCCTTTGATAGCCAGTGTAGTGGAGCAAAAAAGGATTTCAATTTAATCTATTTTCCTTGCCATAGTGATGGACCTGTGATTGCCAGTAACCCGAGTGAACCCTGGGTGGCCCCGGTACGTAGTGGGGCAAATGTAGGGGAGCCAGAGAGAGAGGTCAGGGAGGGGAAGTCTGTAATGGCCAGGTTCAAGGGGCTGATAACCACCAAGGACCAGCCAACACTCCCACTGAATATTCCAAACAGTAAGAACATTACCGGGTACTTTTAAGGCAGAGTCATTAATGGCCATTGCACAGGCTTACCTGAATGTTTACCCACCTAATTCACAATATTTTTTCAGCCAATATGGTGAGGAAACACACCAGTTATATTTTTGCAAGTTGTTTAAATAGTGGTCTTCAAAATGTGGATGTAATTCTAATATCTCATATACAGGTTTTGAAACTGAACAAAGACTAATTTGCTTACACAGACAGATAATTAACTGCAGGCTCTCATTTAATTCTAATATTACTACCGTAATTACCTAAGTATTGGGACACTTCAAAATAATTAACAAATTTATTGTCCTAATATTAAGGGACATACACAAATAATTCTTGAAATTGTGTCCCAACATATAGGGCCATATACATGTATGATACAATCTATTCAGCATACATGTATATTTATGTCTTGAACTAGGTAATTCATTTTATTACTTTGGGATAATAATCACTTAGTTAAATATGTTAAATATTAATTATAAATCATTAGAAGAGTTTTGAGTAGACTTATAAGATCAATTATTTATAAATTGAGAAGTTAATTGAGAAGACTATGCTCCAGTAGAGTACACAGTTTGCACCAAGTGTTCACTAAACAAACCCCTGATGGTGAACATTATGGTGTATAGATAAGCAAGCATAATATACTGTGCCACAGGTCACTATGCAACCAGCATAGTGGCAGGGTATGGAATGTTTATACAGTAACATTACAAGCTGTTATTTTGGTGTCCCAATATTTAGAGACACAAAATAAATCAACTTTTAAATGTGTCCCAATATGAAGGGGTGCGAAAAATGATTATTTTTTCCAAAAATTAGGGGTGTCCCAATATTTAGGGGGGTCCCAATACTTAGGGTAGTTACAGTACACAAATAAGAATATTAACACTATATTCTTAAATCTCCAGAACCACAGCCAGGCAGACTGACCCCGACTGCAAGCCTCAGTAGGAGCCCTATCAGGAGCTCGAGTCCCTTTGAGAATGCCACTGATGGTCGCCTGTACGTGCCCATCATGAGGAGGAACTTGTCCAACAAGTCACTCGAGGAAAGGGTGGGTATTACTGGGGGCCATTGTTGTAAAGGGTGGGTATTACTGGGGGCCATTGTTGTAAAGGGTGGGTATTACTGGGGGCCATTGTTGTAAAGGGTGGGTATTACTGGGGGCCATTGTTGTAAAGGGTGGGTATTACTGGGGGCCATTGTTGTAAAGGGTGGGTATTACTGGGGGCCATTGTTGTAATAGTGTTATATTTTAGGCCTTAAGATGGGCAATGTGCTGGAAAAATGTGCAAAGTGCTTAGAAAAAGGGGCAGGATTCTGTGACAAAGGGGCATAGTGCTGGAAAAAGGGGCAGGATTCTGTGAAAAGGGGGCAGATTGGTAAAAAGGAGCGAGATGCTGTGAAAAGAGCAGAGTACTGTAAAAAAGGGGGCAGGGTGCTGCAAAAAAGGGGCAAGATGCTGAACAAATGGACAGGATGCTGTGAAAAAGGGGCAGGCAGCTGCAACAAAAAGGTTAGGGCGCTGCAAAAAAGGGATCGGGGTGCTTTGAAAAGGCGTCAGGGTGCTGAAAAAAGGGGGAAGTTGCTGACAAGATGCTATGACAAAGGGGCAGGGTGCTGCAACAAAAAGGTCAGGATGGTGCAAAAAAGGGTGCAGGGTGCTGAGAAGGGGGGGGGGGGGGCATGGGGTTGATGAAAGGGGCAGATGCCAGATGCTGCGGAAATGGTTGGCATATTACAAACAAGCTTTCCAAATGGCCCTGGGTCGCTCACCTGAGTTTCATTAGTCGAACAATTTTCCATGTGTTAGATTTTTATACGGATATGGATATACTGATACGGACTGATGGAAATGTGGCCTTAATCATCATGGTTTGAAAAACTTAAGTAACAACAGACATTCAAAATTTGGGAAGTACATATTGAAATTGAAGCTTTTTCTTCAATTTGACCTAGTGACCTAGTTTTTGACCCCACATGACACAGATTCAAACTCGGTCGCGATACCATGAAGACAAAATGTTCTGACCAAGTTTCATGAAGATTGGGCAAAAAATGTGACTTCTGGAGTGTTAACAAGCTTTTTCTTCATTTTGACCTAGTGACCTAGTTTGTGACCCCTTATGACCCAGATTCAAACTCGGCCAAGATATAATTGGGACAAATGTTCTGACCAAGTTTCATAAAGATTAGGCAAAAAATGTGACTTCTAGAGTGTTAACAAGCTTTTTTAGCTCACCTGAGCACAAAGTGCTCTGTGAGCTATTTGGTTTAGGGACCTCTCCGGCGTCGTCCGGCATGTATGTATGCCGTCAACAATTTGGACCGTTATCACGATAAAGACTACATTTTTTATTGAATCTTCACCTAACTTGCACAGTTTGTGTATGACCATAAAATCTCGGATGGGATTGTTATTGGGTCAAATCACACGAGTAACACCAGAGTTATTGCCCCTGTTTCATGCAAAAAAAGTGCAAACATGCAAAATGCCCTTTTCCAATGTATAGACTTTATTTTCCATCATATCTTAACCAAACTTTCACAGTTTGTGTATGATCATCAGATCTCAGCAGACACCCAAAATGGGCCAGATCGTGTTTCAAATACCAGAGTTATTGCCCTTTGTTTATTTTATTTTTTTTACAAAAATTGACATTATTCAAGATAGAGACTTCATTTTTAATCCAATCTTCACCAATCTTGCACAGTTTGTCTATTATCATGAGATTACATTTGAAATCGAATATAAGCAAGATTGAACCAGAAACACCAGAGTTATTGCAAAAATGGACATTATTCAGGATGGAGACTTCATTTTTCATCCAATCTTCACCAATCTTGCACAGTTTGTCTATGACCATAAGATTAAAGGTGAAGTTGAATATAAGCAAGATCGGACCAGAAACACCAGAATTATTTCCCTTTGTTTATGAAAAAAAAATATGCAAAAATGGACATTATTCAGGATAGAGACTTCATTATTTATCCAATCTTCACCAATCATATGCAGTTTATCTATGAACGTAAGACTCCAAATGAAGTCGAATATAAGCATGATAAGGCCAGAAAAACCAGAGTTATTGGCCTTGTGTTTGGAAAAGAACATCAATAAGTTATCAATGATTGGCTTGCACACACCATTTTTGATTCATTGTTTACCAAACGTACACAGTTTTTGCATGACCATAAACATTGATTGATAAAATTTTGATTTCCAACAGTTGTAAGACTTGCATGCAGTTATTTGGACATGCAACATTGATGTCTTCAGAGCCTGCATTAACATCATTTATCATCATTGGACAGAAAATTATCAAAGAAAAAGCAAAACTTTACCTTATAGCACAGCCATCGCAATTATCGCATTGCAACTAGTTTTCCAAAACTGTTTGCGAAAAAGACATCAAAATCTACTGTTTCTGCATTTACCAGAAGTTTCAATTACTAAATGGAAAAGGGTCAGGTAAAAATATCGAGAAAAATGATTTGAGAACCATTAGCCAAAAAATGCACATCCACTACCCAACTCATACTTTAGTTAGCCCATTGCACTAACCAATGTTTTAAATAAAAATTGATCCAATCCACTTCTGCTTATTGTGCCGATACCTTAATTTTCAAACCTGTAGCAACAGTATGGTCTTCATCTGTACCAGTTCTCAGGTGAGCGCTTTGGGCCATCATGGCCCTCTTGTCTTCAATCGACCTAGTGACCTAGTTTTTCACCTCACATGACCCAGATTCGAACTCAACCGACATATCATTAAGACAAATGTTCTGACCAAGTTTCATGAAGATTGCTTAAAAAATGTGACTTCTAGAGTGTTAACAAGCTTTTTCTTCAATTTGACCTAGTGACCTAGCTTTTGACCCCACATAACCCAGATTCAAACTTGGCCGAGATATCATTGGGACAAATGTTCTAACCAAGTTTCATGAAGATTGGGCAAAATTTTTTGACTTCTCGAGTGTTTACAAGTTTTTTCTTCAATTTGACCTAGTGACCTAGTTTTACACCGCACATGACCCAGATTCGAACTTGGCCAAGATACCATTAAGACAAATGTTCTAACCAAGTTTCATGAAGATTCGGAAAAAAATGTGAATTCTTGAGTGTTCACAAGCTTTTCCTTCAATTTGACCTAGTGACCTAGTTTTTAACCCCACATGACCCAGATTTGAACACGGCCAAGATATTATGGGACAACTGTTCTGACCAAGTTTCTTGAAGATTGGGCAAAGAATGTGACATCTAGAGTGTTAACAAGCTTTATAAAGTTTACAATATAGCCATATAAGGAAAACTGCCCCGCACCCTGGCGGCCATGTTTTTGAACGGAGGGCAACCATTTTCAAACTCGGCTGAGATATCATTAGAACAAATGTTCAGCACAAGTTCCAAGAAGATTGGGCAAAAAATGTGACTTCTAGAGTGTTAACAAGCTTTTTCTTCAATTTGACGTGGTGACCTAGTTTTGGACTCCGCATGAGCCAGATTCGAACTCAACCGAGATATCATTAGGTCAAATGTTGTGACCAAGTTTCATGAAGATTGGCCAATAAATGTGGCCTGTAGAGTGTCAACGAGGTAAATGTTGACGACGCACGACGGACGAAAGGTAGTCACAAAAGCTCACCATGTGTGCGTTGTGCTCAGGTGAGCTAAAAATAGGCTGGCTGGTGCGCAAAAGTGACAGGGTGCTGAAAAAAGGCACATTGCTGCAAAAAAGGGCAGTGTGGTATGACAAGAGGTAAGGGTACTAAATAAGGGGGCAGGGTGCTTTGAACAAAGGGCAGGATGCTGTGAAAAAGATACAAGGTGCTGCAAAAAAGGGGCATGGTGAAAGGGGCAGGCAGGGTGAAAGGGGCATGGTACTGTGAAAAAAGAACAGTTAGTAATTGATAGGCTGCTGCAAAAAAGGGCATGGTGCTACGAAAAAGGGGCAGGATGCTGTGAACAAGGGGCAGAGTAAAAGCAGGTCTCTATTTTACTGTAAAAGTATTGGGACACTTAAAAATAATTAAAAATTTTATTGTCCCAATATAAAGGGGCCTAAAAAAATAATTCTCAAAATTGTGTCCCAATATTAGGCACATACATGTATATGATACAATCTATTCTGCAAATATCTATGTCTTGAACCAATTAATTATTTTTTATTTCTTCTGAATAATAATGGCTTAGTAAAATATACATTAAATATTTAATTATAAATATTTAGAAGGAATAATTTTAGGTGACTTATGTTTGTAAGATCAATTATTTCTTGCTTGGAACTCAATGGTAATTAATTGAGAAGCTTAATTGAGAAGACTTTGCTCCAGTAGAGTATACAGTTTGCACCACGTGTCAACTACATGCAAACATACACCTGATGGTGTACATTATGGTGTATAGATAAGCAAGCGGAAAATACTGTGTCACAAGTCACTATGCAACCAGCATAGTGGCAGGGTATGGACTGTTTATACAGTAACTATTTTGGTGTCCCAATATTAAGGGACACAAAATAATTCAAGTTTGAAATATGTCCCAATATTAAGGGGTGCAAAAAATAAATATTTTTCCAAAAATTAGGGGTGTGCCAATATTAAGGGTGTCCCAATGCTTACAGTAATTACGGTAATTATATATCAAATATTCATATGTTATTTCTATATAAACTTTTTGTTACTTTCTTTATTCAGATATGTTTCAATCACTTTAAAATCTTGTAATTTATTACTGGCAGACTTATTTCTTGCAAATAAAAGTGAAAAGTCGTTCTGATAAATCACTTTAATTCAGGCCACATTGTTTTTGACATCCCAGACATAAGCCCGCTTGTAATTTTAATGACCCGGACAAAATGCAGCTCGTTAAAAAATGTAAATCTTTAATTATGATTATCGTCCACAGTTAGTCGGTAATTAATTATAATTAAAGCATAATTACAGCGCATGCTGAGATTTCAAACAGTCTTGGCCTGTGGTTCCAAGTCTATGGCAGACTTCCTGGTGTTAGAAACCTTGAGCGGGCTTTTGTCTGGGGTGTCAAAAACTTTAAGCGGGCTTTTGTCCGGGGAGGTTTTTGTCCGGATACCGGTATTGATACCTTTTACAGTTTTGATCAAATGCAAGGCAATGCTCAGAAAAATTAACCTGACCTTCATGTGAAAATGAATGTTTTACATATTGAATATGATGGATATATACTTTTTGGTAATACAACCATGCTAATAAGTTATATTTTAGAAAAAGTACAAATGCTTAAACCAAAAACACAAAACTTTTTAACATGTTATTTAACTAGACAGATAATATATACATGAAATAATTCAAGCATTAAATTATACAAAATTAATAAAGTTCACGGATGTCAGGTCAATTTGATTGCTCTGTACATTTACATATTCATTTTACATTTTACTATTGTAAAAGGCCCTAATTCCGAGTGGGTCCATATTCCGATGATCCATTGTTTCAAATAATCAGTGCACTTTAGGGTAGGATTTGTTATTTATTTTGTTGCATTTGATTTAAAAACATGAAATATATAAAGCGCCCACATTTTCTGTTCTTTTTGATAAGGTGTCTGCTATTGTGCCAAAGTTTCTACAAAAAAATAGATAAGAAACCTCAAGTTTATTTTTTCTACAATTTTGACAATTGATGAATGGATAACATAAGAGTGCAGAACTGTTGAAAAAAAAGCAAAACAAATATATTTCATGTTGTTATAGTGTATCATCGAAATATGGATCAAATTCAAAATGGCTGATTTGGGGTACTGGCAAATACATGTTCCATTTGTTGGTTATGTTTAAGTGACAAAAGTGCAAATGATTTGTTGTAGTTGATAGATACCGGTAAATGATTATTTTTTCAATATGAGTAGATATTTTGATTTTTAAGTTCACTGCATATCTTTGAATTGATCAGTTTCTTATGTCATCGGAATATGGACACTCCAGCATATATATTCAGGGAGAAGATGATTCGGACGAAGATGTAGGGACACACTATTGGGCCCCCAACTTCAATCTCGATGATAAAGTCGTGTTACAGGCGAAAGAAAAGGGGAAGGAACTCTTCTCTGACTTGCCCCTGCAGGAACGGAAGCAAACCCTGGACAATATGGTGTGGATTTTGGCGATTTTGTTTCAAGTATTGTTATATATTTAAATGTCAGTTTGATAAGAAATTTGCTTCTCATCAAGGGCTTGGTTTACAGATGATTTATTTGACCACTTTTGTCCAGAATTACATAATGACAAAACAAAAGTAACTTCAAGAAATGAATGATTGAATGAAACGTTTATTTAAATATTCAGTTGTTTTTTAGTTCACCTGAGCACAAAGTGCTGATGGTGAGCTTTTGTGATCGCCCGTTGTCCGTCGTGCATGTGTGCGTGCGTGAGTGCGTGCGTGTGTGTGTGCGTCATCAACTTTTCATTCAAACAACATCTCCTCCTAAACCGCTTGGCAGATTTTCACCAAACCTCACAGAAATGATCCTTGGGTGAACTTCTTTCAAAATTGTTCAAATCTTTCCGGTCCACTGCATATGGAGGTCACCAGAGCTAAAAATAGATTTAAGAAGTGTAAACTTGAAAAATCTTCTCTGAAATGCGGGGCCCAGAGGTTTCGTATTTGGTCTGTAACATCCTATAGTGGTCCTCTACAAAGATTGTTCAAATTATGCACCTGGGGTCAAAACGGGCCACGCCCTGGGGGTCACAAGGTTTATATAGAATATATAGTAAAATGACTTTAAAAATCTTCTTCTCTGAAACCACAAGGCCCAGAGGTTTCATATTTGGTATGTAACATCCTATAGTGGTCCTCTACAAAGATTGTTCAAATTATGCCCATGGGGTCAGAACTGGCCACGCCCTGGGGGTGACATGGTTTATATAGAATATATAGCAAAATGACTTTAAAAATCTTCTTCTCTGAAACCACAAGGCCAAGAGGTTTCATATTTGGTATGTAACATTCTTTAGTGGTCCTTTACAAAGTTTGTTCAAATTATACCCTTGGGGTCAAAACGGGCCATGCCCGGGGGTCACATGGTTTATATGGAATATATAGCAAAATGACTTTAAAAATCTTCTTTGAAACCACAAGGCCCAGAGGTTTCATATTTGGTATGTAACATCCTATGGTGGTCCTCTACAAAGATTGTTTAAATATGACCCTGGGATCAAAGCTGGCCACGCCCCGGGGGTCATATGGTTTATATAGAATATATAGCAAAATGACTTTTAAAATCTTCCCTTCTGAAACCACAAGGCCCAGAGGTTTCATATTTGGTATGTAACATCCTATAGTGGTCCTTTGTTCAAATTATGCCCCTGGGGTCAAAACTGGCCACGCCTCAGGGGTCACATGGTTTATATAAACTTAAATAGCAAAATGTCTTTAAAAATCTTCTTCTCTGAAACCGCAAGGCCCAGAGGTTTCATATTTGTTATGTAACATCCTATAGTGGTTCTCTACAAATATTGTTCAAAAGATTCCCCTGGGGTTAAAACTGGCCACGCCCCAGGGGTCACATGATTTGTATAGACTTACATAGCAAAATGACTTTAAAAATCTTCTCCTCAGAAACCACAAGGCCCAGAGGTTTCTTATTTGGTATGTAACATCATATAGTAGTCCTCTACAGAGATTGTTCAAATTATGCCCGTGGGGTCAAATGTGGTCACGCCTCGGGGGTCACATGGTTTATATCAACTTTAACAGCAAAATGTCTTTAACAATCATCTCCTCTGAAACCACAAGGCCCAGCGGTTTCGTATTTGGTATGTAACATCCTGAAGTGGTCCTCTACAAATATTGTTCAAATTATGCCTCTGGGGTCAAATCTGGTCACGCCCCGGGGGTCACATATTTTATTTAGACTTAAATAGCAAAATGACTTTAAAAATCTTCTCCTGAAACGGCAAGGCCGACAGCTTTCCTATATTTGGTACGTAACATGGCATAGTGGTCCTCTCCAAAGTCCTCTCCAAAGATTGTTCAAATTATGCCCCTGCGGTCAAATCTGGTGGCACCCCGAGGGGTCACATGCTTTATATAGACTTAAATAGCAAAGTTACTTTTAAAATCTTTACCTGAAACCGCAAGGCCCAATGGTTTGTTCAAGATTGTTCATATTATGCCCCTGGGATAAAAATAAGCCACGCCTTGAGGATGCAAATTCCAATTGAGTCACAAGGTCTCAGGTGAGCGTCCTAGGGCCCTCAGGGCCCTCTTGTTTATTAATTAATATATTTTAGTATGCATGGCAGTAAAATAATCTCTTGATAAGGTACATGCATGTATATCATCTACGATGTGAAAATGTGGAGCATTATGTTGTCCACGATTATTACCAATATTGCAGGGATCATTTTGGTCTCCATAGTCTGTGAGAGAAATAGCCCATTTGCCCTAATTTAATGAGATTTTTGCGAACATCTATTAAAATGTATAATGTATCTTTCCTTTCCACTACTTATATAAATTTAAATAGGATAGCATTCAAAGTGGTAAAAACCAATTACGAATACACTACCCGTAATGTGATTTTCTTCCTAAACCTCTGTTGCACTGAAAAAAAGTGCAACAATTTTCAAGTAATTTTGTGATCCTATGATCGTACGATAGTTCGAGACCATAATTATTATTATCAGTATAGCATTTTTAAATATGGAATTTCAGCACACCAAAAATATTTCATTTACTTCTTTCCGTTGATGTCATATTATCGTTTTATAACGCGCACCCAATATTTTACGAAAAAAAGTTGAGGGAAAAACATGAGAACAATATGCAGCTGTTGTTGTCAATGTCCGTTGATGTTATATTATTGTTGTTTGTCACTTTTCTTAGTTTTAACAAGCTGGTTTAATAGTATTTCGTGTTTTTAACGGATTTTATTGCTTGTTGAAATTGGAAATACTATTGGCAAGGTAAGTAGAATGCAGTGCGTGAAAATCGTGCAATTTTAACACAATCAATGCCTGAATTGTAATTTAAAACAAAATCTTGGAAAACTTGGCATATTTTTTGATGCAATTTGTTTTCCCATTTGAAAAAATGTTGTTGATATTATTAAAAATTATTAATAATTATGATATATTTTATTATTAAAAAAATGTGAGAATATCGCGATATCGCGGCCCAAAATGATCCATGTATTGTCTCTGTTTTCAGATCACGAAGCTCCAGAATCAAATTGATGACAATTCCGAAGCTAAGTCTGAGTTACTGAAGAGCTTCAGTGAAACTTCAGACCCTGATCAGAAGAGGACCCTGTCCAACAGGCTGGAGAAGTCAGAAGACAAGCTGGAGGCACTCATGATGATGATGGTCCACTACTGTGCTGGTATGCAGCATTGTCTAGGTAAGGACAGGTTGTAGTAGTGGTGTTGTCTGTGTTGATGATGATGATGATGATGGTGACGATGATAGCCACCTTGGTGGTGGTGGTGGTGGTGGTGGAAGTGCTGCTGCTGATGATGATTGTGGCTGTGGTGGTGTACCACGGTGGTGGTGGTGCTGCTGTTGTTGATGATGATGATGATGATGATGATGTGATGATGCTACAGTTGGAGGTGGTGGTGATGATGATACTGGTTGTGGTGGTCGTGGGGGTGATGTTGATAATGATGATGATAATGATGATGACGACGATGATGATATTTCAGATCAAGAGGAAGCCCACAAACGACTGCAGAGTCCAACATTAGACACAATAGAAGACTCAGAAGACATAGGGATAGTGTTTGACGTGCCAAATGTATCCTACAGCGAGTTAATAAATGGGGATCACAAGATGGAATAAATTGTGTACTGGATTTATGGTTTTGCTGCCATCTTTGTTGTTGCGATTTGTATTGTAATATCTGTGATTTGATTGCTTGATTATTTTTCTATCACAAAGTTGTGTGTTGCAGACTTTTTGATACCAGTACATTTAGCATGTTTGTGTCATGAACAATATTTAACAAAGGATTGAGATTTTGTCATTAAAACCAGTTGTAATAAGACTGTTCTTTAAGTTTGATATCATTTTCAAGTAATGATTTCTTGAACACCTTCTTTTCACCTTCATATAGTTGTTGATTTTGTTGTTGTTATACTTGGTCATATCAGTGGTACTACATGTATGCTATAAAGTGTATGGATTGCAGTGCTAACACTTAGTTAATTCTAATTATAGATATGCTGTAAGTTAATTCTAATTATATGTGTATACTGTAACATCTGGTCATTGAAAGTGTCTAGAAAAGCATTGGAGAAGAGTGGTAAAACGAGAGAGTTGTGCTAAATAGTCAATACTGTGATTCAAACGTATAACCACTTAAACCATTATTGTTTATTTTAATTGTTGATTCCATTTGTGTTCATTTGTAGTAGCCCCTCACGTGCCTAAGGCTTTACATCATGCGACTTTCATTAATACTTATTATACAATGGCACGCTTTTTCTCATACTTGCAATAATCTTGAATAATTACTGTCATTCTTTTTGTGACCCTACTTTCAGGGGGGAGGGGGGGGGGCATATGAATTTGCCCTTGTCCTTCTGTCTTTTCTATCCAGCTGTCTGTCTATCGGATTTTTGTGTCACATGTAACACAAAAAGTATAACTGTTAGAGTAATGAAACTTCATAAACATATTTATCCTAATGTGAACTTGTGCACCTGGGTATTTTGGTGCAGTTTTATCCGACATCAGTGGAGTTATGGCCCTTTTTAGCTAAAATGACATTTTTAGACTTTTGTCATGTGTAACTCCAAAAGTATAACTGCTAGAGTGATGAAAACATATTTGTCACCATGTGAACTTGTACACCTGGGTATTTTGGTGCAGATTTGTCACAGATCAACGGAGTTATGGCTCTTTTTTAGCAAAAATTGATATTGAAAGTAGAGTCCATAATCTTTAGGAGAATATCTATCAGCGCCAGTAATTGCATAGGGTTTAGTGACAACCAGCAAAATATGGGGGCACCAGTGTCCTTTGGATACATGTCTAGTTGTTGTTGTTTTTTCAATTAAGAACTCACAAATATTGTGGTAATTTTTTATGATATTGATTTTATATCGTTATTAAATTTTGATATACCCATTAAGCATGATTTTGACATTAGATTGAAATTGTGGGAGTTTTGTGATTTGACATATAATTTGTCCCCTGCAAGCCAGAAGGTGTGATCGGCATATGTACAAAGAAGGCTGATAGCCCCTTCTGGCTTTCAAGGGAAAATTTCTTACCTTTCTTAATTGAACTAATGTGAATATTTTTGTTGATTTTTTTGCCATGTGCTACTGTTGTTGTTGTTTTTTGCTAAACCACTGTTTGTATCAAGAACACCAACTATTTATGCCTTGTTATTTTAATGTGTTACAATTCTTAACCAAGTATAGTTTTCTGATAATACATACAAAAAATGTATGTATGCCTTTTAATGTGTTCATGAGTAGAATTTCTCATAAATGCATTTGTCCAATTCTAAATTCATCCAAATTATTAAGGACAAAAAAATCAACTTCTGGGGTATGCTAAAATTAGGTCGTGATTACAGAAAACAGGTCAAGGTCAGGCATTCAAGTACAAGGGGTCAGATGCAGTGATGTTGACCCAGTTTTGGAGCTTAATTGTGTTGATCTAAAATACAACTGCCAATTTTGTTCGGGCAAAAAGGCAAGATTCTAATTGGTTTGTGTCTCATACTGCAAAAAGGTTGAAATGTCAGAATTTCAAAAGTAGAGATCGTACACTTGGATTTAACATCAGTTTTAATGAATTTTGCCCTTCTCTAAAGCTAAATTTGATTATCATGAAAATAAAAAATAGATGTGCAGAAATTATTCTCCAGAACGAGACAATATGTTACATTGCACAAAGGTCAAGGTCACATATGTAGGTCAGGTCAAGGTTACGTGTTAAGGTCAAGGAGCAAAAAGTCCTAATGCTTTACAGCTAATACTGGAAAATATTTGTCTGAAAATAACTAGATATGAATGCAAATCTTGATGAGACAAGATCACAGCACTTGAACAAGATCTCCATGGTGCAAAGTGACGTCACACAAGATGAGTAAAAAGCCCATTGTACACCATCGAGTGTTACCTGTATCCATGTATCCATGTAATCAAGAACTGACTCAAACCAGTTTTATTTGGTTGATGTAAACCTGTTGATGTTTATGAATGAAATTGAAGACCTATGCTCTGGGTGCAATTACCAGCAATAAACTGTTTTAAAGGGTAATGTAATGGATTTATTACTGGTATGGTTTCAGTCCATACTCTGACTGTTTGAACATCCTTGTTCAAATAAGCTGTTGATAAATTATTAATTTGTTACTTACTCATTTTTGTATGAATCATTCAATAAATAATTTAACGAACTGAACTATTTGCATAAGACATAAATGAATGTTGAATATTTCAACTTTTGAATTCAACCAACGTTTATTTGTTGCTGGGGGCCTCCCAAACAATATTTCTGTGTTTTGGGCAACCTGACCCTACCTAGCGAACCCCCCCCCCCCCCCCATTTTTGTGTGATGATTGTTTTTTGCGAAATCCGTATTCGTCCGATTTAAGATAATTGTCAATGTTTTTTTTTTACTAAAATGTGTCTCTAAAAAAAAGTTAAAAAAAAATCAATCCTGACCCTACCTAACTTTTTAGCTCACCTGAGCACAAAGTGGTCGGTGAGCTATTGGTATAGGGGACCTCTCTGGCGGCGTCCGTATGCCGTCAACAATTTGGACCGTTATCGCGATAAAGACTACATTTTTTATTCAATCTTGACCAAACTTGCACAGTTTGTGTATGACCATAAAATCTTGGACAAGTTCGATAATGGGCCAGAGCGGACCAGGAACACCAGAGTTATTGTCCCTTTTTTTACCCCAAATACATCTATTCCTGAATAAATCACCTGGTAAAGGGAGGTAAAATCAGTATCAGGAAGATAAGTGCCATAAATGTGTTATTTCCCTTTAGTCACAGGTATAACCCAGATAGTGGAGTCTGCTTATCAGTAAAATCAATACGTCATTCTGAGTCAACAGGATACTTCTATTTTAGATCAGCATCATTACACATAGTAATACATGTATTGCCTACTTCTGGCCTATATTTTGGCTATGTGTGCAGCAGTAAATTTTTCCACTGTCTGTCTTGGCATCCAGTCAGGAAAAAGATGTAAACAACAATAAATAGCTAACATTCATGTTTTAACAAGCAATCAGAATATAGGATTAATATCATGTGATCTAGTGCCTGAAGGGGTTAATTATTTTCTGTAGTTTTTGGACGGTTTAGTTAGTAACTTATTCAGTATCATTTAATCATGTAACTTTTGGACTGACTTATACATTTGAATTGGGATTTTGGAAACTCAAGTAATTATCCTACATGATTTTTGAAGCTGATTTATGATTTCTCCTTAATTGAAATATACTTCTACAGTGTTTTGACGCAAAATTGGTGTGATTATTAGTAAGTTTTCACACAAATCAACTAAAAGATTAAGAGTACATTTTGAAAGTTTGTCTTTGTGGGTGTCATGGACTCAAAATTATTAGTTTTTACGCAAAACAACTAAAAGGTTTTGGAGTTATTTATAATTTAGTCTTACAATATCAAACATATACCGGTATGTGAAAAACAGATGGTAGTATCCAATCATAAGCTCTTTATGTATTTTATAGAATTATTTCCATGTTTTTTTGTATCGCCCCTATATGTTAATGCCATGCGAAATGGGTTTTAATAGTACCGAGAATGCGGGTATTTACGGGTACCTGTTGCATCTCTAATGGTCGCCATTGTTCTCAGACTCAGGTGAGCGCTTTGGGACATCATTGTTTGAGAGTGTTGCCCAAAACTCACAATTTATTGGTTTGGCCAGGGCCCGTATTCACAAAGCTTCTTAGGACAAACTTAAAAGTAAAAATTCCTTAAATTCTTAAAATTCCTTTATAAGTATATGGCGGTTTTCATATATAGGTTGTTTTTTTAAGATTAAAATGATTTAAACTAGTAAATATTGCTAAGATTTTCAGATTTTACCCTTTTGTAAACAGAAATCAGTTGATTTCACATGGAAAAATTGATCTGAAATTTTCACCTAAGTACAACTTAAGTTAAGATTTGTCTTAGGAGCTTAGTGAATACGGGCCCAGGACCGTATTTTATTTGCCTTTCTAAACATCTGCTGTTTTTGATGCTGTGATTTTATGGTAATTTGCTTCATGTACAAATTATATTTTCATGTATATATTTACCAGATGAAACAAAGATTTTGTGATATGCAGAAAATATTCAAGAACAACTTTATTGTTATTATTTAATGATACTGTACTACACTGAGTATTTTCAATCATACATGTATTCACATCACAAACAAATGTTGTAGTTCTTTGTATTTTAAGCAAGCATTTTAATACATTTGAATACATGCAATTAATATGGTACTATTAATACATTTAATACATTAATCAAGCTTTTTGATATTAAAAACAATGCATAATGAAGTTGGTACAATTTATATTGTTAATACATTGAACAAGCTGTTTATTAGATACACTTATATGTAAAAAGATCATTATGAGTTTAATAATCAGGTGAAAATCACATTAAATGCTATTCTAACATGATACTGGCTAATTTTTCTATAGTAAAGAACATAATTATCGTTGTTAAACTACACAATAAACAATGCAAAAAGAAGTCCCGATTCTGAGTGGGGCATAGTAAAAATTAGTTCCTATTGCCATTGCAAAAACATAATGTCAAATCATCGATTCAAAATAATCTTTGCATTATCGGCCAATAAACATTTCTTTGTCATTCTGGTGCGTGGCAATTAAACAGCTTGGCTAATGCCCTTGTGGTTTAATTCCTACGCATCAGAACTCCAAATTGTTGTTTATTGCCCGATAAACATCAATAAATCTAAAATTATTTCTTAAATGAATCACTTTAAATACAGTGTATGTACCAGTAAATGTAGTGAATTTGTTGAACTTTTTTTTAAGTGATTTTAACCATTGAGGACCACAGTACAATATACAATGAAGGTAGTGTTTACTTCATTGTTTACCAGTGATAAATCATATTTATAGGTAGTTTTATTCAGTAAGAACTGAATTATTGTAAACTTTTTAATTCCATATATTTCCTGACTGTGATTTCATGACTGATCTATTTAATACCGTATATTTTCGGACAGTGTAAATTTTCGGACACCCTCTTTTTTAGCCAAAATAATGCTTTTTTGTCACTGTATATTTTTGGACATCCTGATTTTAAACCATAATTAATGAGTCTTAATTTTTGGACATTTGATATGACAGTGGTATTTTAGCAGAATTCTAACCTGTTTGCGTTAATCCGGTGACACATCACACATGTGTTTTTACAACCGGATGAAGGTCATAAAACCTGGCAGATGAATGACTGGAGGCGGTGGACTGTTACATTAGCGTCATTGGGTTTAGAGCCATGTGCAATAAATAATGGGTTTACCCGATTGTGTATACCGGTATTGAAATCGTATATTAAATATGCTGTTGAAATTATCCTGTTAAGGAACCAGTCTTAACCAGTCTTAATTATTTACCAATAAATTCTGCTTAATTTAGTCATCTTTGAACTCGGTCGACAAAAATGCAGTCTTGGCGTAATTTTCTGTAAAACAAAATCAAACATATGAAATGATTTAAAATTAATTGCAAACATCGCTAAAAATTAATAATACTTTATGGCGTGGTATTTAACAAGCACGCAAAATCGTTAATCGATACTATCCGTGTATATTCGGCAAAAAACGTTATACACCGGACATATCTGAACGTAATTGCCATATTGTCATAGTGTCTATAAATTTTCGGACACCTGTAATTTGGGAATATTTTTGTGTATCAAAATTATCGGACATGAAAATGTTTAATTATTTTTAAGTGTCCGAAGATATAGATATTTAACGGTATATATGATAACAAAGTATTTGCCTTTTGAGTTCAGTTTAAAATTGTACAGTGCTGTTTTTGTCTCCCCTTTTGCATTGGAGGTTTTTTCTGATATTGTTATACATATACACAAAAACCTAAGATTATTTGTACAAATTGCATTCAGCTTTTGATATTTTACCTTTTTATTGCTTAACTACTTAACAACAAATATGTGTTCTCTCAGTTCTATTTCAAATTATTACGGGTATGCAAGTGAAATGTATAATGTTCTTTTGGGCACGACAGGGTATAATCATAAGCAGAACAACTGGGGCCATAACCATTAACTTTATTTGTAAAAATACACGTACATTTCTTACAACTACAGTAAATCATGATTATTATGCAGATTGCAGTTATACAAAATGAGGGTGTACTACGAACGAACAAGTGCTGTGGTCCTGGCATTTCACCTTTTTAACCAAATTTGGTTATTAGATTGGGTATGTCGTTGGCGGGCGGGTGGCGGCGTCAACTTTTTGTTTCTGCTCTCTAACATCGAGACCTCACAAGGGATTGCATATGGGGTGGGTGGGGTCAAGGTCAAGGTCACCATTACTAAAAATAGAAAAATGATTTCCGCTCAATAACTTAAGAATGCATTGAGATATTTTAATGAAACTTTATGCATAGATACCTTATATTGAGACCTTGCTTGGGATTGTATATGGGATGGGTGGGTTCAAGGTCACTGTTACTAAAAATAGATCATGGTTTCCGCTCAATAACTTGAGAATGCATTGAGATATTTTGATGAAATTTAATATACAGATACCTTATATGAAGACCTCGCTTGGGATTGCATATGGGGTGGGTGGGGTCAAGGTCAAGGTCACCGTTACTAAAAATAGAAAAACGATTACAGCTCAATAACTTGAGAACACATTAATAAATGTTAATGAAACTAATAACACAGTTACTTTATAAAAAGACCTCGCTTGGGATTGCATATGGGGTGGGTGGGGTCAAGGTCACTCTTACTAAAAATAGAAAAACAATTCCCGCTCACTAACTTGAGAATGCATTGATATATTTTAATGAAACTTAATACATAGATACCTTATATCGAGACCTGCCTTAGAACTGCATATGGGGTGGGTTGGGTCAAGGTCACTGTTACTAAAAATAGAAAGCGGTTTCCGCTCAATAACTTGAGAACACGTTGCGATATTTTAATGAAACTTAATACATAGATATCTTATATTTAGACCTCGCACGGGATGTCATATGGGGTGGGTGGGGTCAATAGACAAACACTTTCCACTCAATAGTTTGAGATCACATTGAGATATTTTAATTATACTTCATGTCATATGTACATACCTTATATCTAGACATCCCTTGGGATTGCATATTGTGTTTATGGGGTGAAGGTGAAGGTGACCGTTAATAAAAATTGTGTTTTTGTGCTCACTAATGCATTTGGTTCGAAAAATTTGGTTTTCGTGGAATTTCCACGTTTCTTGTTTATTCAATGTTAAATAGATGTGATTACATGTACACGAATCGCGATTTTACAAAAGATGCTATTTTATGAACAATTATCACAGTCCCATAACATTTAAATACGTGTGAAAAAGACGCTTATGTTGTACGATTGTGGGTCTAATAATGCACCACTATTGACACAATAGAATATATCCTACTATTAGGGAAAGATGAAATTTTACAGAAAATGCTATTTTATTAAGAATTGCGGCAGTCCGGTGACTTTCTTGTATTATCGCGATTCAGCTGTATAAAATTCATTAAGTGTTTGGCTTTTTCCCATGTAGTTCATTTTACATTGAAATGTGTTATTCCTATATATAAATTGAACATTTGTTTCTTTCTTTATCATAGTACAGATGGGTTAGCGCAAAACTATGCCAAGTCTATGTTGTATAGCAGTTATATATCATAGTTTTGCACTGCGCCATCAATACTTTGAAAATAAATTATTAATTTTCGCATAGAAAATGTGATCTAAAATATTCACGTAGATTTTACTTGGCTGTATGAATACCAGCCTCTGGCAATTTTATTTAACATAATTTATAAATAATTTTGATTTTTCTTTCTTAATTGGCTCATAAACAACAATTGCCTTGTTTATTTTGGCTAGTTTAACAATGATAATTGTGATCTTTGTCTATAGAAAAATTTGTGAGTATCATGTAAGAATGGTGTTTTGTCACTTGTGACCACCATTATAGCCCCAACTTAAATTCACCAAAAATATATATTTTACTGTAGTGTTCTGTTAGTAGGTAAATGATTATCTATTGTTCATATTATTCTACATTGCCATGGTAGAAGTTGTAAGTTAATTCATGTAAGCATGCATCTGTTGAATTTCTATTTTCCTGAAAATTTCCATTGTTTAAGGAAACTTGCAGTGTATGAATTGTGATAGATGGTTAAAAAAGGTTACATTTAATTGTTACTTTCCATGACCTACAGTACGGATGTGATTGTGTAGGGGTAACAACAAAAGTTATACACTAATAAGAACATATGTTATGTAAGAAATAATTTTGATTTATCGTTGTTTATCAGCCAATAACCAACGATTTGGAGTTCCGGTGCCTAGTAACTATACCACAAAGTCACATTTAATTGTTGCTTGCCATGATCTACAGTACAGGCGTTAGCCCTAGTGGTTTAATAGCCACGCATCAGAATGACAAAGAGTTGTATATTGGCCGTTAAACAATGATAATACAAAAACTAATTTGATTCTAACATGATCTGACAAATATGTTTGGACTTGTAATGAGAACTACATTTTACTATGCTGCACTCAGAATCGGGACTACTTTTTGCGTTGTTTATTGGGTAGTTTAACATCGATAATTTAGTTTTTTGCCAGTAGAAAAATCATTGAGTATCATGTTAGAATAAACACAAATTTAAGGTATGGTACAACAAACATAGCTAACATAATCTGACATTGGTTTAATTATTGTGGTTATTAAAATATTCTTTCTTCCACAAACATGTAGAGCATTGTCATGGAAATAATATTCTTGTCTTGGATGATATTGGCCTATTTTAAACCAGATCTCCTTGCAAACAAACAAGTATCATATTCTGATTGAACAATGAATGAATGAATAATGTGCTTATAGAAGTTTCAATAAATCGGTATATACATGGAAAGTGTGGGTGATGTAAAGTCAGAATATCTTTTCTTAAACTTTATTGGCCTCAATATTTGAGACTGATCATGCCAAAAGGAGCAGGGTGCTCTTGTAGAGTTTTCTATGCCCCCGAAGGGAACTTTGGGGGCATATAGTAATCGCATCGTCCGTCTGTCTGTCCGTCCGTCACGCTTCTTGTGCGGAGCATAACTCCATTAGTTTTGAAGGGATTCAAATGATTCTTCATGTAATGATAGGGGACAATGAAAGGAAGTGCATAGCACAAGGACCACAACTCTTTCTTCAATATTTACAGAGTTATTACTCTTTGTTTAATTTCCACGACACGCCTCATATATAGGCTTGATTGTGGAAAGCCATTGGCTGATTGAGACACATTTGAGTCTGTTTCCTGGGTAGAACCAGTACTTGGTGTCTTTTGAAAGAGATCATTCAAACGCTCTCTGAGTAGGGTTTAAACCCACGACCTCCCGATCGCAAGGTGGACACCATATCCATCACACCACTGTGACGTTGTAGTTCATTGTCTAAGTCAAAACAAGGTGGACACCACATCCATCACACCACTGTGACGTTGTAGTTCATTGTCTAAGTCAAAACAAGGTGGACACCATATCCATCACACCACTGTGACGTTGTAGTTCATTGTCTAAGTGAAAACAAGGTGGACACCATATCCATCACACCACTGCAACGTTGTAGTTCATTGTCTAAGTCAAAACAAGGTGGACACCACATCCATCACACCACTGTGACGTTGTAGTTCATTGTCTAAGTCAAAACAAGGTGGACACCATATCCATCACACCACTGTGACGTTGTAGTTCATTGTCTAAGTCAAAACAAGGTGGACACCATATCCATTACACCACTGCGACGTTGTAGTTCATTGTCTAAGTCAAAACAAGGTGGACACCACATCCATCACACCACTGCAACGTTGTAGTTCATTGTCTAAGTCAAAACAAGGTGGACACCATATCCATTACACCACTGTGACGTTGTAGTTCATTGTCTAAGTCAAAACAAGGTGGACACCATATTCATCACACCACTGCAACGTTGTAGTTCATTGTCTAAGTCAAAACAAGGTGAACCCATATCCATCACACCACTGCAACGTTGTAGTTCATTGTCTAAGTCAAAACAAGGTGGACACCATATCCATTACACCACTGCAACATTGTAGTTCATTGTCTAAGTCAAAACAAGGTGGACACCATATCCATTACACCATGGCAATGTTGTAGTTCATTGTCTAAGTCAAAACAAGGTGGACACCATATCCATCACACCACTGCAGCGTTGTAGTTCATTGTCTAGGTCAAAACAAGGTGGACACCATATCCATTACACCATGGCAACGTTGTAGTTCATTGTATAAGTCAAAACAAGGTGGACACCATATCCATTACACCATGGCAACGTTGCAGTTCATTGTCTAAGTCAAAACAAGGTGGACACCATATCCATCACACCACGGCAACGTTGTAGTTCATTGTCTAAGTCAAAACAAGGTGGACACCATATCCATCACACCACTGCAACGTTGTAGTTCATTGTCTAGGTCAAAACAAGGTGGACACCATATCCATTACACCATGGCAACGTTGTAGTTCATTGTATAAGTCAAAACAAGGTGGACACCATATCCATTACACCATGGCAACGTTGTAGTTCATTGTCTAAGTCAAAACAAGGTGAACACCATATTGATCACACCACGGCAACGTTGTAGTTCATTGTCTAAGTCAAAACAAGGTGGACACCACATCCATCACACCACTGCGACGTTGTAGTTCATTGTCTAAGTCAAAACAAGGTGGACACCATATCCATCACACCACTGTGACATTGTAGTTCATGGTCTAAGTCAAAACAAGGTGGACACCATATCCATCACACCACTGCAACGTTGTAGTTCATTGTCTAAGTCAAAACAAGGTGGACACCATATCCATCACACCACTGTGACATTGTAGTTCATTGTCTAAGTCAAAACAAGGTGGACACCATATCCATCACACCACTGCGACGTTGTAGTTCATGGTCTAAGTCAAAACAAGGTGGACACCATATCCATCACACCACTGCAACATTGTAGTTCATTGTCTAAGTCAAAACAAGGTGGACACCATATCCATCACACCACTGTGACGTTGTAGTTCATTGTCTAAGTCAAAACAAGGTGGACACCATATCCATTACACCACTGCGACGTTGTAGTTCATTGTCTAAGTCAAAACAAGGTGGACACCATATCCATTACACCACTGCAACGTTGTAGTTCATTGTCTCAGTCAAAACAAGGTGGACACCATATCCATCACACCACTGTGACATTGTAGTTCATTGTCTAAGTCAAAACAAGGTGGACACCATATCCATTACACCACTGCAATGTTGTAGTTCATTGTCTAAGTCAAAACAGAATAAAAAGTCAGAAATCAAGGTTTATGTCAGCCAGACTTACACAATGCCTTCAACGTTAAACAGATATTTTGTCTTTCTCTCTCTCTCTCTCTCTCTGTTTAAAGTTTATAGTTTTAATTTTTAACAAATGAACTTGTTGATCAGAGCAGGGTAGTGAGTTATACTGGTGTTTTAGTGATACTTTGTGGACCAACTTAATTTGGTGCGAATTAGAGGTATACATATTTTGAATGTATTACGCATAAAATCAGTCCATGTATCTGTGATTTTCAGTGACTTATCATTTGTTTTATTGTTAACAGTGAAACAGTTCAATAATATTTTATATGTTGTTTGTTTCACCGAAGCGGAGATTTTCACTTCAGTCATTGCTGTAAAACAGGTACACAGCATTACAGGATGTTGTGGTGAATGTTTACAGGAAGTACAATTATAATTAGTACCAAAACCGCAAAGAGCAAAATATCTTTCATTGCTATTGCTGGCGGATGATATATTGATTTATTCAGGTTAATGTACTTGTTACAGTACAAAACGTAATATATAGGCAAGTTGAGGTATGCAGCAATTAGACCTTGGGCGCCATATAAATAGAAAAACAAGCTTCTGTAGTTATTTGTTTCATAACCTAGGATGGCCTATGAAAGCCTAAAAGTTTATTTTTGATGGGGGTGACATGGGGTATTACTTTTCTTTTCTGCATATTGTTTATGCCCCCACAAAGTGGGAGGCATTAAGCATTGCACTTGTCCATCCGTCTGTCCATACGAACCAAAATTGTGTGTGCTTAACTCTCTTTAACTGCTGGGCCGATTTCGCTCAAACTTTCACAGCTGAAGGACCTTAATGTGTAGATGATTGTAAAGGAAGGAATTTTTGCTGCGATTAATTTTGGCAAAATTATGGCCCTTTGTTGTTTTTTCCACTATAGAATTGTTTGTGCTCAACTCCTCATTAACTGCTGGGCCAATTTCACTAAAACTTTCACAGCTGAAGAACCTAAATTGTTTTTTCCACTAGAATTTTGTGGACTCGACCCTTTGTTCTTTTTTTGGCTATAGAATTTATATGAAAATAAATATGTAAAGGCAACAATTAGTGTTAGCAACACGCCCCTTGTCTGTCCAAACATGCATTGTGGGGGTATCCGTGTCAGTGACACATGTAGTTTTTATATGTATCTTCTTAGTTCTCAAACACTTTTAGTTCAGACAATAAAATCTTATGTCAGATTCTAATGAGGGAAGTTGTCCTGCAATATTCTGACTGAAGGAGGAAGAATTATGGCAATTTGTTTAATTTACTTTTTTTTTTTAATGTGTTAATTTTGATAGTCCATTGTTTCCATGAAGACATGACTTCATGGATTTTGCTTATTTTACTGTCAAGGCAAAATGAATTCCACTAAATATAGCAAAATCAAACTTGATTGTGCAATATAATTGAGATGGTACAATATCTACCTCATGCCTCTTAAAATTGTGTTTGAAAATTAAAATAAAATAGATGCATGTTCAGGCACGTTGTTCAACACAAGCATTAAATCATTTGGCATTATTATCCTCATACAGTGGATTTTGTCTTTAAAGTCCTTGCATTATTATCATCATACAGTGGATTTTGTCTTTAAAGTCCTTGCATTATTATCATCATACAGTGGATTTTGTCTTTAAAGTCCTTGCATTATTATCATCATACAGTGGATTTTGTCTTTAAAGTCCTTGCATTATTATCCTCATACAGTGGATTTTGTCTTTAAAGTCCTTGCATTATTATCCTCATACAGTGGATTTTGTCTTTAAAGTCCTTGCATTATTATCATCATACAGTGGATTTTGTCTTTAAAGTCCTTGCATTATTATCATCATACAGTGGATTTTGTCTTTAAAGTCCTTGCATTATTATCATCATACAATGGATTTTGTCTTTAAAGTCCTTGCATTATTATCATCATACAGTGGATTTTGTCTTTAAAGTCCTTGCATTATTATCATCATACAGTGGATTTTGTCTTTAAAGTCCTTGCATTATTATCATCATACAGTGGATTTTGTCTTTAAAGTCCTTGCATTATTATCATCATACAGTGGATTTTGTCTTTAAAGTCCTTGCATTATTATCATCATACAGTGGATTTTGTCTTTAAAGTCCTTGCATTATTATCCTCATACAGTGGATTTTGTCTTTAAAGTCCTTGCATTATTATCAGCATACAGTGGATTTTGTCTTTAAAGTCCTTGCATTATTATCATCATACAGTGGATTTTGTCTTTAAAGTCCTTGCATTATTATCCTCATACAGTGGATTTTGTCTTTAAAGTCCTTGCATTATTATCCTCATACAGTGGATTTTGTCTTTAAAGTCCTTGCATTATTATCCTCATACAGTGGATTTTGTCTTTAAAGTCCACTACTCTTATGTGCTCTGTATGTTTCGTGGTCAATTTGTTGCATAAATAGGTAGACATATTCATAAATAGGTTAAGACATATTTATCCCTTAGGTTAAATAGGTACTTTGTGGCATTTTCATTTTATGGACAACATGTTCATTATCAGTGAGTGTTCCCTTCAGTAGGTAGAATCTAAATTGTATCTAGTAAATACATAGAAATGGTCTGTAATGTACTGGTTAATGGTGTCACTTTTAATTTTACAATTTTCACTTTCAACATGGGTTAAAATGTTTGAAAAATAATAAGGGCATGTTGAACCATTGTTTGTTGCAACTGCTGATTTAATGGGCTTATGAGTGTCATAAACATTTAGACATTTTCATATGTGGAGAGAATTCTACGTTATTTTTTAATAAAGATAAGTTTACTTAGCGAGGCTTAGAAAACCTGAACCACAAGCCTTGGTGTTTGGTTCATGCTGAGCAAATAAACTAACCTTTATTTAACACTTACGTAGTATGCTATTTATCCCATCATTTTATATTTTTAGTTTATTTATAATCAATAAAAATAACACATACTAAATAACAAAAAAACAACATCAATGACGTCACAAAAATCTTCAAAATGACATCATCAGACTGAGTGTGTTTGCTTGATCCCACAGCCTGGATATACAGCTAAGTTTATCCCACAGCTTGGATATACAGCTAAGTTTATCCCACAGCGTGGTTATACAGCTATGTTTATCCCACAGCATGGATATACAGCTAAGTTTATCCACAGCGTGGATATACAGCTAAGTTTATCCCACAGATGTGCTATTTCGTCAATGTCTTTGTGATGATGGGATAAAATATTTTATATTGGTTTATTGTGTGCATAATATTATTAAGGTACACATTAGGATAAATATTTGGGTAAAACAATGGTCAAACAGCCCCAAAACATTTGGTTATTACTAGAATATATGGTAAGAAAAGATTGTTTTCACCAATAGACATAAAGTGTTCCATGCAGTTTACCTTATGAAAAGCTAAATTGGGTACATATTATGTCAATGAGATAGGGTAAAGTACTTTTCATTACAATTAATTACAATTTTGGACTTACTAGGGTCCAAAATCTCTATTGAGGCACATTGAACTTGAATGTGTTGAAGTCACTTTAAATTCCTGTGGACTTCAATACAAATGTATATAAAAGTCAAGCTGCAATTCCCTAAAAATAGATAGGGAGGGACTATTGGGAAATAAATGTGATAAAAGTCTGTTTTGTATTCTTAACCAATTTTAATGTTGTTTCTTGTTTGTTGATATATTATATTTTAATACTTACTTGTAAAACCATTCCGTCACTGTTTCAAAATTATGTATTTTGTGCCTGTGATACACTTTTATGTAGGTGTACATTTTTATCTAGTATTCGGACGTTTACGGTTGAGTGTGAAACTATAGTATCTGATGTAGAAATAATAAGCAGGTACAACAGTTTCACGCTCAGTCCTTGTTCTTATTGTTGAAGCTTAATGTATTTTAGGTGTATGCAATATTGTGGGCAAAAAATGTTAAGTATGGTATATATTTTTTCCTTGAAATAAAATTGTCACAAATTCTTTAGATATTGTTATTCTCTTTTTATTTTCCATTAGTTGTCACAAGAATTAAGACATGGGTTTCTATTTATAATATTTTGATTCAGAAACTGGATACTAGAGGTCTTGTAGTTTCATAATCTGTTAGAGAGGTGCATCGACGGTATTTCCCGTAAATATAGACAAGTATTAAAATAAGGCATATTCCCATTTTTGACGAATACATTTTACTTGTAGGAGTAATATTGATGGAATGGTTAAGGAAAAAATGTATGCCTTGTCAAAAAATTGTTTTTCGATACACAGTTCCAGCAGGGTTTTAACTCATGCCTACTAAATCGTGCACTTCAATGAAATCTTTCCCGCGCTTCGATACAGTTATCAATAGTAGAGCATGCGCAGAGCGGTACTTCATGTACGCCATTTATATCGATTTTACCACTACTTCTAATTTTCCTGCGCCCGCGAAAATTGACACGGTGACAACTTTTCATAATTATAAAATAAATACTTTATTGCTTGTTTATAAAAAAAACGATACATATGTATTATGCAATAATTAAATAAATACTTTTAAAAATACAATTTTATTTTTATGCCCCCACTTTAGACGGGAGGCAGGGGCGTATAGATTTGCCCTTGTCCGTCTGTCCGTCGGATTTTTGTGTCGCGCGTAACTCAAAAGGTATAAGTGCTAGAGTGATAAAACTTTATAAGCATTTTCATCTGCTTCGGGGCTTGTGCACCTGGGTATTTTGGTGCAGTTTTTTCCAACATCAGCGGAGTTATGGGCCTATTTTTAAGCAAAAAATGACATTTTTGGACTTGTGTCGTGCGTGACTCAAAAACTATTACTGCTCTCTAGCGCGTATTTGCGTAAAAACGCAATTCTGAAACCCATTTTACGCTATTTATTTTATCTTTGATGAGTAACAAAACTCAATTAAAATACCCAATACGCAATAAACGGCAAACTAAGCGCGTAAAGAGATTTACATGGGTACGGAACGACCAAAAGATGTGTACCAAGCAGCCGAAACTGAGTGGTTACGAAATTTTTATGTTTCGAAATGACAGACACGCTAATATAAATCAGTTTAATTGGATGTTGTTTTCAACATAAACCACAACTGTCCAATGAAATTCATCAGATATCTCCGTAATGGTCAATGTTTGATGACGTCATTATGCAACTTTCATTTTTGTTGTTTTGGTTCATTGTTTTCGGAATTCTTCGTGATTATTCCAGGAAAAAAATGTTGCACACATGGGCAAGCAATACAAATTGAAATTGTACAAAAAACAAGGGTTACCTACGTTTTTGCCTCGCAGTCATCGTCCTTGCCGATTTCAATATTGGAGCCTATTTTTCATAACATTATTGGCGCGGTTATTACTGCCTTTTACTGCTTTTGACCTTGAATTATATCCTAGTGCAACACGAATTTGATTTACTCTAAATTTGATGATATCATATATATTGTTACTTTAATATTTGAAAGAAGGGTAACATTTTGAGGTAAAAATAGTTCAGAAACCATTGAAACGTTCAGTGTTAAATTGCTTTTTATACATTGACATTAGACCTTCTAAATAACATCAAAACATCGCTGAATTAATGTTACATCGAACTTAGGACATATCCGGATCATAGCATAATGGAGTGTTGGTGAACTTATTTAGACCGCTGTTAATGAAAACTCTCAACAACTCAAAGTCCAAAATACACAGAGGTAAATATTGACAAGAATTACACTATCAGAGTAAATGTTTTGTGGAAATGTTTTATACTGTGTCAAGAAATGAGTCTACTAACCAGACTTTGCCTTCGAAACTACATTATTTAGCAAACAAAGTTTAAATTATTTTTAGAATTTATCCCAAGTTTAGTTACTTATGTATTGTGAACAATAATGTAGATTCAGAAAAAAAACTCACACCATTTGCATTCTGTTGTTGTTTTACTAAATTTGAAGATCATCTTGTCACAGGGTGAGACAATTGTGCGGCCAGTCCGGGACTCGAACCCGGGACCACTCGCTATCAGGGCGAGTGCTCTCCCGACTGAGCTGTCCGGGCCGCCACACACCTTCTCCCCGTTAAGTGACCAAGCTCATGCCGTGACATACGCCCTCGCTCAAATTTGAATTCGTCCTCGAATTCAGGAATTCATAGTGTTATATAATTACCACGGGCCCTCGGAGAGTTAACCCCGGGAAACGTCACGGCCCCACGTTGGGCGCCAAATGTCATAGGGTGAGAAAATTCTGCGGCTAGTCCGGGACTCGAACCCGGGACCCCTCGCTATCAGGGCGAGTGCTCTCCCGACTGAGCTAACCGGGCCGCCACACAACCTCTCCCCGTTAAGTGACCAAGTTCATGCCGTGACATACACCCTCGCTCAAATATGAATTCCATTGTACCATAGTTCTACATGTCTTTGACGGAACATGGACACTTTTAATTAATACAGAGTACATGCAAGTACAGGTTGTACATAAAGTTTGAACTGTTATCGTTTCTCTATGGAAGGCTAGCCTCAACGTTGGATTATCTTCAACATAACGTTGGATTATCTTCAACGTCGGACCACGTGGACGTTTATCTTGATTCCAGCGCAACTTGGTGCAACATATCACTTCAAGTGGAACTGTACTTTTACAATATACTTTGGTTGAACGTGCCTGTGACATTATAGCTACTGTGCATTGTGAATTTTTTTTATTATAAATATTTTATAATAATTTTAAAGATTGCATATGGATAATTTGTGATTTAGGATATTTTGGATGACTGGTAAGACAAATTATTTTTTCCAGTTTTATTAACAATTGACATCAGTTAAATTTTTGTTGTTGTAAATTTAAGCTAAACATTTGCAATTTCTACGTTTTAGGAGCACATTAAATTTCTGTCCATTTTATTAAGAAAAATATCTCAAAACTTTGTTTTAAAAGGCAGTATACTTTTAGGATAGCTTGCACTGCATGTATGTTTAGTAAGTTATCTGTATTATAACACTTATTGCACATGTCACTATCACAACGAGCTGCGTTGCGGACCAGTGACTGGAGGGTTAATCTTACGAGACGGAGAAAACCATTAACTCTTAGTAGTTATGCAATAATTATTATAACAATTATTAACTCTTAAAAATATAAGTTGATAGAGGGTTAATACGGTAATATATCTTACTCATGCATGTGTACATATTTTACACGGACAATGAGTTAATCTTTGATTCTGTAAACAAATAAGCTAGGAAATTGTCTGCAGTTAAAGCGTTGTTTAGATTACACAGACTATAACGCGAATTAATAGTATACCGTTATAATCGATTTAGGCTGGACATGTATATATCGCGTTAGTAGGGCATTGATTAACTAGAATATAGTAGTGTTGACAACTAGTAATTCAACTGTGTAGAAGTTGATTGAACTAGGACACGTAACCAGGATTATATATTAGTGATTAGATAGTGATTAGATAGCAAAGCGCAAGCTACGTAGATATTGTAGTTAGACTATTGTGATAATTAGTGAACACAAGTTAGAGTAAAAGGCGTTTTGTATGGTGTACTGGGGGGGGGGGGGGGGGTGTTAAATCTTTTCAATTATATTTAGTAAATAAATAATAAGTGTGGGCCATATTAAGAACGTTATATGGTAGTATAGTTGAAACAAATACATACATATAAAACGAGGTGTGTTACACAAGATGTCATGTGATTAAATATCAAAATAGTTTGGAAATCGTATGGAATTATGGACAATTCCATTCGAGGCAGTAGAGAGAATGAAATAGGAGATGAACTGATGAATATAAAAGTTGAACAGGACGAAATTAGTAGTCAGTCCAGCAGATATGAAAGAGAAAGTTTGAAGCTGAGAAAGCTGCAATTAGAAGAAGAGAAAAGGAAACAGTTAATATTTGAAAATGAAAGAAGGCTAATGAGTGAACTTGAAATGAAAAGAAGTGCCGAAGAGGTACTTATAGACAGAGTTAAAAATGCTTGAATATTGCTAAATATAACGAGAAATGAAAACGAAAGGTTGGAAAGAATAATGATTACAAAGCAGATAGAGAAAGAGAGATTAAACAAGCGCTTACAGTTTCTACAAGAGAAGGAACGAAGACTGATGAGAACAGTTGCAGAAGGCAATAGCGAGTATTTTCAAGAAGAGATTGACATGCCACAAGAGCACATAATTAGAGATATGGGGATTAGTGATAGACCCTGCATTTATAAACCCTGTGAATATTTTGAAAAAGAGATTGACTCACCACAAGACCGCAGAATTAGAGACATTGGGATCAGTGATCGACCCTCCAGTTATAAACCAAATTCTCCCAAAACACCGAACTTTGATGGTAATCATTTTGAACAATGGAAGATGGAGGTACAGTGTATTATGAAAAGTAATGTGTATCCAGATTACGCTATAGTACAGGCAGTTAGAAACTCACTAAAAGGAGACACGAGACTGGTCCTATTGACTATGAAACCGTCAGCCAGCCCTGACGAAATTATCAGCAAGCTCAGGGAAATATATGAAAATGTTAAGACAGCCGACCGCGTTGTTCACGATTTTTACTCCGCCACTCAAAAAGAAAACGAATTATGTTCTGCATGGGGAGTAAGAATAGAAATGTTATTTCAAGAAGCAGTTGAAAAAGGAGAGATTGATGAAGAAAAAAGAGATGCAAAACTGAAGGAGCGTTTTTGGAGAGGACTGTACTCAGAAAAGTTGAGAAATGCTACTAGAGTGTCATACGAGTCTGCTGATACCTTCGAAATGCTAAGACGAAACGCGAGACTGGAAGAAGAAGAAACCAAAGAAACTCTAAAAGAAAAGAAACAGCAAACAAATCCTCGTGAACAGTTTTACGCAAACATACCATTTAGAGGAAGGTTTCAAGGAAATAAAAGAGGTTTTAGAAGAAATGATAATCAAAATGATCGACAGACAGAGAAAGCAGATGTAAAGGAGAAGGAAAGTGTTCACAAAGACAAGAATCCTTAAACAAGAATCGGCTTTCGTCGGAGGGCACGGCGGAAGCAAGAAAATAGGCCCATCAGAATCAGAAAAACTAAAGCAAAGAATGATAGGAACAGCCAATGAAAGTTTTATAGAAATAGAAGGAACAATGATAAAAGCATTGGTAGACACAGGGTCAATGATAAGTTCAATCTCTGAAGAATTCTATGAAAACATGCAAAATAAGCCAGATATTAAAAGCTTGGATGACTTTGAACTTAATGTCACAGGAGCAAATGGTATTCTGTCCTTGATGACTTATTCATGACAGATAGCGAACCTGATTCTTATAACCTTTATTGCAGGTAAAAACTGAAAATATACAATGAGTAACATAGTTTTAGACTTGTACATAACACACAAAATACTGTTAATAACATTGTCAGGATTAAACATTGCCTAAATCAATGAATGAAAAACTGGGTACATTCATATATATATATATATAGCACCATGAATACTGAAAGATTCAATATATAATTTAATGTAGAGTATTTTTGAAAATATGATATGAAAACTTGCCCTCAATTTGGTAAAATTAAGGTTTGTAAGAAAAATCGTTCTTCAGAATTCCTAAGCTTTGAAATCTACGAAAATATTTATTTTTTACATAAATCTACCACAAATTACCAGAAAGAAAAGAATTATTATCATTTCATACTATAAGACAGTATAAAACATGAAAACACTTTACTTACATCGTGATGGAAGAGGATTTATACATCTTGAAAAGCAGATTTCATTACCGGAAGAAAAACAAAACGTGCAGAAAAATTTCTTATTGTAAAAATCAGTTTCGGTTACATTCCAGTAAATTCTTAAACCTTAACAACACACTCCCCACCTGATATTGAAAATATCACTTAATAAGGTACAACTTATAAAGAATAATACTGAGGCAAAAATGGTTTACTGACCATAATAAGAGCAATAACAATTAAGCAAAACAATGTCTTATTTAGCTAGTCTCAAAAAATCTAATTAATATAGATTCCTTAAAAAGACTAAAAAGAACAAACATTTAACAGTCTTGTCTTCAGTGCAATAACCTGGCATCATCAGTCTTAGACAAGTTTCACTAACTCGACAACTGGGCGAATGAAAATGGACTTCTTGCCATCCTTTACAATACAGAGCTCCACCTTTCTAACTCTGTCATCGTCACTAGGAAAAACCCTCTGAACTCGACCCATTGGCCAACGCAAACGACCAACTCCAGAGTCTTTCATTAGAACAACATCACCCTGTTCAAGATTATCTTTCTCATCTGTCCATTTTCTTCTAGGCTGCAAAGACTGCAGATAATCTCTTCGCCATTTGTGCCAAAACCTTTCAGCAAGGAACTGCACCTGTTTCCAATGACTTTTGTACAGATCTTTTATGTTAACATCTGCGACAGGCAATTGGTCACATGCAAACTTCATAGTCAACAAAACAGAGGGGCTAAGAACCTGCGGGTCTGTAACATCACTAGAAACCGCAGCAATGGGGCGCGCATTCATGATGGCACTCACCTCTGCCATAAGAGTTGTTAGAACATCATGCGTGAGCGTTTTAACCTCTGCGAGGACCGACTCCAAAATACGCCTAGCAATGCCTATCATTCTCTCCAATGAACCACCCATATGAGAACTATGAGGTGGGTTAAAAATCCAAACAGAATCTGTTTCGTACAAGTACTTCTTGGACAGATCATCTTCAACATTGATTGCATTTATACCCAAACTGTCTGTTGCACCTACAAAGTTTGTACCTCTGTCTGAACGGTACACCATCACCTTACCCCTTATAGCTGTAAAACGACGAAGAGCATTGACGAAAGCTGATGACGTCATTTCGTCAATCACTTCTACATGGACTGCACGAATTGCCAAACATGTAAAAAGAACGGCCCATCGTTTTGAACTAGCCTGACCACCACGAGTGCGCCGTGAAACAATCGTCCATGGACCAAATACATCGACTCCGACATGAGAAAATGGTTTGGACTCCTGCACTCGGTCGTAGGGTAAATCAGACATCTTGGGAGACTCAAACTTTCCTCTCATCCTTTTGCAAATGACACAACTATGAATGAGTGACGAAACTAGACGCTTTCCCCCAACAATCCAAAAACCTGCTGAACGAACCGCTCCTTCAGTAAGAAGGCGACCTTGATGTTTGACTGATTCATGATAATGACTAACAAGAAGTTTAGCTACATGGTGCTTTCCTGGCAAAACTACTGGGTGCTTCTCTTTGTCACTTAGAGCTGACTTAGCCAATCTTCCGCCAACACGTATAATACCTTCACCGTCTATGAAAGGATCTAACTGAAATAGTGTACTTTGTTTCCTCAAAGGTCTACCAGCCTTAAGACTTGAAATTTCCTCATAGTAGGTCTTTTGCTGAACCTCTTTGATAATCATCTTTTCTACCTGGTGCTTCAGATCAACAGACTTTGCGTCGCTGCACAGATGCCAACTACTGCAAGAGGATTTCTTGGAGTAACATTGAGAGACATGCTTAAGAGTGGAAAGAGCTATTACTAGTCTGAGCCAGTTAGAAAACCTCTCAAATCGCTTTGTACCAAGACCATTGACCTTTGAAAAGTCACTTTTGTCATCCACTACAGTTGCCTTTGTTGACACTGTTGGTCTCAATTCACCGTCATGATCAGGATCCAGCAAAGGGAATGTCTCCGGCTGGTCATCTACCTCGTTTTGTAACATGTGAGGACCTGAAAGCCATGCACTACATGTTAGCCTATCAGCAGATATTCCCCTACTGCCAACATCAGCAGGGTTGAGTTCAGAGCGTACAAATTTCCACTGCTCAGGGCTGCTCGAATTTCTAATTCGCTGTACCCTATTGCTGACATACGTATAGAAACGTCTACTACGATTGTTGATATAACGAAGAGTAACTTTGCTATCAGAATAGAATCGAGTAGAAGAGCTGTCAATATCAAGATGATCAGAGATGGCGTCTGCAAGCTCAACAGCAAGAACAGCAGCACACAGTTCCAATCGTGGAATTGTGTGGCCGTTGTCAGGTGCTACCTTTGCTTTCCCTGAAACAAAGCCAATAGGTTTGCCTACTTCTAAATCACCAACAAGGTAAGCAACTGCCGAGATTGCTTTTTCAGAAGCATCAGAGAAGATATGCAATTTAGCATTTGACATCTCGCTGAGATTCTGGCCTGGAAAGTATGTACGGGGAATCCTAATTTGCTCTAAATCATGTAGAGACGAAGTCCACGCTTGCCACTTATCCAACAAATTGTCAGGAATAGGATCATCCCAACCAACATTGGAAGCTGTCACATCTCTTAAAATCAATTTGCCTTCTAAAGTCACTGGGGCAAGAAAACCTATAGGGTCAAACATACTATTCACAGTGCTCAAAATACCTCTGTGGGTGGGCGGTTGGTCATGCGGGCCAAGTTTGAAGAAAAATGAATCAGAACACAGATCCCAGGAAATACCTAGACTGCGTTGCTGAGGCAATTGGCTCTTTTCTAAATCTAAATCCTTCAAGTTCTTTGCTAATTCATCCTGTGGAAATGCCTTCATGACTTCTGGGTCATTTGAGGAAATCTTGTGTAGGTGTAAACCATATTTACTCAACTCAGACCTGGTTCTCTGCAACAAATCAACTGCTTTATCAGCTGTAGGCAAAGATTTGAGACCGTCATCTACATAAAAATCATTGGTAACAAAATGTCTCACATCAGAGTCTGAGTTTTCTACAGATCTTCGAAGCCCATATGTCGCAATGGCAGGGGATGGGCTATTCCCAAATACGTGCTTACACATGCGATACTCAACAATCGGCTTACATGAATCATTGTCTAGATACCACAAGAACCTCAGAAAGTTTCTATGTTCTTCCAACACACTAAATGAGTAGAACATCTGCTCTATGTCTGCCATAACCGCAACTTGGTCACTGCGGAAACGCATCAGGACACCAAGGAGGTTGTTGACAAGATCTGGGCCCTGCAACAAAACTGAATTCAGAGAAATGCCCTGAAACAAAGAAGAAGAATCAAAGACCATCCTTATTTGGTCCGGCTTCCTTGGGTGGTAAACACCAAAAATGGGCAAAAACCAACATTCCTCGTTAGGTTTCAAATCTGAGGCAACTTCTGCATGTCCATTATCAAGAATTTTGCTCATAAACTCTACACAATGCTGCCTTTTGACCGCATTCCTTTGTAAGGAAAGGTCAAGAACATGGGCTCGCTTGAGGGCCTGATCACGGTTGTTTGGTAACCTCATCCGTGGGAATCTGAAAGGGAGAGGAGCTACCATATGATTCGATTGATCAACATGGAAACTTTCTTTCATTATTGCCAAAAACTCCCGATCATCAACAGAAAGTGATACTTTGTTATCATCAGGTCTGCTCTCAAAAACTGAATCATACTGAAAACTTGAGTCATGGTATTCAGTCACAGAAATCTTGCTCTCACATGGTTTAAACAAGGACGGGCGTCCATTGGTCAAACAATTTATCTTATTGACATTAACAACAACTTGTGAATGCATGGTATTGAGGCATAGTTCCCCAATAACCACCCAACCAAGACTCAAACGCTGTGCAAATGGTGTCCCTGGGCCACCTGTAACTTGTTCAAAGACATGATGTGCATCAGTTACATCTCTACCAAGTAACAACAAAATGTCAGCATTAGCATCAACTTCCGGTATAGTCAAATCTCTCAAATGTGCAAAATGCCGTGCCTGCTCGGGTCTGCAAATCTCATCTTTACAGCATGGGAGATCGGCACACTCAATCAAGCCTGGCACCTTGTACGATACAGACTGGTCAACAGATTCAACAATACAATTATGTACAAAACGACCATTTGTAACAACTGAGCCTGAACAAGAGTTAATTGTATACTCATGATCTGGTGAATTTACATTCAAATGTTCAAACAAATCTGGCTTAGCTAAAGAGCGATTTGATTGATCGTCAATAATGGCATATGTACGAAGTTTCTTATCTCTATTAGAGTCAAGACAAACATTAACGAGAACAACTTTAGCACATGAAGATACGCCTTTTAGGCCACAAATGTCTGTACATTTGCTCGAAACTGCAAACTGATTTTTGGCTTGGTCACTCTGTCTCTCTTCTTTGGGCTTGAATTGGGTACTGAGAGGTTGACTGGGCTCCCCACCATCGAAATGCATCACTGTAGCATGCCTTTTGCCGCACTTATCACACTGAATGTTCCTCTGACAAATTTTACTGACATGATCATTAGCAAAACATTTGAAACACAATTTTAAATCACGAAGAACTCTTATTTTCTCATCATTGGATTTGCACACAAATGTATTACACTCACTGAGGCTGTGCCTACTCTTATGTATAGGACAACGATTTTCCGAACTGATATTTTGAGAAGACACACTCAACTTTGCTGCCTTTAACACTGATTTTTTGTTTGCACTTGCTCCTGAAGACACACCACTAGGCGATGACGTGAAGCTTTCATAGTTGAAGCTGGGGTCATTTCGGATCCTGGACTGTCTTCTTACATACTCACTGAAGACAGAAAACGGTGGGTAGGGGACGTCGTAGCATGCCTTGTACTTCGAAGCTTCCTGTGTCCAGCGCTCTTGCAGTTGGTGAGGAAGTTTAACAACAATTGGTGAAACACCAATAGAACAGTCATAATGAGAAAACATCGTCTGGAACTTTGGATCTGCCTTCAACGACTCTATTTCAGCCAATATGTCACAAAGTTCAAAGAGCTTTTTGTTGTCCTTGGCACCGATCTTCGGAAAATTGGTCAATTTTTGTCTTATGGACTGTTCCACCATCTCAGGGTAGCCGTATCGTTCTTCCAGCCTGTCCCATATCTGTTTAAGAGCTTGTTTAGGGTCATAAACGTTTGCTGCCCTGATAGTTTTGGCTTGGTTGGATGATGAAGGACCAAGCCATTTCACAAGCAGATCAACTGTTTCAAAATCAGTCAGCTGAATTTCAGCAACAATGCTCCGAAAGGAATGTTTCCAGGTTTGATAGTTCTCTGGTCTGTCATCAAAGTGTGTGAATCTTGACAGAAGTATCTCCTTCTTCAACAGGAACTGACTAAACTGATTCATGTTATTTGAGACAGCAGAATATACTGGTGCAGCAGGATTGAGCCGACTTGCAGTATTATCTGTCATTGGAGCAGGAAATGTAGTCGGTGTAGTGTCTGTATTCATAGGATTTGAACTTTGTACAAAATTAGCTGTTCTGGTCAGTGAATTTTTTTTTCTTGAGGTACTGGTATTAATACAGAACCATGTTCTGTCTGCCCCTCCAAAACTTCCGCTTCAGCTTTCGCCTCAGCAGCCTCCCTTTGCTCCCGGAGTAATATGTCCGCCTCCAAATCATTCTTTCTTCTTGCTGCTGATGCAGCAGCAATTAGTTCTTGTTCTTCAAGAGCTGCTTTAGCTTTCTTTAATTCAGCCTCTTTAATGGCAAATTGAAGCCTTGCCTGCAAACCTGATGCTCTTGCAAGCTTCTTTACTGAGTCACTTGTACAACTACTACTAACGCTTGTAGCTGTTCTTCTGCCCAGCAACTGAGCAAATTTGGCACAAATCTCATCTACTAGACGGGTTATTTGTCGAATGTTTTCTTGGAGTCTGTCGTTTTCTTCCAAACTTTCTTCAGTTCTTTGATTTACAAGGTATAATTCAAAGTCCTTTGCAATTCTTTGAAACTTAGCAAATTCGGAAAACACATGTTCTTCAATTGCTTTTATTTCTTGTGTACTACTATGGGTGCCAATGTTTTTGTCTCTTACTTGTTCTAATGATTTAACTTGTTGGTCCAACTGAGTATGGAATTCTGCTATCCTTTCTTCATACATGGTTTGTGCCTTCGAAGTTAGTTTCCGAATGCGTAAACTTGACATTGACCGGAACGTCTCACTTGGTAGCTTGTAAGTTGTCTTCCACGATTTTTTACTATTCTGTCCTTGATGACTTATTCATGACAGATAGCGAACCTGATTCTTATAACCTTTATTGCAGGTAAAAACTGAAAATATACAATGAGTAACATAGTTTTAGACTTGTACATAACACACAAAATACTGTTAATAACATTGTCAGGATTAAACATTGCCTAAATCAATGAATGAAAAACTGGGTACATTCATATATATATATATAGCACCATGAATACTGAAAGATTCAATATATAATTTAATGTAGAGTATTTTTGAAAATATGATATGAAAACTTGCCCTCAATTTGGTAAAATTAAGGTTTGTAAGAAAAATCGTTCTTCAGAATTCCTAAGCTTTGAAATCTGCGAAAATATTTATTTTTTACATAAATCTACCACAAATTACCAGAAAGAAAAGAATTATTATCATTTCATACTATAAGCCAGTATAAAACATGAAAACACTTTACTTACATCGTGATGGAAGAGGATTTATACATCTTGAAAAGCAGATTTCATTACCGGAAGAAAAACAAAACGTGCAGAAAAATTTCTTATTGTAAAAATCAGTTTCGGTTACATTCCAGTAAATTCTTAAACCTTAACAACACACTCCCCACCTGATATTGAAAATATCACTTAATAAGGTACAACTTATAAAGAATAATACTGAGGCAAAAATGGTTTACTGACCATAATAAGAGCAATAACAATTAAGCAAAACAATGTCTTAATTAGCTAGTCTCAAAAAATCTAATTAATATAGATTCCTTAAAAAGACTAAAAAGAACAAACATTTAACAGTCTTGTCTTCAGTGCAATAACCTGGCATCATCAGTCTTAGACAAGTTTCACTAACTCGACAACTGGGCGAATGAAAATGGACTTCTTGCCATCCTTTACAATACAGAGCTCCACCTTTCTAACTCTGTCATCGTCACTAGGAAAAACCCTCTGAACTCGACCCATTGGCCAACGCAAACGACCAACTCCAGAGTCTTTCATTAGAACAACATCACCCTGTTCAAGATTATCTTTCTCATCTGTCCATTTTCTTCTAGGCTGCAAAGACTGCAGATAATCTCTTCGCCATTTGTGCCAAAACCTTTCAGCAAGGAACTGCACCTGTTTCCAATGACTTTTGTACAGATCTTTTATGTTAACATCTGCGACAGGCAATTGGTCACATGCAAACTTCATAGTCAACAAAACAGAGGGGCTAAGAACCTGCGGGTCTGTAACATCACTAGAAACCGCAGCAATGGGGCGCGCATTCATGATGGCACTCACCTCTGCCATAAGAGTTGTTAGAACATCATGCGTGAGCGTTTTAACCTCTGCGAGGACCGACTCCAAAATACGCCTAGCAATGCCTATCATTCTCTCCCATGAACCACCCATATGAGAACTATGAGGTGGGTTAAAAATCCAAACAGAATCTGTTTCGTACAAGTACTTCTTGGACAGATCATCTTCAACATTGATTGCATTTATACCCAAACTGTCTGTTGCACCTACAAAGTTTGTACCTCTGTCTGAACGGTACACCATCACCTTACCCCTTATAGCTGTAAAACGACGAAGAGCATTGACGAAAGCTGATGACGTCATTTCGTCAATCACTTCTACATGGACTGCACGAATTGCCAAACATGTAAAAAGAACGGCCCATCGTTTTGAACTAGCCTGACCACCACGAGTGCGCCGTGAAACAATCGTCCATGGACCAAATACATCGACTCCGACATGAGAAAATGGTTTGGACTCCTGCACTCGGTCGTAGGGTAAATCAGACATCTTGGGAGACTCAAACTTTCCTCTCATCCTTTTGCAAATGACACAACTATGAATGAGTGACGAAACTAGACGCTTTCCCCCAACAATCCAAAAACCTGCTGAACGAACCGCTCCTTCAGTAAGAAGGCGACCTTGATGTTTGACTGATTCATGATAATGACTAACAAGAAGTTTAGCTACATGGTGCTTTCCTGGCAAAACTACTGGGTGCTTCTCTTTGTCACTTAGAGCTGACTTAGCCAATCTTCCGCCAACACGTATAATACCTTCACCGTCTATGAAAGGATCTAACTGAAATAGTGTACTTTGTTTCCTCAAAGGTCTACCAGCCTTAAGACTTGAAATTTCCTCATAGTAGGTCTTTTGCTGAACCTCTTTGATAATCATCTTTTCTACCTGGTGCTTCAGATCAACAGACTTTGCGTCGCTGCACAGATGCCAACTACTGCAAGAGGATTTCTTGGAGTAACATTGAGAGACATGCTTAAGAGTGGAAAGAGCTATTACTAGTCTGAGCCAGTTAGAAAACCTCTCAAATCGCTTTGTACCAAGACCATTGACCTTTGAAAAGTCACTTTTGTCATCCACTACAGTTGCCTTTGTTGACACTGTTGGTCTCAATTCACCGTCATGATCAGGATCCAGCAAAGGGAATGTCTCCGGCTGGTCATCTACCTCGTTTTGTAACATGTGAGGACCTGAAAGCCATGCACTACATGTTAGCCTATCAGCAGATATTCCCCTACTGCCAACATCAGCAGGGTTGAGTTCAGAGCGTACAAATTTCCACTGCTCAGGGCTGCTCGAATTTCTAATTCGCTGTACCCTATTGCTGACATACGTATAGAAACGTCTACTACGATTGTTGATATAACGAAGAGTAACTTTGCTATCAGAATAGAATCGAGTAGAAGAGCTGTCAATATCAAGATGATCAGAGATGGCGTCTGCAAGCTCAACAGCAAGAACAGCAGCACACAGTTCCAATCGTGGAATTGTGTGGCCGTTGTCAGGTGCTACCTTTGCTTTCCCTGAAACAAAGCCAATAGGTTTGCCTACTTCTAAATCACCAACAAGGTAAGCAACTGCCGAGATTGCTTTTTCAGAAGCATCAGAGAAGATATGCAATTTAGCATTTGACATCTCGCTGAGATTCTGGCCTGGAAAGTATGTACGGGGAATCCTAATTTGCTCTAAATCATGTAGAGACGAAGTCCACGCTTGCCACTTATCCAACAAATTGTCAGGAATAGGATCATCCCAACCAACATTGGAAGCTGTCACATCTCTTAAAATCAATTTGCCTTCTAAAGTCACTGGGGCAAGAAAACCTATAGGGTCAAACATACTATTCACAGTGCTCAAAATACCTCTGTGGGTGGGCGGTTGGTCATGCGGGCCAAGTTTGAAGAAAAATGAATCAGAACACAGATCCCAGGAAATACCTAGACTGCGTTGCTGAGGCAATTGGCTCTTTTCTAAATCTAAATCCTTCAAGTTCTTTGCTAATTCATCCTGTGGAAATGCCTTCATGACTTCTGGGTCATTTGAGGAAATCTTGTGTAGGTGTAAACCATATTTACTCAACTCAGACCTGGTTCTCTGCAACAAATCAACTGCTTTATCAGCTGTAGGCAAAGATTTGAGACCGTCATCTACATAAAAATCATTGGTAACAAAATGTCTCACATCAGAGTCTGAGTTTTCTACAGATCTTCGAAGCCCATATGTCGCAATGGCAGGGGATGGGCTATTCCCAAATACGTGCTTACACATGCGATACTCAACAATCGGCTTACATGAATCATTGTCTAGATACCACAAGAACCTCAGAAAGTTTCTATGTTCTTCCAACACACTAAATGAGTAGAACATCTGCTCTATGTCTGCCATAACCGCAACTTGGTCACTGCGGAAACGCATCAGGACACCAAGGAGGTTGTTGACAAGATCTGGGCCCTGCAACAAAACTGAATTCAGAGAAATGCCCTGAAACAAAGAAGAAGAATCAAAGACCATCCTTATTTGGTCCGGCTTCCTTGGGTGGTAAACACCAAAAATGGGCAAAAACCAACATTCCTCGTTAGGTTTCAAATCTGAGGCAACTTCTGCATGTCCATTATCAAGAATTTTGCTCATAAACTCTACACAATGCTGCCTTTTGACCGCATTCCTTTGTAAGGAAAGGTCAAGAACATGGGCTCGCTTGAGGGCCTGATCACGGTTGTTTGGTAACCTCATCCGTGGGAATCTGAAAGGGAGAGGAGCTACCATATGATTCGATTGATCAACATGGAAACTTTCTTTCATTATTGCCAAAAACTCCCGATCATCAACAGAAAGTGATACTTTGTTATCATCAGGTCTGCTCTCAAAAACTGAATCATACTGAAAACTTGAGTCATGGTATTCAGTCACAGAAATCTTGCTCTCACATGGTTTAAACAAGGACGGGCGTCCATTGGTCAAACAATTTATCTTATTGACATTAACAACAACTTGTGAATGCATGGTATTGAGGCATAGTTCCCCAATAACCACCCAACCAAGACTCAAACGCTGTGCAAATGGTGTCCCTGGGCCACCTGTAACTTGTTCAAAGACATGATGTGCATCAGTTACATCTCTACCAAGTAACAACAAAATGTCAGCATTAGCATCAACTTCCGGTATAGTCAAATCTCTCAAATGTGCAAAATGCCGTGCCTGCTCGGGTCTGCAAATCTCATCTTTACAGCATGGGAGATCGGCACACTCAATCAAGCCTGGCACCTTGTACGATACAGACTGGTCAACAGATTCAACAATACAATTATGTACAAAACGACCATTTGTAACAACTGAGCCTGAACAAGAGTTAATTGTATACTCATGATCTGGTGAATTTACATTCAAATGTTCAAACAAATCTGGCTTAGCTAAAGAGCGATTTGATTGATCGTCAATAATGGCATATGTACGAAGTTTCTTATCTCTATTAGAGTCAAGACAAACATTAACGAGAACAACTTTAGCACATGAAGATACGCCTTTTAGGCCACAAATGTATGTACATTTGCTCGAAACTGCAAACTGATTTTTGGCTTGGTCACTCTGTCTCTCTTCTTTGGGCTTGAATTGGGTACTGAGAGGTTGACTGGGCTCCCCACCATCGAAATGCATCACTGTAGCATGCCTTTTGCCGCACTTATCACACTGAATGTTCCTCTGACAAATTTTACTGACATGATCATTAGCAAAACATTTGAAACACAATTTTAAATCACGAAGAACTCTTATTTTCTCATCATTGGATTTGCACACAAATGTATTACACTCACTGAGGCTGTGCCTACTCTTATGTATAGGACAACGATTTTCCGAACTGATATTTTGAGAAGACACACTCAACTTTGCTGCCTTTAACACTGATTTTTTGTTTGCACTTGCTCCTGAAGACACACCACTAGGCGATGACGTGAAGCTTTCATAGTTGAAGCTGGGGTCATTTCGGATCCTGGACTGTCTTCTTACATACTCACTGAAGACAGAAAACGGTGGGTAGGGGACGTCGTAGCATGCCTTGTACTTCGAAGCTTCCTGTGTCCAGCGCTCTTGCAGTTGGTGAGGAAGTTTAACAACAATTGGTGAAACACCAATAGAACAGTCATAATGAGAAAACATCGTCTGGAACTTTGGATCTGCCTTCAACGACTCTATTTCAGCCAATATGTCACAAAGTTCAAAGAGCTTTTTGTTGTCCTTGGCACCGATCTTCGGAAAATTGGTCAATTTTTGTCTTATGGACTGTTCCACCATCTCAGGGTAGCCGTATCGTTCTTCCAGCCTGTCCCATATCTGTTTAAGAGCTTGTTTAGGGTCATAAACGTTTGCTGCCCTGATAGTTTTGGCTTGGTTGGATGATGAAGGACCAAGCCATTTCACAAGCAGATCAACTGTTTCAAAATCAGTCAGCTGAATTTCAGCAACAATGCTCCGAAAGGAATGTTTCCAGGTTTGATAGTTCTCTGGTCTGTCATCAAAGTGTGTGAATCTTGACAGAAGTATCTCCTTCTTCAACAGGAACTGACTAAACTGATTCATGTTATTTGAGACAGCAGAATATACTGGTGCAGCAGGATTGAGCCGACTTGCAGTATTATCTGTCATTGGAGCAGGAAATGTAGTCGGTGTAGTGTCTGTATTCATAGGATTTGAACTTTGTACAAAATTAGCTGTTCTGGTCAGTGAATTTTTTTTTCTTGAGGTACTGGTATTAATACAGAACCATGTTCTGTCTGCCCCTCCAAAACTTCCGCTTCAGCTTTCGCCTCAGCAGCCTCCCTTTGCTCCCGGAGTAATATGTCCGCCTCCAAATCATTCTTTCTTCTTGCTGCTGATGCAGCAGCAATTAGTTCTTGTTCTTCAAGAGCTGCTTTAGCTTTCTTTAATTCAGCCTCTTTAATGGCAAATTGAAGCCTTGCCTGCAAACCTGATGCTCTTGCAAGCTTCTTTACTGAGTCACTTGTACAACTACTACTAACGCTTGTAGCTGTTCTTCTGCCCAGCAACTGAGCAAATTTGGCACAAATCTCATCTACTAGACGGGTTATTTGTCGAATGTTTTCTTGGAGTCTGTCGTTTTCTTCCAAACTTTCTTCAGTTCTTTGATTTACAAGGTATAATTCAAAGTCCTTTGCAATTCTTTGAAACTTAGCAAATTCGGAAAACACATGTTCTTCAATTGCTTTTATTTCTTGTGTACTACTATGGGTGCCAATGTTTTTGTCTCTTACTTGTTCTAATGATTTAACTTGTTGGTCCAACTGAGTATGGAATTCTGCTATCCTTTCTTCATACATGGTTTGTGCCTTCGAAGTTAGTTTCCGAATGCGTAAACTTGACATTGACCGGAACGTCTCACTTGGTAGCTTGTAAGTTGTCTTCCACGATTTTTTACTATTCTGTCCTTGATGACTTATTCATGACAGATAGCGAACCTGATTCTTATAACCTTTATTGCAGGTAAAAACTGAAAATATACAATGAGTAACATAGTTTTAGACTTGTACATAACACACAAAATACTGTTAATAACATTGTCAGGATTAAACATTGCCTAAATCAATGAATGAAAAACTGGGTACATTCATATATATATATATAGCACCATGAATACTGAAAGATTCAATATATAATTTAATGTAGAGTATTTTTGAAAATATGATATGAAAACTTGCCCTCAATTTGGTAAAATTAAGGTTTGTAAGAAAAATCGTTCTTCAGAATTCCTAAGCTTTGAAATCTGCGAAAATATTTATTTTTTACATAAATCTACCACAAATTACCAGAAAGAAAAGAATTATTATCATTTCATACTATAAGACAGTATAAAACATGAAAACACTTTACTTACATCGTGATGGAAGAGGATTTATACATCTTGAAAAGCAGATTTCATTACCGGAAGAAAAACAAAACGTGCAGAAAAATTTCTTATTGTAAAAATCAGTTTCGGTTACATTCCAGTAAATTCTTAAACCTTAACAACACAAATGGACTGAAAGTTCCATACAGTGGCTATATTGAAGCTGAAGTAAAACTGCCTAACAGCAATATGGTACCGCTTACAGTTCTATTCTTGGTTGTTAAGAATACAGAATATAACAACCAAGTACCTGCTATAGTGGGTATGAATATAATTAGAGAATGTGCTAATGTGTGTTACCATGATGACATAGATCACATTTCAAATGAATGGAATACAGCTTTCGAAGTGACACAAAGTACGAATGTGGGTTTTGTAAAAGCAACAAAGACATTGTTTTACAACCTATGGAGATTAAAACTGTAACAGGAATAGTTAAAAAAACCACGTCAAGTAGTAGCGGCTGTAACAGAAGACACGGAAAACGCAGATCCACATAAACCGACAGTGTGTCCACAAGTGGTGTCCTTAGAAAATCCAAGCAAAACAGCAAGAATCCCTGTCAGCGTTTGCAACCTTTCAGCAAAGGTATTGAAAATACGTGCCAAGTCACCAATATGCCAACTGCAGGAAGTCAGTGTTCTCCGCGCAGCACCTATGTTTGAAAACAAAGCATCAAAATCTGAAGATATACTTACCTCAGTAGGTCCATCTGCATTTGTCCAGCAGCAAACACATCAAATACCAGTATAATATCTACATCAAATACCAGTATAATATCTACATCAAATACCTGTATAATATCTACATCAAATACCTGTGTAATATCTACATCAAATACCAGTATAATATCTACATCAAATACCTGTATAATATCTACATCAAATACCTGTATAATATCTACACACATCAGGACTAAACCCGGAACTAAAGTCAAACTCTTGAATCTGTTCGAGAAGTGGAAATCTATATTTCCAACAACGCCACTGGACTTGGGACACACCACAGCAGTTTAACATAAAATTGAACTTAGCAATCCTGAACCTTTTAAGGAACCTTACAGAAAGATACCACCAGCATTATTCCAAGAAGTGAAACAGCATCTTCAGGATATGTTAGAAATTGGAGCCATAAAAGAGCCCAAAAGCCCATGGTCATCGAATGTGGTGATAGTCAGGAAAACAGATGGCACCATTAGGTTCTGCATTGACTTCCGTAAGTTGAATAACCACACAAAGGAGGATGCCTACGGTATTCCATTTGTAGAAGATACTTTGCATGTACTTTCCGGAGCAAATTCTTCAAGATTGATTTTAAGTCAAGATACTGGCAGGTGGAGCTAGAAGAAGAAGACAAAGAAAAGACAGCCTTTCAGGTTTTGGGGTTAGGCTTCTATGAATGCAATCGCATGCCATTTGGTTTATGTAACGCCCCAGCCACATTTCAGAGGTTGATGGAGCGTTGCATGGGCGACTTAAACCTGAGAGACTGTCTGATCTATCTAGATGACGTAATAATTTTCAGCAGTGACGTCATCAGCCACCTAGAGCGACTTGACAGTGTTTTTCAGCGCTTAGCGGAGTTCAACCTCAAGATAAAACCCAGTAAGTGTGAATTCTTTAAAACAGAGACCACCTATCTGGGTCATGTTGTATCCGCTGACGGAATAAGGGCTGATCCTAAGAAAACTGAAGCAGTTCAAAATTGGCCGACGCCAAAATCAAATAAAGAAGTCAGACAATTCTTAGGATTTGCGGGATATTATCGTCGTTTTATCCGGGGCTTCGCTAACTTAGCAAGACCTTTAAACGACTTACTTGTAGGACAGCCGACCAAGAAACAGAGAAAATTGCCCGCGAAAAAGATGAAAAAGACACACTTTAGGTGGGAGGCAGCTCAGCAAAAGGCTTTTGATGAAATCAAGAAGCAGTTGTGCAATCCTCCAGTACTTGGTTATGCAGATTATACAAAGCCCTTCGTAGTTCACACTGATGCGTCCTCGTACGGCCTCGGGGCAGTATTATATCAGCGCCAAGATGAGAAGGACCGGGTGATCGCCTATGCCAGTCGCAGTCTGAAAGCAAGTGAGAGGTGTTATCCAGCTCATAAACTCGAATTTTTCGCCCTTAAATGGCCGATCACTGAAAAGTTTTACCACTACTTGTACGGCTGGAAGTTCGAGGTTGTGACGGATAACAACCCTCTCACCTACATAAACAGTACAGCCAAATTAGATGCCACTGGTCAACGATGGTTAGCAGCTTTATCCAACTACAGCTACACCATTACCTACAGAAAAGGTAAAAACCATTCTGATGCTGATGGTCTGAGTCGATGCATTCCAGCAGATGTTATCGATGCGGTCACACATTCGGCAATGGCAGAAACGATTCCTTTGTCAGATACTGTTCGCGATCCACAAACCATACCAGTGAATCAAACTCGATATTCCAGATGATGTCATTCGATCGAACAGTTTGTCTTCAAACGACTGGTATGCTGCGCAAAGCCAGGATCTCACTATTTCACAGGTAGCTGATAAAATAAACAACGGTACCATACCGGCTCAGCCTATGAGTCGTGAACTAAAAACGTACCTGAAAAAAGTGCCTAACTTAGTTAGCATTCAAGGTGTATCATATAGGAAGACAAGTGCATCTGGGGAGGAACGACCTCAGTTGTTACTTCCAGAGAATCTTCGAAATGAAGCTCTGCACACTGACCTTGGTCACCAAGGACGAGACCGTACCACCGCACTGTTCAAGGAACGTTTCTACTGGCCAGGTATGGACAGCTTCATTGCAGAACAGGTTCGGAATTGCGAACGCTGTATATACCGGAAGTCTAAAGGCGCTGTCGCAGAAATGATACCCATAGTATCAACAACGCCAATGGAAATTATATTCATTGACTTTCTGTCGTTAGAGCAGTCCAAAGGCGGTTATGAAAATATTCTTGTGCTAACGGACCACTTCACAAAATACGTCCAAGCATATCCTACCCATAATCAGACAGCAAAAACCACAGCCCCCATCCTGTTTCATAGCTTTGTTGTACATTATGGGTTCCCTGCCAGAATACACAGCGACCAAGGCCCTAACTTTGAATCCAATGTCATCAAGGAACTTTGCAGTCTGGCGGCGGTTGAGAAAACCAGGACCACGCCTTACCACCCCATGGGCAATGGAATAGTAGAGCGTTACAATCAGACATTACTTAAAATGTTCGGCACTCTAGAACAAGACAAGAAATCAGACTGGAAGGCATATATCCCGATGCTTGTACATGCTTATAATGCCACTCAACACGAGAGCACTGGATACTCACCCTTCTCTTTAATGTTTGGTAGACATCCCCGTCTAGCCATAGATGCTTTCCTTGGTCTGCCTACTGACAGTTTGTCATCCAGCATTCATTCAGAGTATGTGATGAAACTACTAGACCGGCTTACGTATGCGTATGAAAAAGCTCGAGAGGTCGCGAAAAAGGCATCGGCTAAGAACAAAGGTAAGTATGAGAGTCGTGCTAGAAGTTCTGTGTTGTGTCCAGGAGACCGGGTTCTAGTCAGAAATCAGAGGGAAGCAGAAACTGGCCGATCGATGGGAACCACATCCATACATTGTACTTCGCCAATCAGTTGAAGACTTCCCAGTGTTTGAGGTCAAGCGCGAGGGAGCACGATATAGAAAGTCTAGGACTTGACATCGTAACCTCCTACTCCCGTTTATGACCATAACTAACACAGAAGAGGTGCCAGAGGTGATGACAGACGAGGACAACAGCTTGGCGGAAGGCAATGATACATCAATGACACAGGACAACACTGAAACCAGTAGTGCCTCTGACTCTAGTCCAGAGAGTGTGGATGGGCCACATGTAGCCAGACCTACCCGACAACGCAAAAAGCCTAAGTGGATGACATCTGGGGAATGGAAAATGGATTCATAACTTGATACAAAAGTGATATTTATTGACTGTAAGTGTAACAGTTGTGACTGATGAGTTGATTGTGATTGTATGAAAATTTAAATACATGCGTTTTGTACATATCTATGCGTTGTAATACATTATAATTGTGATGTTTAGCAGATATAGCAATGATAACTACAAATAAATTGAGGTTCAATTCTAATGACTTCTGTAGTATATGAGATATTTAACGCTTTGATGATGCATTTAATGTTGATATGTTACCTACATTGTTGTGAGTTGTGTAGATTGTGTACGTACTTGTAGATTTAATATCTAGGATAGGGACACTCAGCAGATTGTAGCCCACAAAGCGTGTTCATTTGCTTTTATAATAATTATAATTATTGATTGTCTTTTGCGCGTCGTTGTATAAAAGTTGCATTTTAAAAACATATTAACATAGGCTAAAAGTCAGGAGCCTTTTTATTAAAGCGGGGAAGTATGTCATAGGATGAGATTACTCAGATTTCTGTTGTAAACTAGTTTTCTAGTTTTGCCCTAATCTGTAAATTGTTCTCATGGTCATTCAATCAAATCTAACACTTCACAAGTTATACTAATCCACTTATTATTAACCTGTCACGCATGACTTAGCGTCTCATGACTATGTCAAGGTGCAAGAAATATCATTACGTTTATATCGATTGCACATTGCAGATGGCTAATACATCAATGTAATATTCATTTGTTGCAGGTTAGTTGTTTTTATTATAATAATATTTATTATTATCAAGAGTAATATTTTATAATATATAGGTTTAGAAATATACCCTTAAATTCATTATTATAGAAAAATATTATTTTATATTTGTATGGAAATAAAATGTAATGTTATCAGTCATACCAATCATTGTACATTATAATGTTTAAAGAAATATGATTAAGTTTATATTGATTGCACATTGCAGATGTCTAATAAATCAATGTGATATTCGTTGCAGTGTTGATTGTCCTCGGACGGAAAACCCATAAACAAATAAAACAACACAAATAGACACATAGGTCGACTGGGCTACGTTGACAATCTTCGTCTTATACTAAATTATTTGTATTCTAATGGGGTAACATAATTTCAAGTACTAAAATACATTTTTCAGTACTCAATTATTTAAAATAAGATAGGGTAATACCCAATTCTGACTGAATCCTTATCTGTTGCTCTGGACATATTATTCAGCATGTGAACTTAACACCCCCTGTACGTGCAATTTGCAGATGATAAATCAAATTTCAGAGAAAACATGTCGGACAAATTACTTATTACAGTAATTTATTTACAAATACTCATATCTTTTAAGGTCAGTTTCAACATTTAAAATATCGCACAAGATACAATGATATTTTGTACGTATCATGCGCTGTTACAAACGATTCCTAATGGCAATTATTTGGCCAAATTAGTAGGAATTTGGTTAAGAATGTAGAAAAATCTGTAAAAATGGCAATATTTTATGTAAAAAAGTACTGATCAATTAATGTTTTTGCAATTATTAATGTACGACCTAATGTATCTGCCATTTTTCTTTGTATATCTGCTTCATGTGTTGTTTAAATGCACCAAATACGCGTTATATTGTTATTTTCGTGGGACAATATAATGGAAAATTGATAAAGCCCTAACTTTAAGGTGATAAAGTCCAAACTAATTTGTAAAACTGAATGGATAATAACCAAACTTGTGCAAGAGTGCTTTATGTAAGTGATATAAATGTATGCATTTAAACTATTTAGAGCGAGATTTTAACATTGTTGCCACAAAGGTTCACTAAAGCATTGTGCAACAATTTTATGAAAGGCGTAAAAAAAAAAATTGTTTCAGGTAACATGCCCAAAAAAATTAGGGTATGTAGGTCGGTATTTTTTTTTTTTTGGTAAATGGTCAACTTGTAGATTCTAAAACTGAACAAATATTCAAAACGTATCAATAATATCCATAAACACTTTTTAAAAGTGGATGCTATCAAAACAAAACACTTATTTATCCAAAAACACATTTAATTATTTAAAAAGGTAAATAAACCAAACATCAATCTGACAAACCCAATAAAATGTTCTAGGGTCGGGGCATTTTTTTAGGGTAGGTCGGGTTACCTGAAACAAACAAAAACATTTTACGCCTAAACGCCATTGTCAAGGTTCTGATCACATTAATACTTTACTGCTGGAGAATTATTCAAAGGGACTGCCAATATAAAATACGGAAAATGTGCGGGACCAGATCTGATCTTAAATGAATTCATAATAAATGGCAGAGATGAACTTCCTCCGTATTTGCTTAAATTGTTTAATAAAATATTATGTCTTGGATATTTTCCAGATAAATGGACCAAATGTTTTATTGTACCTATACATACAAAAACAGATTTAAATTACACAATTTAAGAGTGATAACTATGTTAAGTGTCATAGGTAAAGTGTTCACAAATTTGATTAAAAGTAGGCAAATTGGGCAATTCCTCAGACAATCCTGGTTTGCACTTTTTTCAGTTTTTATATTGGCAGTCCCTATGAAAAATTCTTCAGCAGTAAAGTATTACTGTGATAAAAACCTTAACGATGTTTACTTTCATAAAATAGCATGTGGAAATACAACTGCCTAAGTTTTTCCTACCAACATTATATATAAACACTTTTATTATTACTCAGTTTAATTTCTTGTACATGTTTATGTTTGTGGCAATTTTAAACATCAAATGCTTAATAGGTATACATGTACTTTCCTGTCCGAAAACTGCTAGTTTCAATTTGAGTTTGCTGAATCTAGAATATGTAGATAAGAGGCGTAATGAAAGAAGAAACAAAGTACACTATTATATTAATTTTGTTTTATTTGGAATCCCATAACTTGTACAATTAGCATGCAATGGAAGCAGGTAAAATGCATGGATACAATGACTAACTCAACCCATACTAAGTAGTTATATAATTATGAACAAACAAATAGACAAACTAATGCAAAAAAACAACAACTTAAATATCAGATATACATGTATATGTACTGAAATAGTTTTGCTTGTAAATTAAGAAATTATGGTATTATGATTTTCAAAAGAAATTACCAAAAACTGCTACACACTTTGTGCATAAGCCAAGAATTTTGAAAACATTCATTTTCAAACAGTATGCTAGTGTGTGTCAGTTTAATAAAGAATAGTTCTAATTAATTATATCAAAATTGTAACAAAATGTTAGTGTTTTCTTATCAAAATGAAGACTGAACCAAATGATAGGAAACATCTGACAAATTCATGGTTGCTAGGGTGCCTTCCTAGAATTGGTAAGTAACTAAGTGAATGGCTGATCTCTACATTATATGGCCTTTATTTAGTAGGAGAGCCCTTAAATGTATAGATAAAAGTCTCGTGTTGAAATTGTGTTCATTTAGGGTATAAATGCCGGTTAGCTCTTAAGTGGCCAAATATACAGGAAAAGAGGCTATAGAGCATCAGATATTGCCAACACTCATGTTGACCAACGTTTGAAATGTTTTTCCTTACATTTTATCACCTTCTGTTGGTACATAAGCATTACGATTAATACACACATGCGTACAGGAATATACGCAGTTACGCCCCTGCAGAAGTAATGATGTTGCAACATTTTTGTGTTAGTTTATTTGTTACAAAGGTATACTGCATAAAACACATTACAACATATATCATTAATATACATAGACAAAAATAGTCAACAATGTTATAACAAAAACTATCCATTTATTCAAATACAAACATGCTTTCTTACAAACTTTCAAAGATGACATATAGTGGTCTTTTTATAAGAAAAATACAACAAAACCGGTACCTCTTTATATATTACCCTGTTATAGCTTGAAAAAAAGTTTAGTACAAATCTGACTAAAGTTTGAGAAGTTAAAAATCAAACAAAAACTTACAATTGGTAAACAAAGCATTACACAAGACTGAAACATAAAACTCTTTGTAGCTTTCAAGTTGTTACCAAACCCATTAACAAGAGCTGTCAGAGGACATCGCGCTTGACTATTAGAAGTATTTCAGTTGGTACATATTTTGGATAGTGGAAGAGGCATAAATTTGTTAAAATACAAAACGTTTAAGTGAAGCCTTGTATAGTTTATACATTTTTGGAACAAAACCTTTAACCACAAGTCTATGTAAAAAGTGGGCTAACTCTGTCAAAATAAAATAGTTCCAAGTTTCAAGGGAATAACTTGTGTAGTTTTGAAGTTACAAAACTTTTGAATGAAATCTTTAACCAGAAAATCTAAGTGAAAAAGGGGCATAACTCTGTCAAAACGCAAAACAGAGTTATGGGGAATGTTGCCCCTGACACTGGAGTTGATGACAAAAGTATATTCCAAGTTTCAAGTGAATAACTTATGTAGTTTTGAAGTTACAAGACTTTTGATTAAAAACTTTAACCACATTCAGACGCGGACGCCGACGCCGGGGGTAGTAGGAAAGCTCATCTATTCTTCAAATAGTCGAGCTAAAATTGAAATCGATAAATGGAGCAAACACACAAGCCTCAAACAAATGAATCATTCATTCACAGACTCAGTTCAAAAGTTGGTATGAACATGTGAAATGCACTGGTACAGTCGCTGGAGTAATATGTGTTATATTGGCTGCAATCTACGCCGTGTATAGTGGTTGCATTCCCATTCCCATTCACCGTAAGCACATTCTTGCAGAATATTACAATAATACTTTCAACTGCAAGAAATTAAATAAAGTTCTATGTGAATAAGTAGTCATTTGGATAAACTACTTTACATTATTATGACTTGTGCCCAGTCTTAACGAACAAATTATAAAATCAGAGGACCGTCCACCAAGCCGGATCACAATTAAGTGGACCATAGTTTGGAAATTTGCTGTCACTCTTTTGTATTCAATCTGTTATATAAATAACTAAAAACAATAATGTTGTCTAGATTTTTTTTCTCTCATTAACTTGGGAATCCTTTTTCTCTACTACATTGCTCCTGGCATTGCAAGGGACCTTAACTTGATGGACCGCTAGTCCAGTATGCTTACAACTTTTGATGGACCTAGCAATAATTTGGTGGACTCAGTCCATGGTCCAGTAGTTTGTCATGAAGACTTGTGCATGTGGAAATTATTGTTTCTGTGCCACCCAGTTAAATTCAAAGTATCATATGTTAATAGTACATGTATGTGTCTACAGGATGATATACAATATATGTGTATGACTTGGTAAGTTTACCGAACAGAACATTCTGATTTATAGTGAAAGCCCTTAAAATCAACATAAAATCCATTGACCTGCCTGCAGCCGTAGCTGGCACCAAACCATTTATAAATAGCATACACAACCTATCGGATACTTAGAAATTCAAGTGTAAGTAACATACTACAATATATTCACTTACTGCAATTTTTATCTTTGAAATTAGTGACCTTAATAATTAAGGCTTGTGTACCACCAATACAAACAGGGGCGTAGCTTCCTTTAGGCACGTGCCTATACATTTTTTCACGAGATGACAAATTTAAATATGCCAAAAATGCAATAAAAACAAGAGGGGGGATGGGGGTAAGGAGATCTATTTTGGCTGTGTTGATACTTCATTGTTTAACGAGTCGATTACGTCAATATGAAATAAATTTCATGAAACACACGCATATTTTATAATTACTTTGTAGACTCAGGGTTTAGCTGAAGTTAGTTGTTTGTAGCCACATACGAGTATAAACACTCCTGGCCCAAATTATCGCTTACAGCATCATTTTGTAGATTCCACCTATTGTGCCTATACATTTTTTTAACCCAAGCTACGCCCCTGACAAAGTATTAGCATATATCACCCTCTAGCATATTAAACTGCAGAGAAAAGAACATTGGTTTAAGATCCTTACTTTACACACTGTGCAAGACAAATAGGCCTATTGACTATTGTTCACAAGCCACTAAAACTTGTGTATCCAGTAAATACACAGTATCTTACTTTTTAACTCCAATATAGCTGACAGTTTTTCCCGTCTTCTTTAGCTGTTCCAGGAGTTCTTCTGCGCCCAATTCAGATGTTACTGTCACCTTTTGAGTTGAAAGATCAGCCTTTATGTTTGATACTTTATCTGAAAGAATGACACAAAAGTTCTTGTAATCATTTTAATAAAGAATCAAATAAAATGCCATGTTCAGTGCATTACTTGTGGACTAAAATAAATTCAGCTTACGAAATTGGACACATTTGCAAAATGTCTATGTTTGCAATAAATATGCATTAAGCTGTGAATATTATATACAGGACTAGGGTCGATAAGGGCCGATTTTGGCCTCATGTTGAAAATTAACGAAATTTGTATCACTGAATAGGCCATTTTTTCAATTTTTAGGATGTAATATTTTTAAAATCTTTCAACCACACATATGTTTACGTTACAACTACAAACGCGACTACTGTGTAAGTGTTCTGACGTAATTTGACGTTACTTTTGGAGTTGACGTTGTGGTGTATTTTTTGGTGTGCCGTTGATGCTTAATACTCTACTAATTACAAACACACGTCCAACAAATCCAACTCAAGTTTAGAGATACAGATTATTAAAATGTATTGCATGTAAAAATAATGATTTTGTGTTGTTGCATGTTGAAAAGTCAATGATTTGCAATATTACATGGAAAATTCAGCCATTTCCGACAATCCCGCATTAAAATTAAGTTGTTGTGTTTTTTTATAACTCGGATCACTCTAAAGCATGCAAGGATATAATATTTAATAAAATGTTAGTTGATCTCTTACAAACGGAAATTTTGACATGTGTACGTCACATTCAAGAAAATAACAACACATGACGCAGTATCAGACTTAGAAGCGGGCGTAGCGAGTGGGTCGGCTTTGCGATAAAGGCGTCTTATTTTTGATAGTATGAATTTTACAGACAGATTAAACTGTTAATCTAATGTATGAAGTGTTTCAAACTGAATTAGTCCGCTATTAATTTTTAAAGTAGACATTGTTCTTCTCAAACCCTACTAATTGCGCGGTAATGGACACGACCAGGCCTTCGTATTGTATAATTTACATCTACACTGTATTAAATACGAGTAAGCAAAAATAATTCAACATTTTAGTATATATTAGTATATATAACTATTAGTATATTATAAGTTTAAACTATAGTTATACATTTCAAAACGAAACTATTTTAAATATATATTTGCTTGTAATTAACATCAGGTATGACAACGCATATTATAAAATTGAAATCCGAAACGCGTATCTGAATTTTGATGTTCAAGTGACGTAATCACATATATTGACAGTTAAAGGCCTTGTTTAAGGAATGTCTGGCCTCTCCACAAGGGTAGTCCACTTTGTGTATTGGTCAACCATAAAATATCTGCAATCTTTTTTCTCAGCTGACTGATCAGTGGCTGAGTGCACTGTTTCAACTGCAGCAGTGTATTGATTGATCTGAGCTGATAAGGGTCGCCACTGTGAACACAGCAGGGTGCCAATACACAGGAGTACAATACCCCATTGGAGGGGGGGGGGGTCAAATAACGAAGGATTAAACTTGGCCTTTAAGATGCAATGTTTTTCATGTAAATCCAGCCAGATCTGCTAAAAAAAGCGCCTGATATTTATGCTGACATGCACAACAATATGTCATCAGCATGAAAAGCGTGGATGTTTTGACCGCGATTTATATTATAAACATTTTGTAGCGCAGAGAACTGTGATATCCTTACTTTTGTATAAAATTCTAAATTGAATGATGCTGAAAAATGTGAACAGTGGTTCGTGTGAAATGAAACATATTTTATTTAACAGTGTATTTATCATGTACATGTATGTAACATGTGGTCTATACGAATGATACTAATGATGGTGACAACTGGTTTAGGTTTCCCGAAGTCTGATACATGAACACGAATGCGGACTCAACAGCTAACTTTAGAATATAGCCTACATTTTGAGCAGAGGTAGACAGTTATGTTTAAAATAAAAGTGATGTATTTGGATTGATTTATATATCGATCAGGATCTAAATAAAATTTAGAGCATTTTTTGAATATTGGAAGATACTGTGGATTTCCCGACCAATTATTCAGCAAGCAACTATATTTTTTATTCATACAATATCAACTTTTGAGAATTCTGATTTTTTGTTTCATATGTTACATAGAATATCGATTTTAAATTCACGAGTGATCATACAAATTTATATTTTCACGAGCCACGGGTGAAAATATTTATTTTCTAAGATCACGAGTGAATCAAAAGTCAATATTCAACCAAAACTTACACATATACACATGCCAATTTTATTTCTCTGATAATTTCCTATAAATCACTGGAAAGCATTAAAAAAAAGGGCCCATCTTCTTCTTTAACACATGTAAGATAGGCCCTTTTCATTCTAAGGTGGCGAAATGTTGTTTAATCTTAAAAACAAAAGAAAATTCTTTTAACTATAAATCTTAACATCATGAAGTTTATATATATTTTTTTATGCCCCCACCATCAATGATGTGGGGGCATACAGTGTTGGCCCTGTCCAAAACTGTACTGTTCGCGCTACACCACTACAGTTATCTTAGGTTAGCTATAAGACGTAATAGAATCGTCACAATTTTTGGGAAAGAACTTCTGACGTAGATCGGTAAGAATCTTCAATCTTGAAAAAAACTACACGATTTAATGTGTTAGAAATTATTTTATAAAATGTTTCAGACGAAAGTGTAAGTATGAGAGTATTATAAATCTACAGAATAAATATATGGAGTATAATGACTACTGTACAGTATGTACAAGTGTGTCCTGGTTTAAATAGTTTAAATACGTTGTATTTCGAGCAACATCATGCCTAATGGAAAATGGAATGTGGCAGTGCTGGTAAATAACGTATTTGGAGCTAGGAAAATCACGTAATTGGAAAGAGTGTCAAACTAGTGTAGTGTGTTATGATTATGTTCAAATCGAACATAATTTGATATAATGCATGTTTGATTATTGATATATCAAATCAGGTAAGATGTTGTTTGTTTTTTTTTATATTAATGCATATAGGAAAGTATTTACAGTAAAATATAAGCCGATAATGCTAAGAAACGGTAGATGTATATACCAACAATATTCTTAATTGTTTGATTTAGTAGTAATAACATCCGGGGAAGCTACTGAACGACACGGTTAAATGCGTATACACAGGCGTGTTGTGTTGGATTACTGGTGTTAAGTGCATTAACAAAAGATGGTAAACTGCAACTGAAGTGACATCACTGAGCCAAGAATGACAAGTTGCTTACTAATCAATTAAGAATTTCAGTTAAAAGCCAATTTCCCCGAATGTCTAAATTTACAAAAGTTTATTTTTAACCAACAGCGCATACGAGCACCAAAAAGATAATAACACAACAAAAAGACTGATTTAAATTACATGTCTCTTTGAAAAATGGTTGTGGTACTCACATGAGATGACAGTTAAATTTTACAACAAAAGAGAAAAAATTGACAGAAATCGTTGTTTTCGATGAAATGCACGCTGTCTGAACGTTCCGCGTGACGTCATACGTCCGCGCGATGGTTCGATATTCATGTCAACGTTGAGCGCACGTCATGATCTAACGACAGGCATGATTGGTATTGTTTGTAAATGAAATAAAAAAATCGTCAATTTTATGGGCCAAAATCGGCCCTTATCGACCCTAGTCCTTTGCAATCAACCAGTGTTAGCTATTTGTCTTAAATAAAAACAAATGTTTTGATTCTCTGACCAGTAATAATTAACAGTGGTGTGTGTCAATTCAATTCCAATATGAGTTCACACCTCATATGATTTATTTTTTAATCAGCAATGATTGCTCTGATTAGTTCTGTGTTATATCAAGATGTTGATACTCATGTATCAATACAGTCGAGCTACTTTTACTTGGATTGCTCTGATTAGTTCTGTGTTATATCAAGATGTTGATACTCATGTATCAATACAGTCGAGCTACTTTTACTTGGATTGCTCTGATTAGTTCTGTTTTATATCAAGATGTTGATACTCATGTATCAATACAGTCGAGCTACTTTTACTTGGATTGCTCTGAGTAGTTCTGTTTTATATCAAGATGTTGACACTCATGTATCAATACAGTCGAGCTACTTTTATTTGAGCAACAGTAATTTTACCTCAAGCCTCAATAACTTCAGCACAGATGTAGGTCCCTAATCATACATACTGGTTCTATCAATTTTTACCCTCTATAACTTGAGAACTTCAATAACTGGAGCAATCCTGTAGCTAATGAAGTTTTACTGTATTTTTTAATCTGAGAACACTGTTTTAACAAGACCGTACCTCCCAATTTTCCAAGGACCCTTTTGGCGGCCCCTGAACATCCCTCGCAAGTCATCTCCATCTGGAATTCGTGTGTCTAAAAATAGCCAAAAAAAAAACACTGCTATGAATGTTGTTCAAAGATGTGTACAAAAAAAAAACCAAGACAAATTAAACAATAAATTATGTTTCTGTTTAATTTAATAATTGAAATTAATTTTGGTAGCATAGCTTGTTAGCGCTGGGCGAATATTGAGCTACTTTTTATATGGGCAATATTCACTGCAGCGCATAACTGGGGAAGGACTATTTATGTGGTGGACAGTTTTCCTTCTTTTTCTATATTGTTCCGACAGGATTTTGATCGCAACTTTCACGCCCCGAAATTAGATAGTTATTGTGGACGGATTGCAATAAAAGTTACATACCTGGACAGATAAACCATTCCTAATTAATGTTCCATAAATATTTGTATGATAAAACTTTCATTTTGTATGCCAGACCAATTTAAACCTACACATTATAGCTTTTTTTAACAAATCTCGCTGTACTCCCCTGTGTAAACTTAAATCGATATTCTGCTATGCTGTATAAGTGTAATGGCCATTCCATGATGCGTGCATAAATCGCAGGATATACCCCTCATCCAAAACAGATGAATAAATAAATAACTCTTTATACATTATACATGTGTTGCTATAATTTTTATGAATAGTACATTTATGCATAAAACAATACATAACATATTATTGTCATTAATGATTATTTTCAGTTTCTATTATAAATTAAAAACCTAACAAAAAAAGTAGACCAACTTTAAATTGACTATACAATTACCGGGAATTTAATTTTCTTCCTGGCATACAACATATAACAAACCAGAAATTAATCAATACTGCTGGCTTATTATAACAATAAAACATTTGTCTATCAAAATAATTCAAATTTATAAAAAAAAAATCAAAAGTTTAAACAACAGTTGTGTCAACAAATTGTACATGTCATTAGCCATCTATATTCTGGCAATACACCTATTACCGTGAATCTCAATATCATCCAATCAGAATTCAGAAAAATCATGTTCAGGTTTAAACAAATGATACTGTACAAAACTTCAGTCATAGTACATTTTATTTAATGCAAAGTAGTGAAATATAGAAAAATATCAGTGAGATATATCCCTCTAGCACTCACAGTGATGGACTACTTTTTAGCTCATCTGAGCACACAGTGCTCATGGTGAGCTTTTGTGATCGTCCATTGTCCGTCGTCCGTGTGTGCGTCCGTCGTCAACTTTTCATTCAAACAACATCTCCTCCTAAACCACTTGGCAGATTTTTACCAAACTTCACAGGAATGATCATTGGGTGACCCTCTTTCAAAGTTGTTCAAATCGTTATGGTCCACAGCATATGTAGGTCACCAGAGCTTAAAATAGATATTTAAAGTGTAAACTTAAAAAATCTTCTCTGAAACCGCAAGCCCCAGAGGTTTCATATTTGGTATGTAACATCCTATAGTGGTCCTAATCCTATACAAAGATTGTTCAAATTTTGCCCCTGGGATCAAAACTGGCCACGCCCCGGGGGTCACATCGTTTATATAGAATATATAGCAAAATGACTTTAAAAATCTTCTCCTCTGAAACCACAAGGCCCAGAGGTTTCATATTTGGTATGTAACATCCTATAGTGGTTTTCTACAAAGATTGTTTAAATTATGCCCCTGGGGTCAAAACGGGCCCACCAAGGGGGTCACATGGTTTATATAGAATATATAGCAAATGACTTTTAAAATCTTCTCCTCTGAAACCGCAAGGCCCAGAGGTTTCATATTTGGTTTGTAACATCCTTTAGTGGTCATTTACAAAGTTTGTTCAAATTATGCTCCTGGGGTCAAAACGGGCCACGCCCGGGGGTCACATGGTTTATCTAGAATATATAGCAATATGTTCTTACAAATCTTCTTCTCTGAAACTGCAAGGCCCAGAGGTTTCATATTTGGTATGTAACATCCTTTAGTGGTCCTCTACAAATATTATTCAATTTATGCCCCTAGGATCAAAACTGGCCACGCCCCGGGGGTTACATGATTTATATATACTTAAATAGCAAAATGACTTTAAAAATCTTCTCCTGAGACACCGCAAGGCCCAGAGGTTTCTTATTCGGTATGTAATATTGTATAGTGGTCATCTACAAATTTTGTTCAAATTATGCCCCTGAGGTCAAAACTGGCCACGCCCTCGGGGTCACATGGTTTATATAAACGTAAATAGCAAAAAAAATGTCTTTAAACATCTTCTCCAGAAACTGCAAGGCCCAGAGGTTTCATATTTGGTATGTAACATCCTAAAGTGGTCCTCTACAAAGATTGTTCAAATTATGTCCCATGCGTCAAAACTGACCACACCCCTGGGGTCACATGGTTTATATAAACTTATATAGCAAAATGACTTTAAAATTCTAATCCTCTGAAACCGCAAGGCCTAGAGGTTTCATATTTGGTATGTATATGTGGTCCTCTACATATATTGTTCAAATTATGCCCCTGGGGTCAAAACTGGTCATGCCCAGAAGTTCACATGGTTTATATAGACTTCAATAGCAAAATGACTATAAAAATCCTCTCCTCTGAAACGGCAAGGCCCAGAGCTTTCCTATATGTAGTACTCTCCAAAGATTGTTCTAATTATGCCCCTGGGGTCAAATCTGGCCACACCCCAAGGGGTCACATGGTTTATATAGACTTAAATAGCAGAATGACTGTAAAAAGCTTTACCTGAAACCGCATGGCCCACAGGTTTGTTGAGATTGTTCAAATTATGCCCCTGGGATAAAAATAAGCCACACCTTGGAGATGCAAATTCTAATTGGGTTACAAGGTCTCAGGTGAGCGTCCTTGGGCCCTCTTGTTTTAATTTTATTTGATTTGAACAATATTTAATTATAGGTATTGCCAGCATTTATCATACAGAATTACCAAAAAAGTAAAGTAGTGAAGATTAATAACACCGAATGTTAAGAATACCTCTCTAATATATTAAGTGTCTTTCCTCTTATTTAAGATATTTTCTCTTTCATTTTCCTCAGTTGTATTGAGCCAAGGAGACTAGAACAGACAATGCCTTGCGGGTACAAGTTTTACCCACAAGGCATTGGGGATCGTCATCTTGGTCCAAATTTAATTTTAGCATTCAAAGTATTTATTTTATCCTTTGCACTTTATTCCTCCATGCATATTACACTTGCACTTGTTGTTTACTCTTGCTAAGAACAGTGGTCTCCCTTTGTTTACATAATTGTTGTATTGCCCATTCTCCAATTCCAAAATATAACAAGAATCCGGTGTACCCTTAAGTAATAACTTGTGTTCATTAAGCACATAATAATATTGTTTTTTGTGTAAGTTGTATTAAGTTTTTATATCCAGTAACCACTCAAGTATTTAAGTATCCAATGTGTGTTCTTGTAAGTAGTGTTCAGCGCTTAAGTCTCCGCCATCTTGATTTCTTCAAATTCTTGACTGACTTTTAATCCAATTGTGTTGTTAAGTCCGAATAATTAATATAGACAACACTTTATATGTATAAGTATTAAATTTCAGAACACTCCTAACAGTACATCTTTTTTTGTTTTTCATTTTAACGTGCATCTACGAGTTTATCAGCTTACATTGCTTGCAAAAACACATGTGCGTTTGAATTTCGTGACTGTGTTAACTATTGTTTACATAATAACACCTATGCACACGCTATTTTAAGAAAAATGAATTTCGAAGAACTGAATGCACTTTCACTTTCAATATGTACTTTTATCATAAATATATTTAAAGCTAGCAGTGTGTGTTAACTTCTTGATTTAAAAGCTGCCCATTATTCAACGACTACATGTATCCAATTGTATTTAAACTTAAATAAATTTAGAAACACAGATTCTGCGTTGTCTATGAATATACTGTGTAGCATAGTATACTGTAAACACGCTGCAGTGATAATGCCTAGAGTCAAAAAAAAATTGCGATTTAAGTTGCTTAACTAGATCTAATACACGGCACACTTGATAGTAATCCAAGATGGCGCTGGAATGTTTACTAATCCCGATTACTACGCATTACAGAGAAAATAGTGTGGACGTAATACTGTAAATATCGTGTTGAAAATCCCCTAAATAAAAATAAAGAATATTCAAATAGCATATTAATTGTCTCCCTTTCAGGTGACGATATCATGCGTCATCACACCGAAAACAAACAAATATCCTCTATATATTTTGCTAAAATTTTAAATCTATTTTCTTTCATTATTTATAGTAACTGATAGTTCTTTTTAACAATGCTGTTGTAAACAAACTTTTAAAAGACTTGGACCTTTAATTGAGTTTATTTACCTTTAAAAACAACATACTTGAATGGAATCCAAAGTTGACTGCAGCCCGCAGCAACATTTTAACGAAGGGATGGAATTGGACAAAATTATTTGCACATGTGAATGATATTTATGTCTTTTGGAAATTCCCGGTAATAGGGATATCCCGGTAATAGGTGTATCGAGTATAGACTGGGTATACCAATTACCCGGAATGTTATTTTTGTACTGGCTTGCAAAATATAACAAAAAAGAAATAAATAAAGACTGCTGGCGTATTGTAACAATACAACATTCATGTATCAAAATAATTCAAATTTATCACACACAAAATCACAAGTTTAAACAACTGTTTTGTCAACAATTTGTACATGTCATTAGCCATCTGTGTTCTGGCAATACACCTATTGAATATCAGCTAATCAGAATTCAGAAAAATCATGTTCAGGGTTAAACGAATGATACTGTACAAATCATTATTACATCATATTTGCTAAAATTTTAAATCTATTTTCTATACATATTTATAGTAACTGATAATTTATGTTAAAATGCTGTTGAAAACAGCACTTTTACAAGATTTAGACGTTTAAAAGAGTTTATTTACATTTAAAACGACATTATTGAATGGAAACCAAAGTTGACTGCAGCTAGCAGCAACATTTTAACAAAGGGATGGATTTTGAACTAAATTGTTTGCGCATGTGGGCGAAATTTTTTGTCTTGGAAATTCCCAGTAATAGAGATATCCCGGTAATAGGTATATGGAAATATACATGTACCTTTTTTTTTGTTTTGTAGAACCTATGTAAATTGAATAAGCGTATGTCAAATACAGATCAAGAATACGGAACTTCCCAGGACAACACATTTTACAAAAAATAAAAACATCCCTGATAACTGATTATATTCTTGAAGAGGACATTAAAACAAAATAAAAACTCTTTATTTGATTTTAAAATGTTACCAAATAAGCAAGATATTGATATTTCAAAAATCGGAATTACAACTGCTTGTCTGTCAGTTTTTCACAATAAACACGCTATGGCACACACGTTTTGAAAGTAATGTGTGCATGTAATAGCTAAGTTATATTTAACATAAATATAAGCAATACTTACAACTATGATTGTATGATCTTAAGCATCTTTTCCTGGTAGTCCTCCATAAGTTTTACAAATCATTTTAATTATTCGGAATTAAAAATGAGCTGAATGTTACTTTGGAAATCATGCATAACAATAATCTGATTCTATAATTGACATCAATCCTAATTCATAACACTATTTGCTATTGATAGTTTTTAAGCTTCAAATGGTTAAAAGGTAGTTGTTGAAGAACAATATTTCTAAACAAACATCCAGTGTAACCCAATGTAATTTAAACCTCTTCTTCCGATTCCAAATCCTCAAGGGGAGAATATTGTTCTGTGAAGTTAGATGCTAGCTGCAGCTCGGATTCTGAATCAGACAGAAAAAGGTCCTGACTGCTTCTTAATCTTAGTTCCTCACTCATGACAATCTAAACAAAAAATGTATTTCAACATTAACGCCAAATCCCACTAAATCTTAATAATTCATTAATTGATTGAAAAACTATGTTGATAATGTGTACAGAATTTTAATTTATCCCAGTTTTTACTGCTGAAATAGTATAAAGAAGTGATCAACAAAATAAAACTATAAAGCATGTGGTTATTTTATAACTTAATACACGGGTAAACATTCGATTTTAGGAAAAAAACACCAGACGAAAATTTATCCGAATGTAAGTTGCATCCGAAATACTCAAAATAAAATGAGCTAGAAATTGACAATAAGGATCATTAAATATTGTCAAAACATAATTAACTGTCAAACTTATACTATAAATATAACACATATAACATTTACTTACGATGACATGCGGTCATTAGGCTAAAACCCAGCGAGAAATCGAATTCGTCGCGCGAAGACGTATCAAACATGTATAATATTTTGAAGAGTATTTGGCAGGGGAAACAACTCCCAATGCGAGTTATTTGAGGCCAGCGACAGGGGTATCTTTGAATGGCTAGCGCACGAAAGCGCATGATTTTACAACAAAAAACTATGTTACACGATACTCGAAATGGATTAAAATAATGCTTAAAACATTCCTTTTACATTCCTTTTAAGTTATTATTCATATATACATCATCCAAAAGTCATGAATATTTTCTTCTGAATAGGTAAAAGAAATTTGGCCATATGAATGAAATAAGACATTTATACCCAATCTTGGACCCCCTACTTGCTATTCCATGTGGTTAATTTGAATGGACAATGATATAACATTATTGAAGGAGACACCTGTTTCGTGACGTAAAAAAAATGGCGGCGTCCATTATCGTATAATTCCGCAATACACGCCGTAAAAACGGTAAAATTTTACAACAATGCACCACTAACGTTGTATTTATATGAGTTAATTCGATGCATTAATTCATTTTCTTCGACTCTTGAAAAAAGACTTGATAAAGATTTATTCAAATAAAATGGCAAACATACCCCCAAGTAACTTGATATTTACATTAATCATTATGACAGATACGATTTGCGCAGGCGCATATTGTGTTGTCCTGGCTAACGGAAGTAAATTACAGATTATTCATGTAACATATAATTTATATAATGTTTGAGTTTTTGGAAGGTTATTGTACCTTATTATTTTGATAATAAATCTTGGTTTCAAGTCTAATACTTTAAATAGCAAATGACTTACCTGAGTAGACATTTTCGGTGTCTGACGTGTTTACCAAGGTCGTGTCAGGAAGAGAAATATTCGGCCAAAATGGAAGAGAATTCAACGCGTTTGCAGCAACGTTTGCGACAATGATTTTATGACATACGTATTTAGTCTGGTCTCTGGATGTGGTAGGTATCAGGTTGTTTCGCTCCCAAGTAATTACCGCCCCCTAGTTATTTCGCCTCCAAGTAGTACCGCCCCTTGTCGTTTCGCTCCTAATTATGCTTATAAACAAAAAAAGGGTAAATTGTTGGGGGGGGGGGTATATTTCATTCAATAATGTAACAGTACATATGTTGTCCGGTCTCAGCTTGGCTCTATATCGATTGGCCGCTCGAGCCATGTAGCGTGGGTTGAACAGGTTCGGCTGACCGTCAGGAATTTCCACCATGGCATCTTCAACGAGCTCCCGGGCTGACTTGAATATGTTCTTACGTGAACCGTCAAATACCTGTTCCATAATTCATATATAAAGTTAATTGGTTAATTAATAAAAAGTATTATGTTATAATTCTGATCAATTTAAATAGGTGTACAATTATAAAATATTATAAACTAATTTAATTTAGGACTTTCTTTGTTTCATTGTTCTAATAATTTCTACTTATAGTGTTAAAGTGATGTAAAGTAAAGGTATACGACCATTATTAAAGGCTCATTTTCAAAAAAAATTAGACATGCAAGAAAACGCATACTATGCATACCTTCACTTTGGAACTCACTTTGTATCTGGCACATGGATCTGAAGGGTGCACGTGACGCTGTCTGCCTCCTTGGCGGAATTCGTCACCAACTTAAGAGACCGTATCTAAATTTCTTGCTTCTCACACTGCATGTCCACAAAATAGACGTCTTGAGAACTTTCTAAATTAAATTATGATTATTATTTTAGTACTGCACTGTTCTAAATTTAAAGTGGCATAAAACGCTACGTATTTGTACTTTTAATTTTGTGGTAATTAATGTAGTGTATGAGAAATGTCTGCTGGCTCCTGAAAATCCCTGTTGGTAATGTTGAAACTCAGGTCGTAATCGTCAATATCCTCGACCGTCTCTGTATCCGTGACACCTTCCATTTGTTCGGGTAGCATCGTGCTGTCACTTTTGTAGTAAGACCCCGCGCTCAACTCCATGTCCGCCGTGATCTCGACGTCTGTGTTCATTCTGGTGTCCGTGACCGTGCTGTCGTTCGGAGCGTCAGTTGTCGTCGTGCCCGTGCTGAAGTTCAGGTCAAACGTTTTGCCATGCGGAACGGAAGAGGATCCTGGTGATTCGGGATTTCCGGCGTCAGTGTCAAGGATCTTGCGTCACTGTCAACGTTGGTGTTCGTTCTCGTGTCTGTGGCCGTGCTGTCGTTCGAGAACGAGTTATTGCGGTCTACTTGCGTTCTTGTCGTGCATTTGCTCCATGTAAACGGAAGTGACTTTATTGTCTGCATTGCCCGCCGGTACACGTCTACCGGTATGCTTATTCCTAAAGATCACAGTAGTGAACATCTTACCAAACATGTTTTAAATATACTAACACAAACACACAAGAAGAAATGAAAAGTAGCTGTTTTCAAAATTGTTGATATATATTTATGCATGGAATGGTAATTTTACGTATTAAAGCGCACACATATTTACACGCAACGACACAAATATCTACATATTTGTAATTATTTAATCTGTCTATTATTGCATTCTCTGAGTTAACACATTGGAAAATAACATTCCTGTGTAGCTTGTTTTCTTATTAGCAATAAATATGTGAATCTATGTATGTGTTGTTGTGTTGTTGTCCTTTTATTTAAATAATATCAACTACCAATCATTATAAGTTTATTTTATTGTCATATTACAATCTTAATTGTATTATCACTGTAACATTAATTGCCATTATAATAGCGTAACTTAATGTCCATCAAAAACACACCGAATATACAAGTATGGCGATAAAGATTGTTATCAATTTTATGACCGGACACACTGCGGGAGTTACTAAAATTTCACCATATTGGTTAATTATAGTTGCGGAACATACTGCTATGATTTAATCAGTTTTTGAGAAACTGGTAAATATTTGAAAGTAATATTTGAAGCAGTTAAAGCAAACTGATTTATAAAATCATTATTCGTAAGGATGAATTGCATAACGGCTGTCTAATTCTAATATGTACAGCTATTGATATATATGCATGTATAAATGACACCCTGAGAAAGATACCACATTATTATGGTTATCTGCCATATATACCCCTTATATATAGTTACCACGGTAAATTAAAGTGACACTTTATTGGCAATCTGGAAAACACTGTCCCACAATTGAGCAGAACAGAACATGTGCAGGTGTTATTAATGACTTGCAATGTACATCGTCAAGTATACAATAAGTACAAAACATAATATTAAGTTAAGGTCGAATTATTATTAATATCTACCGGTTCGTATTCTAAGTGGATAGTCTTACTAGGTGTTGGTTTATCTATAACACCTGGCTCATTTTTTTTCACACAACCATTGAGGATATCCACACTTTGTAAAAATTTGAGCAACACATTTTTGCTAACAAATGAAAATGAATAAAGAGGAGAATAAATTAAAAATATTTAATATAATTTATACGTACATAAACATAACAGAACATACATTTTATTTACGACTTGTACAAAGTACATCGTCAGCAAATGTCATGAGATAGATGGGAAAGTCATATAAAGGAGAAATATAATTAACAATATAATATATAGCATTATTATGGCAGTTATTGTATGCTGACACAATAGTTACTCTCATAAACGTTTTAACACTTTGCAAAAGTATTTCAGGAAGTATCATAAATAAAAAAAAGTGCGGTCTATTTCGAATAATTTACAGTCAAACACATAATGGCATTAATCGTCTAACTTGTTATAATTAATTTGTACAAAGTCTTTCATTAAAAGGCGTTTTGTTCCAGTTATAGATACAAACGTATGGTACATACCGTTATCACAAATCCTGTGTTGCTATTGTTCGCAAATGTCACACAAAACGGCATGCTGTCTTGGTCGAACATTTTTATTACATTTAGTGCACGGAAAGAAATCCATTTTTAATGTCAACACAATCACAAATCTTATCTAATCCAACATACTAAAATGTTTACATATAAATTAATTTACTGCTTTAAGTACCGATCGAAACAGCTTTGTTATTTATACTATCTCATTAGTTTTTAACAGTTGGAAATAAGTGTGAACATTTTAAAGCAAAATTATAATTGCAATAAATGGTATACGTCTTATCGAAGAGGTCATCGCTACTTTGATGACGCTAATTATTAAATCAATCGTAATCCGAAATAGGTCACCGCTACTTTGATGACGCTAATTATTACGATCAATCGTAATCCGAAATATTTGAGTTTTTGTAATGGTCCAAATAAACCGCCGTTAATTATACTCCATATAACGTTTAGGAGGCGAAACTACCAGGGGCGAAAAAAAACTACCAGGGGCGAGACTACCAAGGGCGAACCAGTCTTGCTACATGAAATACATGTGAACATGTGAACGTCCTTGTTGATTTATGCACCTATCAATATTCCCTCGGCGGGGGTGGGGTGGGGGGAATATTGATAAGTTCATTATTACGTATACTATGTAATAGAACGGCATATCACGCGTTTGTAGATTTATTCGATGATGCAAATACATATAAAACTCAATGCAATGCATGCTTATGTAGCTAATGGTTAGACTGGACATTATTTGCATGCGTATCTAAATAGTTAGATATAAGAAACAAGAAATGTCTTTAAAAAATATTCGGCGTCTGTGGTAATTTTGTAAATAAGGAATGTAAATTAAACTTCCATCATAAATATTCAAAATAATGTAACTAAGACTACTCCGAATCACATACACTAATACTAAATAATACTAATAGTTTACGCCTCCTAAAATATCATTATATATACATTTTAATATTATATACATTACTTAATATATATGTGGTTTTTTTTACATCAACATTTAATATGTTATATGCTCTTCGGTAAATTAAGGAGTATCTAATAAAATTAAAGCAATATATTCAGCAACAGGAGATGTTTGTAAAAAATGTATGCCCCCCCCCCCGACTTGCAGCCAATGTGTGAATATATGCAAGTGTTAAGATTTTTTTAATTATGCAATCCCAAGCGAGGTCTCGATAGAATGGTATCTATGTATCTATGCGTTCTAAAGTTATTGAGCGGAAACCGTTTTTTTTTATTTTTAGTAATGGTGACCTTGACCCCACCCACCCCATATCAAATCCCAAGAGAGGTCTCAATATAAGGTATCTATGTATGAAGTTTCATTAAAATATCTCGGTGCGTTCTCAAGTTATTGAGCGGAAACCGTTTTTCTATTTTTAGCAACGGTGACCTTGATCCCACCCAACCCATATGCAATCCCAATCGAGGTCTCGATATAAGGTATCTAGGTATGAAGTTTCATTAAAATATCTCAATGCTTGTCAAGTTATTGAGCGAAAAGCGTTTTTCTATTTTAGTAGCGGTGACCTTGACCTTGATCCCACCCACCCCATATGCAATCCTAATCGAGGTCTCGATATAAGGTATATATGATTGAAGTTTCATTAAAATATCTCGATGCGTTTTCAAGTTATTGAGCAGAAACAGTTTTTCTATTTTTAGTAACGGTGACCTTGACCGTGACAACACCCACCCCATATGCAATCCCAAGCGAGATCTCAATTTAAGGTATCTATGTACGAAGTTTCATTAAAATATATTTATGCATTCTCAAGTTATTGAGCGGAAACCGTTTTTCTATTTTTAGTAACGGTGACCTTGACCTTGACCCCACTCCATATGCAATTCCAAGCGAGGTCTCAATATAAGGTATATATGTATAAAGTTTCATTAAAATATCTCGATGCGTTCTCAAGTTATTGACCGGAAACCTTTTTTCTTTTTTTAGCAACGGTCACCTTGACCTTTGACCTGTTGACCTCAAAACATACAGGCGTCTTCCTTTCCTCCCAAGTAACCAGCATACCAACTTTCATGATCGTAGGTCAAAGCGTTCTCTTGACATCGTGCGGAAACGAAATGGTCTATGGACAGACCGACCATCCGACCGACCGACATACCGACCGACGGACAGGTTCAACGCAAGATACCCCCACTTCTTCGACGGGGGGCATAACAAAGAACATGGCGCATAAACGGTAATATATACATCGACAATCCGGAACATACACGTATGTATGTATGTAGTTTCGAAGTTTATGAGGTCCTTCCGAGCCGAAGGTGCACTATGTGAGGACCCGGGGTGTATCCCAGGACCCCTGTCTAATTTACTTTTAGACTCATCGAAAGTTGGGACGAATTTTGAATCATAGTTGCGATTTCCAGCTATTTATCTTTTACTGAAATATTTATAATTCTGGTGCGGTCTTGTGCTGGGGGGGGGGGGGGGAGCCGGAGTACCCTGAGGAAACTTCACCTGTCCGGTATGGTGACCACAAACCAAACTCACTTGCCCCGAGAGGGGAGCGTACCCGAGCAGCCTAGGTGAGAAGCGAGTGTAACAGCCTCTGCGTTAGCCGCACACCCACTGAAAACATACACGGCAAGAAACTTTCTTAACTAGTACATTTCTGTTCGAAGTATGCATGTGCCTAAATATTTTAAAAATTAATATATTTATAGCTAGATAAATCTCGTTGAGGTGAAAATAATACATGTATGTCTATAATATTTTTCAAGTATCTCGTCTTTTTCAACTGTACACTGTCAGTTTGAGACTTCACTGACCTGCAGGCAAACGAGCGTATAGTCATTTTGCCCTCAATATAACCTCCCTCGGGTGGGAGAATTGTCTTAGATACAATTGATATTTATAGAATCGCTGTGTCTATTGTGTAAGAATATGAAAGAAAACACTAAAATGTAAAAATTGTGTTCATTTACATCGTTGCAAAACATCAAATTCATTGCTTTATAACGTGTCAAATCATTTCAATAGCGTTTAGCGTATACGAATGCTCTAATTTTGTGCAAACTGTTATTCCCTTATTGAATTTGCCAATTGAATATTTCCAAACCAGTTACGATTTCGTTTGCTATATTGATGGGATGTCGCACCTACTCATTTTTGACTAGTGTAGTGACAATTTATCGTAAATTAGCCGATGGAATGTTAAGATTTATTCATTCGGTCCTACTGGCGGGAAATGTTTACAACATTTTATTGGATATTCAAGAAGGTCAAAAGTTGAGTTAAACAGCTACGCCGAAAAAAAAACAGATTTCGTCGTTAATCCGATATTGTGGTCAAAGTTTATATAAAATATTTTAAGTTATGGTAATTAATAAAGATAATGTATATAGGTTAAATAATTTAAACAAGTGGATTTCAGTCAAATTCAATGTAAGATCGTATTTTATTTTATGGGTGGTAATAGGCACAACTACAAGAATGAAAATATCACATTTCTATTACCACTGGAACTTTCACTAATATATTTAAATAGAAAAAATCTTTATATTCTTTATATTCCATATGACATTAAGCTATAAGCATGAAAAGCTAAGCTGAAAGCGTCATTATTAACAATGTGTATCGTGACGTTTTGCACCTAACATTATTTCCCCCCAGGGCGGGGGGGGGGGAGCGGCGGGCATATACGGGACTTTAGACTGAAAGCAATTCCCGACAGGCGGGAATTTGAAACGCAGAATGAAATATAATTTGTTCGGATTTTAGATATTGGCCCCCGGTCATTTGATACACCAAATAAGCATCCCCCATTGAAGGGAATTCGACAAAAATGCTTTGCTCTAGAGTAGGGAATAAGACCCCCCCCCCCAAAAAAAAAAATTGAAAAAAACAACAACAATGAGTCAAATTCCCCTGGGTTTGACCGCCGCCCCCCTTCCCCCTGGGGGAAAATATTGATAAGTGCATTGTGCACACATTTATAATTTCCCCCAAGTGTGTGTGTGGGGGGGGAGGGCATATACGGGACTTTAGACTGAAATCGATTCAGGGAATATGACGCGACGAATGATTCCAGGTCCCGATAAATAGATTTTGGTCGCATTTTAGATCCCGATAATATTGCACACCCCTTCCCCCACCCCCATCGGGCTATTTGATACAGCAAGCATCTCCTGCTGTCTAATTATACTGTTGCTTATGGGGGCACTGCTAATGAGTCATGAGTTCGTGTACTTAAAAATATTAACCGAGGCTTATTCCAACGTTTCGGGCATTTTTGAAGATAAAAAGAAAACATAAACATAACTAATGACGTCACAAAAGCCCCAAGTGCATTGGAATATAGAATCTAATTTAATAAATACTTTATTAAATAACGATCTTTTTTTTACCAAAGAAGTATAAACCGTGTATAACAATTTTTAATGCCAATCCATGAACAGATTTTTAAATTTTACGCGAACATTAAATTTTATCAATTCCTTCTTTTGTTTGTAATATACATCACTCACTTACAGAAGGAGCCAGACTAGACACGAATAAATTATGCAAATTGGACCGGTGTCTGTCACGTGATAACAACGTCACAGACGAAAAACTGCGCCATTTTAAAGAAAATGTGGGGAATTCAGATTTAATATTTTGGAAAATCAGCAATATCGCAGGTAACAATAGTGATTTTACTTATCTTTAAGCATAAATGCACACATTTCCTCAGATCGTTGTGATGAGACACATACGATAACTACTTTTTGTGTAATTTTTAAGCTAACAATGCCGGGTATGACTTTCGCGGGTTGTTCCATTTTACAAATTGTAAACAAACAGTAGTGGAAAAAACACGTGGGTTGAAGGTATGGTAGTTGATCTGATACGTGTGATAATAATGCATATAAAGAAATTATCTTATAAAATTATAAGAATGGTCAACTAAAATGGAAGATTCCATTGTAATTTTATGGGGGTGTCAGGTCTTGTCATGGAAATGGGGACATTGATTGCTTGTCAATCGTTATATATTTTTTAATGCAATTTTTACATATTAAGAAATATTGTACAATTACCAGAATCATAGTGCCTAAAGTCAATACATGATATAAGTAAACATGTCGCTTACCCAGAATGTCTAATACCATTGGGCCTATACCTACCCATAGTAAAATGGACTGATCCATTAAAAATAGAACAAAGCCTAGTAATGATGAATTTTGGGAAATATTTTAAGTTCCATGATTGAACCCATACTTTAGACATAGTATTTCAACATGATGTTTCTGAAAATTTAACTCATTTACCACTGGCTTCGGATGCCTTCCTGTGATTTATTATTATATTATTCATGTTTAATCATATAAAGGCATATACAACTGTTGTCAGGATTCCAAACCCTGTATTTTGTTTCTCTGCAGAATGGCCAGTCGGAGCAGAAGGGGTGACAATGGCCAGAAGCCAAAGTCAGAAACACCATCTGCCAGTGTCACAGAAAATGAATCAAATGACAACGGTAAATGAACATTCAACAATCAAGAAAATATTGTTTCATTATGATGTGATCTTTCATTGCTGCCACTCAATGTTAGGCAAAATCCTGTAAACAGTTTACCTGGCTAAAGAAATGGTTTCATTAGTTGCTCTTGAGTTTTGGGAAGTCATATACAGTGTAGCTCAAGCCAAACAAATATTTAACACACCGTCACGGAGTTAGAATATTTTATTAGAGTTATTACTGAGCATATCTGCAGAGTGTTGTCAGACATGAAATCATGCCATGAGACAGCGCATGCGGGTACAACCCGTAGTTGATGCTGAGTGACGCGTCTGGAGAAGTATGCAATCTCTACAAATATGTATTCACTCCATGATATTTGGTGCAGTACACAGGTCTACTAATCCTCTACTTTTCTCTGACTTGATCATCAAATTCTGCAAATGGCGCAATTGTGTTTAGTGTGACCTCACCAGCACTATAGAATAAATAGACACTCAATTTTGGTTTAAAAGATTTTATCTTCAAATTCACCTTATACCTTCTTGTTTCTGTCATGGTTGTTGGGGATATCAGCAATTCAATACATTATATTATACATAATATTAGAAATGCAAATGAGGCGTGTCGTGGGAAACCTGGGCTTAATGCATCTGCGTAAATTGCGTCCCGGGTCAGCCTGTACAGTCCGCACAGGCTAATCCGGGATGGCACTTTCTGCCTACAGTGGATTTATGTTCAGAAAGTCCCAAACGACGACACTTTATACATGTGCATTAAGCCTGGTTTTCCCACGACTCGCCTCAAATATATAGCTGCTACAAAGTATTTATTAAGTTGTTTTCAGATTCAGAGGAGGAGTTTGATGAGCCTGTCAAGAAAAAGAAGTCTAGAAGATCAAATGACTCGGATATGACCCTCAACAAATCCATCTTACAGATGCCTGAGGGTAATGCAAGAGACCATATTGACTTTCTACAGTTGTTTGTATAAAAAGTTTGTCTTTTGATCTGCTAACTTAATGTCAGAATTTTTTTATTTACATAAAGCTGTGATTTTCATTGAGAATGACATCTATTCTAAAGATTGTGGTTCATAAATTTACAGTAACTGTAATTGTCCAAATGTAATAGTTTTTTTTAATTTGTCATTACGCAATTTGGCTGGCCTGTTTACTCTGAAATTGTAAAATGAATATTTGATTGTAGATTTTTAGGTAATGGGCCTTTTTTCACCTCTTGGGGATTGGGCCCTTTGCCCTCATTTTTTTTTGGGGGGGGGAAAGCGTTATTTTTGGCATTTGGGGGAAAATTTTCATAGCAGGGGAATTAAAATCCTAGGGTAAGATCAGATTTAGGGGAAAACTGCATGATTTGAAATAATTTCTTGAGAAGATGACGCCTTATAACGGCCCCTACTATACAAGGAAAAAAAGCCCTTGGTAAGACAATTTTAAAAATAAGCAGGTTGCACAGTCAGTGGAACACCAGAATTTTTGTTGGAAGCCCAATACATTTTGCATAACACATGAAACAGAAAGAGCAGCAAATAAGTTTCCATTTATTCAGAAATACATGTATCCATATTTAGTTATAATGTGGAATGGATGACCAGAATACTCCTTTTAATAAATATATTAAGAATTAAAAATATTAAGAACAGTAGGATAATGCCTGATGGCAATGCAAGATGAGTTACAAAAGTATGAATATAAAACAATAATTACTACAGATAATTAACACAGTTAAGTAGTCCAATAGGCTTTTGATTTGAAACTTTGGTAGCCCAGTGGTAATTTTTTGTAGCCCCTGGCTCCAGGTACTGGTTTTGTCGGTCACTTCATAAAAAAATTATACTACACAGACTACTTCTACAAATAAATATTTGTGGCACGTCGTGAGAAAACTGGTCTTAACGCATGTGCGTAAAGTGTCGTCCCGGATTAGCCTGTGCAGTCCGCACAGGCTAATCCAGGACGGCACTTATCGCTTTTATGGTATTTTCTGTTTCAAGGAAGTCTCATCTAAACATATATCCACTGTAGGCGGGAAGTGCCGTCCCGGATTAGCCTGTGCAGACTGCACATGCTAATCCGGGACGACACTACGCACATGCATTAAGCCCGGTTTTCCCGTGACGCGCCTCATTTGTACAACTACTTGTAACACTGGGTATGTTGTTACTGTATTTACTACAGTGTATTTCTAATTTATTTTTGTTTAGACATGAGACGGTTGATAGAGCGAATTCTGTGTTGCTCTTGTGGCAAGCAAATCAACCCCATGAATCCAGGTGCACTGAGAAAACATCCCTGGCTCAAAGTGACCACTTGTAGAGTGAGTTGATACCCTAAAGAGAACATTTTCAAAATCTCACAGATCTAATGAGAACATTTCAAGGGCTGAGTGTGAAACTATTGTATTTGATATAGAAATATTAAGCAGATACAACAGTTTTGCGCTCAACTCGGGAGTTCCAAAACCTAATGGATCATTACCGATAACCAGTACATGGTTAATATAAGGGAATATAATGGCATGAAGTATGTCAGTGGGATTAATTTAAACATTGTTTCTGGCTTATCATTCATGTTTTAAACTTTTATTTTTAAATGTAATTTTCAGAATGCAACCAACTAAAATGGACATCAAGCTTATTTAAAAAAGCTAACAGCATAATATTCATTAACGCTATATGCATTTAAAAATACCAATTTATACGTATACATGTATGCATCGTCATTTTTCATTTTAAATGTTTTACAAGCTTTTGATTAAAAATATAGAGTAGACAAAGGGCACATTTAATAATGAATGTACTACCATTCTTTGTTGACATTAAATGAATTCTTTGCTTATTTCAGAAATGTTACAAGTTCCTGAAAAGCGGTCCGTTCACTCGCGATTCCGACGGCATCGATGAGCAGTGTCGTTGGTGTGGGGACGGTGGGAGGCTGTATGGCTGCGACTACTGCAATCACTGCTTCTGCAGGTCATGCATTAAGCGCAACCTTGGACGGACCGAAGCTGCCCGCATGGAAGAGGACAGTGAGTCGACGTTTGTTTGTGTGTGAAATTTTCCAAGTGATTACAATGAGACATTGGAATTTTGTTTTTGTAAGCTCATTTAGATGTGATTTACCATGCAAGCCAGTGTTTTAAAAAACTTCCCAAGTCAGTTGTCAGCTGAATTGATAATTATGTTCTGCTTTTAAATTTCAAATAATTAAATTGTTAAATTTAAATAATCTATCCTTATTAGATTTTATTTGTGTTAGGGTCTAGGACTGGTTACTTTGTGAACCATTTTGATACAGCTGATAAAATGAAAATAATGAAGCGTATATGTCATGTTGACCAATTCAAAGTACCGGAGTCATTTTGACAAATATATGAGGCGCGTTGTGAGAAAACCAGTCTTAATGCATGTGCGTAAAGTGTCGTCCGGGATTAGCCTGTGCAGTCCGCACAGGCTAATCCAGGACGGCACTTTCCGCTTGTATGGTATTTTCTGTTTTAAGGAAGTCTCTTCTAAACACAAGTCCAATTTAGGCGGAAAGTGCTGTCCTGTACAGGCTAATCCGGGACGACACCTTACGCACATGCATTAAGACCGGTTTTCTCATGACGTGCCACATATGCAAAGTTAAAGCCTTCTTTAAGCACTTCTCCATCTTCTAAAAAAAGGCTTTCATCTTGTTTTACTGTAAAAATCAACAGAGAAGAATAAGCCAGTGTTCCAATTACAATGTAAAGCAGTAATGACATATTAGCATTTAAATTAAGCAATACTACCAAAATATTATACTTCTACAAATTGTTATTTCAGCCGGAAGCAAGTGGCATTGTTATCTGTGCAAGCCAAAGAAAATCTCGAAGTTAGTTGCCGATTGCCAGAAAATCATAGACTTCATTGAGAAAGAAGAGCAGAAAGAAAAAGAACGAATTGAGCGACTAAAACAAAGAGAAAAGGAAAAAGAGGAGAAATTAAGGAAAGAAAAGAAGTCTGACAAACTTGTAGTGAAAACAGAAATTGAAAGCATCAAAGAAGTAAAAAAAGAAAAAGAAGATGATAAAAGTTCATCAAAGCCATCACGAAGGTCGTTCCCTGCTCCGCGTGATAAAGACAAGATAGAGGTCATAAATGTGGATTCGCCTAAAGCTGTTAAAGTTGAGAACATTAAGAAATCAGATCCTGATGTCGTTATCATTGATGGTAGTCCAGATAAGAAAGTGTTAGAGAAAGTTCCTCATTTTCAACACCATCGAGCCACACTTTATAAGCCTGATTCTAGCACTGGTGTCCAAAAAGTCGTCAAAGAACAAAATGTCCTTGCGGTAACCGTCGGTCCAAAAAAGCCAGCGGAGGTTACGACACCATACAGAGACAAGGCATTTGTTCCTATCGTTGTAAACAGTACTAGTAGCGGTAAGCTTATTGGACAGCCTGGTCTTTCCCAGTCAGGTCTCGGTCTGTTAAATCCTGTCCAGTTACAGAATGCAAACCTCCATAGTTTGCTTTCCAAACCGTTACTTATTAATGGACCTGGCTTCAATACAAAGATTGTGGTGCAGAACAGTTTGAGAAATAAGAACAGATCAGCTCCAAATGACATCCGGCAGTTTAAGGAGAATGTTACAGCTGGCAATGTGGAGTCTGTTGCTGAGAAGCTAAGCTTCTTTGTTCAGTCTTTAGGACTTTGTATTGATGGTGTGAAAACTGACCTGTCTATTGCAAAGTTGACTCAAACAAATATGTTTCAAGCAAGGAATAGGGCAGTTGCAACTGTACAGAGTGGTTTTGATACCTTTTTTAATTCACTGAGAGATATGTTTTATGTTCAGTTTGTGAGCAATGCTGCTCCTGGGGAAACCTCTGCCCAGGGTGCAAGTAAAAATGCAACTGCCTCAGTCACTACAGCTAGTCAGAAAGTGGATAATTCTGATGCTATAACTATTATAGAGGATGATAATGGTGCTATGAATAAGGAATCTAGTATTAATAACAGCAGTGATAAGAATTTGATTGTGCTGTCTGACACTGACAGTGCAAGCATTGTTGGTTTGAATGTGGAAAAGAATTGTGATGATGTGACTATCAAAGATAAGATGGAAACAGACAGTGGGATAGACCATGAAAATGTAGATAAGGTGAAAACAGACAGTGAAAATAAAGATAAGATGGAAACAGACACAGGAAAAGATAGAGAAAAAATTGAAAAAAGCAAAACAGAGGAGAGCACTATAAATTGCAACGAAACTCAAAAGTCCAATGATGATGAGTCAATGGAAACAGACGAACTTGATGCTGGTTATGTAGATGAAACTAATAAAAAGCAAGAAGAACCTGATTTGGAACAGAAATCTCATGCTGAGAATAAGGAAGAGGTTAAGAATGCTGATAATGATCTTCATGATAGTGAAAATACCGCGGCAGAGCTGGAACTTCTTAAAGAAATTGCTGATGAAATTGATGAAAATAGCGATGCAAACGAGTTTGAAGAAGAAAAGTTACCAACAAGACGAACAACACGAAAAAAAGGTGATGCTAAAATTGAGGAAAATAGTGATGCAGAAGAGATGGAAGAAGATCAGTTACCAACAAGACGCACAACTAGGAAAAAAGGTGATGCTTCTGTAGAAGATTCTACTGATTCAAAGAAATCCAGAAGTCTAAGAAAATCTTCAGAAGAAAACAAATCAGAAAAAATAAGTATTGATCGCGACAATGAATCTTGTGAAGCTGATTCCAGTAATACGAAAAGGAATAGCAGAAGGAATAAAGACAGTGGTAAACCCGAAAAGGAGAATCAAACTAAGGACGGTAAAAGTGTAAATAAGAAGGATGAAAGTGTTTCTAATTCAGAAACTGATGTTGAAAAATCAGTTGAAGAGAATGATCAGGATGATGATGGCTCAGTAAGAAGATCCTCTAGAAATAAAAATGAATCGAAACATGAAAAGAAAAATAGTAGGAGTAGCCTATCGAGCAGTGACAGAAGCGAAACAAACAAGTCTAGTAAAAATGATAAATTAAAATCAAAAAAGGTATTAGAAGATGAGCAAGATTCTAACAATAGTGACACTTCTAAAGATCTTGATTCCAAATCAGTCAACAGAAATAGTTCTAAAGAAGGCAAAGGTAAAAGGACTGCTAAGTATGATGATGCAGATGACGATGAGAATACAGAAAATGACAAAAAAACTGAATCCAAAAAGTCAGTTAAGAAAGGTGAACCGGAAAAGAAGTCGAGTAAAGAAAGCAAAAGGCCAACTGACAAAATAGAAAAAACGAAGATTCAAGATAGTGATTCAGACACGATGGATGGACCGGTTGATCTGCCGGATATTATTGCCAATGGTGAAAAGTCTAGTGAGGATGAAAGTGATAGTGATGAATCTGATGATGAAGGTCCTAAAAAAAAAAGCAAACGAAAGGCTAGAGAATCTTCACAAGGTATGTACATGCTTCATCTGTTTGTAAATGTCACTGTTTTATTAACTGTTATTAATTTGGCAATAATTTTCAGCCGACAAGGGGAATGATAGTGAATTATTATACTGTAATGATTTAAGTAATAATGTTAGCAAAACACTTGTAGAATTGGCTTTGAAACATAATTTCTTGAAACAAATAGGAAAAAAATCTAACTGCATCTCACTTTAAAAAATCTAAATAATCGTGCTTTCCCATTATTAGTTCAGCAAGATAAACATTAATCTTTTGAAAAAAAAATAAAAATTACTGTCACTAGCAACATGGAATACCGAAAATCATACAACAGATTGTTTACACAGGTGAGGAAAAAAAAACTTGAATAGTAATAATTCAGCTTTGTTCAAAAAGTTATAGTACCTAAAGGCTTGTGGAATGCCTTTGCAGATTTATCGTCACGAAAAACAAGGTCACGAGCTGCAAAGAATGAAGCTGATAAGAACTTAAGAAGTAAATCAAAAGAGAAAACACCTTTGGAATCTGATTCTGACCCTGATTTTGACGTTGATCTTGAAAAGGAGATTTCCAGTCTGTCCAAAGAGACACGACTTACGAGAAAGAAAAAACAGGAGGGCAAGATTGAAGATGAGTCTAAAAAATCCGAAAAGTCTGTGAAGAAAAAAGGTAGGTGTTTCATGTAGATGTATATTGTATTTATGTTTTTGTCGTCAAGTTTATTTCTAGACCTGAAGGGGTTGTGTGCTGGTGGTGACAGGTATAGTTATGTGCTGTGTATTGTTAAATCAATTTGTGTACTTTATTGTGTCACCTGAAAAGGCAACATATAGGGGCTACTTTTGGCGTCAGGAGCGTCCCCTTCAGTTTGTGCAGATTAACTTGAGAAGTTTTTGTGCAATCATTATGAAACTTTAGGGAAGTGTTATTAGGCATTAAAAGAAGGTTAAGTTTGGTTATCAGCATTATTGTTCTTATCATACTTGAGTTATGCCCCTTTCAGGCGACACATCCAACTCGCGGAGTTGTAGTCTAGAACTACAACTTCAATCAAGAAATCTTCAATTCTAACAATTTCTAGCCTACAATATCCACAAATCATATATCATGGTTTAGTTGATGCCACAAAAGTGTAATTGAACTGTATGAATAAACATATAGACGCAGTATTATTCACTGATAATTGTATTTTGTCAAATGATGATCATCCTGAAAATATGTACAAAAATATTGCTTTGTTGAAAACGAATTTGAGCAAGTAATGTTTCCTTCTTCAGACCAAGAAGTTGTGTCTGATTCTGACACTGAAGAAGATGTGGTAATAAAGGCAAAGGACAAAAAGGTTGAGGATGATGATGAGGACGATGATGATGAAGAAGATGAGGACGAATTACCGCCAGCTGATCAGGATGATGTTGAAGATGATGATGATCTGGATTCGGATCAGTCAGAACAGCTAACTGCCTCACAAATCAAGAAACTTGCTAAAGTAGGTGGTAAAGACTTCCCTTTTTAAACAAAAATACATGTATATGATGATACATATACCATGTAACTTCATTCTTCTTTGTATATTTACCGTACAGATAAGATACCATACAATAATAATCCAAATATAGAAACCTTTGAATAGTTTGTTTTAGTGTTTCATTTGGGCAAAAATACATGTGTGAAAAAAAAGTGACATTTGTATTTGGTTCTCTTTACAAATAAAGCGACAATTTTTTTTCATCAAAACCAAATTAAGAAATAAAAAATGTCATACAGTTGTTGTGCAAAGAGATAGTTGATGGGAGAACATGCTCATCCAATTATTTACAGTTGCCATTATGTAGATGTTCTCTAGTAATTAAGGTATATATAATTATAGGCAAAGAAGGCTGCTGAAGAAGACGAAAGTGACTTTGATGATGAAATGCCATCTGACATGTCCAGTGATCCAGGTTAGTTGATCTACTTTTGATATCCACGAGGCACAATCATTTACACTTTCTTATCCGCCTATGAACAGCACGAATTGTTGCACGTTTGAAGATTGTTTAGATCCTACTAATAGTGGTACTTATGCTTAGTGTATTTGACAATATTTGACTTGATTGTGTGACATAATTTATCTAGAATGTATTACGTGCGCATTTAAATTACGTTTGAACCAAATTATACATTAAACATGTTTAAATTTTGTTAATGATATGTATAAAACAGCACTTAAAATGTACGGGTATCAATACAGAAAATGACCAATGTCATGATTTGATTCCAGAGGTTTCATTTCCTAAGCTGAGCACTCCAAAGAAAGGAGAGAAGAGCCAGGGCAAGGGGAAGAAATCCAAGTTCGATGACGACATCAGTGACGATTCAGACTTCGTAACACCGAAGAAAAAAAAGCGCTTTAAGAGCAAGATTTTGGATGCTAAGATTTCGGACAGTGACTCTGAAGAGGAGGTGACTGGGAAAAAAGGGGCCAAAAAGGGAAAGGGGTAAGGAGCGTTGTATTGTTTGAATAGTATAGGGAAAGATCCAGAGCAAAATAGCAGGGTGCTGCACCCTGGCACCCTGCTCCTTTTTGCTTCCCCCCTGCTGCCCCTCTGGGCTGGTCAACACAAAAATAATTAATATCTTTAGAAGGTTAATATATTTTTGCAAATGTTCAATGTCAAATGAATAGACTATACTTTAAAACTTAATTACAAGTATTACACAAATACATTCCCTGGATTTATCAAATAATTAGCAAACATCAACAGCCTGGTCCAGCTTTCCACACTGCTCGTTTTTAGCAGCACCCTGTACCTTGTGTGATCCTAGATATTTTCCTACTGGGTGCTACATTTATACATCGGCTTAACGTGTGTTTGTAACTTATGGGGTGAGTTGGTCATGATATACATGTAATGACTAATTTAGCTAACAGATGAAGTTATTTATGTAAATTCAAACATTAATATTTTAATATTTATGCTGAATTTTTTTTAAATTTGATAAACAGATTTGTTTGTTATATTAATTCTAAATGTAACAGGCAGTTACATGTAGCTTAATTGGTCGTTAACATTTTGTGCAATTGAGCCCTAAAATAAGTAAAGGCTCTTATTCTTAGCCAATCGCATTTGATGTTCAAACATGAAAACCTTTTTATTGGTGAATATCAGAGAATTATACTAGAGTAATAAGAATTGTATTTGTTATCTTGAGAAATGATTGCAAACAAAATCTAAACTATGTTTTTGAGAACTTCGCCTTTATCGAAACATAAAATCTAACATCTGTAAATTGTGGCATTTACAGTAAAGGGAAGCGTAAGGCGGAGGATACTGGTGATTCTGACGAGGACACTGAAACGGGAAAGAAGAAATCCAAGGACAAGAAACGGCGAAGGATCAAGAAAATTGCGTCCAGTGACGAAGAGAGGGAACCTGGGGCGGTAAGTCCAGCGAGTCTTTTCTTGTGGATTATTATTCATTGTAACTTGTATTACATGTATGTGACTGATAAAAAAGGCCACCAGATATACATACATAGTGTAAATCAGTTTTCAGTTAAGATTTGTTTATGTTGATAAATATTCTTTCCAGGGTGGACACTATGTTTTGGAGAAAGTTAAGATTGTCCGAGGTTTCAGAGACAGTAGTACTGTACCACAGTAGAACAATGTTTTGTTGAAATGTTTAATGCATACAATGAATACAATTACATTTTACTTAACCATAGTGTAAAATGAAAGAAGACTTCGATGTAATTTGTTATCCATTTATGGGTACAAGTATTAAAAAAGACGAACACTACAAAATAGCAATGTAATGAAAGGAGCACTTTTGGTAGTTAATGCTCAATGTTGATTTTGTGGCTTTAATGGATCTGTGCATGTGTTTAGGATGACGACATAGGGACGGACGAAGACGTGCCGGACCCAGACACGCCGGGTGGGTACCTCAAGCGAAGGAAGATCCGCAAGGTTCAGGGTCAGAAAAAGCTTGCAGATGAGACGAAGGCTGCACAGAAGGCTGAGGAGGCTCGTAGAAAACGCATTGAGGAGAGGCAGAAAGAGGTACAACTGTTTTCAGGGTTCGTACAGATCTGAAGAAGTCGTGGAAAATGGACTTTGTCTGGAAAAATGTTGAATCTTGCTAATTTGGATTTTATCATGGGAAAATCATGGAATTTTCTAAAATTGTCATAGAATGTTGACTGTGTCCTTGAATATGCCTATAATGCATAAAAATGATCAAATACCTTAAAATATAATAAACAAAAGATCAAAATCATATTAAGTGTAATGATGAACAGACATTTATCGCAGTGTTACAAGCAATTTTATTATATTCTACAGGGCGTGAATCTTACTAGATAATTAATTTATTATGTAGTTCAAATCAAATGTGGATACTTGTGTACCATTTTGCCTTTAGTATGTTCAGAATGTATCGTGGAAAACTGAGCTGTGTCATGGAAAAATCATGGAATTTTGGTTTCAACAGTTTGAACTAACCCAGTGTTTTGGTGTTAATAACTTGTTCTTTACATTTTCAAGTATTTTAAAATAATTTCATTTAAGATATATACAAGTACTCTTGTAGATTTCATCTCTGTTGAAGTTGACGACAATGCATACTGTATGAGTCACTGATATACCGCCTTTAATCCTTTGATTTGTTGTTTACATAAAGCAAATTATTTCTATTGAATTTTTACCATATTAATTTTACGAAGTATACTGATAACTGTAATGTTGGTACTGGATGCTGTTATCGGAATTAAGATTAAGGATATGAATCACATTGCTAGTATTGTAAATTACCAACAAAATATTCTTTATTTTTCACAATAAGCCATTAAAATGTAATGGTAGCAGTCATCAAAAGTTAGCAGTTTGGTTAAGCAAGTCTGAATTATATTATCTCTTGAAAGACCAAAAAACTTTCAAGCCTGCAACAAAGAACCTGAGCAAGCCTAGTTCAAAATTTACCAGTGCACGACTTGCGGGCTGTTGCTAATTTTGATGGCTGCGATAGCGAACAAATCCGTTAATTACTGCTTCCAGTACAATGCGTATGTGGAAGTTGAAGGGGCAGAGGAGGAAGGGGACATTCCGGAGGGGACTGAAAGAGAGCACGTCGAGGAGACCCCTAGTGCGGACTCCATTGCCAAGATTCTCGGGTCCCCAAAGAAGGTCCCTGTCACCACCAAGTGTGTTTTGGAAATGGAAGAGAACAAAAAGCCACTCATCGAAGTTGATCGGACCCTTATAAGAAAGCTGAAGCCCCACCAGGTTGAGGGTAGGCGTCAAACTGCTTGCCTAAAACTTGTTGAAAATGCCATTTAGGTTGTAATGGAGAGACATTCTTCGAAACTGAATGTAGTTCTTTTTTCTTGGATATTGTACCGGTAAATCAGGACTTTTTAACTTTATACTAGTATATCAGAGATTTAAAACAGCTGTCATGCAGTAGCAAAAATACTTTAAAATCATGCCTTTTTCTCCAAACAGTTGCGATAAGTTTCCAGTATGGCCTGGGTCCTATCAACAGCCTCTGCTCCCACAACAAAAAAAAATCGCTTCATATCAAAAACATCTACAATTCAATGTTAACATACTATTATTCAAGTAGCTATTTTGTGATTTTTGTGGAATTTCAAGTCTTCACTCAGCATATATAAGTTCTTTATCAAATTAAATGAATATATAATTGCACTTTTCAAGCTGTGCGGTTCATGTACAACTGCTGTGTGGAGAGCGTGGCGAGACTGAAGAAGGAAGAGGGGGCCGGCTGTATCCTGGCTCACTGCATGGGACTGGGGAAAACACTGTCTGTAAGTGGGGTAACATCCCCAGAATTGTGCATGGGACTGTGGAAAACACTGTAAGTGGGGTAACATCCCCAGAATTGTGCATGGGACTGGGGAATACACTGTCTGTAAGTGGGGTAACATCCCCAGAATTGTGCATGGGACTGGGGAAAACACTGTAAGTGGGGTAACATCCCCAGAATTGTGCATGGGACTGGGGAAAACACTGTAAGTGGGGTAACATCCCAAGAATTGTGCATGGGACTGGGGAAAACACTGTCTGTAATTGGGGTTACATCCCCAGAATTGTGCATGGGACTGGGGAAAACACTGTAAGTGGGGTTACATCCCCAGAATTGCGCATGGGACTGGGGAAAACACTGTAAGTGGGGTAATATCCCCAGAATTGCGCATGGGACGGGGGAAAACACTGTAAGTGGGGTTACATCCCCAGAATTGATAGTGGGGGACCACAAGAAGGGTGTTCAGTTTTATCTTTGTAGAATGCAGTTATCAAAGAATTTCTTGCTCGGTTTTTGTGGCATAAATTTGTCCTATTGCAGGGGTGACAATAAGAATTTTCTGTGTTGCTCAGCTTGTCCTACCGCATGTACATACAAGTGAAAAATTGTCAGAATTTACTGTAAGGATAAGTGGCAACCAGCAATTAAAAAAAAAAAAGAACAAGTTAAGCAATATCAGGTTTTGCCACGTGACTTATTTAAAATTTTAATTTCAGTGCAGAAATGTATTTAACTTGGTACTCCCAGGAAGAGTAATTTTGGTGTGTCCATATTGTATATTAGTGTTCTTAACTCCTAGTTAGGTCTGTAGATATTTTACAGATAAAAAAGGCTTTTGATTGCCATGCCTGTGTCAATATTATAGTGTTTTGTCTTAAACAGTTCTGCTTGTGAAGTGTAAAGCAACGGCATTGTAGCTATAGAACCAGTGATCTCCGTTCTCTTCAGGTGATCACTTTCGTACATACCCTGTTGAACAACGTGAAGCATACAAAGATGACCAAGTGTCTTGTCGTGTGTCCACTCAACACCTGCCTCAACTGGGTCAACGAGTTCCAGATATGGCTGGATGATGTGGACTTTGAAATCGAGGTAAGATGCTCAAATTTTTCTCTAAAATCTCGCTTTAGGCCAAGATGACTGCTTCGGCAAAAAGTGATTTCTTGAAGCATGCAAAAATAATTATGATACTCTTTCAACCTTATGTGCAATTAAGACCAATTATTACTTCTCTTGTTCATAAGAAATGAATTTTTTTTTCATAACCGTCATAACTTTCCAGTTTCTACAAAATCAAATCAAGTCGGTATAGGCTTTATAGATAATAAACATAGATTAAACCACGAGCTTCCTCCATACAAGAATGAGAATCCATATTTAATGTTATCAGTGTTTTGTGTATAAAATTATTATGCATTGCAAAGTACAAATGTCAAATTTGGAATAATAAATGGAGAAAAAAAACAACCATCCTTGTTTCAGGTGTATGAGATGTCGCGGGTGAAGCAGAACTTTGAGCGAGCCCAGATGTTGAAGGAATGGCACGAGGGAGGGGCGGGTGTGATGATACTTGGGTACGACATGTACAGGAACCTCGTGCAGGGCTCCCACTGCAAGAACAAGAAGCAGAAGCAAATATTCTATGAGACCCTGGCTGAGCCTGGTAGGTTACATTCACATTTGCAGTAGATGAGTTGAAATTAGTTTTTTAATTGGCATTTTTATCTATAAGCATAGGGGGTTCGTGAGTTTGAGCCCCAGCCGTCCTAACTTGTGTGGGGATTGGTCATGAAATAATTTCTATGGCATTCTACCCCTACCTCGGATTCAAGTATGGCAGTTGTCAGTAACTGGCATACGAATGTGCACTTGGTACTGGTTAACCGCTTAGATCGGCTAAGCTTGCCCTGGGAAAGGGTGAGGAGGTTAACTGACTGCCATTATATGACTGAAATACACTATTATACTGTTGAATATGGTGAAAAATCCAAACAAACAAGAAGCCATTGATATGATTTACTTCGTATAATTTACATTTCAAATGTCTTTAGGATTCTGTCACTTCAGATTGGGTAATTTTGTTTCAATTTAAAAAAGACAACTGTTTTAAAATATGGCATTATGAATGGGTCATTTTACAGTAACTGGACCTCGTCAAAGAATGGAAACAATTGCTGCAATTCTAACACTGTTATACTTACCAGAGGTCTATGCGTGTTTATTGTCATGCCCATATTTCTTCAGGTCCAGACATAGTCATTTGTGACGAGGGTCACATCTTGAAGAACGACCATACCACGCTGTCCAAGGCAATGAACAAGATAACCACGCGCCGTAGGATCGTACTCACTGGCACACCACTGCAGAATAACCTGGGGGAATGTAAGTTCGCGAATGATTATGATACCCTGTATATGGTTTTAGACGTTTGTGTATTGGTCGGAAAGTATTGGTGATCAATGTTGGCAAAGATTGTATTGATTGAATGAGAAAAACAAATTGGAAGTCTTGCCTCTAATGAAAGAATAATACTCCGAATTGATTTCAACCATACAATGTATGTAAGACTATAAGTTTATTTAGATTCATGGGTTTTGGAATTTTAATTGTTGTCTCATTAATTTGATGCTTTGTATGTGATTATTGTGCAAGTCTTGCAAACTTGTCACGTATGCTTAATAGCATATATGTATTGAAGATTTAGTCAAGCGTAGAAAGCACAGCAATGCTAGAATTATCTCGTTATAACTAAATGTGAAATACTTGTTCATACTGTCCCCCTGCTCCTTTAGAGCAGCTTGCTGTGCCTTTGCTGAGCCTAGATAAAAGATAATAGTATAATTGTCAGGGATCATATTATTTTCAGTTTTGCCGGTTCTGAGACCAATTGGGTTTAAAAAAGACCGATTGAAATGACCGGTAATCGGTCCGATCAGTTTTCTTGATTTATCCAGTCTCTGTAAAAATCGTGATAATCCCCTGATTTCAATACACAATACACACATTTTATGGCCCAAATGCTCTGTAGGTGCGAACGCAGGTGAATCAGTGATGCGTGAATAACCCCAGTCGTGTCACTATCGATCGATAATTGGAGTGCTTTTGCTATAGCTTGTTGACTGCGTTATGTTACTTACACCGATTTGTCTGTACTTCTCCAAGATAAAATCGTGTCTGGTTGCTATAGAGACTGATAATAGCAGCTGCATGTAATCTTTGTGGAAAACATGCATTTGCTGCATAATAATTTTATGTACTGTGCTGCATTCATAATGATATAAAATATTAATATGAAATCTATCTAAACATTGTTGTAAAAACATTAACGTTCATGACGTCATGTAGCTAATTACAAAGTGAACATATTGTATTACATTATATTTTAACTTAAGTTCAGCAAAACTTGTATAACAGACATAGAAATTAAAAGTTCATTGAAGATTAAGGTATGGAAACTTTGTAGTTTATATTAATAATTAAAATACACAATTTCGGACATACCTTATTTTTCGGATACACATAATTCGGATACCGAATGGACGTTTTATTGTACTTATTGAAATGCATTATCTTTAAATCTTTGTGAAGTTAAACTCACAAAAGACATAGAAATGTAAATTTATTGAAGTTGAGGCGTGAAAACTTTGAAGATAATTGTTATACTTTAAAATACACCTGTTCAGATTTTTCGGATACACAAAATTCGGATAAATCGGCAGACCTCAGGACCGATTGACTTTCCAGAAAAATATGATCCCTGATAATTGTACAGTTGTTATGTATTTGATCAATGACTTTTGGGGTCCAGTTTTGGGCCCCATTCCGGTCCTAAAAGAATTTTTTTCCCTATTTTAACCTAAAACTCACCCGCAAAATATATTCTTTATCAAGAAAAAATTTGACGAAAATCTGACAAAAATTGGCCAAGATAGTGGAATTTCGTAGACTAATTTTAGTCCCTAAAAACAAACTGCTGAAACTGTGTATGAAATGCAGAGGTCGACAAATCCCGTTTCTTGTTTTATCTTACAAAGTTACATTTCCTTGGGACAGTTTTCAGGGACTAATGAAATGCGTATCAGGCCAAAAAGTGTTCTGGTCGGTAGAGATCAATCACCTGTCAAATGCCACACTTTTAACACCAGCTAAAATCTTCATACAGTAAACACCTTTGCTAGCAACCCCAATGATTTTTTCAAACAGGTTTATTTGCTAAATGAGCATAATGAGATTGTAGGTCTTGATTCGCAGTTTTTAAAACAGTTTGAATTTTTAAAATATCTTAACAGGTTCAAAAGTTATGCCATTTTTTAACTTGCCCGAAATTAACTTTTCGGTGAATTTTTTGCTGAGCATCTTGGTCATAATATATGTGTGTTTCGCGGACCACATTCGCGGAACAAAATAACATTTTTTGCTATAACTTTTGTTTTAATTGTCTTATTTGGTTGAAACTTGCCATGCCTATGTATTTTTCCACAAGGAATCCAATTTTTACATTAAAAATACTATATCTTAATAAACAACAAAGTTATTGAGGTTTAAAAGACACTTTTAACAGTTTATTTTTCAGTAAAAATCAATATCGCAGACAAAATACAGTACAACAACATAATAAAACAAAATTGTTGTTAATAAATGTAAATTTGCTTTTGCTCTCACAACATGTATTAAACAATAGTAATGTCTGATTTGTAATACATTCACAGATACATTGTTTAAAAGAACAATTTCTTGTAGAGATTAAACAAGTTGTCATAATGTTCATAATTTGGGAAAAACCACTGCCGTCCGGAGTTAATGCACTCGGGCAGGACGCGAAGGTCAAGAATGAACTTTTTCTCTACAGTCTGTGTATCCTCTCTGAGAGGCCATACAAACACTCCTGCTTTTCTGCCGGCTGTCATGAACCTCACACATATCTGTCCGTCAGCTTTCAATGAATTGACACAGCCAGGATACCATCTGTCTTGATATGCTATGATTACATAATCATTTAAACGTTTCTGCTGTTGACTTATTAAATACTTATTCAAATTCCACTGTTTAACATCACTGTCAATGGCATCTTCCTGCACAGTTTGTGTTTCAATAGTTCTTGTAAGAGTATTTGTACAATTATCTAACACCACACAAGTCGGAACAGTGTTTGAACTATTACCCACTTCTGTCGGTAGTGTAGCATTTGTATCACTTTCGCAACTGTTACTAGTCACTTGCTTAGCCGGTGACACATGTTGCACATTCTTGGCCGACGCTGGAGGTATAAATACGGAATTTGAATGCTCAGTAATGTTTTTAAACCCCTGGATTTTCTTCTTGCTTATAAGCTTCCTTTTCTGTTCAGCAACGCGCAGTATCTTTATGTTCACAGCCTTAGCATTTGCATGAATGAAATTGTCATTCAGATACCCCAAAACTTCAACTAACTGGGGAACAGTTAAATTTTCTTTCTTGCAAAATTCATTTAATTCTAGCACTAGCCCATTGTTCAACGAGTCCAGTTTTTGCAATGTTCTATTTCTTATAGCTTCACAACAGATGCCAAGTGCCTGACATATTGGACCAGGAAATTCCATTTTTGGTACAACTGCATCGTTTCTAGCCTGAAAAAATACAAAAATTTTTTTTCAAATGTATAATTAATTTCATTTGGTTATTCTTGGTTCAAACCGTTTCAAAACTGTTGATTTTCCGATTTTTTATTTTTGGTACGAACCGCTCTTGAACAAAACAGACCTTTCGTACCCATTTCGTACCCATTGGAAATAACGAAAAAAGACGTATTATGTGCACAAATACTTTACTACAATTGCATGAAACAACAAATAAAATTGTATTCTTTAAAATATGACCGTATTTGTGTGTAAAATATTGAAGGTTTGAAGATGATATGCGTAAACTGGTTTCGCATTTTGGGCACTTGTCAAAATCGTTCATTTCATATTGCTTGTAACTAAATTTCATAAAAAATTTTAGTCAGTTTAATACTATTAATGTTATAAAATCGCGATGAATTCATAAAATATTTACTTACAAATCGATTCCGATCAGGATTAAGTGTGACGGTTGTGTAATTATTGGAAAATTGGCAGACTTTGCTGGTGATAACTTGTAGCGTTCGAGAACAACCAAAGATGGCGTCACCTTGTGTTAAAATCCAGCACATGTACGATGTTTACGTATTAATGCGGGTGGTTAAAACGGGGTGTAATATAATGATTTATACATCATTTGAAAGGGTATGAAGTGCAGTTTAAGAAAATATATGTATCTTGAAAAAATATTCAGCCAAATTAATTATAATTTGCGTCAACTTTTGGGACTATTTTCACTGCTCCTGGTTAAGATACAGCTATGATACAAACATGTGATTGTAGACCAATCAAATACGATTCTAAGCATGTACACTTCATTAATATTCATGTTTGTTTTGTGACCCGGAACAAAGAAATAAACAAGTACGTGTCAAAAACTGGCGCATCTGAAACAGCACTGATAGCGATCTGCCAGATTATTAAGATAATGTGAATTAACTCCTGTTTTTGCTAGGCTTAATTATTGAATACTTTATTGAAACTATATTCATTGGAAAGCAAATTTAATTCTTATTTATGTGATTATAATTTCATTAAGATTGAAAACCTGATAATGAAGAGTTAATGAATTTTCTGCGATGACTATATCAATTACTGGAAAATCCCCACTGACCAGCTGATAAGCATCTAGTCTGCTGGGGTTGCTACCTTTGCACGGAAATAGTGTGAACCACATTGATGTAGTATATAATGGTATGTCAGCAACTCAAATAAGAGGTTTGCATTGTGTTGTTTTGTCTATTTCTGTTAGTTATCTGAAAAGGTCGATTAATTATATTTCCTGCTGGCTTATGTAGCATTAATATATATTGTGTGTATATGATTGTAGTATTAATGGTAAACAGCTCCATACAATGTGTGTACTGCTTGGGAGGATTTTACTTGCAGTACTTGACTTAAGATTACAAAGCGTCATTTCTATGTTCATGTATCTAGCAAGTATCTTATTTGGAAATATGGTTACAGAATGGACGAAAATTCATAAGTTATGGGCTTAAAAAGCTCACGTATTCACTATGGTAAAACATATCCAACCGAGCCTTCACCCATACTAAAGTACCGATGCCAACGTTCAGCGAAAACGATACAATATAGAAACTCAGCCTTCATATATTTGTGGGTTATATTGTTTTCTTTAACAGTTTATAAATTATATATAGATGTCAGATGCAATAAACAGTTGGCACAGGGTACCACACAACAGACATTTATACTCTTTGAATAAATGTGATTTTAAGTTGAAAGTCAAATCAATGACTACTTTCAAGTTTGAAAAGTGTTGTCTCAATAAACAGCCTAATTCCCAAATATCTGAATCGTACAGTGTTCCCTTGGCAGTCTCACCATGTTTAAGTGAGAGTTCTCGATGAACGTTGAACGCGGTCGGTTTTAGAAACTAGGCTACCTGTATTTATTGACAAAAATTATGGAACCTCCTCTATGAAATTCACCAAGAACCCAAAAAGAGCACAATGGACCTGGACAGTTTTTATGCTCCTTTCTCTCACTCAATGCATATTGAACAATTATATGAGTGGATATATAATCATAGGAACGTTATATACTTAGCACTGAAAATGGACAGTTAAAACTGACAGTTGATCTCTGCACAGCCATAGACAACATAAAGGGGTTATAACTGCACATTAAAACGATCACAAGATTATGCCCCACAACCCGAATTTCTGGATCCGCCCCTGAAATTCACACTATTTTTAATCACAAACTATAAGTATGTTTTAAGTACATTTTTACGTGTTACAAAATTATTGCCAACTATTACCCACTCTGTCCAAAATGTGATAAAATAGATCTACACAAACCTATATATTCCGTCCTGTTTTGATAAAATGATATTTTACAGCATACACTAAGGCATCAACTAAAATTCCTGAGTGCTGACATTTAATTTTCACAGAACTACAAACTCATGAGGGATATACTTATGGGAGATCCATTTGACATGGTCAATTATTAGGGGTCAAATCAAGTTTTATGAAAGCAGCCAGTCTGGACCCTATTGACAAATCAGTTCAGCAAATCGAGTAAATGGTACCGGCTTAACTGATCAAATACGGATTTCTTCAGTCGTTACTGTCTTGAGAAAGATCAAAATGGCAAGCACATTATACAATGAGCAAAGTAGGAGAAAAGTAACATTATTTATGATGAATTTGATATTTGACAGAAACGACTGCATCAGTCTAGGAATTTGGGTGAACATCATAACTTTTTGAAGAAACCCAGCTGGATGCATTTAAATATACATGTAAGAAGTGTATGATATAACGTTTATAATGTTTATATTACATAGTATAATATATAATAACATTTTTACAAAATTCCCTTTTTACCATTTAATTCCCCTCTTGAAGAGCCCCGCCACCAAACCCCGACAGTGAAAAAAACAACACTGTTGATTGTTTTGACTAAAAGGGCTATGTACACTTATTTTACGATGCACATACAAAGTGACATGTTTTAATGCTTGTTTTATTACTTGTTGAAGACCATTGTATGGTCAGCTTTGTAAAGCCCAGCCTGCTCGGGACCCGGAAGGAATTCTACAACCGGTTTGCCAACCCCATCACTAACGGCCAGTGTAGCGACTCCACGCCATCGGATGTGAAGGTCATGAAACGTAGAGCCCATATTCTGCATGAGCTTCTGGCAGGATGTGTCCAGGTAAACTGTCATTGTTAAGTAATGTAATTTAAAAAACAAAAAAAACCATTTGAAGCGTGTTGAGGGAAAACTGGGCTTAATGCATGTGCGCACAGGCTAATCCAGGACGGCACTTTCCGCCTACAGTGGATTAATGTTTAGAAGAGACATCCTTTAACAGAAAATACCATTAAAGCGGAAAGTGTTGTCTTGGATTAGCACGTGCAGACTGCACAGGCTGATCCGGGATGACAGTTTACCCACATGCATTAAGCCCAGTTTTTCCAATTACACACCTCATTTTCCCTTTCATTAGATCTACATATACAAGCAAAAGTCGTTCAGTACTTGTTTATTATTACGATGAAAATTACACCTCACCTTATATAGCAGGTGCATTATACAAGCTGCACCCTGAAGCGAAATTTCTTTAATGTGATACACCTGTCCCCACAAGTTGACTTCACATTCTGATGTTTTGTTCTCCTTTACCAAATTTTATTGCAGTATTTTTTCCCAAAACTTTGTCTGGGCCCTGAAAACAGGCCTATTTTCATATGCCTAGCGTAATGGTAGTCACCGAGTGAGGAGGTTAATTTTGGATACATGTATATATAATCCACTGAACAAAATGGTACATGTTTTTATTTGAAAATTTAGTGTCCAAATTTTAACGTTACCCATGTTTATTTTATACTTGGAAAAAAACTCACAATTTTCAGAGGAAAGATTACTCGGCACTTACGAAATTCCTTCCTCCCAAGTTCGAGTATGTGATTTCGGTGCGGCTGTCGAAAGTGCAGATGTCCTTGTATGAGAAATACCTGGAGCTGTCTGGAGTGTCAGGTACGGTCGACACCAAGACCAAAGGGGCACGACTCTTCAAGGACTATCAGGCGCTGATGCGAATCTGGACCCATCCATGGGTCCTCAAATTGGACGAGATTCGGCAAGAAAATAAGGTTGTACAAGATTTTGTTCGTAAATGTTCTAACAGAAAAACTGCAGCTCGATTGTTGCTCTTTTTCAGTATGTTGTTACATTTTATCAGTAAATAAGGTTGTATGAGATTTTGTTTGTATAAGTTCAAGTAGAAAAACTGCAGCTTAATTGATGCACCTTTTCAGTGTGTTTTATGTTTTATTAGTATTGAATAGAGATTTTTTGAGGCCTGAAAAAGTTCTTAATCTTGTACTGAAATTCTTGCAGCTGATATAACTTGAACATCGTCTTCAGTCATGGAAATAAGTAGACCAGTTCTGTTTATTGTAATTTTTAAGAAGAAATGTGCTTTCATGTCTTAAACAATCCAAATGTTATGTGATTCATTTGAACATTTTTAGATACACTTTTGCAGAAAAACAAAAAATGAAGTTAAGTGCTGAAAATTCATGTCAGCATAGTAAATGCACACTCATTTTAATTGATCTAGAAATGCTTATCTATAAGCTTCTAAGTAAGTTGTGATACAGCCTGTTCATCTGCGGTGTTCTTCTGCAGCGTCAGTTTTCTGACAGTGAGGATTCCTTCATAGACAGTGAAGACAGTGAGGGTGAAGACTCGTTCATCGACGATTCCACGTCAGATGACGATGACGATTTATCCAGCGACCCTGGGAAGGAAAAGAAAGGTAAAGGCAAGAAGAACAAGAAAGGGTCGTCGTCATCTTCTGATGAAGAGGGGTAGGTTACTTTGTTGTTATTTTGTGTTTGTTTATTGACCAAAGCATAAATAAATCATGTTTGAAATAAGGTTTGAAAGCTCTTTAGTATGAAAAATATTTTGTAAATCTTTTTTTTATGAATTATTTTGTTTTATTGAAACATGTTGCATAAAGACTATTGAGTTCATTTCTAGATTTGTGTGTATCTAGTGTTGGTAAAAGCAAATACATGTATTTGTGTGTTTATTTTGACCACTGTTTACTTATTTTAAATGCAGTAAGTCAGAAAGCAATCAAGATCAAGATGAAATAGTTAAAAAGTGGACCTCACGACGCAGAGGCAATGGTAACTATGCATTAAAATCCATTTAAATTCTTAAACATTTTGTTTGCATAGTTTTAGCATGTTTTAATTAGTTGTATTAGTTGTTCTCATAATAGTTACAGTATGACGAGTGAATAAATTTTATTTGCAAGTATTCCTAAGTTTAAACTATCATTCATTTTAGTGTATTGATGTTTAACTTAAATCGGTAAATTTTTCGACAAACAATGTAACTCTGCACATTAATTCCACTATTCTGATTTACTGTAAAATAAATACCCCCCTTCCAAGCTCTTAGTGTGTTCCCTTTCCCAACTTATTATGTTTCATATTCCCAATTTTTAATGTGTTCTGTTCCCAACAACAATGTGTTCCCTATTATCAGCTCTTAACATGTTCCATATTTCCAGCTTTAAATGTGTTCCCTATTCCCAATTTTTACTATGTTCCCTTGTCCCTGGTCTTGCTGCATTCCCTATTCCCAGTTATTGCTGCATTCCCATATCCCCAGCTCTTAATGTGTTCCTTATGCCCAGCTTGTACTGTAATCCCCATTCCTAGTATGATTCCTCTTCCAAGCTCTTGCTATAATCCCCATTCGCACTATGACCCCTTTTCCCAGTTCTTACTATGACCACTATTCCCTATGTGATCCTTATTCCCAGTTCTCACATACACTTCCTGCCATGTGCTTACAGAGGAGGGCGCGGGGTCCTCCTGGATGGAGGATGACATGGGGTACGGCGGCCCCAAGGAACTCTCCTCCGAGTGGTGGGCCGAGTTTGTGAAGGAAGAGGACGAGAACAAGCTCGAGCTCTCAGGAAAGCTCATGCTGCTGTTTGAAATACTCAAGATGTGCGAGGATATTGGGGACAAAGTGTAAGTGGGCTACTTAGAGAATGGTGTATGCCATGCATGAAGGTTTCAGTCAGATGTGTTAACTTGTGATCCCAGTTTCATGTTCATTTGATGGATGTTTGCTTGGTTTAGATTCTGGTAAATATGACAGTTCAAGGGTTATGAAACTGTTGTTTCTGCTTAATATTCTATATCAGATACAATTGTTTCACGCTCAACCATCAAATTATGTGCAATGGTTATTTTGAGTTGCCTTTTTCATGTTAAACTCTAGTGATATTTGCTTGCAGGCCTTTTTCTACTGCTCTCACGGGTCCGATAGTCGCACCCGTTCCCAATGCCAAATATGCATAGTCTTTCCCAATTCTAACCCCAAAATTCCCAATTGTAAAAAGTCTGTATATTTTTTTTCGAAAATGAAAGTGAAACATGATTTTTCAATACTTAACAGCCGATTTTTTCACATTGGACTTTACATTTGGATATCCTCTAATTTTATCGTTGACATTGTTTACAAGGGGAGAACACTCTAATAGCCTTGTAATAAAATGGGTAACAAAAAACGATTTGTTTGTCCACTATCATGATGAAATATAACAAGAATTATGGGCAAATATTTTGTAATTTACACAAGTGGATGTGTCAGTTAAAGGAAGGATTTAAATAAAAGGAGGTAAAGATTTCATTTGAAGTTATCACATATTTTCGCTATTAAGTGTAGGTACTACACTATGTTTATGAACACATCATTACAAGTAAATCATTTAGACTGTAGATCCAACAATTTTATTTTGGTGGAGTTTGTCAGATATGGTAATGAATTTTTAGAAATATACAAAAAGTTAAAGGAAATCAGACATGCCTAGGATAACAAACTCAGGTTGCATAGCTTGGTTAGGTATTTATCACAATTTAGAGTTGAATTAAAAATTTTAGTGCTGGTAATCTCTTATTTATTGGTTTAAAACTGTAAATTTCATCATTATACTTACGATTTAGCGCTAGTTGTTTTTCCCAATTTAAAAAATTTTACGTCGTGAATTTCCCATTTAACCAAGGTACTTTTTCCCAAAAAGGTCAGAAAAAGGCCTGGCTTGGCCTAAATAAATGTGTACTGTATATATGTGTTTATGTTTAATGTATTTGGTTATGTTGAGTTGCCATTTTTCTGTTCATTCGTATAGATGTTGCCTTGACCATTTCTTGTACTGTTAAATCTTAGTGCAGTGCTTCATGTGTGTATTCAAATACCAAAAGTAACATAACATGTCAGGATCAAAATTCAGTATTTGTTTCCTGCTAATAATCTTCTGTCCATAATAAAAAATATAGTTGTGGATACCAGTTTTCAATATATATTTGGCCATATCAGAAATGGGTTGTATCACTATGTATAAGAAGAGATATCTCTGTTGTTACAGGCTAGTCTTCAGTCAAAGTCTTCTCTCCCTTGACATTATTGAGGATTTCCTGGCAAAGATAGACGCTGCAAACCAGCCGGAATCCGCGGGCGACGGAGACAAGGCTGAAAACAAAGATGGGAAGGGTGATAAACCGGAGGTGGCGGCGGGCAGTGCTGGAGGGTCAGCAGCAGAGAAAGGTGGCGGTGAGGGTTCCAGTGAAGCAAGTGGTGCCAGCAAGGAGTTAAGTGCGGAAGATAAGAAGGCTAAGGAACTTAAAGAAAGGGTATGAGTCATAAGTCTTAGTTGATTTTTGCATTGAAATATAAACAAGGCGAAACTCCAGTTGTGACAGCAGGAGAGAAGCCCTTAGTAGAAGCCTGAGGTCCTTTATTTATGGCAAGTGACCAATTGCCAAAGCACTACACAGCACATCACAGAAACTCGTAACAAACACAAAACACACATGAATAAAACTGGGGTCACCGCCTGGGAACGGTCAATGCCAAGCATAGGGGGTTTAAACCGGTTTACTTGCGCACGAACCTCACACTTGGCCCAGAATTACTCACAAAACATGTAAGTGTAAATAATATTTACCTCATAGCTGCGCAATTCAAATTAAACAGCAATAAAAGAGAATACTTTTCAATTTAATTACCATTTAAAATCCTAGTCCTTAGCTCTTTCAATTCCCTAGTAAAATTGCGCATTTTGGTCTGACTTATTAATAGTTCAATGCACATACAGTTTTTTTCCAGTCATTGAGAATGTTATAGTGAGAAAGGACAGGTGCTTCATTTTGTTGTGCGATACATGAATTTCATAAATAAATTGTTGACTGCCGTTTAGAAAATTTTATCTGAAAATGTCACTTAAATGAACAGGTGGTTTAAAATTTCCTTGTGTGTAGCAGTGCTGCTGATTGTTCAGTTTTTCATTTGTGTGTACATTGCAGACAATGTTTTCAAACTGTTTGTTGTCATTGTTTCATACAAAGATGAGTTTAAAAATGGTTTGTTACGAGAAGAGTGATAGGAAGTGATTGTCTTCATGGAACTGCATTTCACTTCAGCTTTCTCAATATGGGAAATCGTGGACGAAAGGTGCAGATTATTTCCGCATGGATGGCTCTACAAGTTCTATAAACAGAAAAGCTGCCCAGGATATGTTTAATGACTCAGAGAACTTCAGGTATTTGTTTATTTGTGCTCAGCCGAGCATGCAGATGTCATGGTGACATATTGTGGTGTCTCTTACCATCGTAAATCATGAACTTGGAAATGTGAACTATTTCGGTATTGTCAGCATAAACTTGTTTTCAGATGACATGATCTCTAAAGTCATTTTGCTTTGTTTTACCAATGTTTGGAAAAAGTTACCCAGGGACACTCAGAAATGTTCATATACATGTATAATATATGAAACTTTGCATAATAAGCAAAATATTCTTTAAAAAAAAAAAGACATGCCAAAATAATTTGCTACGAGGCTTCATGCAATCATTTCTTTTTACAAAATTGTAAAACCTCTTTGGTTAGCAATTCCTCTTTGGTAAGCAATGTCTCTTTGGTTAGCAATGCCTCTTTGGTCAGCAATGCCTCTTTGGTCAGCAATGTCTCTTTGGTTAGCAATGTCTCTTTGGTTAGCAATGCCTCTTTGGTTAGCAATGTCTCTTTGGTTGGCAATGCCTCTTTGGTCAGCAATGGGCCTGTCTTTCAATGCATACCGGTAGACTTAATTCACCTGCAGAACGGAAACATAATTTGTGTGTAACTTGCTTCAAAGTTGTTGGATATACGGCACTTTCACCAAACTGTGTCATATTTCAGGGCTCGTCTGTTCTTGATCTCAACAAAAGCTGGAAGTCTGGGAATCAATCTTGTGTCCGCCAATCGTGTGATAATCTTCGACGCCTCGTGGAATCCCTCACACGATATTCAGTCGATTTTCCGAGTGTACAGATTCGGACAAGTTAAGCCGGTGTACGTGTACAGGTTTTTGGCACAGGTGAGTTGAACTTGTTCTTCCAGTAAGAATATAATCAATCGTATAGCAGTGTTAATCAAAGGAAACATTTTACTGATCCCATCTTTCAAAATAAAATAATTGAAGCATAAAAAATCTATTAAAAAACAAAAAAAACAAACATGAAATGACACTAAAACAAAATAATGTTATTAGATTTTGCATATTAGCTTTAAACTTATCATCAAAATTTGTCCAAGAAGGGTTTATTTCAACAATTTCAAGTACCAAAATATTGGCTGGAAATTAATGAACACATGTAATTGGCCTATACAATTTTATGTTTAACAACACACATTTATAATATTTGTAATTTTAGCTAAATACAAATCATCATGTTGATATTATCAAAACTTGAAGTCAAATAACGAGAAGTCAAATGACAATTAAATTATGCATAATAAATGTGTGTTCTTCACAACATCTGGGACGGTTTTCACCAAGCCATTGTTAGACTTATGAATAAAGAAAAGACTTAACCTAAAAAAAAATGTATGTGCATTTTCTAAATTTGTCGTGTTCCAATTTTGTCATTAAAATCATTCTAAATAAATAATACTGCAATAAGAAATGGTGAATACCGAGTACCATTCAAACTAACAGCGTTCTTAGAACAGAACAGTTTTAAGAATATTCTTTATTCTTGCGTGTAAAGTCTAAGAATGGGATTGTGAATACGGGCCCAGGTGGGAGTCTTACTTTAAATAGGGAACAATGGAAGAGAAGATATATGAGAGGCAGGTCACAAAGCAGTCGTTGTCGCAGAGAGTGGTGGATGAACACCAGATAGAGCGGCACTTCACCGCGGCCGACCTCCAGGAGCTTTACCTGTTCACGCCGGATCGACTGGACGACCCGAATAGGAAGGAACGACCCTTGCCCGTCTTGCCAAAGGTCTGTTGGTAATGTAAAAATGTACAATGCCCAATCCAATTTATCTACCAATTATCCCATTTTGAAGTTTAAAAAGATCCCAAATCTCTTGGGCAAAAATCCAAAAGGATCCCAAACAGATAGACTATGTGTACCAGTATTTAAGTAATAACTTAATTTATTGAATTTATGAAAAATGTATTCATGGAAAAAGGCCTTTCATACAATGAATTGTAGATAAGGTAAAATAAAGACGTAAATACAAAGTTTTCATTTGCATTGTTGCATTTTAAGGATCACATGCTGGCAGAGATAAGTACGACAAACAAGGAGTGGATTGTCACATTCCATGAGCACGACTCGCTGCTGGAAAATGTCGAGGAACAGAAACTGACCGAGGACGAGAAGAAAGCAGCGTGGGAGGACTACGAAAACGAGAAGAAGGGAATCAACATGAACAGTAAGCTTTGTGGTCTCATGTTATTATAAAGCCTGTATCCATGTGTACAAAAGCAGCAGTGTGATTTCATTAAATGTTGAGTGGGAGATGTAGCTATGCTACTCTTGCCATTGGCTCTCCAAAACAGTCTTAACAGTCAATTTAAGTACTAAATGCATTGCTGGCTTTTTCATGGAGGAAATCATATGCACAGACGAAGAAGTAGAAAACTTCAAAAATGAAACTAAACTGATTGTTTCCTAAAACAAAAAGCATTCAAATGCATACAGGTATTTTATCCATGGCCACATATTCAAATGTATATCTATTTGCTAATTTGACTAATGGCAGCATGAGCCCTGTAGACCAGTCACCTCCTATTTGTCACTGCCAGTGATTCGGACAGCCTCTAACTGCTATAGCTCCTCCCATTTCAGTGCAGAAGATGATGATGGGCGGCGCAGCAATGGGCGGGATGATGCTGGGCCAGATGGGCTCCGCTCAGCAGCAGATGATGGCCACACAACAACTGAACATGCAGAACCTCCTCTTGCAGGGCTCTGCCAACCTTGGCCAGGCTGCTGTGCTCCAGATTGTACAGGATCTCAAGGCTAGGGTGTGTGGCTCATAATTATGGACAAGAGGACTGCTCTCAAACAATTTGTGGCGTGCGCGTAAAGTGTCGTCCCCGATAAGCCTGTGCAGTCCGCACAGGCTAATCCGGGACGGCACTTTCCGCTTTTATGGTATTTTCTGTTTCAATGAAGTGTCTTCTAACCATAAATCCACTTTAGGCGGAAAGTGTCGTCCCGGATTAGCCTGTGCGCACTGCACAGGCTAATCCGGGATGACACTTTACACATGCATTAAGTCCGGTTTTCCCACGACGTGCCACATTTCAACTTTTCCAGGGGTTCCGCTATGTGTCGCCACTGTTGCTAAATTTCAACAAAACTGGGCCATTCGAAGTCACCCCAGTGCCTACACACATGACCCAAGGGCATTATTTGTTACCAGATCATTAATTAGAATATATGATCTCATGGCTCGGTTGTGTGGCTCAGATGTAGTTGAGTTTAATCCTATTTATTTAAGCTTGATTTTGCCAAAATCCTGATACTGATTAATACAATTGTTAGTCTGTTTCCTGGGTAGAATCAGTACTTGGTCTCATTTGAGGAAGATCTTTTAAGCGCTCTCGGAATAGGGAGCCTAATATGGACTTACGGACTGCGCTTAAATGGTTTCAATTATGTCTTAGTCATTGTTAGAATCTTTAAAAATGTGTTTTTTAAATCACATTGCATCAGATGTTCAAGGTCATGTTTACGTAATTTAATAATCTCATTGAATTTCAAGGTACACATATATTTGAATTTGACCTACTCATTTTATGAAAATTCCTAAATTTAATTGACATCTAAAAGCTTTGAAAACCTGTGCACTGTACATATATATTTTTACGACGGTTGTCCCCTGTTTCCGTTCTTTAGTTCCCGACCCTGTCGCCGGACCTGTTCCAGCAGCGTGTGCAGGCCGTGTTGAGGCAGGTGCTCACACAGCAGATCATGCAACAGTCAGAGATGCAGAGGAGACAGGTACGCTTGTATCTACAAATGTTCTCTTAAGCCAAATATGACATTTTAGACATTAACGGCTAATGCAGGGGTGTGATTCATTATTTCTTCTGCTGATTTCCTCCCTTAGCCGAATTGTGTATACAAATAGTGTTAAAATTAGCTGAGGCTGTTTGAAAATGATGATTTTTCTGTGAGGGAAGTAATTTTTTTTTTCCTCCCCTGTAGTGTTTCTGAAATTTATTACACAATGTTTTATTCAAGGGCTCATACATGTCAACACCAATATCAGATGAAGACTAGGAAAACATTTGAAAACTTTAGCATCATTAGGTCAGGCCACGTGACTGCGAATGCTCCCAACCTTTGTCTTAATCTTGATTACTGGTCAATGAAATTCAAAGCTGGTTCCTAGTAAGTAACGACAGTTTTCATTGGCCTAAAGTTTACACATATATTCACATCAACAAAGTCAACAAAAATTGTAATAGGAAACTTGTGCAAATGCATATTGATTTAATTTAGGGATGGCAAAACTATTTGAATATTCGATTGAATGATCGCCATTCGAATAGTTCCAACGCTATTTGAATATTCGCAAATCTGTGCTGCTTTGTAAAAACAACCATTTCCTGATTCAGTGCCTTCCCCAGGATTTTTTTCAGGCGCCATGGTCCTGAGAGGGGTGGGTCAGGGAGGGGTATCGCCTTCCTACGTCGATTTTTTTTTTTTTGCGGCATGTGTCAATTGATGTTATCTGGTGCGTGTTAGCTCTTTGTGGTTGTGAACCTGAAAGTAATGTTTTTTCCGGATGTTTATGTCCAGTGCGCATCACATTTACGCAATGACGTTATGTCCAAACCCACTATTCTTGTCATTCTCGAATCTTTAGGGTTACACTCAATCTACTTTTGGAGCCTTTTTATCCGATTAAATAGTTCATATGGGCATGTTTTTAGTGTTTTGACACTGTTTTAATCGTTACAGCTGTTGAACGTAGTACTTACTGATTGGATAATTGGTGAATTGTAAAATACAGATTAAAATACATGTATATTATACATGCTTTGTTCTTGCAAAAACAGCGGGAAAATTTCCTCGTGCACGTCGTGCCTACGCGCGACAAATGTTAAAGACTTGTATTTAGTAAAGCACATGATCGGTACACGCATGTTTCAATGTGTGGAACATGACGTGGTTGTTAGCAGACGTTTCGCGCTCTTATGTAGAAAACAAGGTCGGTAATACGCATTGACGCGAGTATAAGATTACTTGTCTGTGGATACATGCCTATTGCTCAAATTGGTCAATCATAATGACATTCCAAAGCGAATAAACTGAGCTTTTCTATTGGCTCATATCGATTTTACTGCGTGGTGAAACTCCGCCTACTGGACGGTGCTTCACGGTTATTGATTGCGGCTTAGGAATAACTGTCAATTGTTAAAATTTTCTGCAAAGTGACACTCGCTTTGATCATTCGCCGACTTTATTGAGTGGGTGTATATGTTTCTTGAGTTAAAAACGACCATTGTGACGTAAGGGATAAGCTGTCACAGCAGGAATTGTTGGTCTGCTGCAGTCAACACATCTAATTTATTGATAAAATACATGTGTCCAAGTGATGTTTACAAGCGCACCACAAATTTAGGTGCCCTGAATAGGTTCAAGTTAAAATTAAAGCGCCCGGAACCGGGGTGCTAAAACGGCCTGGGGAAGGCCCTGTCCTGATTGTATTAAGTGTTATTTCTGTGAACATAACCGCAGTATTTCACCAATACATACTTAAAATCTGGTTTTTAATAAAATGACCTCGTGTCACGCGTCAGACAGAGAGATATTGAATACACAGGTCAGTGTCAGCGGCCACTTATCTAGTGGCAAGTAATACACGATAACACAAGATAGTATGAAACCATAACTGTTGATTAGTAATTATAACTTGCGTTAAGACGTGTTAAAAGAATAACAAAGAATAACTAAAAGAATTGTGATCACACATTTACCAGTCAGTAAAGCTGAGAAATGTTGCTCAAATTTGTTGGTAAACTATTGTTTATCGACGCGTTCCCTTACTAATAAAAATGTGTGGTTTATTGAATACATTTTGATTAAAAGAACCATTAACATTGGGCCTTAAGTTGTATAATTACGTGTTATTTATGCATTAATTTGAAAGTGCAATTTGTTAATGAAAATACAAAGGTAGGTCTACTCACTAATCAGTACTAAAACGTCGTACAAAAATAATGATTATGTCAACTAAGCTACAAAGTGCAAAGTACTCGGTAAGCGTCTATGCAAATAATCGAATATTAGATTGAATGAAAAAGTGAATTTTCTGATACCAATTTTGGTATTTGATGCCAACCCTACATGTAATTTGTTATTTCTCAATTTTAGTTGGAACTGCAGAGACTTAACGAGTTAAACCGCCTGAATCAGATTAAACAACAGATTCAGAGACAACAGGCCCTGCTGGGCAGTCAGCAACACAGCTGGAATGCACGGGGAATGCTCCCGACCAATAGCTATGGCAACCTGAGCCAAGCGGCATCGGGACTGAGTCACAACCTGCTTCCTAGCGGCTCTATGCCGAACCTGCAGAGACATTTGATGGGGAACAGCAGCCAACAGAGCGCGAATCCGAACACTCAGAAGAAGTGATCTGAAAACATGGAATATTACAGTCCGATGAAGTGCTTTGTATGTAGCTTAGGCTGCCATGACGGATTTGTGCGTGTGTTTATGGTCCAAATCTAAACAGAATAGGACGTTGTGTGATTTCTGAGATTTTCAGTGAGAAAAGTCTTTTTGTTGCATTTTTTAGAAACCTTTGCGTTTCTTTGTTGAATATTACTGAGTGAGGTAGATCATTTTGTTGTTGTAAGTACTTAATGATCATGTGTGTGCGTAACTGGGTAAGGAACTGTGTTTGGCGAGTTTACGAGGGAAAGTTCCTGAGGGTAACAAAAGTTCTAGTTTTAATAAAATGCGTCGACAAATACTGTACTTCTGCAAGTTTTGTTTTGTGTTTCTCATACATGTATGTTTGTCTTAATTAATTGTAACAGTATATTGTGTTAAGTCATGTTCAGTAAATATTCCAAGGCAATTAAGGAATGCAATACACAATACAAACACCAACAATTTTTAATACAGTTTTAGAGGTGGTTTCATATAAAGGAATAAGGAGTCATTTACATGATAATAATTCAGTGGTTCAGTTTTGTCAATGGAACATATTTTTACTTATTTTTATTGTTATTTAATTGCCATATATGATGTTACAGGGACTTGTCAACAGATTTGCATATTTTTGAAACGTATTTAAATACAGAAACAAAAGAAATTTTCAGTAGTTTTGGGTAACAAAAGCTGTGTAATGATCCGTTTCAACTTACGATCATATGAACACTTTATTTCGAATATAATTGAGGCGTGTCGTTGGAAAACTGGACTTTTATGGTATTTTCTGTTTCATTGAAGTGTCTTCTAACCATAAATCCATTGTAGATGGAAAGTGCCGTCCTGGATTAGCCTGTGTGGACTGCACAGGCTAATCCGGGACGACACTCACATGCATTAAGCCCGGTTTTCCCACGACATGCCCCAATTCTGTGTGACTGTCTGGCATGTTATTTCGCTTCAGTATGTATATTATTTTAGTTTTTGGAATATGTGACAAAAATCTTGTCAATTTGCAATCTGCAAATAATTCCCTTTAAAGTAAAAAATATATAAAAAATGCAAAATGGATTTCAATCTTAATAGTGTGCTATGGATTCAAATATGTGAAACTTGAAAGAAATTAACTTACAGAATGTCAAATACAAACATACAATTTAATTGGTTAAGTCATGCAAATAAATGCCAGCAGAAATAATAAAAAATCACACTAACTTCATGGTTATTTGTATGGTGTATTTGTGCTTATTACTGGTTGATTGTATTTGTAAAGTATTTGTAAAGTATGATGTTAAATAACTTATTTGCTGAAACTTGTTTAAACTTGTGGTTGTGTGTGATTGCTCGAGTGAGAAAAGATTGATGTTTATCATCGGAAAATGTTTCTTTTAAAAAGAAAATTTTAAGAATTACCATGTACATGTACTGACCATATTGATATAGTTTGTACACAGATTGAGATTTCTCCTTAAACTGTGACACACAAACCGACAAACTCTGCCGTACAATACACAATGCTGTTTGGTTTGCAGTTTTGTCACTATGCGGTGAGATTTTATCCATAAAATTATTCTATAAAATCAGTATATAACATACACTTGCGCAATGTAATTGCTGTAAATCCCATAAAATCAGAGGAAATCCCATAGATTTTTTAAAAAGCCCATAGATTTTTGTGGAGATGGGAAATTATCTTGTATGGAAAAATCATTCCCCAGTCACTGCTTGTACTTATACTGAATGCTTAAGCAAAAACGAGCCATTTGTAGCTTTTGATAAAGAAAAAGACCTCAATGTCAGGTACACAAGAATTACATTTACCAGTATACATAACGTTTGGGGCACAGTGTGAAAAGTTATCTTGTTATTATAATTCATGTTTGTTGTATTACTGGTAATTATAGGGAAAGATTTAGACCGATTTTGGTTTCCCCCTGCTGCCCCTTTGGGCTGGTCAACACAAAAATGTTGAATATCTTTTGAAATTCAATATATTCTTGGTAATATTCAATGACAAATGAATAGACTATAAAAAAAACCTTAATTAGAAAAATTAGACTCTTGATAACCCTGTATTTATCAAATTATTACAAAATATCACCATGTACCTTTTTTGATCCTAGATCTTTCCCTATGATTATTTACCAGTACATGTTTGTAAACAATACACGTTGTTAAATTATTACCACCATTGATTATAAGAGGCGCGTCGTGGGAAAACCGGACTTAATGCATGTGAGTAAAGTGTCGTCCGCACAGGCTAATCCAGGACGGCACTTTCTGCCTACAGTGGATTTATGTTTAAAAGAGACCTCCTTGAAACAGAAAATACCATTAAAGCAGAAAGTGCCGTCCTGGATTAGCCTGTGCGGACTGCACAGGCTAATCCAGGACGACACTTTACGCACATGCATTAAGTGCGGTTTTCCCATGACGCGCCTCGTAAGTAATTTTGGTATCCGAAGTGCAATTATGACATTCTTTGCATTTATATACCAATGAAGAAAAAAATTACTATATTGACTCTCTATGTTGGGACACTTGAAAATAAATGTAAAAAAATCTGCTGTTCCAATTTTTAGAAGCAGAAAAAAATATTCCTGTGAAGGTGTCCCAATATTTAGAATCTGCTGAGAATGGGTCGCATTGATGGCGGTAATCTGTAATGATATTGATAGGGGTAATCTGTAATGACATTGATGGGGGTAATCTGTAATGAGATACCTACATACATTCCCGACTTTGTTTGCTAATACATGGTAATTTACAGTATCTTACTGGTAAACAGCAGCTTGACTGGCGACTTTTAGTTGTTGACCAAACAATGATTACAGTACATCTGACTTTTATTTCCCAATTTGAAAAACACTGTCCCAAGTTTAGAAACATGAAACAATTCATATTATCAAGTGTCCCAAAATTTGGAAAATGATTATTTCACCAGATTTAATGGGTATCCCAACATTTAGAGTGTCCGAAAATATAGAGTAATTGCGGTTATTTGCATTATTGATCAGATACGTATTGTTCCATACCCATTTCCCAGAGTAATGAGGAGTTGAATTCGAAAATTATGCATTTGCAGGCTGTCGGCCAAGTTACCATGAAATATAGGAACAATACAGAAATATTTTCACCAAAAATATAGGACTTTTTGTAAATTTTTTCGAGAAAATACAGAAATTTTATACTAAAAATATTTCATTGTAAGAATGATACGGGATCAAATTCTACCCTGATAAGTCATACAGTTTGTGTTTTAATGAACAACATTTGCTAAACATATTCATGATCGTAATCAACTTGCAACTGAGAATGCATGCCATGGCCTAAAAATAATTAAAGTATTGAGTTTGATGCGAGCGAATAAAAAATCAATGTATAGGTTCGCGATATTCTGTTCAGAGACCAATTTCAGACACCTAAATGACAAAATTGATAAAAAATATAGGAACAATATGACCAAATTTATCAAAAATATAGGAACAATTTTTAAAATATAGGAAAATATAGTAAATATAGGTTTTTCAAAAAAATAGGATTTATTTCCAAAATACAGGATTATAGGAATTATACATGTGTTAATCAGTGCAAGGTACATGTACTGTATTATGAAGGATGATTAAGAAAATGTAGAATTGTTGATTGACCTGGTAATTGCTTTACTAAACAATTATATCAATTATTAATTGTATATATGAGGCATGTCATGGGACAACGGGTCTTAATGCATGTGCGTACAGTGTCGTCCCGGATCAGCCTGTGCAGTCCACACAGGCTAATCGGGGACGGCACTTTCCACTTTTATGGTATTTTCTGTGTCAATGAAGTCTCTTCTAAACATAAATCCACTGTAGGCAGAAAGTGCTGTCCTGGATCAGCCTGTGTGGACTGCACAGGCTGATCCAGGACAACACTTTACGCGCATGCATGAAGTCCGGTTTTCCTACGATGTGCCTCATATTATAATTAAGTTCATTGCTGTTTTACATGTAATTTGTAACATATACAATTATGGTTACTAAACTAATGAACATCAACTTGTTACAAACAGTTGCTCTACTTGTGCTCGTCTTGAACTGACAGATCTCAGATGTTGTTTAAAGGTTGGCAGAGAATAATTGTGTCAATCAGTACAGTTTTCTGTGCAGTCTCAATTTCATTGTTCATTTTTCACATTTTACTACTTTGACTTCTGTACTTTAAAAACAATAAATTTCAGTTGTTTGCTGGATTTTTTTGGGGTGAAGATATATCAGTGTAATTACTCTGTGTGTCACTTAGAGCAAAATAAAAGTACTCTGCTTTCTTACAATGTCTCAGACTGACGCAAGTCTTCTAATGCTGTGAAAGTCAGTTTTAAAGATGTGTATTCAAGGAAATATTTCCTCATTTTACAGGTTTCCAATAACACTGTATAAAAAGTGTGTTTCGGACAACGGTATCAAAAAAGTAATGTAGTGGTGGGATTGAGTTTTTTTATAAAGACACAAATTTGGTAACAAAACATTTTAAATTATTATCTGATAAATATGGATTTCACAGGAAACAATCATCGCTAAAAACTTAAGGGCCAGGGGTTTTTTGCTAGGTAGGGTATAGTTGCCCGAAAGTCAGAAAACTTTTTTAGGCCTTACTAAATAAGTTTGGAAAGTTTTTACTTGTCCGTAAAAGCTTAGAACGAGCTAGAGCTAGGCAATACGAACAATGTATTTCGCCACCTCTTCATTAGACCTGATGATCATGATTTTTTTATGTTCAGAAGTGTGACTGTGCATTATGTTCACTGAGTATTTATCTGTCATAATTATGCCCCCCTTCGAAGAAGTGGGGGTATATTGCTTTGCAACTGTCCGTTGGTTGGTCGGTCTGTCTGTCCGTAGACCATTTCGTTTCCGCACAATATCTAGAGAAAGCTTTGACCTACGATCATTTAAGTTGGTATGCTGGTTACTTGGGAGGAAAGGAAGACACCTATTGATTTTGAGGTCAACAGGTCACGGGCTTGTAACATGAAAACTGTTTTCTCCGTAGACCATTTTGTTTCCACAGGATATCTAGAGATGTTTTGGCCTATTTGATGTTTAAATCAAACAGAAAACAGGTATCCTTATATAATAGACAGTAAAAAATAAATCCATAATTATACTCTTATCTTTCTTTCAGCTTTATATTTACTTTCTAAAGCATCAACTTTAATTTCCTCCATATGTGTTAATGTGCACATACAATTTTAAAAAATCTCTTAACAATTGCACATATTGACAACTTGGCTGCAAGTCGGGGGTCTTACACATGCTTACAGTTAAATAAATGAGTGAAATTACTTTACTTTTTGTTTATTTTGTATTGTGAAATGATAGTGAATGCATTATTAGTCGAATTGAAATAAAGACAAAGATTTGAACAGTTGTCAGTAATGTATTTTTTTTATATTTCACAGAGGCTGGCCTATAAAAATCACATACATGTATACACCGTGTAACAGTACGTGCACTTAAATAAGACAAAGTGCATATAAATTATAATAACCTATCTAATTACCCAATCAAGATACATGTGTACCTTTGAAGTAAAATAGTATTCAACTGGTTAATGTGACATTGAGACGTAAACTTCACATACTGGGCTTGTGTTCAACAACCCTTTCTTCGAGTTAAGACAAGACACTGTGTTCGATAAACGCAGATACCTCTGGTTGGTGTTGGACAGCCCATTTGAATTATTCTAAGTCCAAATTAGGTCAAGGTCAAAGTGGGGTTGGGTGGTTTGGGAATGGTCATAAACATCTGTGTTAAGCAGCCAAGTGTTGAAGTAAGGGGTGTGTTGGTGCTAGACAAAGCGGACAGGACAATCACTATATACCTCCCACATCCCAGGGGCATAAAAAAGTAATTAAATTACACTAAAAACAACAAATGTCGGTGGACAGCGCGCTACACTATTTTGAAATATTTAAGTTGAAGCAAAAAAAAAAATTAAAGTAGAAGGGGCATAAATCTGTCAAATCACAAAGCTGAGTTATAGCCGATATTTCATCGGATGCTGACGTTGATGACAATGTTATACTCCAAGTTTCAAGTGAAAAGCTGTAGCTTTAAAGTTAAAGGACTTGTGAACCTAAACTTTATTCTGAAAATCTTAAGTGAAAAAGGGACATTAGTGCGTCAAAATACAAAACAGAGCTATGGGGACAGTACCGGTAGTTGATGGCCAACATATATTCCAAGTTTCAAATGAATACCTAATGTAGTTTTGAAATAATAAGACTTTTGAATAAAAACTTCAACCTAAAAATCTATGTAAAAAGGGGACATAACTCTGTCAAATACAAAACAGTTTTGGGGATTGTTGCACTTGATGCTGGTCTTGATTACAAAGATATATTCAAGGTTTCAATTGAATATTTTATGCAATTTCAAAACTATAAGACTAGAATAAAAACTTAATTTAATATCTTTGTGAAAATGGGGCATAACTGTAAGTACATAACTTAATGTGGCGTGTCATGGCTCAATGCAAGTGTCGTCCCGGAGTAGCTTGTGCAGTCCCACTGGCTAGACCGGGATGACACTTTCCGTCTGCAGTGGATTTATGTTTAGAAGAGACTTCCTTGAAACAAAAAATACCATTAAAGCGGAAAGTGTCGTCCTGGATTAGACTGTGCGGACTGCACAGGCTAATCTGGGAGGACACTTTAGTCACATGAATTAAGCCAGGTTTTCCCACGACACGGATCTAATGTAGTTTTCTACTGTACCAACAATAACAACATCTTGTTTTCAGATGCAAACATTGCTATACACTTTAATAGTTTTATCATTTATGCAGTTTTTTATGAATGAACAGCTGAACTTCGTTGACTGGAGGTGCGCGGAAATTCATTTTGTAACACATACAAAATTTGACATATCAAAATACAGATTTTTAAGTCCTCATTTTTCATAAATTGTAATGCAAAGTTGTCATCCTGTATGCTTAATTATTGACCGGTATTCTGAATTGTAAATCTATTACAAAGGATTATTCCACGAAGTGACATGCTTATGCACTTAAAAGAAGTTTTCACATGCTCACAATGTGAGATTTAATTGGATCTTGACTTGATACACTCGCTAATGTGGTCAACACTTCGAGATTAACAAAATATAAATAAGTGACAAAATAATGGGATATAAATCCATTTCAACATGATTGAAAATTAGAGTTAAAAGTTAGCGACAACCGTACATACACCGGTATGTATGTGAAATAAGAACTGAAAAATATTCTAACACTAACATACACGTATCTTACACTTCAAAATAAGTGATAAGGCGATAACAAGGTTAGTTTAGGGCCGGTATTCACAAAGCTCCTTAGGGAAAGTAAATTCCATAAAATTCCTCAAGTCTCTGGCTGTTTCGTGTATAGGTCTTAAAACATTAAAATGTTGTAAACTTATAAATATTTCTTATATGTTAAGTACTGCAGTTTTCTTTGTACAGAAATCATTGGATTTCACATAGCGGCCGGTTAGCTCAGTTGGTAGAGCGCTGGACTACAAATCCGAGGATCGCGGGTTCGATTCCCAGCCAGGTCACATAACTTGTGTGGGGATTGGTCATGAAATTATTTATACGGCCATTCTCCCCCTACCTCTGATTCAAGTAGGGCAGTTGTCAGTTACTGGCATAAGTATGTGCACCCAGTACTGGTAAACCAGCTTACCCAGGAAAAGTGTGGGTAGGTTAACTGACCGCCGTTATGACTGAAATACTGTTGAATACGGCGAAAAATCCAAACCAACAAACTTCACATAGAACATTTGATCTGAAGTTTCACTTAGGTACAACTTAGAGATTTCTAGTTTTTTACCTTCCGTGAAAGTCACTTTTATATATTTTGCAGATCGTTCAATGCCTAATACAATGAAACGATAAAAAATGTGAGTCACGGCATTAGATTTTTTGGAAAATGCATGTAAATGACCTACCCGTGAATGCATTTTTGGAAATTTTGATGCTGTTTTTGTTTCAGCAAAAAACTAGTATTGACCATTGATTGGTAAATAATGACATCCTATTAGCTGAAATGGGTAATTGTTAGAAAGCAACTGTTACATAGTGAAACAATAATATTATATTTGCCAAAAAATGCTTTTTCATCCTTTTTAACAAAAAGATTCTACATTTTGTAATCCTATAAAAGTTTGGTTTTGACTACAGACAAAATATGTCCTGTGAACATTCCTGATTTTTCTATATTTATTACATAATTTTATTATTAACAAACTGCAAAAAAGAAAACGGGGTCACCATGATTGTTTTCGAGAAAAATATGTAGTTTATAAAAGTAAATAGATATATATTATGTATAATTATTTTAGTAACAGCAGTTGATTATGACTATGTACAAAACGTTATTACAGCCAAAACACTTTCACAATAATCGTAAGCATGTGCACAGCTATATGCGAGTTCAATGTTTAGTCAGCGTGTTCCTACTTTCCTTTTCAGTGTATTATCAAACTTTCGCAAATAAAATCAGGTCACAAGACACTCCTACTATGATCATGGCAATTATTATGAATATATTTGATTCAAGTTGGTAATTACAGTGTACACAATCTTTAATAAATACTATCTGTCAAAACACTACCCATTATGATGATTTAAATCAACTCCACTGATGCGCGAAAAGATGCTCAGAAAAAACTACCGAAATCATCTTAAGATTTTCTTTCCCTTAGGAGCTTTGTGTATACCAGTCCTGGGCTGGTATTTATAAAGAATCTTAGTCAAAAATTAAGAAAACTCTTAAATTCTAAAATTTAATAATAGGAGTTTCCAAGCTCCTTAGAAAAAAAACAGTACATTTCTTCAATTCATACAATTCCTTAAAAGTATGTGGATGTTTCATGTATAGGTCTTTTTATATTAAATATGTTTGAAACCTGTAAATATTGCTAAGATGTTGATTATTTAACCCTTTTGCAAACAGAAGACATTCAATTTCTCATAGAAAAGGTGATCTGAAATTTTCACTTAAGTAAAATTTAAGTTCAGATTTCCCTTTTTTAGGAGCTTTCTGAATATCAGCCCCGGCCACAATTTGACGAACCCCGCTAAAATGTGCATGTCTTGAGCACCCGAGCCCGATTTATAAAGATTCTTAAGCTATTCTTAAGTAAGTTGAGAATAAGTCAAAAATTGAATTTGTGTTTAAAACACCATGCTTTATAATTTGTACATAACATACACATTTGAAATTATATTGCAATTTCTTTGTTAAAATCTTCAAATTATGTATTCCTTTATCAGAAAATCCAATTCTAAAATTTCAGAAATTTAAGATTTTTCTTAATTTTCAACTAAGATTCTTTATAAATACCGGCCCAGTTTATAAGGGCGACGAGACTTCAAGAAGGGAAGCTAAAACACATGGATATATCATGTTGACCAAGGACTTTCCGTCTTGTTGATAAATGTATTGCCGTAGAGTTCATCTGGTTCACTTAGGGGTACACTGTCTTCTAGAAGCTCTTCAAATGTCAGACTTTGAAATTGGCTCACGTTCAGTTGCTGAAATAGAATTCATAATGACCATTGTTAGGAGAACCAAAATAGGGATGCAGAGGGGTCATTGCAGAACAGTATGTCAAATAATATTGTTGCTGTGACCATTTTATGTACCGCCAAAACCATTGCTACTAACTGAGCTTAATGCATTAAAGGCAGATATCATTATAGAGTGTAGTACAAAAGCCCCTTAGTATTCAAATGTACCTTAGTCTACAAATGCACACATGAACATAAGCCCCTTAGTATATTTGACAGAGTGGACATAAGCCCCTTGGTAGATATAACAGGGTGGACAAAAGCCCCTTGATGATTATAAAATAGTGGACAAAAGCCCCTTTCTGATATTGCATAAGACCCTTTTCACATTCCCGTTATCGAGTACTGTAGGAGTTGTCTCCCTTGATAAAGCGAATCGAGAACGAGGCTGAAGACATATTGGCTGTAATTGTCCATACAGGAAAATAATGTTCAGTGGAGAAAATGTCAAATAAACGTATAAAATGTTACTAGTTTTTTCATTAAACTTGTCTCTGTTTTATTCACTAAATTATGTATACATGGATATATTTCAAATACTTAAATTATAATGTAACAATCGCAACATTTATTCCTGATTCAGTGTCGGCTGGTGTAATTATATAACAGCTTGACACAAATAACATTATTATACCCCACAAACAAAGTTTTGGTTTTTGGTTTCCAGATGATAACTCAAGAAAGGCTTGACATATTCAAATTATTTTTGGTACACATGTGTAACATCATAGAATACAGGTCAAGTTTGATGTTGGTTACAAACCACTAAATTTTGACAGAGTTATGGCCCCTTTTCGACTTAATATTGCATAAAAACATGGTTTCCAGATTATATCTCAAGAAAGGCTTGACATATTCAAATAATTTTTGGTACACATGTGTAACATCATAGGATACAGGTCAAGTTCGATTTTGGTTACAAACCACTAAATTTTGACAGAGTTATGGCCCCTTTTCGACTTAAAATTCCCTAAAAACATTATTTCCGGACGATAACTCAAGAATGGCTTGATGTATTCAAATAATTCTTGGTATACATGTGTAGCATCATAAAATACGGGTCAAGTTCGACTTTGGTTACAAACCACTAAATTTTGACAGTTATGGCTCTTTATTTGACATAAATTCCCTAAAAACATGGTTTCCAGGCGATAACTCAACAATGGCTTTACATATTTATATTATTATTGGTACACATGTGTAGCATCATAAAATACAGGTCAAGTTTGACTTTGGTTACAAACCACTAAATTTTGACACAGTTATGGCCCCCCGTTTTGACTTAAATTTCCGAAAAACATGGACAATAACTCATGAAAGGCTTCACATATTTAAATTATTTTTCGTACATAGGTGTAACATCATAAAATACAGATCAAGTTCAACTTTGGTAACAAACCACTAAATGTTGACAGAGTTATTGCTCCTATTGAAATTAAATTTTTCCAAATACACTGTTGGCCATTCACAAATTAAAGCATTCTCTCTCTGTCCATTTCTTTCGAATGGATGCCACAGTTTTGTGACAAGGCCATATTGTGGGGATATATCCGTCACTCATGTGACAATTCTAGTTATTATTATGATTATTATTATTATTATGCAGTATGAGCAAGAAACTGATATCCCGGAATATGTTTTTTGTTCATTAGAGTGAAACTACTTAAGGATTCTACCGAGTTTTAACCAGAATTGATCAAAGACGTGTTTTTGTACTCTCTAATGATAGAGAACCAAAACAAACAAAAAATATGACTGAGAAATTAAACATCATTATTTAATATTAAAACGTTAAAAAGTAGTTTTAATTATCGTTATATGTCTTCAAACTTTGTGCACAAACACATGTACATTCCATTTATAAACTATCATGAGACTGAGTTCAAGCAAATTATAAGGATAATAGAGAAAAAATTAAATGTCTGCCTTAAATAAAGTTATTTGTTTTATTTTAAATGATAGTTATTTCACTCGTTATCAAGTAGATTCATGAAGTCAGTGGCATAGCTGCCGAGACAATGACCCGTGTATTACTTCACTAATTGGTATGCACTTTGATAACGTAATTGTGCCACATGTTATTTTAAAATTAGGACCTATATATACACATTCTGGTTGCACAATAATGGTCATGTGTTTATACAAGATTATGATCTACAATTGATAAGACTAGGTTTGAACAATACGAAGTCTGTCAGTCTCAGAGAAAGTACCAAAGTCTAAATTCCTTTTTTTTTTCAATTTTTAGCAACGATATACGTATTAAACTGACACTCTTTTATCATATATCATAATAATATTATGTACCATGCCATTTCTGTTTATTAAGAAGTAAACTGAGTGAATATATTTATAATATTTTAGACATAATAAACTGTAAATGACCGCTATGCAACCAGTATTAACCACTATCCTCGTTTTCAATTTGCTGATAAACTATTGTGTCGTGATAATCGCTAACAAGAAGGCCATGATGGCCCAAAGCGCTCACCTGAGAACTGGTACAGACGAAGACCATACTGTTGTGACAGGTTTGAAAATTAAGGTATCTGAACAATACGCAGAGGGGGATAGGATCAATTTTGATTTAAAACATTGGTTAGTGCAATGGACTAACTAAAGTATGGGTTGGGTAGTGGATTTTTGCTAATGGTTCTCAAATCATTTTTCTTGATTTTCTTACCTGACCCTTTTTCATTTAGCCATTGACAATTCTGGAAAATGCAGAAACAGTACATTTTGATGTCTTTTTCGCAAACAGTTTTGGAGAACTAGTTGCAATGCGATGATTGCGATCGCTGTGCTGTACGGTAAAGTTTTGCTTTTTCTTTGATAATTTTCTGTCCAATAATGAGAAATGATGTTAATGCAGGGTCTGAAGACATCAATGTTGCATGTACAAATAACTGCATGCAAGTCTTACAACAGTTGGAAATAAAATTTTATCAATCAATTTTTATGGTCATGCGCAAACTGTGTTAGTTTGGTCAACATTGAATCAAAAATCGTGTGTGCAAGCCAATCATTGATAACTTATTGATGTTTTTTTCCAAACACAAGAGGCAATAACTCTGGTTTTTCTGGCTCGATCATGCTTATATTCGACTTCACCTTTAGTATTATGTTCATAGACAAACTGTACACGATTGGATGAAAAATGAAGTCTCTATCCTGAATAATGTCCATTTTTGCATATTTTTTTCACAAACAAATAGCAATAAATCTGGTGTTTCTGGTCCGATCTTGCTTATATTCTACTTCACTTTTGGTCATAGACAAACTGTGCAAGGTTGGTGAAGATTGGATGAAAAATGAAGTCTCTATGTTGAATAATGTCCATTTTGTGTATATTTTTTAATAAGCAAAGAGCAAATAACTCTGGTGTTTGACGATCTGGCCCATTTTTGGCGTCCGCTGAGATCTAATGGTTATACACAAACTGTGAAAGTTTGGTTAAGATTGGATGGAAAATAAAGTCGACACGTTGGAAAAGGGTATTGTTGCACTTTTTTGGCATGAAAAAGGGGCAATAACTCTGGTGTTACTGGAATGATCTGACCCAATAACATTCCCATCCGAGATTTTATGGTCATGCACAAACTGTGCAACTGAGGTCAAGATTGAATAAAAAATGTAGTCTTTATAGCGACAACGGTCCAAATTGATGACGGCATACGAACGCTGAACAACGCCGGAGAGGTCCCCTACACCAATAGCTCACCGGTGCTCAGGTGAGCTATTAATGGGAATGTGAAACTCGTCTATTGTATATTGGGTATGCACTTCAATAGAAAATTCCATCCCATCGAAGGGAATTTTTTCATTATTGCAATCAATTGTTCACAAACTTTTATTAATTGCATTTAAGTACAGCTATACTTCAAACTGAAAAATTTATTCCATCTGCTTATTTGCAGATGCCCTTAATATTAATAAATAAAAACTTTATATTTCAAAGAATACAGGGAAAATCATCAAGTACTTTTGTCCACCCTGTCATATCTACCAAGGGGCTTTTGTCCACCCTGTTGAATATACCAAGGGGCTTATGTCCACTCTCTCAAATATACCAAGGAGCTTATGTTCATGTGTTCATTTTTAGACTAAGGGGCTTTTGGGCAAGTGGCTTTTGTCTGGATACCATCACTATATTTTATCAGCATATTTATTTAAAGAGAATTAAATGATGCATGGATCATTCAAAAGAACCTGAAGATCAAAATTTTTTAACAACAAGAGGGCCTAAAGGCCCTAGGTCGCTCACCTGAGAGGCTAAGGAACTAAACTGTTCTGAGCAAGTTTTGTGATGATTGGCCTATACAAATTATGTGGCCTCAATAATGTTTTAAAGCTTTTGTTCAATTTTGCCATGGTGACCTAGTTTTTTTTACCCCACATGATTCAGTTTTGAACTAAGATATTATTGAAACAAATGTTCTGTGCAATTTTCAAGAAGATTAGGCAAAACTAGAGTTTTCACATTTTTTTCTATTTTACCTAGTGACCTAGTTTTTGACCACACATATGCCATTTTCGAACTCCGCTGAGATATCATTGGAACAAAGGATCTGGGCAAGTTTCATGAAGATTGGGCAATAAATGTGGCCTTTAGAGTGTTCACAAGCTTTTTAAAGTTTTCATTGTACACATTATAAGGAAAACTGCCCCGTCCCATGACGTTTTTCGGCAGAGTGGCACCATTATCGAACTCAGCCGAGATATCATAAGTACAAAGGTTCTGAGCAAGTTTAATTTTGATCTGGCAAAATAAGTGACTACTAGAATGTTCACAAGCTTTTTCAATAGCCATGTAAGGAAAACTGCCCCGCCCCCATGGCGACCATGTTTTGCAACGAAGCGGAACCATTTTCTAACTCAGCTGAGATATCATAAGAACAAAGCTTCTGCTCAAGATTCATGTTGATTGGGCAAAAAATGTGACTTCTAGAGTGTTAACAAGCTTTTTATATAGCTACATAAGGAAAATTACCCCGGCCCCTGGCGGCCATGTTTTTCGACGGAGCGGAAATTTTTTTGTACTCAGCCGAGATACTATCAGAACAAATGTTCTGAGCAAGTTTCATGTTAATTTGGCAAAAAATGTGACTTCTAGAGTGTTAACAAGCTTTTTCTTCAATTTGACCTAGTGACCTAGTTTTTGACCCCACATGACCCAGATTCGAACTCGGCTAAGATATCAGTTGGACAAATGTTCTGACCAAGTTTCATGAAGACTGGGCAAAAAATGTGACTTCAAGAGTGTTAACAAGCTTTTTCTTCAATTTGACCTTGTGACCTAGTTTTGACCCTACATGACCCAGATTCAAACTAGGCCGAGATATCATTAAGACAAATGTTCTGACCAAGTTTCATAAAGATTGGGCAAAATATGTGACTTCTAGAGTGTTAACAAGCTTTTTCTTCAATTTGACCTAGTGACCTAGTTTTTTACCCCACCTTAACCACGATTGAACTGATTGAACTCGGCTGAGATATCATAAAGGCAAATGTTCTGACAAAGTTTCATGAAGATTTAGCAAAAAAAAAGACTTCTCGAGTGCTAACATGCTTTTTCTTCAATTCGACCTAGTGACCTAGTTTTTGACCCCACATGACCCAGATTCAAACTCAGCCGAGATATCACCGGGACAAATGTTCTGACCCAGTTTCATAAAGATTGGGCAGAAAATGTGACTTCTAGAGTGTTAACAAGCTTTTTCTTCAATTTGATCTAATGACCTAGTTTTTGACTCCACCTGACCCAGATTTGAACTCGGCTGAGATATCATTAAGACATATGTTCTGACCAAGTTTCATGAAGATTTAGCAAAAAATATGACTTCTAGTGTTAACAAGCTTTTTCTTCAATTTGACCTAGTGACCTAGTTTTTGACCCTACATAACCCAGATTCTAACACGGCCGATTTATATCATTAAGACAAATGTTCTGACCAAGTTTCATGAAGATTGGGCAAAATGTGGCTTCTAGAGTGTTTACAAGCTTTTTCTTCAATTTGACCTAGTGACCTGGTTTCTGAACCCACATGACCCAGATTTGAACTCACCCGAGATATCATTAAGACAAATGTTCTGACCAAGTTTCATGAAGATTGGGCAAAAAATGTTACTTCTAGTGTTAACAAGCTTTTTCTTCAATTTCTAGTGACCTAGTTTTTGACCCTACATAACCCAGATTCTAACACGGCCGATTTATATCATTAAGACAAATGTTCTGACCAAGTTTCATGAAGATTGGGCAAAATATGTGGCTTCTAGAGTGTTAACAAGCTTTTTCTTCAATTTGACCTAGTGACCTGGTTTCTGAACCCACATGACCCAGATTTGAACTCACCCGAGATATCATTAAGACAAATGTTCTGACCAAGTTTCATGAAGATTGGGCAAAAAATGTTACTTCTAGTGTTAACAAGCTTTTTCTTCAATTTGACCCAGTGACCTAGTTTTTGATCCCACATGACCCAGATTCGAACTCGACCAGATATACTTCGGACAAATGTTCTGACCAAGTTTCATGAAGATTGGCCAATAAATGTAGCCTCCAGAGTGTTAACAAGGTTAATGCTGACGACGCACGATGGACAAAAGGCGATCACAAAAGCTCACCATGAGCATGTTGTGCTCAGGTGAGCTAAAAAATACTTGTTAATAATACAAATGCTGATGGGGTTTTTTCAACTTCATACACTAAGACAAACTGACCATTTTCACTTCAGCCCTTAAGTGTACTATTTATTAAATAACTTTGATTCAATGTTTTAAACCAACAACAAAGGTGTTATATTTCCGAGTATAAATAAAGAACACAGACATATAAGTTCCCCAACAGTGAGATATACCATACATAGTAAGAGTTACTGCCCTTTAATTCAAATTCTAGTACTTTATAGATGCAAACAGAGTCTTACCTGTTTGTTAGAAGAACAAGCATCCTCTAGTTTCCTAGCAACAGCTACACAATGATTTTCTATCAGCGTTTCCGAGAACTCCCAGCCACGGACGGGCCAACCGTCCACTGCCAGTACGGTGCTGTGAACAGGGCCTCCCTTTGTCGTGAGGGGCTCTTGTAATGTGAAACTGAGTCTCTTCACTTCGAAGCCGATGCCCACCCCAAGTGTCTTCACGTAGCACTCTTTTAAGCACTGTCAAATGTAAGGTTGTAGAAAAGCTGACATTGTGTATCAATATATCTTTGTGATTTTCTCTAACAATGCCAAGTACTTATCAGTATTTTATACCTTAAGTGTATCTATGTATATTTACTATTTTCTTTAACAATACAAAGTACTTATGACTAACTTTAACACTGCTTTCATTTACTTTGTATTCAAAGAAATGTATCCTATGTGAGATTGTATATACATAATATTGATCTTGTGTATCTACTGGTATATATATATTCACTTTTTATGAAGTACTTACTAGTATTTTGTAACTCAACACTGCTTTCAATTACTTTGTATTTAAAGAAATGTATCCTTTGTAAGTTTGTATAAATGTTGATCTTGTGTATCTATATGTATTTACTTTTTCTCCAACAGTACAAAGTACTTACTAGTATTTTACTGGTATATCTTAACCTAACATTGCTTTCATTTAATTTGTTTTCAAAGAAATTTATCATAATTTTTTATAGTATATAACTGATAATACTTTACTACTGTACAACCTAAATGCACATTCATATACAAACATTGTAGGTATATACTCACAGTGAGATAACACTGTGATTTCAATACAAAACTGACTATTATACATCTTACAACAAAATCTTTATTGCTGAACCAGGATTTAAACAATTAACTGTATATACTGTTTGCCAAATGACTACTTAATTGGGAAATTAGGCAGTTTTATTTCCATGCTTTAGCTTTCACAATATACTAGAAAGATACAATGAGGCGCGTCGTGGGAAAACCGGACTTAATGCATGTGAGTACAGTGTCGTCCCGCATTAGCCTGTGCAGTCCGCACAGACTAATCCTGGACGGTACTTTCCACCTACGGTGTTTAGAAGAGACTTCCTTGAAACAGAAAATACCATAAAAGCAGAAAGTGCTTGGCCTTGGCTAATCCGGGGACGACACTTTACGCACATGCTTTAAGTCTGGTTTTCCCACGACGCGCCTCCAATCAGATTTACCCAGAGTCTGTAGAATGTACTGAGTTGCTCTCTGTCATCTGTCCCCTGCCTGATACACCACCACTCATCTTCGGTGAACTGACGTCGCATCGTGTGGAAGAATTCCTGCACCGACTGTGCTCCAACTGAAAATAGTATCGACAAGGGCTATGATCAATACTTATTCAAGGAAAGTTGTTAAGCGGAAAACATTTTTCTATATTAAGTAACAGTGACCTTGACCACAATCAACCCATATGCAGTCCCAAGCAAGGTCTCAATATAAGTTATCAATTTATGACGTTTCATTACAATATCTCAATTATTTCTCAAGTTATCGGGCAGAAACCATTTTTCTATTTTAGTAACGGTGTTCCCCACCCACCCCATATGCAATCCCAATCGAGGTCTTGATATAAGGTATCTACAAATGAATCTTTACAATACTTCAATTCATTCTCAAGTTATTGAGCTGACCATTTTTCTATTTTTAGTAGCAGTGACCTTGATCCCACCCACCCCATATGCGATCCCAAGCAAGGTCTCAATATAAGGTATCTACATATAATTAAAAGTTTCATTAAAAATATCTCAATTCGTTCTAGAGTTATTGATTGGAAACTCGCAGTTTGACCACACCTGCTCACCGCCTGCCTACCCGACCAACGACATACCCCAATCTAAGAACCCAAATTAAAAAAAAAAAAATTGGTTAAAAATTGATAGCATAGGAAGAATTCTAAATATGTTCAATTGAAGTATGTTTCAAACACCTTTATATCAAAGGATAAATTCTAAAATCTGTACTACAGAAATTCTGCCACCGAAATTCTTCTCCAAATAATTGCATTGAAAAGAAAAAAAGCTACATTTGTCTCTGCCAAAGATATTGATTTCCCTTCCTAACAATTGCATACCAAAGAAATAACTTTTTTTTCTGTGCTACTGATATTCTGCTCCACATACCATCATAGCACAGGATGAACGAACGCAGCTACTAAATCGTAATTAAGCCAAAAAGATTCTCAATGAGTTTCCATCCATGTTCCCAGCGTTGGGAACCATGCACATGCCACATTAGAATTGGCCCCAGAGGTTAGCATGTATGGGAGGCCCTCCGCAGTAACAACTGTTTAACAAGGATATAAACCTCGGCAATCTCTGGCAGGCTAATTTACTAATCAGCCGGTGGCATCATCTGAACTGGTATACCCTGTTGAATTTGCTGAATTACCGATAATCGGCTGGTCTTAAACAAAAGACTTTGTGCACAAATTAGGCCTTGAAAATAAGAACTTATATGGTAGTTTGGTGCTTGCATCACCCCAGTTTTAGTTATTCAAGCAATGGTTGTGTTTTCTTATTATATTTATTAACATATCATTTCAGGAGATAGTCAATAAGTGATAACAAAGATAGATTAAACAATGCAAGCAATGTGTGTGGCATTCATTCAAGATTCAACATCATAGAAAGCTGATATTTATTTAATATATTTAATATGTGGCGCGTCGTGCGAAAACCGGTCTTAATGCATGTGCGTAAAGTGTCGGCCCGGATTAGCCTGTGCAGTCCGCACATGCTAATCCAGGACGGCACTTTCCGCCTACAGTGAATTTATGTTTAGAAGAGACTTCCTTGAAACAGAAAATACCACAAAAGCGGAAAGTGCCGTCTCGGCTTAGCCTGTGCTGACTGCACAGACTAATCCGGGACAACACTTTACGCACATGCATTAAGTCCGGTTTTCCAACTACGTGCCTCATATATTGTTTTAATTTGTATATTGTAGAGTGACTAGAGTCCTTTTAGTGGGGTATATATGAGAAGTGTCGTGGGAAAACTGGGCTTAATGCATGTGCCTTAAGTGTCGTCCCAGATGAGCCTGTTCAGTCCACACAGGCTAATCCGGGATGGCACTTTCTGCCTACAGTGGATTAAAGTTCAGAAGAGACTTCATTGAAACTGAAATACCATAAAAGCGGAAAGTGTCGTCCCGGATCAGCCTGTGCACATGCATTAAGCCCAGGTTTCCCACGACACGCCTCATATGCAGTTTATATTGATGTTTTCAAGTCCTTTTTTGTGCATGAAGGGTTAAGTAGCTTTTTGATTTGTTCTAGGGACACTTGTTTAAGGTACATGTATCTATTATTTCACACTTATCAAATAATTACAAAGCAAGGATCAGACATACATCCTAAAGGAAATTAACATAATGAACAAAATTAGTTTTACAGTCAAAGAAAATTCTCACATAGAAAATAACATGTACAATGAAATTGTATTTAATTGATCAAAAAGACGCATTCAAAATCTGACAAGAACATGTTTAGTGCATTATTCTTTTTTCATCAACACTACCAGTCTTAAAATAGATCACTCTTCAGCACTATCATTTTATATACAAATTGTACTCCTCACAATAAATTATCCAAAACTGTTGGAAAAACTGAAATTTATATTTTCCTCTTTTAAAGTGTTGGCACTCTCCTAATATTTCAAGTCAACTTAGATTTCTACTTATCTTGGCTGCTATCTCAGAGTACAGACGTATCTTTCCTTTACAAATGTATTGTCTTTCTAGGTCCAAAGATTCCATATTAAATGCCTAATTTGACATCCGATCCATTAATATTCCACACTTGAGATAACCATCCTTTTTTTCCGAAACTTCAATCATGCATATCTTGGGGCTCTTGATTTGTGAAACCGATTTCTGCAGGTAATCTCGTTGCTTTTGATATCCAACTGAACTATACTCTGAGACGGCATAAAAATCTTGTGTTTATGGTCAATCTAGATACACTAATAACTGTAGAACCCAATCAAAGTCAATAAGGCATAGCAAAGGGAGTTGATAATTTTCATGGGAATTTTATAAGTTAACATGTTTCATTTTCTTTATATAAAAAAATAATTACTGGTACTGCAACTTCAGAGAAACGTTTACTATACATTTCTGGGTTTTAAACCCAACTTTTCAAATAATTATAAATAATTTTGAACATAACAAAAAGAAGCCTTTACATTGTAAACCTGGCTAAAGTTCTCTCTGATTCTTTAAGTGAATCAAACTTAAACAAATCAAAATTTCATATAATAAATCTGTCACATATTACTGTAGAACAGGTTTTATTTGCGTGGGTTTTATTTTAGCTAATATTCGCATTTTTATTTCCTCGCGAATTCAAAACCAGCGCAAATAAATGTGTTACAAACCTGAAAAGGTGTAAAAAATGTGTGAAAACAACATACTGTTACTGTGCCGTTGTCGTTTTTCACGCTTACCCGTAACAAAAATAATTGCAACAGTAATTACAAGTAAATTTCTAATCAAAGATGGGATAACTTGATCCAATAAATAAAATCATTTTTCTTTCATGGTAGGATTAAGGTACGGGTAGTTAATAATAAGTTTCATATTTGGTCAATCTACTTTCAGCTTAAAATTCATGAGGATGACGCGAATTCAAAAACACGCAAATTAAAATAAAGGATCATTTTGAGAGAAAAACGCGAAAAATTGTCCTTGTGAATTTAAAGCATTCTACAGTAGCAAATTAATATAGCTCAATAGATACTAGAAGACATGGGCATAGAATATACAAGTTATATAATTACGAGTCATTTAATTCTACTAAATTCCCATAATTGTATTATTATTTTATTCTATAGAACTTTACTGTAATTGGTGTAATTTAGAATTATGATACAATATGCCATCATGTGACAATTGGAAACAAATGGAAGCACACAGCTCAGTTTATGCACCTATCAATATTTTCTCCCAGGGGGGAGCGGCGGGGCATCTACGGGCCTTTAGACTGAAAGCAAATCCCAACAGGCAGGAATTTGATTCTGGGTAGTTGGATTAGACTTTGGTAAAATCGTGCCTCCCCCTGGCCATTTGATACACCAAGCATCTCCCACTGTGAGGATTTATACAAAAATGCTTGTTCTAGGGTGGAGAATTAGACCGCAAATAACAAAATCAGTCGTATTCCCCAGGGGAAAATATTGATAGGTGCATTTATACTATGTTAAAAAAAAAGTTTTGGGAAGATCCAGAGCAAAACAAGGCTTGTCACAGGATGTGACGCATGCCCCCAAAGCATATGCAGAGGAAGGCCAAACAATGTCAGTTACATGTTGGCAAAAATGACATTTCCTACAAAAAGAGTTATGGTCCTTGAACTGTGCACTTCCTGTAAACATCCTCTATCAATATACGTGGTTTTATTTTAAATCACTTCAATACTAATGGAGTTATGTACCGCACAAGAAAATTAACTGAAGGGCAATAACTCCATAAATATTGAATAAAGAGTTGTGGTCTTTGTACTCTGCACTTTCTCTGATTGTCCTCTATCATTATATGAAGTTTCATTTGAATGCCTTCGATACTAATGGAGGTATGCTTTGCATAAAAAAAATAATTCTTCACTTAAGCAAATAAAGCAAAGGGCGATAACTCCATAAATATTGAAGAAAGAGTTGTGGTCCTTGTGCTCTGCACTTCCTCTCATTGTCCTCTATCATTAAATGAAGTATCATTTGAATCCCTTCAATACTAATGGAGTTATGCTCCGCACAAGAAAATTAAACAAAGGGCAATAACTCCATAAATATTGAAGAAAGAGTTATGGTCCATGTGCTCTGCACTACCTCTCAAAGTCCTCTATCATTATATGAAGTTTCATTTGAATGCCTTCAATGCTAATGGAGTTATGCTCCACACAAGAAAATTAATGCTTCAAATAAGGAAATAAAACAAAGGGCAATATCTCTATAAGTATTGAAGAAAGAGTTGTGGTCCTTGTGTACTGCACTTCCTCTCATTGTCCTTTATCATTATATACAGTTTCATTTGAATCCCTTCAATAATAATGGAGTTATGCTCTGCACAAGAAAATTAATGCTTCAAATAAGAAATAAAACAAACGGCAATAACTCCTTAAATATTGAAAAAAAAGAGTTGTGGTCCTTGTGCTCTGCACTTCTTCTCATTGTTCTCTATCATTATGTGAAGTTTCATTTGAATCCCTTCAATACTAATGGAGATATGCTCCGCACAAGAAAATAAAACAAAGGGCAATAACTCCATAAATATTTGCGACATGCCGGGGTTATTAGCGAGTCATGCCCCTGCGCCGCCATTTATTGACCTGTTTAATACATATGTTTTCACTGTCATTAATATGTGTTTCTTATGACATTTGTGTTCTCTTATTTCTTTCCAATTTAGATCTGTAACCTATTAAAATTGTTGTCAAAAGAAATGTAACCAGTTTTCACACTTTATCATGTTTATTTACATCTTAACTTATAACCAGTTCATGTTATGGTATTTTAAGTATTTTTTTTATTCTTAGAAGCGACCACAAACAATTTTCATGACGCAACAAGGGTGAACGTAGCTTTAAAATGTATTAAATTTTACCTTGACATATCTACATTTGCTATACATGTAGATCTGGTGCATTTCGATAAATCTATATCTCAGTTAAATATAAAACGTTTAACAATAGGAAAAATACATTTGTAGATTTTAATTCCAATTTTATTCCTGTGTAGGACAAGTAATGCCCAAGCATTGCAAAATGGCTTAGATACGCCCATGTTGGTGTTATCAAGGACATGTAGATTGTACACGTCTTCACTAGTGATGTCATTTGTTTCAAAAGAACTAGAACATTAGATTGCTTTTGTTTTTTCTTGTGGAGTTTAAATTTTGATGTATCATAATCTAGAATGCACTGGTGTGGATTTATTATAAGATTTGTGTAAAAAAGGCGACATGTTAATAAATCAAAAGGTGTTTACAGGAAATGTTCAACTTTCAGCCTAGAAATTGTAATGTACAAGTGGTAGGACTGTAGACTAGGTCAGGAGCATTCACCATGTGGATTTAGTCTTACTAGCAAAGCACCTCTAATGCTAAAGCATTGATAGTGTTTGGTGCTTGTTGGCTTTATCGGCGGAAATAACAGAACTTCTTGATGCCAAAGGTATTTTTGTCTCTTTACTTCCTATTTTAGTTTTGTGGTGATATGTTCTATCCAGTGTAAAGTAGTGTCCGCCATTTTAAGCTTCGTAAAGGTGTTTCAGACTGTCTAAAAATTTTCAGTTTCATGTTGTCAGCCATCTTTTTCGTGAAGTGACGTCAAAGTCGCGCGTGCAAAAGATCGGCGGGGCAATTATCATAATCTGCCCTGCTGTGACGGGGCACTTTTCGATAATAACATGTGAGGAGCAATAATGGGGATGTTTTACGTACAAAATTGTTACTATATATGGTAACATGTGTATTAAATGATGCTAATGCAGGCTCTGAAGACATCAAAGTTGGAAATCAAATTTGATCAATCAATTTTTATGGTCATGCGCAAACTGTGTAAGTTTGGTCAACATTGAATCAAAAATCGTGTGTGCAAGCCAATCATTGATAACTTGTTGATGTTTTTTTCCAATCACAACGGGCAATAACTCTGGTGTTTCTGGCCCAATCATGCTTATATTCTACTTTACCTGTAGTCTTACGTTCATAGACAAACTGCACATGATTGGTGAAGATTGGATGAAAAATGATGTCTCTATCCTGAATATGGTCCATTTTTGCATATTTTTTTCACAAACAAAGGGCAATAACTCTGGTGTTTCTGGTCCGATCTTGCTTATATTCGACTTCAACTGTAATCTCATGGCAATAGACAAACTGTGCAAGATTGGTGAAGATTGGATGAAAATTGTCTCTGTCTATCCTGAATAATGTCCATTTTTGTATATTTTTTAAATAAACAAAGGGCAATAACTCTAGTGTTTAAAACACGATCTGGCCCATTTTTGAGGTCTGCTGAGATCTGATGGTCATACACAAAACTGTGAAAGTTTGGTTAAGATTGGATGGAAAATAAAGTCTAAACGTTGGAAAAGGGCACTTTTGCACTTTTTGTGCATGAAAAAGGGGCAATAACTATGGTGTGATCTGACCCATTAACAATCCCATCTGAGATTTTATGGTCTTTCACAAACTGTGCAAGTTAGGTCAAGATTGAATAAAAAATGTAGTCTTTATCTCGGTAACGGTCCAAATTGTTGACGGCACCTTGACGACGGATGAGCAATAAAAAGGGCAATAACTCCATATATATTGAAGAAAGAGTTATGGTCCATGTGCTCTGCACTACCTCTCAAAGTCCTCTATCATTATATGAAGTTTCATTTGAATGCCTTCAATACCAATGGAGTTATGCTCCGCAAAAGAAAATTAATGCTTCACATATGGAAATAAAACAAAGGGCAATAACTCCATAAGTATTGAAGAAAGACTTGTGGTCGTTGTGCTCTGCACTTCCTCTCATTGTCCTCCATCATTATATACAGTTTCATATAAATCCCTTCAATAATAATGGAGTTATGCTCCACACAAGAAAATTAAACAAAGGGAAATAACTCCATAAATATTGAAGAAAGAGTTATGGTCATTGTGCTCTGCACTTCCTTTAATTGTCCTCTATCATTATATGAAGTTTTTTTTTGAAGGCCTTCAATACTAATGGAGTTATGTTTCGCACAAGAAAATTAATGCTTCACATAAGGAAATACAACAAAGAGCAATAACTCCGTGAATATTGAAGAAAGAGTTGTGGTCCTTGTACTATGCACTACCTATCATTGTCCCCTATCATTATACTAATGGAGTTAAGCTCCGCACAAGAAGCGTGATGGACAGACAGATGGACAGACGGACGATGAGATTACTATATGCCCCCAAAGTTCCCTTCGGGGGCATAAAAAACACTACAGGAGCACCCTGCTCCTTTTGGCATGATCAGTCTCAAATATTGAGGCCAATAAAGTTTAAGAAAAGATATTCTGACTTCACATCACCCACACTTTCCATGTATATACCGATTTATTGAAACTTCTATAAGCACATTATTCATTCATACATTGTTCAATCTGAATATGATACTTATTTGTTTGCAAGGAAATCTTGATTAAAATAGGCCAATATCATCCAAGACAAAAAATCTGCAATGGCATACACCATAAATTAAAGGAATGTAACTTTATCTTTAGTTTGAGTGAACCAATGATATTTACATGTTTCAGCAATAAACGTTATAAACGTCTAGCTAATCTATCTGCAACATAGATTGCTAATTTAATACCAGGTGCAGATTAAACATCGTCATGGTTACTTGACGCCCAACAAACCTTGCAGGCGGATTATCAATTGTGTCATACATGCACTCACCTTCAAGCAATTTGGGTGCATTTTGCAGCATTTAAGCCCAGGGGAAAAATAGACGAGACAGCTTTAAATTTCAAACCTGAAATATTGAAGGGGTTATAAAAATTCCAACCAATAGGTATTTTTAATATGTGTAGTGTAGCCTGTAATTCAACATCAACAGGTTTTCCCTCAGCTTATTCTGTAACTCAAATGAACATGATCATGAAACGTCTATGTGTGTCTATTTAAAATCGGCTAATAACATATTGATTGTTGAAATAGTCTTAAAATATGTGTACATGAGAAGTAAGGAAAACCACACCGTCTTGTTTTCCTGGTGTGGTTCTGATGGTTTTTTAGGGGTAACTTTTAATGAACACACATTCTATAATAACAAGAGCTGTTTGTAAAACAGTTATGCAATCTTTAAAATATCAAGTTTGGTGATGATCGGCTAGGAACTGTTGGACGTAGGGAGCCAAAACTGCTAAAAAGGCCAATTTTAGATAAATCAAGGGCCATAACTCTGCAGTTCCTGAGGTGTTTTGGTTGATCATTGAAGAAATTATAACCTCAAACATTTTCATCAAGTTTGGTAAAGATTAGATTAAAACTGTTCAACTTAGAGAGCAGAAACCGCTAAAATGGCCAATTTTAGATAATTGAAGGACGATAACTCCACAATTTTGGGGGCAATTGGCTAATTATAGAACTTGGCCAAGATATTATGCCCACAAACATTTTCAGCAAGTTTGGTAAGAAAACTGTTGGACTTATGAGAGCGGAAATGGCTAAAAAGGCTAATTTTAGATAATTCAAGGACCATAACTAATTCCTGGAGTGATTTGGCTGATTATCGAACTTTGCTGACATATTATGCCAATAAACATTTTCATGTTTGGTTAAGATCAGATGAAAACTGTTGGACTTAAGAGAGCGGAAACCGATAAAAAGGCCAATTTCAGATAATTCAAGGGCAATTTCTCCACAATTCCTGGGGCGGTTTTGGCTGATTATTGAACTTGACATACATGTAGATACTATTATTACAAACATTTTCATGAAGTTTGGTTAAGATTGGATGAAAATTGTTCGACTTAGAAAGCGGAAACGACAGTGGTCTACCGACCAAAAGACAGACCGACAGACAGACCGACCGATAATATTAAACCAATATACCCCGCCATCTTCGATGGGGGGCATAATCAGCATCAGTATAAGGAAGAATATCAATTCTTGTTCATGAAATTTAGTTAAAACATAGATTCATCTAAAGCAATTGTAACCACCCATACTCCGGTCTATCTCCGACAAACACCGAGCTGAGAATACAAGTTTTTTAAATGTCTTTAGGGGTGTCGCAATATGCCGGTATATTGGTATAGTGCAATATTTAATTCTGCAATAAAACATCGCGATATGAATGTACATACCGTTATATTGCTTTATTTATGTGGGTTTTTTTTCTCAGTTTTTGTGGTTTTTCCTGTTAACACCTTCATTCCACAACTTTTGATTGAATTCAAACACACTTATTGTCAGTGATAAACAATTGAAAACCAGTACCATTTGTACAGTTGATACATGTAGTTTTGTATGGGTGATGGTCAAAAGCCGGACCATTATAAACTGTACCTCCAACAAATAGTATTCCATTTATGTTTGATATACATGTATTCTTTTAAAATGTGTATGCTTAATAAAACATTAAACCTGATACATTGTTTCCAGTTAAAATAAAGAGTGAAATACATACATAGTTCATGTACAAAACAAATATACACCATGACTGGAGTACACATGCATGTAAACAAGAGGGCCATGATGGCCCAAATGGCTCAACTGAGTACTGGCAAAGATGAAAGCCTTACTGTTGTGAAAGGCCTGTGGGAATGCACACCATAATGTCCTTAAATAATTTGTCTAGCTGATTTACTCTCATACATAGAATAAGTAAGAACAGTTCTGAAAGATAATGGCGACCGCTGTGCAAAGGTCATGTCATGCTTGCTTTCAAAGAGTAGAGTGTATTGCCATTTGCCCGTCCTATATTGAAATTCGCTCAAGATTTTATGGTCCTAGACAAATGGTGGAAGTTTGGTCCAGACTGGTTGAAAATGAAGTCCCTGTCTTGCAACAAATTCATTTTTGCATTAATTTTCACAATTAAGGGGATATAACTGCTGTGTTCGTGGCCTGTCTCATTTGCTGCTTGTGTTGAGATCTTATGGCCATACAAAACATGTGGAAGTTTTATCAAGATTTTAATGAAAAATGAAATCTCGATGCACAAAAAAGGCAATTTTTGCATTTTTTTCACTAATAAAGGGGCCAAAACTCCGATGTTTGTTGCTAAATCTTACCGATTGTTGGCTTCTGTTGCAGACGTATGATCACATACAAACTGTGGAAATTTGGTCAAGATTGGAAGAAAAATAAAGTCTCTGTGAACAAAAAAGGCAATTTTTGCATTTTTTTCCACATACAAAGCGCCATAACTCCTGTGTCTGCGGCCTAACCTTAGCCATTTTTGGCTCCTGCTAAAATCTTTTGGTCACACACAAACTGTGGAAGTTTGGTCAAGATTGGAAAAAAAAGAATTCTTAATCAAGATAAAATGGCAATTTTTGCCTATATCTCAACAAAAAAGGGCGCATAACTCAGGTGTTTGTGGCCCAATCCGGCCCAATTTTGACTTCTGCTGTGATCTTTTTATAATACACAAACTGTGGAAGTTTGGTCAAGATTGGTAGAAAAATGAAGTCTCTATGAACAAAAAAGGCAATTTCTGATTTTTTTCCCACAAACAAGGGGCCATAACTCTAAGGTTTCTGGTCCAATTTGGCCCATTATCAATAGCAACTGAGATTTTATGGTCATACACAAACTGTGCAAGTTTGGTCAAGATTGAATAAGAAATGTAGTCTTTATCGCGATAACGGTCCCAATTGTTGACGGCATACGGAAGACGGACTATGGACGACACCAAAGAGGTCCCCTATACCAATAGCTCACCGAGCACTTCGTGCTCAGGTGAGCTAAAAAATCACTATATATGTAATATAATAAATACAGTGTACAGCCATGATGAGCGGTTTGAGAGTTTTGCTCATATTTTTTTGTTTTGCTTTCTATCTAATGTTTATATGTTGCTATTGTTGCACATGTCATTATCATTGGTGATAATAAAAACCATCCTATAAAATATTTCCACTGTTCATAGTGATTTTATCAGTTTTAAGATTATTAAATACATATATACAAATGTCGCAATATATCGCAATAGTGCACCTATCAATAAATTCCGCCAGAGAGGGAGCGGCAGGCAAACCAAGGGGAATTTGACTATTTGTATGTTTGGGGGGTCTAATTCCCCACCCTAGAGCCAAGCATTTTTCTCTAAATCCCCTCAATGGGGGATGCTTAGTTGGTGTATCAAATGGCCCAGGGGCCAATATAACCGGGATCTAAAATCTGAACAAAGTCTATTTCCCGGGACCCGGAATCATTCGGCGTGTCAAATTCCTGCCTGTCGGGAATTGCTTTCAGTCTAAAGTCCCGAATATGCCCCCCGCTCCCCCTCCCCCCAAAGAATATATTGATAGGTGCATAAGTATTGTGATAAATTAAACAATATCACAATATATTGCAAACTGGATTTCTAATATCGTGACACCCCTACACACATCCCTATCAAGCAAAGGACTCCTGGCTTGCTGAGTGGCTAAATGCATTGCCAATCAAATCGTGTCGATTAGCTAATTGTCGACAGGCACAAAACTTGCAGGTCACCAAAATTCCAGATGGAATAATATTTCTACAAGTGAATAAGGCACAATGGCTCCCAAATAACACAATAACTGATATTGGTGACAAAAATTATCACACGGTCAAACATATTAGGTACAGCAGATAAAACAAATATACTGTATCGGCACAGAATTTTTGCAGATACTTGACCATTTCAGTTTTAGTTTAATTTTAGTTTAAACCTATTTATTTTAGCTCGATTGCATCGAAAGCCGAAGGCTTATAGAGACACTCTCGAGTCCGTTTCCTGGGTAGAACCAGTACTTGGTGTCTTTGGGGGAGATCTTGAGAACGCTCCCAGTAAGGTTCGAACCCGGGACCTCCCGATCGCTAGGCGGACACCATATCCACTACGCCACCGCGACCTTAATTTCAGTTTTGAAGACATGGATCAGAGCTGTCGATTTCTGTTTAATATTTAATCTATTATTTTTTCAAATACATTTTTTTTTCACAAACAATTTCAAAAACAAACAATAAAGACAATACCATTTATGGCTAAACAGAATTTATAGTACAAAGTCCAAAGCCTGGATACAAGTCCTTATCATTAAAGAAAACAGAATTACACATATAATTCGTCAGACTAATACAAATATTTGGTAATTATATGTGGTTTTGGGGTTGTTGTTTTTTGTGGCTTTTGTGCATGTGACAGCGAAACTCTAAACAACCATAAAATAAAAAATCACCTGGTGTTTCCAGCTTCATAACATCAACACCGACATCGCAGTTCAGTTCTGCTGCAAGCACTACCAGGTAACCATGATGACTCACATTAAAACTTAGCCCAGCAAGGTCTGGGGGTAACTTGTTCGTCAGATATGGCTTGCCTTTCTCGGTGCGAGCCAGTCGAATGTCTGCGTAAGGTATCTTGGTCACTCTGTGAAGCATTTTCCTTAGCATCAGTCTGCCAATCTTAAACATGAAACTGTTACATTTAAAAATATACTATACAATTATACAATATACAGGGCTATTTTAAATTCCAATGGGGCCTGTACAGTTTGTTAAATTTTTCTCTTATGAAATTTCCCCTTAAAATTGGTTAGTGGATAAACATTATTTTGAGATGATTCCATACAGAAGTTTTATACTTAGTCTTAAGGTGCATTGGCTGTATGATTGAGTTAATTATATCGGGCTGAAGCATGTACGTTAAAAATTAATCCCGTTTCAGCATATACTAATTTCCAAATTTAGAGGCAGTACAGAATAAGGGCAAAAACCAACATAATATGTCACAGCAGTCATGTTTCCTAAAGATAGAACTCTTTTAGACATTAGAACGCTACTGCAACATTGTAAATGTCATACCATTGAAGATTTTCCATCTTTTTTGAACACAAACTTTCCAATCCTGTCTTTCTCCTCTGGTTGAATGCATTGTGCTGCCCGGACCCACTCCGAGGCACTTGGATTCCACATGCCACTGTTGAAAAACCATCTGATGCTGGTCATTGTATGCCGCATGAAACTCATGTACTTGTCTGACAAATAAAAAAGGTTCATTATATTTTCATGGGTAAGTAAAATGGCTTTAAAAACAAACTACCACTAAATAATATGACCTCAATTATGTTTCAAGATGTCAAGAAATTTAACATTCTTAAAATATGGTCATGTATCTTTGGAGGAAAGGTATGGTTAAAGATATCTAGAGTAAACATGTAAATAGTCTAGTGTACACATACACCTTTAGACGTAGTTTAAATTAATTTGACTTTTTCTAATTAAATTCGTGGCAATTCAAATCAATCACCTATTCAATTAATAAAACATATCCGAATAAGAGTTCCGATTTAAGCATCAACATGTTCGAATGACATTTATGTTGAACGGTCAAATGCAACGCAGGATTTGTTCTTTTATTAGGAAAAGTCAATAAAATAACCAATCAAATGTAAATATAATTCGCTTTATTCTTACCTTTAATAACTAAATTCTTGGTTTTGCAAAAGTTCAGTCCATGTTTACATGCGAATAACCTTAATGGCAATATAAAAGGAAAGAAAATAGGCTACATTCTACCAAATATTTCTTTTTTTCGTTGAGGTTGATGACGAAGCGCATCAGATTTGTAACATATGTAAACATGCCATATGTAGTCACTTTTAAGATTTATATTTCAATTTTTCAGTCAAACATTCAATGATTAAACGACATCACACCAGATATAAAATTCTAACAAATAGTTGAGACTGAAATATAAAGTAGCCTGAATATATTCCTAAGCGACATTACATTTCATAGAAAAAATATTATACCCGCATAGTGGCGTTATCCGACCCGATAACCGGGTACACACTATAACAAGAACTCCTAATGATCTTCACTATTTAATACAAGTCCTTTTAAAGTTCACCTTGTTTGTGTGCAAGAATCAACATTTGGGTCACAGTATAAAACTACGTGATTATATTAGTGGTCATGCAGAATCTGTGACTGTGAGCAGAGGAATCTTGTAGTTAAATTCATTAGGACTAGTGCTGCGACGAATACTCGAGTTACCCAGGTATCGGGCCGGGTTACGTCACAAACGATTAATAAATGCATACCTTTATACTAGTTTTAAAAACGATATTAAAAAGATGCATGTACATGTATTAAATCAGTTAGTATGTGACTAGCATAGTTGAAATGAGATTTATTCATAATTTTACGAAGAGAACAGTGAAATTCAACTGAATTAAAATATTATAAACTAGAAAGCACTTGGATAGCGCAGACTTCCGCCAGGATTGGTAACCGTACTTAACAGTTGAATTTTCTCGCAATAGGTTACCTCCCTTGTCCAATCCAACAAAAATGATCTTTTAAAAATTTCCGCCTTTAGACGGTGATCCGGATCACCACCAACATCTAATCATTTCTTCATTGGCCAATTTCTAACCTTCACGAAAAAGACAGACAGACGGAAGGGCGGGCGGACGGACAGGCAGACCAGGCGGCGGCAAAAACATAACCTCCTTGACGGAAGTAATTCCCCATGACTGAGGTTACTTCCGAATACCGGTGTTGGTATTGGTATTGGGTTGGTATTCAAGAAAAATCACAAAAATATGACGTAAGTGTAGTATTGTGAAGATGTTTTAATATATATCGAACTGAATGTGGTACAATAAGTTCCCAATCCGAAATAAAATTATATAATATTAATGTTAATAAAACATATACGTGCACTACAAGGTGTAAACTTTGACAAATGATTATTGCGGTAATAATTAAAGTTAAAATTGTCACAATTTTTATAAAATATCACAGAAATTATTTTTACACTTCACAGTTATATTCATTTCGGTAACATTGAAAAAAAAATATGTTTGCAAATGAAAGGGTAAAAAAAAAAAAATATGTTTGCAAATGTAATGACACATAATATATGTAACGTTATAGAAAACAATACGCAGTATATCAGGCTTATTTAATCAGAACTACATGCACATGTACATGGTTTATACGTTTTCATACGCCCTTATTAATAATGAAATTATGGGCAGTTTAGAATTCTATACCAATGAAAAACAGTAAAAGTATATATATTAATTCGGCCATGCATTGCTGACCTTGTTTTATGAAACATGTTTGATTGAGTTGACTTATAGACGGCTAAATCGAAAAATGGATAATGAACCTATCAATATTTTCCCCCGGGGGCGGGGGGCGGCGGGCATATAAGGCGCATTAGATTTTGAAAGTGATTCCCGACATTCCGATTTATTCCCGGTCCCGGGGGGGGGGGGATATTGATAGGTGCATTACTATCCCGAAGAAAAGATTTTTCGTGGTAGTAAACTAAGACGTTCCTCTTTAGGATTAACAATAACGTATAAACAACAATACCGCATTATTGAGTATGGTGCCAGCGTTCTGAAACGCAATATAAATAATGAGTCTTTGTATACGCCGTGCCGACCACAGCTCAGAAACTAACCAAGGGCGCCGCTCAACGCTTTGAAAATAGTTCTTACATCAGTAATCAAAGAACATTGTGCCGCTTCATGCCTCCGCGGAAAGTATAGTTCCCGGGAAATCCGAGGAAAATGTTGACACTAACTTCTAAGTAATACTTTTAGTGTATGAATTATGTTATACACAAAGCGGTTGTCTTGATCCAGGGTATAAACATTGCCAGGCCATAAAGCAAGCTCGGCACCGAACTAGCATTCATAGTTGAAGTGTTGTTTAGATTTGCAAAGTTCCGAAAGCGCTTTGTCGTCATTCACTAATGATCTAATGTTCGTTGTAAACATTTAACGACGTTCCCAGAATTCTGGTACAAGAGGCGACCAAATGGCATTGCATGGTTTCAATTCAGTATTTTGTCTTAAAGATAAAAGATACCTGACGACTGGTACAATTAGCGTTTTGATGAAAAACACTCTCCACACATATTCACGTAAATATTTGAAAATGGTGCTATGACAAATTATATTTTTCTATCTACACAAACGGCGATACAAAATATTATGTTAGATCTCCATGAAATAAAAACACCTTTTTTATTCAGTGTTTACGCTAAAATGTAAAGTGAAAATGTATACAGTTTACAGAACAAAATATTATTTTGCATGTGTTCACTATTTCGTTCATTCGTTCGTTTGTTGGTTCGTTCGTATGTTCGTTCGTACGTTCGTTCGTTCGTTCGTTCTTCGTTCGTTCGTTCGGTCGTCCTTTCGTTTGTTCATTCGTTCTTTCGTTCGTTCGTTCTTTTGTTCGGTCGTTCGTTCTTTCGTTCGTTCTTTCGTTCGTTTGTTTGTTCGTTCGTTCGTGCGTCTAGAAAATACAAAACACTCATATCAAATATTAAAACAGAATAAAATATATATCAGGACATGGCAAATTACAATGCCAAATTATAAGATACAGTAACCAACTTATCTTCATAGTGATAAAAAATATTACATCAGAGGATAGGTTTACACGAACAATATTTAAGTGTGTATGTACGATCTTACGTATGTACGATCTTACAACAGACATAGTGGCATAAAACATATATAACTAAATAAAGTTAATTAACATATATTCCTGTTCAAAATGGAATAAAAGTTACGAACAAACCTTGCTGTATAACGCATTTTTTTCTCACAAAATAGTTTTCGGCTGTACAGCCGGAAACTCCAATACATGTATATGACTCGACAGTTGTTTTAGGTTACACAACACCAATAAACGAGGCAAAAGTCGACACTCGTTTTTTGTTTAATAATTCGATACTGTAGTGTTTCCTTAATCATTTGTATGGTTTTCTGTTTGTTTTTAAGTTATTTTGTCACATAAATGTGATTATTAAAAAAAATAATGATATGAAAGATCGTACATGCACTCTTTAAAATTTCAGGTCACAATTAATAGTATTCACTGAATAACAAACACTGCATCTCGTAATAACAAATATGATATTGGGGAAACGGTTGAGTAAGACAATGCTTACTACGACGTAATATTTAATAGATAAAGAATACTTAACAATACATGCTTTCTGCGAATATAATCTTTCCCATTTCTTCGACGGCAAGTGTCATTACCGATATCTATTTGACAGTGACGTATTGCTCCTCCGCGAAACACGGGGAGATCCCAGCGGCTCTTCGACGTAATGGGCGGAACCAGTGACCGGTAAATGGGCGGGGCTTGAAATTCCACCAGCAAACTGCTGCGCGCGGCATCTGAGTATTGGGAGACTGAATGAAATTGCGGCGCTTCTTCTTATTAATTTGATTGGACCTCGCACGATTAGCGATTCCAGAACAGAGAGCCACCGTCTCTGGATTGTGTCTTGCCTTACAACCAGGAACCGAAATTTGGTATAAAGACTATAATTTCGATGGGCAACAGAGATTCATGTTTTGATACAAGCATTAGCAGACACATTCGGGGTTATGTGTTCGGGAAATGATTTGATACAGGGTTCGAGTTGTGGCTTTTGAGACTAAACACAGATAACATAACCAGATAAAACGCAGGAACAGCTAGTAATGAGTCTCAGTGTCGGAGGATATCATCCCGGGTACGGACATCCGGGACCTATGGGTGTGACGTCAGCTCACGAGTTTTACGGGTCCCCGTACCCGGCCCAGGCGATGCGGTACCCGGATTATAACGTCAGTGACCGGAACTATTTCCATAATTGGGTGCTCAGTGGAACACCGGAAGTTCCGATGTCCCCGGAGACTTACGGTCACCACGGCGGTGACATGTTAACGCACATGACGTACGACGCGTTCGGTAATCCGTTCGGTGAGCGCTGCGTGAAACGTAAAGTGAACGCTAGTAAGAAAGAACGCCGGCGTACGCAGAGTTTAAACAATGCTTTCACAAATCTCCGAGACTGCATTCCAAACGTTCCCTCGGACACAAAACTGTCAAAGATTAAGACGTTACGGCTCGCCATATCATATATTTCGTATCTTATGGACATTTTGAAGAAAGACGACCCAAAGTTAACGGAGAAGGGCTTCAAAGCGGAGATCTCCCGGAAGAGGGAACGCCATCATATAGATATGGATAAAATTCGTAAGCTTGACGTAAGTTTTAAACGTTAACGTCGTAATATTATAGACGTGTAAACGTAAAAAATAGAAATAGAAAAATGCATGTACCTTGATATAATGATAATGGTGAGTATGCCAACGGCGATGACGAAGATGATACTTATGATCCAATAATAGTAATAAAATAATGAAGTAATAATAATATAAATAATAATACATGTAATAATAAGAAGAATAATAATAATAATAATGAATTAATATAATTGTTGTAAGAAAATTGCGGAATATGTATTTTATGCGCGTATACATATCTAACTGTAATTAATCAATTACCTTTTTTAAATGAAGAAAAACAACATGTAAAATACGTAAAATTCGTATCGCCTTCCTTAAAATGAGGTTACCATTTTTTGTTGGTTATTTAACATTTTTAGAAGCGAACCAAACACATTACTCGTGGTTCATTTAAAATATCATAAAATTACAGTAATGATATAAAAGTTATCATAAATTTTCTACGTTAATGTTTCTTATCGAAACGCGTCGCCAACACAGTAGACAGCGTTTTGTGCAGCCTTTTGAAATGGCATACCCGGAGTTCAACTTCATTCCCGCCATAAAATATAATTATATATTTAATTAAAAATAACATTAAATAAACTGCTACAAAAAGGTACCATAGAAAAATATCCTAACGGTTTTGAATCGAAACCGCCGTTTCAAGGCGTAAAAAAAAAGTCCGCCTACCCTAAACGTTTTTTGCCTATCAATCATTAACTTTTTCTGATTTTCGGGAAAAACAGCAGTTTTCGCTTATATTATAAGTTTATTGCAAGGAATATCTCTTTCTATGACCTATAATTCATAGTTAAGGTACAGTTTCTTTGTTGGGAGGCGTTTAAACATTGTATATACATGCAGTCCAATATACTTAGACTGTGTGGTGAATATGCGGCGAAGAAAAACAAGTTAAAGAAAAAAAAAGAGTTATATTTTACCTCTCCTCCAATATTGTTTTGGAGATGTAAGCGCAGACCAACCTTTGTTTGGCCTAATTGTATCTTGTTCAAAATAGTACTTTGAACGAATATAACATTAAGTTAATTACGGTTTATTTACTACGTAAAACATTTGAATACGCATAATATCGATATTGTTCTTGAAATTTGCAAGAAAAAGTGTATAACTTAAAATTACAAGTATCATATTACATATATTACATAATTTATATTTCATACATTACATATTAATGTACTGTACATTCAATTTACATGATAACATATACATGTATTACTGTAGTATATCATATATCTTTGAGATTTTTAATGAGAACATTAATAATTGCAATAATGACACAACTAATAAAGTAGCATAAGAATGATATATAACTTGTGTTGACACCTTTGTTCTTAAATTAGGGCATGACATTATACATATGATCAGAAAATATAAAAAAATATAGGTATGTTTATTACAAAAGTTTAAAATAACACAAATGTGCATCTTCGTCTCAAATAATTGAGTTTGATTGTTAATGATATTTAAGATTTAACGTTTTCTGTGTAACTAAATAAAGGTGTTCGATAAACAATTAACATCTGTTATGAAGTTTAGTATGAACTAATTAATTATGTATTTCATTACATTAATGAATTTTATCCACTGGTAAGTTATTATAAACCTGCGAAAACTAATAAATAAATGAGGCGTGTCGTTGGAAACCGGACCTTTCTTTCATTTTCATTATTTCAAACAACGATGACGCTTGTGAAGTTGTTTTTTTTTTGACATTCAAGATTTTCGTTTATACTTGGCTTTACTTTTGGCTGTTTATCTTTTGGGTTATTAGAATCGTGGAGGGTACCGAGACGGTATCTTTTGACTAATTAGACGACATACATGTTTAGGATGTCACACTATAAATTTATTTGGCTTGTCGGAAATTAGTTGTCCAACTTTTTAATTAAATTATCTCGATTTTCTTCTTCAGACTTCAATGCGGCATGACCGAAATAAAAAAATAAATACAAAAATAAAATAATGATCGTCTTAGATACAAAAAAATCTGTCTTTTTTTCTTACTCCGTACGAGGATAAGAACATCCATTAGCACAAGATACGTGGAAATGTAAGAACCGCTGCAACCAATTATGTTCTCCGGTATCTCTGATAATCCGCCTATAAGTTGTCGACGTTAATTTTGACTGCAGCCGACCGGCTCGGTGAAAAATGATAGTTTTATCAACGTGTATATAAATGTCAAAATTTAATGCTCTATTTTGCGGTGAGAAAATGTATTTATTCAAGTGCTGCATTTTAGACAAAAATGCGCGTATACAATCGCAGCGGTCGCAAAGGAAGTAAACTCAACGGAGACCCGAAGTGTCATGAAAATTTAGGGCAAATATTTTGTATCTCAGTTTCACGAAAAACTTACAAACAGACGTTCTTTCTGTTTTAGTACAGTTTAGGCGTAAAAATGTTGTTGGTTTCCGCTTACCCCCCCACCCCCCCACCTAATTTTTTTCGCCGACCCTTACAGTTTTTTTGCCTATCAATCAAACTTTTTTTCTGATTTTCAGGAAAAGGAGCAGTTTTCGTTGCTTATCAGAAATCTCTTTTATATGACCTTATTTATAGTTAAGGTACAGTTTCTTTGTTGGGTGGTGTTTAAACATTTAACATGCAGTCCAATATACTTAAACTCTGTGGTGAATATGCGGCAAAGAAAAAAAAGTTAAGGACTTTTTTATATATTTTACCTCCCCTCCTAGATTTGTTTGGAGATGTAAGCGGAAACCAACATTTTTAGGGGCCTTATACACAAAACACACACAAACACAAACAGATCACGAATAAAAAAGGACAAATATATGTAGTTTAAACGTTTGCTCTTTGATATATGTAAAATAATCTTAAAATTGACGAAAAAAATATTCATGCTTGTAGATTTATGATAAATAGTGTATTGTGTAAATAGATGGTAAAATGATACTACAGACACGATTGTGGACATTTTAATACATTAATATCTTATTTGTATCCGTATTTATTGCCTACACGTAAATTAGCGTTGATAATTCAAATCCTGAAACGGATATATAACAGCAAACACACGAAACGTCCAATGAGGAAACCATTTATAATGAGGCGTAACAAAGGTTTTGGTTTCCGGTTACCCGACCCCACCCCTAATTTTTTCCGTCGACCCTAAACGTTTTATTTTTTTTGCCTATAAATTATTCACTTTTTTTTTATTTTCGGGAAAAAATAGTATTTTTCGTTTATATTACTAGTATAAGTTTCTTGCCAGAAATCTCGTATTTATAGTTAAGGTACAGTTTCTTTGTAGTGAGGCGTTTACACATTTTACCTGCACTTCAGTATACTTAAGCTTAATGTGTGGTGAATATGCGGCGAAGAAAAAAAAGTTAAAGAAAAATAAAGTTATATTTTACCTCCCCTCCTAAAGTGTTTTTAGATGTAAACGGAAACTAATATTTATATATATTTTTTTGGCCTGATTTATTGCAGTTGTCTTGAAATAGCCATTTGGTTACAGAAAGTATACACCATTTTAAACTTCCGAGTCATGTTTAAACTTCATGCTATAAACTATTAATTTACACAGAACAGAAATTGTGGGCTTGTTTTTTTCCTTTCTTTTAGCTATGGGCCTTTTTAAAAGCCCTTTACAATACAAAATAAAATTACGATTTTGCACATGTGTTGCTGAAAAAATTACAACTGTGATTTTGAAACTTCACGAATTTGGTTGATATAAAAACAACTACGAATGTGTGTTTTTCTGGTTAACAGTCTTGTGTCTATCTATCAATTATTTAGAGCATATGACATATTTTAGGTTCTTGCAGCAGACGTCGTCATTCTGAACAGAAATAGAGCCAAATGTAGTTAGACTGATTACCCATATAATATCATATGTTGCTACTTTGAGTTATATTCAGATATGATACATTCCTGCATGTATTACTGCAATTGAGGTATATGATATTAATTTATACAATAATGGTTCGACTTTTGAAACGTGAAATAACAATGTATTAAAATTATTAACTAGCACTTGCGTTACAAAAAAACAACAACAGAGTACACAGTGTCTTAAATTTTTTTATAATATTTCACTCAAACAAAAATTACTTAAATTTTAAGTTAACTACTCTAGAACTGGTTGTTTAGTCTATGTGATTTGTTAACTATATTATTGAACTTCTTTTGTGATTGCAAGTAAACTGTCTGACATGAATTAAGAAATAATGTTCGCGTTGTCGTTGTTTATCGGTTTGATGCGGTGTGTTAAACAACTCGTGGTTTAATCAATACGCATCAGAATTCCAAATCGTTGTTTTTTGGCCGAAAAACAACGATAAATCGAAAAATTATTTCTTAAATAAACAACGATTTGGAGTTCTAATGCGTATGAATGAAACCACGAGGGTGCTAGTCTGAGTTGTTAAACATACCGCATCCGGACGACAAATCTTTGTTTATTAACCGATAAACAATGATAATGCGAAAATTATTTCGATTCTAACAATAACCTGGCAACATTTTCTGCAATTACAATGCGAACTTAATTTGACAGTTTCGGAACTATTTTTTTCGGGTTGTTTATTAGAAGTTTAACAACGGTGAATGTTGTTCTTTGTCTAAAGAAAACTCTGTGCGTATCATGTTAGAATTGTCCTAAACTTTCAGGTGTTAAAGTCTTCGTTATATAATGTACAACTTTATTTAATTTCTATCATTACTAGGCAGCAAGAAATAAAATAATATTTTTATTTTTAATACCTCTGTTGGACGTTTCTTCCTCTTTTTTTTCAGTATTAAGGTACATCTGTACTGTGAGAAGACAAAAAAACTTTTGCCACGTTTTTGTTTATTCGCGGATTATTTCAGCAGCTCGGTGCACGCAGTGGGAATATTTGAAGATACTGTATCAAGATATGCACTATGTTGATTGATTTTTTTTCTCGATATAAGCTTTATCTGTTCATTTCGGGATAAAACTGTAAAAACATAACGCAGAAATTTTTGGTATTTTTTTATATCATCATTTTTTAGCAATTCTGAATTTCAATATTCCTAAACGTTTAGTGTATACAGTCTAACGGGAACCATTTTTTTCCTGTAAATAGTCAGAAGAATTTACCATTTATTTAACAAGATCTAATGGAAAATTTTATACGATTAAAACAAAATCTAATTTATATTATAATTAGATTAACATCAATAATCGAACATCTACCATTGAGTCTTAGAAAAATAGTATTTTAACACATGCAAACGTTCTTAGCTCGAATGCATTAACTTTTATTATATGTATGTTTGTTCGGTTATAATAATATATTTATATATTACACGTTAAAATTAACATTATTTTCTGTTTAAAGAACACTTTAAAGGAACAGTTTCACAGTTTGGGGTTAAAAAACAAAACATTTCTCTCAAATTGGAATTTTAAAATAGGAATTTGTAGATTATATCGAAACACTCTGTCTGTTATGCTGTTTTTGTTGCAAAACATATTTATTTTGATATTTATTATGCCTTTTTGTGCACGAAAGTACTAAGGTATGTCTACCAGGTAGAAAATGTTTCTCGAAAAAATAACATACATTTGTCAAAAGTTTAACTTTGCACAAACAATGTGCATTTCTCATCATTTTATTTAATGTCTTCTTTGACACTTATAAACTGTATATTACTATTTTTAACTTAACAGTATTTATAATTATTTATAGACACCGCATGCATGCATATGTGTATATGCTATATGGATGTATATTATTGATTAGGGAAACATCCAACTGAAATAGCTGGTCGCTGCACCCTGCTACTTTGCCCCTCGATGCTGGTCAACAGTTAAATGTTGAATTTTGTTAGAAATTTACAAGAAACACTTTTTTAAAAATAGTACATGGCCAATGAATTTGTCGTTATACTGTTTGCATGTTGAGAAATTCCGGGTCATGTTTGAGGTGTCGAGCTCATGTTCAAAAGTTAAAATCTCCAATGTGTTTTATTACCTACTTTACTATATAAATGAGAATTAAGCATTTTTAACGGTTTACCACATTTTTAACGGTTAACCACATTTTTAACGGTTTACCACATTTTTTGAAACAAGCTCCTCCTTATATCGAGGGCCTTACATCCTCGGTGGGGCCTTACATCCTCGGTGGGGCCTACATCCTCGGTGGAGTCTACATCCTCGGTGGGGCCTTACATCGGTGGGGCCTTACATCCTCGGTGGGGCCTTACATCCTCGGTGGGGCCTTACATCCTCGGTGGGGCCTACATCCTCGGTGGGCCCTTACATGCTCGGTGGGGCCTTACATCCTCGGTGGGGCCTTACATCGGTGGGGCCTTACATCCTCGGTGGGGCCTTACATCCTCGGTGGGGCCTTACATCCTCGGTGGAACACTTTAAAAATTGCCGCCTCTACTGCAGGAAAACAATTTGACTAATCCCAAATGCTTATGAAATATCTGCATAATAGTGACCGGTCCAATAGGGTGAATACCGATTCACCGAGTTCACGTAGTACGTATTATATTGAAGGGACAGTTTCACAGTTTGGGGTCAGAAAAAAAAATTATCTACAAATGGAATCGTAAAACAGGAATATAAAAAAATGGTAAACTTCTCACAGTGATCTCCCCTGTATTGATGCATTTCTATCAATAGCGCATAGCAGGGGAGATCAATCTGAGAAGTTTGGCAAAATGTAAAACAAACTTTTAAAAGGAGGGTAGTTTGTTGTTTTTACTTATGTGTATATTTTGTATACAATTAATCTTGTATTCACTATGAAGTTCTATGTTACTTTGACTTTATATATATATATATATATACAAATGCAAATTTAATGACACTATTTAAAACTATATTATTGATACATTTCATAATTTTATTGGGATTTTTGATCGGTAATGTCCCTTTAATTAATTTAATGTATGTTTTTAATTTCTGTAATGTGAATGCTCTACTGTGAAATATTAATTAAAACAGAGCTACGTGTAAAATGGTTTTCATTTAGATGTGTAATTAAGTGTTCGTGAGTGTGAATTGTACCTATTACCATTGTTTTAAATTTCTTGTTCTAAAATGTCCACCATTATATCGGTTGTTATTTGTTACTGTAAATAGAAGACATGGAGGAAAATATTGCATCTGTAATAGCTTACATTTCAGTGGAGAAAAGTGTCTTGCCCTTTAAGATTTTTTTTTTTCGTTCGGATGGGCCTTTCTCAGGAAATACATAATTCAAGCATAATCAGCATTCAAGCAACACGTTTCCCAATTGTAAATAAATGATTATATTTTGCACTTTCAGCCAATTATTAACTACTTCGCACATAACTCTTAATACTTTTCACAAGTGTACAGAGATCTTCTCTTCTATAACAGCGATTCTAATGCGGACCTAAATCCATTTTCATGAAAATCCCTCAAAATTTAAGCCTTTCCATTAAAACTGATATGTGGAATTTATTTGATTCCCGGCTCGTTACAAGATATCAGAGATAATGGCTCTATTTCACCGTTATTAGGGCCGGGAACCGAACAGGGGGTCCGGATAGAACAGCGATAAAACCGTGAGTGAGTAGTTTAATGTTCGTGGAAATAAATAATGACAGACATTTCTTTCTATTTTATGATGTATATTCGAAGGCCGTAGACATAAGATGTAAAGATTAACTCTTGACACTTGATATTGGTCGAAGTCTCGCCGCGTACGAGATTAGCAGGCTAAATTATTGTAATTGAAATGTAAATTCCGGCGACGTTGAAAATCATTTATCTTTTGCGATATTAAAATGATTCCGGCGTCGGATTTACAAAACGCGATTGTGTGAAATGTTTTTTTCAGCATCTAAAAATTTGCATGCAAGTGCACTCAATTGTGTACCTTTTTTAATTCCGGAAAAATTATACACAGGAAATTAATTTGAATTAATAAATGTCCGTTAGAACTAAGGTGTTGCATGTTAAGTTGGGTTTCAAACCTTATACAATAGTGTCAATGAGTGTTATTTCAACTGAAGTTATGAAATCTATATATTATAGCATGAAAGTTATTTTTGCCATTTAACTACAAAATTGACGTTTCTAATAGTAAACGAAAGTTCATCAATTCCAAATTTAACAACAACAAAAACGGCAACGAGAGCGAATATCATTCAGTAGATACGTACATTATCTTAACAAATTAAACATATCACCGCAGGTAGATTGGAACGAGTAACTATGACTTCCGGTTTAGCTCGTCTTTGAGTTAATGAAATGGACCGTTATTATTTACACATTGATCAAAAGCGCTATCGGGCGGTCTGGCACATGCCTGTTTCTTTAATTTCTGATACGATACGCCGATAGCCTATCGTTCCTTTGAAATTGGAGACGTGTTTAGTGCTGCACGTGAAACGTAGAGCGGACAGGTTGCGCGCCACTGGGATGCAGGCCAAAATGGCAGAAAGATGAATGACCAATGGCGGATGTTATTTTTGCGGCTACACTACACTAAACAAATATATACTAAACTCGAAATCGGATAAAATGGTTATTAAAACTTAGTCTTAAATCTATATTTAAAAGTACAAGGTATGTATCGATTCGATCGGTGACATAATGGATGTCACATGTTTTAAATGCCTCATTTTCAGTACGTTTTGTCATATAAATACTAACTTACTGACTGTATATTTGAATATACCTTGTTAATATGGTAAACCTGTTTAAGAATGGAAAGGAAATACATGTATGGATGTAACAAAAGGCTCAACCGAGTTGCAACATTTAAGAATATGACGCCATAAAATCCCGTCTGCATTCGGATCATATGAAACATTGGAAGCAAGGAGAGTCCAACCTTAAAGTTAAAATTCAGCTAACAAAGGTATAATATTATAAACATCCTAAGAAAAAAAACAAGCGTCCCGCTACTGAAGCACATACATTTTAGTCATGTGAAACATAGAAACGAAAGTCCAACTTGAAAGTTAGCATTCAGCTAGTAGGTCTAAAAATCATAAATAGTTGAGTCAAATGAATCATTGGCAAGGAAAGTTCAGCTTAAAAGTTAACATTCAGCTAATTCAAGCCTTAACATTTCAGTTCAATGAATCATTGGCAAGGAAAGTACAACTAGGCAGTTCCAACGACGGTTTAAAAATCATAAATATTGGAGTCAAATGAAACATTGGCAAGGAAAGTCCAACTTGAAAGTTAACATTCAGATACTGAAGGACGAAATATCAGAAATATTTGAGTGAAATGAATCATTGGCAATGAAAATCCATCTTGAAAGTTAATATTCAGCTAATTCAAGTCTAAACAATCATAAACATTGCAGTTCAATTAATCATTGGCAAGGGAAGTCCAATTTGAAAGTTAAAATGCAAGAAGGCCTAAACATGTGAGTCATATGAAAAATTGGCAAGGAAAGTCCAACCTGAAAGTTAACTGAAAGATGCAGCTAACGAAGGTCTAAAAATCCCTAGAAAAAAAACCTCATCCCGCCATAGAAGCACATAAAATTTGAGTCTTGCTGGCTTCAAGTGTGCGAAGGCGGGCAATCACTTCAGGAAGCCATGAATTTTAATCAAGTGCGCCACTAATATGCTCCACTTTACCGGGGTGTAATCGATTAATCTTAAAACGGCAATTGAACTGGTCATTTTTTTTTTCTGGCAGTTTTATCATAAGATCCTATGGCACATCATGATACTTTACAATGCTAGTGTTCATTTTTTAGCATGCTCATGTTCATTATTTAGCATTCGTGCAGTTTTGTGAAATATTATACAAATTATATATTAAAAACAAAATATTGGAAAAGTATACCAGTGAACACCTTTAAGTTGAACAACCGCGACGTTTACACAAATATAGAACTGAAGGCAGATTTTAAATTATATATAAATCGTGAAACAAAATATACACATGTATCTGAAAAAATAAGTGTTCATGCAGTTGTCTTGGTTTACAGTTTTATTTTAGATTTTATATTTGCGTATGTCCCCTCACTCCCCTGACATGGTGGCATGGTAAACACTTCAGCAAGATCTATTTCGTTAGTGATATAAAATTACATTCATTGTATATTCGTTGTATATTATAACAGAGTATAAACGTAAGTTATAATTTTCAAAAATATAAAAGGCTATATATACGAGAAATGTATTGCATAACTAAAATGTTTGAGAATAGCGAAAGCAAGCAGAGGCTGTGCGATGAAGATGTACAATATAAAATCACGGTGGTAGAATATATAATAGTATGAAGATAAACAAAGATTAGTTAAAACTAACGATAACAGCACATACACATTTATATCGTTACTGAACAGGGATGTTTGTAATGAGCATAATGCAATTGTATCTCTAAAATCCACTAATAATTGAGGCGTGTCGTGGCAAAACCGGGCTTCGTGCATGTGCGTAAAGTGTCGTCCCGGATCACCCCGTGCAGTCCGCACAGGCCATATCCAGGACGACACTTTCCGCTGTTATGGTATTTTCTGTTTCAAAGAAGTCCCTTCTAAACATAAATCAACTTTAGGCGGAAAGTGCCGTCCCGGATCAGCCTGTGCGGACTGCATTTAGCCCAGTTTTCCCACGACACGCCTCAATTATATTATTTGTTCAACAAACATACCTTACCAAGTATGCTAGTAAGTATCCATGTCCGAGTCTTTTTTATGTAAATATTATATTGGTTTTCCTATGTCTGTTCACAGTCAATTATAATTCAAAGATTGCAAAAGAACAATATTTCCACTCTTAAAGACGTTCGCAACAATTTCCTTCAATTTTTTGGCAACGACAGATTTTCTTAAAACTTGGCACAAACATGCATCAATGAATCCGAAAACTAAAACAGTCTTAAAAAATAGGGGTCACCGGCCTTTTTCAGAAAATATTTAATTTTGAATACGGTACCTGTTGAAGCCTTTTTTCAGTTTGTGTTACTTAGAATGTTGAGTAATATAAAGCGTTTATATTCAAACAAAGATGGAGATTTTTTAATGCATTTTGTTTTAAATGCTTCGTTTGGTAATATAAAAGTGCAGTTTAATGATAAAACGCGCTTTATCTACAGTTATCATTTAACAAATGACTTGTAATGGACACTTAACGAGATTTAATTTGCCTGTGAAAACATCAATAATTTATCAAATATACGAATATCTTTTGTTCCAAATGACAGATTTTGTTAAAAGATCCCACATACATGCGTCATTGTATATTGAAACTAAAACAGTATTAAAAAAGAGGGGTCACCGGCCTTGTTCCGGAAATATTGGGTTTTGAATACGGTACCTGTCGAAGCCCCTTTTTCAGTTTGGATTTTTATCAATGTTTTAAGTATATAGGATAGTTATTTTTCAAACAAGGTTATGGTTCTTTCAACTTATATGTTTGTATATGCTTTTTTTGGCAATATACATGTGTTTGTTGATAATAAAACGTTTCACCTACATTTACTGATAAATAATGAATTTGACTGGACATTTAAGTGTGTCAAATGGGAACTAATAGTGCTTTCTGAAACTTCATTTTGATCAAATGCATATTTTGTTCCAAAACACAGATTTTCTTAAAATTTCGCACAGACATGTACCAATCTATACCTACACCAAAACATTAATAAAAAGAATGGCTCACCGAACTTGTTTGGGAAATATTGGATTTCATATAGGGTACCTGTGTAGCCTTTTTTCCTGTTTCGTTTTAACATACATAAACAACTTATCAATAGAATGAAGATATTTAATGGATCATTTCTGAACTAAATTTGTTTAGAAATACATTGCATAGTGTGTTTTTAATTATTATATATGCTTTATGAACTTTTACTATTAAACATATTTATTTTGAATGAACATTTTAAACAATAAAGAAAAAATGAAGCAATAGGAGAAATTAACCCAATTATTGTCTTTTTGTTGCGAACGTCGTTAAGGGCATGCAATACAATGTTGAATGCAAAACGTGCCTAGACAAAAATGTAACAGCCGCAGAATGAAGGATTTTTAAAAGTTTTAAGAAATTTACTGAAGTTGTAATATAGTAACTATATAAATATATACAATATAGACCCATGACAATAACGTAAAACAACAGTAGCAGCTTTAACACCACCACCACCACCATAACCACCACCACCACCACAACCAACAACAACAACACAAACGGCGCGTGCGCGTTCATCTCGTGCCATGACAACCCGTGCCTGCCTGCCCGGCCTCCACCGGTTAACTCGACGTGTACATCACAATCTATATTATTCATGGAATCACTATCATAAATATGCTGATAAGCCATCAAAATTTAACGTTCTTCGAATTCGCACCGCTCGACATTGGATCGGATCCAGAGTTCCCACGAATAATCCACAGTGATTTGATGAATTATAATTTTATCCTCGTTTACAAAATCGTCAAACAAAATAAACAACGAAACAAATTGCTAATTGAGATATCAAATAAACAAGAATGATTGCGCTCTCGTCTGAGTTTTGGAATCCCCAAACCATGGTTTTCTGGAGAGAGCTTTGGATACGCTGAAACAGTTTCATGGGAGAACAAAACTTAATAAGTATTTATGTTTGAAACTGCAACCACTACAATATTAAATAATAGTTATACTTTTATATTATTCTATGACATATTTGAACTATTACTACAGTCATTGAAGAAATTCCGAATCACTGGTAGTTCCGGGTCACTTTAAGATTAATGGTTCTGAAATAATTGCAACCCTCCCATTTCTATTTTTATTATCTAGTGTTTGAACAGTAAAACATTTGAAGAAATTCACCAAAGTTTAAAGTCTGTATGCTGATCAATGAACCGAAAGGGGGTTTTATGAGTAATACATGTCGAAAAATCTATATACCTGAACACCAGTTGCAGAAACTAGGCGACGTTAAATGGGCATATTTATGGTATCAATTGGTAAATAAATGTATATTCTGTGTAATTTATACATAAGAAAACACCTGCTTTCAGATTACTGCAGAAAACAAATGTTATATCAACACATGTGTAGTGGGGTGTTCCGGGTCACCTGAACGCACATCATTGTTTAAGGAGGATATGTCCAGCAATTTCTTGTGTATATGCTTTCTGGAATATCTCCATGGGTTTGTTGGGTCAGTAGACTCATGCACCATGTAAGACAATTATTTATTGACCAATATGAATTATTTGTTGCACAAATAAGGGTATATTTATTATAGGTATGCTTCTCATAGGTTTGATTTACCCTTATATTAGTAATAAATAACATAACAGCTTTTCGTGGTATTTTAGACTGAAGACTGGTCAGGTGCTAGCCATTGGGCAAACAAAGAAGACCGTTAAATGTTTTAATGTTTTCATATAGTTTATCTCATTAATATCATTATTACAGTTGATCGATGTAAGCAAGTTTAGTATTCGTGTATGTTATATGTATTGTATGTATTAAAAAGCTGCCAGATTGTTAAATACTGTCTTGTAAATAGAAGCAGAGACGGTGAGTTCCATATTTATAATATTTTTCTTAATATATACTTTAATATACAATGATCTATAGTGTCCTCCACAGAATAGTCTGGAGTAGCATGTGTTTCAGAGTGTTGAAGTTACCATTGGAATGGTGCTATCTTATGCTATCATTATAAATGTGTTTTGTTACTCTTATATTCTTAGGTTAATTTTATCAATACGCTTATGATTGTTATCAAATTGTTGATCTGGTTGTTACTGGTGATACATGTATGTTTAGAAACTATGTACAATTAACACATTGCGTACGTGAATGAATTTTGGATTGTTTATCGCATTCCGGTTAATGTACAGATTTCATTTATTTCGCGGATTATTTTAATTCTTTTATCTGGTATTTCTATGCATAATTTTACGAGTCAAAGGCATTGACAAACGTTGAAAAATTATAAGATGATTTTATTGTTGCAGTCTAATATCTGAATGCCCATGTAAGCTATATGGCTTTGTACCTGTTCATATATTCCTACATGAAACATAAATATTGTGACAAACGTGGGAAATCGTCAATATGCCCTAACTATAATATTGTGATTATTTGTTGTCCGGTTTCCAGAAATGAATATACCTTCCTAGTGGTGTTGTTTGACAACTACTAAGTCAGAATGACAGTTTAAAATGCTTTTAAAACAAATCTTAAAGGTCAAATGACCCGGAACACACGTAATTAATGCGGAAACCCCGCAATCAGTGCATACACAGTTCAACACAATATTTAACAACAATACTTAATGTAACCAAATGTTTCAACCACGCATATTAAAGCTGAGATAATCTGTCTTCCAAAGTATATTTAGGTTTAAGTGATTTAAATTGAAGAGCGTTTTTTTTGTTAGTGACCCGGAATTACCCAGTTGATACTACTACTACTACTACTACTACTACTACTACTACTACTACTACTACCACCACCACCACCACCACAACCGCCACTGCTACTACTACTACTACTACTACTACTACCACCACCACCACCACCACAACCGCCACTGCTACTACTTCTACTACTACTATTAATAATCATTATCATAAATAATCATACTAATTGTTATCATCATAATCAATGATAATAATATAATAACGAGGACGATGAAGATGGTGCTGGTGGTTATGATGACGATAATGGTGGTGGTGGTGTTGGTGGTGGTAATGGCAATGATGACGACTACGACGACGACGATGATAGTAAGATGCTATAAGAATCATCCAGTTTTAAGACTAAACTCATCTTAATTCTATTCCACAAGCGTTGCTAGCTTAAACACATATCAATATCTTTAACAAAGATATATCTTATCATGAGGTTGTAGCAATATGATATACACATCCCTTCTTTTAAATTCATCATCATTAAAACTTGGAAACAAACTCCCGCTGTTGTGTCTGCTGAAATACAAGCACGCGCCATTGCCTCGTTTTGGCACCGGCCATTATTCATCAATCATCTTCGTAATCTAATATTTTAACCCAAAGATAAATGGGCCGCAAGTTAGCTTCTGGCGTGAATTCAACATTAACAATTTAATAATCGCTGAGCATTGTCGGAAAGAAACAAACGTATTGCGTCATTTTAAACGGAACAATTATAAGATTTATAGGAAGCTCAATGGATTTTAAGTTTTACTAGCCTATTTTCCGGAAGTGTCATTCATTTCGACTCAATAGATTTTGAGTTTTGTATAATTTATGATATATTTGTGTAGACTCCTTCCTTATCAGAGTGACACGTCTAGACGGAATATTAAGTTTTTGCAGCTGATTTCCTATGATACACGCCATTGGTAATGATGTAAAATTCCGAACAAATCTTGCATTGCCAGGAAATGCATAGCGTTTTTCACAGTTTGAATAAAAACGAGATAAGTATTTAATATTTTGCAGAAAAGAAGAGAGTCAAACTTTTCCAAAATCATATACATTGTATATCTGTCTAATTATATTAACGTATTAGAAAGTAGTTAGTTCACAAGTGCTAGATAACATGTCATGTTAAAGTTTATTTTTGAGGTGTACCAATTAACAAATAGACATCTGACAGTGTTATTTATTTACATATGGTGGCTCTAAGTATAATAAGGTTATCTTTACTATACAATACAAAAATATCTTAGCTACCGTTAAATTTGAAAAAGAATGACACACCGAAGTTGTATAACTACCGGTGTATAAATTTATATAATCAAAACGCTTTCGTAACAGTAACTTTCCTCCCGCGCTTAAATACTTGGCAAAAAAATATTGAAAATAAATGAATATATGAATAAATGAATGCATGAGTGGATGAATAAATTAATGAAGTAATTAATTAATTAGTTAATTAGTTAACTTGTAGTTAGTGAATGTATGCATAAATGAATAAAATAAATACATAAATGAATAAATATATAGATAAATAAATAAATAAATACGTAAATAAATAAATAAATACATAAATAAATAAATGCATAAATAAATACATAAATAAATAAATACATAAATAAATTCAATTTATGCTGCTATCCATTTCAGAAAGCTAAAGAAGAAGATGAAAATACCTCACCTTCGCCCAGTAAGAAGGACAAGCGGTCCGGCTGGCCAGAGCACGTCTGGGCATCCGAATTAAAGACGTCCGACTGACTATATACTGACCGGAAGTGACGTTTTGGAATACTGCACCCTGGTAACGGAATGGCAAATTGTCACGTGACACTCGTCAGACTTCCATAAGAGAGACTGGATATGGGGAGTAAAAAAGAATTTACGGTGACATCTCTTCGTAATTACTTGTAATAATGAATTCTATAACGATCATGTCGAATTATTTATATTCTACATTGGCATGTTGTTGATTGTACGGGATCGAGGTCAGTATTACTTCATATTAATGCCACATATTTTCTTATCGGACCAGTATTATATTCTGAATTTTAATCATTTGTTTTTATTTATGACGTTCTCACGATTTTCTTCATTGAGTATGTCAACTGCAAGACATATGACCCGTGTTTTGTAACTCACATCAGGCCAATATCACTGATCTTACGCCCTCTCTATAATACTATTTTATTGTACATTTAAAGTAAAATGTTGTCTGTATCGTGACCACTCAAGTTTGGGACACAACTTTTATTAATTTTTGAAAACAATGCGTAGAGACTTCATCTATAACCAGTTGACTGTCAATACTTTTTTATTTTAAGATTTGTGATCATGTAACATTACTTTAAGTTTTAGGTTTTAACATTGACACGAGACTCTTAAAACATCGAATAAAGCTCGCCTGAACATGCAAAAATAACATATAGATTATTCACAAATGAGGATTCACAAAGATAGCGTTGTTTCTTTGTTCATGTATTGTTGATTGTTGATGTGCTGTATTACGTAATTCTATAACATGTATAGTTATATGTTGAATTTTGTTCAATGTTTATAGCATTTGTTCTTAAAATAATAAATTATTGTATATACCACTTAATTTGTGGTTGTTACCTTGCCAAGAGAAACGGAAGCGTGTATAAATTAAATAATTGTTCATGGTAATAGCAATGTTTCGATAACGACGTCGGAAGTCAATGAACGTTAGGACGTTAACCGACGTCTGTTATTTCAAGGGCCATAACTCAACGATTCCTGGCGCAATTTGGCTGATTATCGAACTTGGCCGGGATATTAAGATCGCAAACATTTTTATGAAGTTTGGTGAGGATCGGATGAAAACTGTTGGACTTAGAGAGCGGAAACGAAAGTGGTCTACCGACCTACAGACATATAGACTGTATATACTGCTAAAAAGGCCAATTTTATATAAATCAAGGACCATAACTGTGTACTTTCTGGGGCGATTTGGCTAATTATCAAACTCGGCCGAGATATTATGGCCACAAACATTTTCCTGAAGTTTGGTGAAGATTGGATGAAAACTGTTGAACTTAGAGAGCGTAAACGTCTAAAAATGTCAATTGTTGATAATTCAAGGGCCATAACTCAATAATTCCTGGGGCGATTTGGCTGATTATCGAACCTAGGAAATCATTCTTCACAAGTGTGAAAACTGAGATCTTGTTCTTCGCACATCACAATCTTATTGTTCACATTTTCTGTGAAGTTTGTGATCTCATAAAGTTTTCGATATGCGATTAAATCATATTCGTCTGTGATCCTCACGCATACCCCGTTTTGGGACAATCACATTCTTCACACTTAAAAATGTGACAAATGAGATCCTATTCTTCTTCATATAATTTGTGAAAAATATGACCTACTACGCTTTGCTTTCGTTTTCTAATTCAGTTCACCAATTAAAATTTGCTGACTAAATAGTTTAGAGTTATAAAAACGTCAAACCCGTTTTTTTAAATATTCAGTACACATGGTAATAACATATAAGGACGGTTAATGTGGACAGTAATGCAGAAGGCGTCACTACAATACAAATGAAAAACTCGTGTTAAATGAATCCATTCACTTTAAAAGGCATTCAGGAAATTTTGTTAAGTCTTTATACGGGGTGAATATACACAAGGTAGGCTAGGTAGCTCACTCGCCATTTTATATCGTAACGGAAGTGATGTTGCTTTGAAAAGTACCCGTACCGAATGCATGCACTATCATTACGTCGTTGATTTCTGGAACCAAACAGGGCATTTTAACTTCCGGTACGATAGAAAATGGCGAGTAAGCTACCTTGTGTATTTATATATATAGGACTAGGATTTTTTGTTTGTTAAACAACCAAGCTCCTATGGGGTCACTGAGAAAGGACAGTTGTTACGTACAGAGTACATGTAACTGGTATGGTCCGATTGACGAACCCAACGGACACGCATTTCATGTTAGCGCTGATGACGTGGTACCATGACTAAGTGTTTGTAATTCGATGTGTTTATGAGGTCCTTTTGCACCGAATCATAAATATTTGTGCAGCTGGAATGTGTCCCATCGCCCCCGCCTAATTTTACTTCCAGAGACACATCGAACATTTGGACGAATTCTGAATCATAACTGCAAAGGTAGCGCTGAATAAGTACGTGAAGAAGCTGATGGGGGGATTTTGAAGATGGTTTATAATACATTGAATTATGTCACAACGCGTAACATTCCTGAAAACCAAGATTAATTTCAACGTCTTCATTCTAAAACATAAGTCATACCTTTCCGTTCTTCGGCAGCGTTTTAATGCAAAACTCGTGTGACAGGTCTGATGGATGGATCCTGACAGAAATACTTACAAACTCCAGGGAGCAATTATTATACTCGTAAATATGTTGTCGTAGAACATTAATAATTACTGCATTGCAGTCAAGTTTTGATTAGACCGTACCCATTTCGCGCGCTTTCCAAATGGATTAGGCGACGCACGCGCTGTGAAAGTAGACGAGCAGACGATAAAGTGAAGATCCTTAAAGTATGGAGCATTCCGACTCCTTGGGATTGAAATATGAATGTCAAGCAGAAAGGTTTAAATGCACAGGTTAAATGACACTCAGTGTGAAACTACTTAACGCATTTCGAAACGAGGTAATTGATATTTGAAATACTGTAGGATCACATTTTTTCCAAATAATATTGTTCACACGCATGTGAAGAATAGGATCTCATTTGTCACATTTATAAGTGTGAAAAATGTGATTGGCCAAAATGGGGGTATGCGTACGGATCACATTGTTCACATATTTTATGGTGAAATTGTATCGCGACAATCGATGGAATCATTATTTGGAGCACAATTATACAGTAATCATCGTCATCACCATCATCGTTTTCGTCGCCGTCATCATCGTCGTCACCATCCTAATTATTCTCGTCATCACCATTATTATATTTATAGTTAACGTCATCAGTAGTGTCATCACTATGGGAAACTAAGCCTATTTAGGAGCTACTAATGTATGCACGCCCTTAATTGTTAGTCAGTACGTTGTACGGTCTAATTAGGAGATAGAAATGTCCATACGAACGTACACCTTTTTATTGGGATATTAACCAATGCACGTATCCGAACATACGTGCAAACAAACGTCCTATATTGGATAATTAAAACCAAAATAACCATGCATTATGTCCGCCCGAACTAGAAAATACGTATACACGAACGGTAATATAATAACCTTATTAGAACCGTAGCGTACCGTATCGTACCGTATCGTGTCTATCGTACCGTACCGTACCGTAACGTACCTAACCTTACTGTTTCGCACCGTACTGTATCTTTCCATACCATAGCAATACAAACCATACCATACATGCCCTGCTCTGCCATGCAATGCCATGCCTTACCATACCAACCCGTACCGTACATAGCCGTCCGGCACTATATCGTACCATACCATGTCGTACCATACCATGCATACCGTACCGTACCGTAAATCACCCCTTTTTTCGGGCACACTTTTTTGAAAATTTGAACACTTTCTTTTCATGTGTGAAAAATATGATTTGAGTGCATTTCAAAAACTGGACTCTATCACAAAGTTCACAGAAAATGTGAAAGATGAGATTGCGATGTGTGAAGAATAAGACCCTATTTTCCACAACTGTGAAAAATGAGATCATATTTTTCACACGTGTGAAAAATATGATTTTTGAAAAATATGGTAATACGGAGCCCCTGCTTCACCCTAACATATTAACTCGTATTACGTATGAAACGATATGCAGTGTACTACGTGCTTCACACCGGGCGCTAAAAAACCCAGGGTCACATGTGGACTGGGGCGTCTCCTGTATCTTGCAGTATCCCCTATAACCCAGCAAACAAGTCTTGGCCATATGGGAGAAAATCACGGTGCATTCGATAAAAATTCACCGTACACACTTCTCAGGTGGTCATAGCATGGACCTTGTACCTCCGCTCACGGCATTCTGGAAAATACAGTAGTTTCAAAATGGGTTTAATGCAATCTGCAAACAAGGACGAAAAACAATCTATGACTTTTCTTTACAACACATTATTTTCTATAAGCCTACAACCCTTTTATTTGAGCCAAATATAAGTAACATGTATATACAAAGGATACAAATATGCCAACACTGTTAGTTCAGAACATTAACAGCATTTAATTTCGTTGAAAAAAAATGCCGAAACATTACTACTAGAGTAAACAGCGTTCAATTTTATTTTCAAAAGAACCAGAAATGTTTACACGTTCAAGTTATGCATTTCTAACCGTGACTATTACAATACAGAAACAAACAAGACGCTGTGTTTGGTAAAAACACATGACCCGGTTGGTGTGCGACAGCGCATTTGAATTATTCATTTGAAGTCCAAAATAATAAGGTGAAGGCGAGATTGGATGATATGGGAAGACTAGAAACGGTGATAAGCAACAACATTGTAAGTATCCAAGTGCTGTAGTAAGCCGTGTTGATGATAGACAAAACGGTAAAATCTAGTTAACCAAGAAATACTAATAGCCATTTGACTTATTATAAGTCCAAATTAGGTTAAGGTCAAGGTCAAAGTAAAGTTGGGTGATATGGGTGGATTGGTGATGGTCATACGCAACCACTGTGTAAGTATCCGGAGTATTGTAATAAGTGCTGTTGCTGCTAGACGAAACGGTAATTTGTAGTTAACCAAAAAATAGCCCATTTGACTTATTTTAAGTCAAAATTAGGTCAAGGTCAAAGTGAGGTTGGGTGATAAATCAGGATTGGAAATGGTCGTAAGTAACAACAATGTAAGTATCCAAATGTTGCAGTAAGCAGTTTGGGTGCTAGACGAAACGGTAAAATATAGTTAACCTCGTACAGACGAAATCACGGACGGGCGAACAGGACAATAACTATATGCGTCCCGCATCGAGATTCCAGGGGCAAAAAAACAACAACAAAACAGCGAAGGTTGATTCGACAAATTACCGCAGAAATGTTATAGCTCAAATACAAGCATCCCAAACATCAGCACAGAATGAGCTCCCCCAAGTCGTCATCATTAATTACCCTCAATTAACATCTGACGCTTCGTGTATCCGGACTGCACGGCACATTAATGTGATTAGCGAACACAAACGGCTCCCGAAGGTACCGGGAGAGGAATTGAGATATCCGCAGTGGTCACGCTACCGAGGGCAGTCAAGTGTAGGAAATTAGGAAATGTATCGTTTTGTTAGTTTCAATATACACCCTTTGTAAACAGTTATTGTAAGTTTCTAGATATTAATATATCCTAGTAATTTATTTGTAATTCTTATATATTAGTATATCGTTAATAATTTGCTTACAAATGCAAACTACCGGTAATAATAATAATAATAATAATAATAATAATAATAATAATAACAAGAAGAAGAAGAAGAAGAAGAAGAAGAAGAAGAAGAAGAAGAAGAAGAAGAAGAAAGAAGACGTAGAATAATAAGAAGTTGAAGAAGAATAAGATGATGATAATTATGAAGAAAATGCTTGATCTAAAAACTACAACACAAGTCGTATTACCCACAGGGGGCACTATACGGTTTTTCGGGCTTTGGACTCGGCCTGGTGGGGTCTGGGTTCGAGCCGTCTTGCAAACAGGGATAATGCCAAAACCTGAAAACAAACCAAACATCATTTTACTATTGTTTAGGCTGTGGGTTCACAAAAATATCGGGAAAATAATTATGAACACAGTTCCACTATAATTTTAACATGTATGATAAACCAATTTTGGAGTTAACATTTCACCAGTTTTCGCGACAATTTCAGTGATATTCAACATCAATTTGCAGCTTTCCTCCGAATTCGACCACCTCAAATACTTCATGCCTTACTGCGTAACTTACCAGATACATGTTCTTGCTTTCAGCTGAGTAAACTGGGGGTCAACCATTTAGATTTTGTAATTAATTGCTATGTATGTACGCCCTTTAAAATATCCGGCCAAAATGGCGTTCAGAGCTAGGAATCTTCAGTTAGATAATAAGCACATATGGTTGAGTGCAGGATGCATAGAATTTGTAAAATACAGTTTAAATGATATGTTTTTGTATCATTTGAGCAATATGAAAAAAAGGCTGTTTGTGTGCACTTCTTTGTCTAGTGGTTCCCAGCTTCATACCTTTTGGCCCATGTATTCATGCGCAAAATGGCAGCCTCCATGCCCGTCAAAACCGGTGTGTTATTTCTAAGGTAAATATTTTGAGTTACAACGCATATAATTTTTTGACATGCTGTTTTTTTTCTCAAAAGGTTGTGGCCTTATCTTTCCAACAATATATGGTGATATATTGGAAAGTAGCTTGGTCATGGTGAAAATTGAGATCAAACTTTGAATATTTTATATGTAACAAAGAAGGAATTTATTTGCGCATGCGTAACCTGCAAGGTGGCTCAACACATACACTGGCTTTACAAAGGGCACATTTTCAAGTTCACTTAGCATGCAATTCCAAACTCCAGCCAGGGACCTATAAAAAGGTCCCTGCTCCAGCTCTTAAATCTGATACTTACAATTTCTATAACAATCAAAATGCTGCTTAGTTTACTGTATCCCTATTTATTAGAAATGCTCCTTGCCAATTCGGATTTTTGGCTGAAACTGTAAAGTGCCGCATTAAAACAAGTAAATAAAGAAGGGCAGTAATCCATAAACTTAGAAAGAGTTACGAATCTTGCCTGCACGTCCTCTTAAAGCCCGTTATAAATATATATTATTATGTTTTATTCATGTTATGGCCGCTGTTTCGTTTGAATACCGCAATTATTAAATTAGCAATGGAGAAGAAACTTGACGGTCATACGGACAGATGAACAAACGGACAGACACACTGACGGATGTGGCGATTACTACATGTAACATTTGTGTATGCTTCCAAATACTTGGGTTGCATGGAAACGATTTGTGCAAATTGCTCCTTTCAGTCTTGATTTCCGCGACATTCCTATTTGCCGAAAACAATTGTGTTTTGGTCAGCCATAAAAATGTCCGAAAATGCAGCGTTCGGACCGTTAGGGACCGAAATTGCTAGACATTGTCATCAATTATATTGTTTTATATGACAGTTTTATTTCAGTTTATCTGAGGGCATTTCTGGCCAATTATCCAATTTTTCTCCCGAATCGATGCTAACTTTATGATCGGTTAATCCCGGGTGGTTACAACCAAAACGACCACCAAAATAATCGACTAAAACACTATATCGGCTCCAGTAAATAGTTAGCAAGCAAGTTCTCGCTACTTGTAAAGTCTTAATTGAATAAGTTTGTTATTGTAATTAGCTATTATTCGCGGTCCAGAGTTTAATCACTCTTCAGATGCCGAGAAAACGGTACTTTCCTCCCAACCAGCGCTTTTCTATATCAAATTATCGGCAGGATGGTTATTGTTAAAGGGGGACTTAAGCTAATTAGAAATGACAGAGAAAACTTTATTCGGGCGATCAGCGGCCGTCCTCTTCAAGCGAGACAAATAAATACCGCTTTAATGTCACATTAAAACATACATCATCTATAACATTTTCTGAGGAATTGTTAAACACAGAAGACGAATTTATCAGTCAACATTGTCTTAAAATATCTGACATCTTGAGACGTTTCTGCACGGAACTGTCGTGCTAATATCTATGGTCGAGTTGAACAATGTACATTTTCATGACTTCACTCGGGCGGTGTAATTGCATAACTATGGTTCAGTGACATATGCATTTCCTCTCCTGGGCAACTTGGATACTTTGTATGAGGTGACTCATGCAGTTGAATTTAATTAGTGATCATGTGTATGCAATTCCTCGCCGGTCAATAGGCAACCGGTGTTTGATTCTCGGCGATGATTTTAGTGGTCCCTACTCTCGTAGACGTGGGTATCGTGTCTTCCACTCGCTGGATAGTCCATTCTCGCGTCACTATAGCAAAACATTAACATGGTACTGTATAAAACAGCAGTGCAATTCTGCTGTTGTTGAGGTTATTGCTCTTGGTTTGACTGTGTTTCGATTTAATACATCGGAATAAACGGTATTCATTAAAAAAACAACAGTCAAACAATAACGCCGGCATTTTTATGAGCAAAACCCATTTTCACGTCAACACTACTTTATCGCCATTTGTTAATATATTTAATCGTGGTTTTAATTCCTTACTGACATGCTCGTATATTTCCGTGCCAAAAACGGTTTCCCGCGATAACCTTTCACAATGACAAGATTAGAAAATTCCGTTAGGGGGCGCAGCGAAGCAAATTGTCAAAGATAAACATTTTACTTCTGCTAATTGCACGTCAAAAAGCGGGAAGAAAACAATAAAATAATTGATAATTGTTCGATTATTAGCATACATCAACTCTGAGTGGCAGTCATGGCGTTAGTGGTGTTGTTTTGTGCATTTTGCTAGTTGGCGGATATCGAGGATGAGTCTCAGTTTTTATCTTTCGGGCACCGTGCCATTTGTTGGCACGACAAAAACGATATTAATTTGCGCGTGCTTGTTGCGTTAAACGTCTGCGATACAATATTTATTGAGTGGTTTGTGGTACAATTTATGGATGAAACTGTATACTAATTGAAGATTGTCGCGTAAAAAACGACATTTATGTTTGCATTTGCAATGTCTTCGCAAATACATACCGCATTATACGCAATACCCAAATTATACGTATTACATCGTATTTGACATTTTACCTCGTGTATAACATTAATTCTGATACCGAAGAGGTAGAGATTTTTAATTTCAATTTCTAAAATATTCTATAATATTATAATGCACAGTGTTGTACTGGAGTACTAAGCACTTGAAATGTATTTTCAAAAATGTGTCTTTGGTGTCTATAAGGCATATTAGTTAGTATAACACAACCCCTTGTGATTTTTGTGTTTTCCAAATAAACTGACAAAATCATACAAATGTCTCTATGCTTTAGGTAAATCTCATAGAATGGGTAAAATACAACATTGTCATGGTAAACGCCAAACCCGTTAGTAAATGACAAATGCTATGTAAAATGTTGTTGTAAATTGCATGTTTAAAAACGTTGTGCATTAAGCGATGGTACGACGGAGAACAACATAATTATACACATGTATTATAGGGATTTTTTTTTTTTGGGGGGGGGGGGGTGAGGACACATCTAGAAACGCGATTTTTTTTATGTTTTTGAGTGGAACCATGAATGTGGCTGAATACAATATTATTAAATGAGAATTTAAATAACAGAATTTTATTACATACTGCTGCGCATTTTAATCCTTTTAAATACCACGTCAATGGCATCAAACATTTTATTGCAATGTAACCACTCTATCTTGTTTCCATTAAGGCGGTTCCAAGAATTTCCAAACGCCGTTTCCGTACGCGGATATCGTGACATAAAACTCCTGGGACCGCGGTAAAATAGCGAGTCACGACATTTACTCCTAAGGCGGAATGAGTTCCCTTTAATCACATTGCAGGCTAATTTAGGCTAATTGCCGTCGATATGGGATGCTTCACAGATGTATGCGAATTTTCCAATAAATCCCGTAACGAGTCGCGAAAATATGTTGCATCGATCAACCGATTCGTCCCAGAGGCTAATCGAACCCAACAGTTGGTTAGTTAAATTAAAATGTCTTCTAGCGTCGTTCATTGGGCGAAATCCAATTTGGAAATAGCTTTTTGAAAGCTATTAACGTGTCAGAGTGCAATCTACACCAATTTTAATTTCGGTTTCGCATTTGATGATTAAAACAATACTGAGAAAATGGGATCTGTTTCATGAATGATCATGCCATTTGATTCAAATACTTTGAAACATAATGCAGTGTTGTACCTTTTCAAGCATTTATTTATCAATTTGCCATTAAAATTAAATCCATATGGCCATATGTTCGTTATTTCCCCCAAAAAATTGGCCATACATTTTGTCGGAATTAATATAGCTACTGGTAACTACGCTCCTATTTAAATTAGTTTTCTTTTTAACGTCCGTATTTATCAAACCGAAAACCGAAATCAGACGCTAGAGGTAGCCCGAATATACCGGATATGACGTAAATCGAAAAGGAAGAGGATGAGAGTTACGTTAAAATGTAATTTGTAAACAAAATAAACGCACCCCTTAATCCAATCACTTCGCAAATGCGAGAGGCGACACCATGGCTGGAGCTGGAATATATTTTGAATGAAGACCTATCAGCGCCGGGGATCTGCGGGGTATCAGTTGCAACCCGATTAGAATTCTTGTTCCCTCGCTTAACGTTCGTAGATATCATACTTGTAAACAAATGATTTCCGAGATACCGTATTTAACCAAAAAAAAATCAACGCCTGGGGATTTAAGAAGGTTTGAATATTTATCAGTTTGTAAAAAAACGGTCCGGTTCGAAGGTGGTGCTAGATATCGTATTTCAAATGAGTTCAGAGGTACCGTATTGAACATAAAATTGGCGATTGGCAAGTAGAATAGGTTTGAGTATTTATAATTCAAATGTGTATTAACGTCCAGTTTAAAGATTATATGGATATCGTTTTTCAAATTATTTCAGAGCATTGTATTCAACATAGAATCAGCGTCAGCAGAGTAGAACTGACCTCAATATAAATTCTATTTTGAAAGGGAAAAAAGAAGAAAAAAAGAACAAAAATCCACTTGCAACAAAGTCGGAGATGATCACATATGCACCAAAACATTCGGTTCAAAAAGGCAGGAAATCAAAGAGATTGAACTGCGTGTTCTTAAACCGGAAGAGAAAACACTGATTTTTTTTTATGAATTCACATCAACAATGAGAAAACAACAGCACCAAAAACCGCCACGCTTTACGCACAAATTCATGAATCGAACCAACCATCATCCAGACAGTTTAGGAGCTCGACGTCCCATGCCGGTACCAGATATCATTGTATCCTATTAAACTATAAACATCGGCTTCTGGTTGCTTAGTTATACGATTATCGCGGTATAGGAGAAATTCCGCATGCCGTAACTTGCAATTGGCGTTCATTCAACATAAAATATAACGATCTGTAACGACGTTTTTCGAAGATTTATGACGTTATCAATATGCATGGGAATTTGCCTTTTGTTGTAGATTTGCAGTGGGGTGGAACACACTACAACGTAACGGTCTAAAAGGTAAAAATGTCACGTTTACGAAATGGATCTTATGCAAAATATGAATATGGAGCTGCACGTGCGTCATTCTTGCACGTGTTTACCTGTTACACGTGTCACATTTGTACGGGCAAAATATGTTAGCACAAAAATGATAATATTTTAGGACAAGTGGCAAAATATTTAAGGACAAACACCAGTAAATGTCATGAATATTCCGTTGGCGATGTGTTTAGTGTCGTTGTTAAAAGGTTTCAACTTGTCTTTCGTAGGATTTTATTTTCGCATCATTATTTCCGGTATACAGAGCGATGTTCCGGTACTAGCATTGTGGCTCAAAATGTCTTAATAAGTGTGTTATCCATTGAAAGCAAGTGTTGCTGTGTAAATTCGTTGTCATAGTAACTGGTAGATGATTTTTTTTTAGAATACCAGCAGAATACAAAGTATGTTTAAATAGCAAATAAGAAAGAATCGTAAACAAGACTAAATATGAAACATCTGAAATGAAGGAAAGAAACGGAAAAAAAAACACGGCGTGATTTTTTTTTTAATTGAGAAATATATGTTCTGGTTTCCAACCTGTGTCAAGTGCGTTCTTAACAATAATAAACTGTATGAAATGAAAAATACAAGTATAGTGCGTTACTTTAGAATAGTTCACGACAGTTCACATACATGTGAATCAATGATTTAGCATACCGAAGTTCTTAAGTTGCGTAACTTATAGCTGAAGGACATGTTCTACTATATCGTAAAACACCATAGGAAACAGACCAACCAACAAGACGTCTGTTTATGGAAATTCTCAGGCTGTCAGTATCGAATCGAACCTGACAGCTTGCCCTGTCCAACAGACACCAGTCGCCGTTCGTGCACGCGCAGTTCGCAGGTGGTCTTATTTTAAAATTATACAAATCACTTTATAATACATAATAAATTCTCATGCAAACGAACCGAGGCACCTAGGTAGCGGCATTTTGCAGATTGGCTTTCTTTTGCGGATCCAAACAACAGGAAATATTTGATGTCTCGCGTGACTTCACGGGAGAATCATTAAATGGCGGGAACGTAACCACGTGATTCCGGGAAAAGGCCGTCTGGTTTGTCGTCTGCTAATTAATTGCGGCCACGTGCGCTTTACGGCAACGGGACGCGGAATTACATTCTCAATCTGGGAAATTAGAAACTGCTCTGTTGTGTTTTAATCAGAAACTATGCAAAAAAAACCCAACTACGCTTACATTGGACACAAGGAATATTGTTTATAAAACATACCAAAAATTAGATAGATAGATACATTTATTCAGCTTAAAACACACGTTGCAACACATATCATTTTCGAATTAAAAAAAACGAGCAATGGTATAACTAACATCGCTTATACCACTGTTTTTATATAAATAACATTTACATCACAAATTGAAATAAACGGATTTGACCTTACGAGTTAAAAAGTGATGCACTAAATCATGCGCAAGTTATTTTCGTTTAACATGTGGCTGGTTTCAGAAATTAGATCACATTAACATTATTATTATCAGAGCTAATGTTTAAAAGAAAAACAAATGCACAGAAAGCTACGTTACTATATGGAGCTTTATATATGATGTCAGAAGTGCGCATGTTAGAAGTATGTTACAACACTAGAGATGTCGCAATATACCTGTATATTGGTATATTGCAATATTTGATTTTGCAATAAACTATTGCACTATGAATGTCCATACCGATATATTGCATCATTATGTTTTTTCAGGTTTGTGTTCTTTCCTGTTAATAACTAAATTCCACAACTTTAGACTTTAGACACCAGCCATGACAGTGACAGGCGGTTTGAGAGTGTTGCTCATATTTGTTTTGCTTTTCTATCTGCTGTTTATATGTTGCTAATTGTGCGCATGTCATCAACTTGGTGATAATAAACAACATATTAAAATATACTGCACCGTTCATAGTGAATTCATCAGTCTTAAGCTTATCATATACATAAATACGAATGTCGCTATATATTGCAATTACTATCGTGATAAATTAAAAAATATCACAATATATTGCAATATGGATTTCTAATATCGTGACACTCCTATACAACACCCCCTCCCTCTGTTTACTTGAAATACTTCTCAAACATTATTGCGTACATTTGTTGTTAATTTACCATTATACAATAACATAGAATTGTGCCACTAACACTGACTTGATGTTATGTTGGGGCAAAAAAACTCAATCTCTTTACTAACCATAACTGACATCTGGAAAAAATGTTCAATCCGATAAATTTCTTTTGCAGGTTGAGGACATGAAATGTCTTATTTGCAAGCTGTTTGAAGATTTAGTGACTCTTAACCTGTCTTGTGATGACTCGAGCGACAGGTTAACATATACCATGTGTCCTTATTATCGGGTCATTAGCGGCGAAATTTTGACCACTCTTTCACTAGGTTCTTTGAAGTAGCCACGCTACGAAACCGGGCTTGATAAACTCTGAGATTATTCGGCAATTAAGCTTTACATAATAAAGAAATCAAACGAAATACGGTTCTTTAAGTAGTTTTTCGAAGCCCACTGAAATTATAATGCAGCATTTGGACATGCGCAGCGGTTTCCATTGCAACGAAAGAGCGGGCTCATTGGGTCCTGTTTTCAAAATAATCTTTCAAGTTCACTAAAAAATCTTATCATAACTGCATTCTTATTTTCGAGAAAATATTTGTTGACTTTCGGTTTTGCCTTTTAATCACAATAACGACAACGTATGCAACAGAATTCAATTGAAAGTGTCATTATTCGGTAGCTGAAAACTGGGGTATTCTTTTGAAATGTTCATTTTTGGGTACACATTTAATGTAGCAAAGCCAGCTTTTAGCATCATCTACGTACAACCGCAACAACAGACAAACAACAACAAAAACTTTATTCTTACTATGATTATTGTTATTATAAAGTTAAATAAAAATGTTCACATTTTGCATTAACTGTATCTTTAAAATTATCGTTGCAAGAAAATTCCCAACCCGCAAATGTTAATTATTTGTATGTGCAAAATTTTCACAAAATCATTCCTTCCTGAATATAGGTGGCAGATTTCTGATGTTTATTTTGATGATACGGTAACAATTACACTGGCCAAACATGTTATTTTGACACGCAAATTAGACCGATCCGGTTTTCTGTTAAACAAGCAAACACTTGGTCCATTCTGGCTAGCCTAAACAAACGGTCATCATTTTGTTATCGTTCGCGAATTTTTAATGCGATTTTAATATCATCAACACCTGAGAAATTGCTGCTAGATTTGCTGCCATCATTAAACGACCATGTAGCAGACGTAATGCTGGGTCACGTGACATGGTGCTGGCATCCCAGAATGCACTGCGGGGTTGCTTTTCGGTCCCTGGAGGTAGCGTATCGGCGCGCTTGTTTATTATGGAAACAGCGGAGACAAATTAAGGAAAACAAAACAAGTAAAGCACGTGGCGTGTCAAATTACTTGTCCATTTTGGTGGTCTGGTCAATTTATTTCGAATTGTCTTGTCGGAAGAACCGAATAATATTTCCCGTACAGGGTTGCTTATGTCTGGAACAGTTGGCCAAAACTATTGTGTTATCGCTTGTTGCCACTTTTAGAGACAACATTTGCAATTTTAAATTTATTGATGTTATAAATATATTATCATAATGATCCCATCCGTGATACCATTTAAGAACTATATTCCAAGTTATTTTCGCTTCTGTGATAGTTCTTCCACTTTTGGGGGGAAAAAATGTCAACGATAAATTATGAAAGATTAAATTTTGTTCTTTAGTAAACATAATTATTTACACACAAAATCCGGGTAGATCTAACAAGTTTATAAAGTTCGCTAGTATCAAATTAGCAATTACTGACATGTAATATGTAAACACAATTAAATGTATTGAAAAATACTCTTGGGTTATTGCAAAATATTGCATATTATGCTAAACATATTCATATATAACGTATGCGATTACATCGTTTTTGTTGAAACAAGTAGTTTGTTATCATACTTATTACGTAGGACTTCTGGCAATAATAGCTAAAGGTGCCGAAAACATACATCCGAATTACCGGTAATGTTGTTTGTTCGGCCATCTTGTTATGCAAGCAAGCAGATTTTAGATTTGATAACGACTCACAATAAAGGAAACATGCTTGCCCTAAGACATACGTAAGTAAATCAGATATGAGGCGGTTTCTTCACTTTATCGGTCCATTGTTATGATACACAATCTAGTGATTATCACGTAAGATAGTCACGCATGCATATACTCTAATGATACGTGATTTGTGTCCGTCAGTACATGTATTTGTCCTTAAAAATGCATTTGAACAATTATGCTTATTCATTTGTTTTACATTTTTATTATTACTTTAAAGGTCAAGTCAATAGACTTGATATTTAACAAGTGTAGCTTTCGACAACATTGGGATGAGAAAATCAACCGATATCATTCCGATGATTTAAATACAATCCATAAAGATCAAGTATTTAATGTATATTTGCAACACAAAGTATGCATTTCATATTATTAAGGCGAACGTTGTGCGGAACTTGCGTTGACAAGCTGGACTGACGATTTCACGGTGTTTATTTGTAATATTACTTAATTTTTAATGCACATAACATAACGAAAAATCCCTATATTAATAACTTACTGCGTTTAATATATAATTTTTTATACTCTCTAATCCGGTTCAGAATGACTTTATGTGTTCAGAGAAGCTATTGTTCGTATGGGGTACTATATTTTGAACTTAACTGGTACTACACATATTTGCATTTCCGCTAAGACACGTGCTAAGACACTTGTTGTTGTTTTTTGCACTCAGCAATGACCTAAACAGTTGAAATGCAAATAACTCAAATTCTGTTGCATCATTTTCAGCTCAGTCCTTTGACAGAATTTACTACCGGTAAACGAGCGGTGCTTATGTGAAAATATCATGTTACTTGCACGGGAAATTGGCATTTCTCTGGAACGTGTTCGTTCTAATTTATACGTACTTCATATGTGTCCGGCATCTTGGCATTTAATAACGATAGCAAATGTCAGAAGAGCGTCATTTACCAGCGCTTCCGCTCGATTTGATTAACAAATGATTAAGAATTATTAGACTACGGGACGGATCACTTCCCATTACGAGGTTTTTGCGTTCAGATGCCGATAAAATCGTTAAGTGATTATCAAATAACAAGTGCCTCCCGCAATATTACACGCACAATATAGCTTGACACTTTTTATTACGGGAGATTGGGCAAAATAGGATCCGATGGTATCTCTTGGTCATGGTCCGGTACAAGTTGTAAAACATGGGGGCTGTTGTCGAATGGTTTTGCGACTTTTACGTAATTATTGATAACGTACTGTGACACCGCTTGCGTGTGAGATACCACGAAGGTTAAGGACGCAGTGCTGAGTTGACACTTTCCCGGTGTTAATTACCGTTACTAATTTACTAAAATGTTAATGTTGATATAAAAAGTTAAAATAAGTTTCGTACCATTTTTCTTAGAACCTTACAAATTTGTCAGTGATATTTTATTTAAATTAATTTGAATGGTCAGTACCGGTACAGTAGGTGTGTTGCTTTGTAGTTCTGGCTTCCATAACTTAAAATGTCGCTTTATATATTGTTTTACTTTGCGCGACATAAAAGTTATGGAGCAACCCCCACAGTAAAGTCTACCAGCAATTCTCAAGAATTTGACAGTTTATCAACAGTCACCAAAAACCCTGCCCAAAACAGTTTTTACATTCACTACTGAACCAAATAGGCAGCATTATTAGATAGATGGATAATTTTTACATCTAGTTAGCATACTTATGACAAAATAAGGTCTAAAACACTTCTAAATTACCGTTTCGTTACTAAAATGTGGAGGAAATCAGTCACATAGAAGACATTCGTCAAATGAGAATCTCACGGGATGTCACAGTCATGTGACTTTTTTTTTATATCTATTTGTAGTAACAGAACATGCGCTGTGACTGTTGTCATACACAGCCTGAAGCGAAACTGAAATTTGATGGATTTGTACTTCACTGGTAATTGTTTTGTGAACACACTATAATTTTAATAACTAGTAAAGAATATTAGATTAAACATCACTTACATCAATATTAATACAATATGTTTGCTGATCAGACATGAGTACTTGTACAGATATAATGCATTACGAAATACGAAAACCATGTTTACAATTTGAGCACGCGAAAAGGTCAAGGTCGATCCGAAAATATCAAATGAAAATCTCGTAGTCACGTGATAAAACAACAATGGCGGCGTAATTGTACACTGTGTGCTAATCAGAGGTTTTTATTCAATGCATTTGACAATTTCGACTCTCAAAACACGCCACAAGTCTAACGTTTATATTGACTTGCTTGTATATGTAATGATTTCCTCCAGAAATTGCAAATTTATGGATTTATAGCGTGACATAAATATGTTACGACTCTGGTTGACTTTCGATACGGGGTTGGCTTTATACAGGTCTTGTCAGTACTATATAAACTGTTCGCTGCAGTTTCTTTAGCTACTTGCTTTGTTGATATCTATGCATGCGATATAATGTATAGTGCGACATTATTACCCTGGCACTAATGAATATTCCGTATGAAATCGGGATTTATTAATAGATACCACGACATGTATGGAGCGTAGCGTCATTCTAAATTGATATTGTATTGATTTCGATGTCGTAAAGCGCGAATGGTGTAGTGGATCAGATGCCGCGCTTGCGTTCTGAAGTTTTGAGTTCGAGTCTCGGCATCGACATTTTATGAACATTTTATTTTACACATTTTGTTGCTGGTTAGTACTCACGTTTTTCATGATTTATCCATCGAGTGTGTGATTGCAATTGAGAAAATGGTAAATGTACTATAAAAATAATTCAAACATAAACGTAACGCAATAAAATATTATACATTAAGAATAACATTATAACATTTTTAAAAAGGTTGCAGTCAGACGGAATTGAACTCGGTTCGATGGCATGCGGCGCTAGCACTTATACCATTAAATATCACTCTCGCTTCCCCGTATTTAAATCTATATCAACATAAATTCCTATAACAGAAACTCGTCCAAAACAACGCAAAGAACCGAACACACTTACGATTGGTCACGAAAATTAATGAGTGTCAGGTAAATAATTTCGCACTATACTAGTATTCGTAAAAACAAATTCACAAGATTTATAAATGGGCGTCACTTTTATCTTACATTCTGGCATAACGAAGTTTATTTTGGTAAGCGTTACCCTTAATTACCATGATAGCGGATTTTTTTTAATTGACAAGTATAAGCGAACGGTTGCTACCACAACAAACGGGATCAAAGAGCTAGCAAAGTTTGTTACGTCATTATTCATTATGTCGTTCATTAGCTGCCATGGTTTGCAGGTGGGAAAGGTGTCAGTCATAGGTTCTTGTAAATGCTTAAGGTTCAAACGCAAACGGTAATCGTTATTAGTCATTGGCAACATAGAAAATGATGTGTCAGAAGTCCTCGTTCGTCTGGACCGATCTTAGTAACGAATTAATCCAATCTTCTAGACTTAAAGATTCGTAAACGAGCGATTTTGGATTGTCACTTGCATTTGCAATTCAATTACGAAATAATGTTCGATTTAGAGTTGTTTATCGGCTTATAAACAACCAGTTGGAGTTCTGATGCGTATGAATTAAACCACGAGGGCGTGAACATCAGAACGACAAATCGGTGTTTATTAGCCGATAAACAACGATAATGCGAAAATTATTTCGATTCTAACATGACCTGACAACATTTTCTGCAATTACATTTGCGAACTTCTAACTTTAGTATATATTACAGTTTCGGAACTATTTTTTCGGGTTGTATATTTGTAGTTGAACAAAGGTGAATTCTGTTTTTGTCTATAAAAAACTATATGCTTGTCATGTAAGAGTACCTAATAATGTATGGTTATGGTCCATTAGTCAAATGCGTGCTGAATTCAAAACACTGAAAACGGTGATACCGCCACCTTAATAGTGTAACATACGCGTACTAAGTAATTCAAATTTCTTATAAAACGGGCTGCTTTATTACATATAATACTATCTGTTCAGATAATGCATGTTTGATACCTTTACATGCAGTATACGTTTCCTAAATTACAAAAAGAATACAAAAAATATGACGTTAAAATGAAAAAAAAACAACAGAAGGAGATGATATTCTGAGGACAGTTCACGTATTCAAAATAATTCAAATATGTTTTTGTGTTTCAATACTAACATTTCATACTAAAAGTTTTCGTGAATTTCGGTCCAGCAACCGCTTATCACTTGTTTTTAAGGACAAAATAAATATACATGTACATGGCTTATAAATAAAAGGACGACAGGTTCAAAAGTCGAACAAACCACCATGGAACTAAACACAGCTCCCTTGCTGACCATGCCACAGTTTCAGATCAGATGCCCAGAGAGTTGGCCCTTAGCATTCCCGGGCCCCTATTGTGACCCTAACTGATTTCCCGACTTATACAAATTATCTGGCATCGCTAATGAACCAACTAATATCATGCATCTTTTTATCAGCACGGGCGATTTCGCCATTTGACGCCCCGTCTTACGTCATGCCCACCCGGATGAACAGAAAGAATCGTGGTATTTCCAATGGTTTAACAGCAATATAGCTGTAACGCATAAATACAACAGAACAGCATACATCACTATTGCTCGTCTTAGGAATTGTCCGCATTGCATGCAATACGGATGTAATTATGCATGATTCCTTTTACTTATAACACAGTAATGCACTGATATGTGATATCGTTTGGCCACGTGGTTCACTGGAACTTCCCGATTTTATCGCGCTATTATCGAAGAGGTCAGCGATCGTTATCGGGGTGAATTGCTGACCAATGGTCAAGCGGCCGGCAATAGTGGTCAGTCTGTCAGTACGGGTCATTGGAACTCTTTGATGTGTAACCGATTAAAGAGAATTCACGTGCACCGCCTATTTCACCTGACGATTGACACGTTACACGCGCATGTTAATAATAAATTGTTTCTTGATTTTTAGACGAAAAATGGCGAGGGAAACTTATTATGTGTCTAGCAGCTGAGAGTGAACTATTTAGAAAACGAATTTCGCTCGTCTACGTCTATACAGATAATAAAATACTATTACATGTTCTTCCGTCATTAACTTTGACATACAGGTGCCGCGTATCCAGTCCTGGTTTGGTATACCCCCTATCCATGCAGTCATGTACCGGTTATTTATTCAAGTGATGAAAAATACTGGTATATATAATTAGAGTTCATGATAGAAAACTGATTGTTTACGAAATCTGTAAATGCATATAGGAAACATTGCCATCGAGAAGAGGACGTCTCAAAACAGCCTCAAACGAGTAAATGACTTGGGAGAGGCATCGTAATATACGTTAGGAAAATTTAAACATACATGTTCAATGATTGCAAAAACACAATAAAATCATCAAACTGTAACCAATAACGACCCTCGAAGAATTCATCATTTAATGTATCGAAAAGTATTTGATTTAAAAAGGTTATAACGAAATTGGCAAAACAGAATGAAGTGACTTTTCACGCCCCCCCCCCCCCCCTCCCACACACACACATCTTGCAAAATGTGTTTTTAGATTATTTGTCGCCTTGGCATAAGTTACACGCATGCTATAGGCATGCTTTAGGAAAAGTATGTTTAACATTGTGGTGTATGTATATGTAAGGCAGTATTGTTTCGATGTCTTTGGAACTAAACTCTCCAACGCTCAAAGCACTTTTGCCTAAAACTCTCATACCTCACTCGGTGTAAAGCGTAACTATTGACGTAAGCATGCGCACATGTGTTTGCTGCTTGTATCAATGTCGATTACTTTTGCTCTTACAAACATAGCTAAATACAATTTGATCAAAGAAATCCAGCTATAATGTATATACGTTCGTAAACAACTCCCATTTATTATGTAAACTATTCGGGTACTTAACTTAAGCTCAGGTCAGTTTTATACGTCGACCCGCCAGTTGAAAGCACGTGATATCGATCGTCCGTCTTCGGCAATGATCGTAAATTAACGGAAAATGATCACAAATTACGGTCCCTAGTGAACGGCCCATCATGCTAATGTAAACAATACATCACGGATCTCCCTTTGAACCTACTCCTCTGGTAAACCACAATGAAATTTTGCCGAATCCACGAACATTTTGTGTTTTTGCGCGAAGTTTCGAACGTCCAATCTATGTATTAAAGTATATGGTTGAGTGCATTGTTTTGCTAAGTCGAATCCACGAAACATTTTGTGTTTTGCGTGAGGTTTCTAACGCTCAATCTATGTACTATAGTATATGGCTGAGTGCGTTGTTTTGCTAAGTCGAATCCATGAAACATTTTGTGTTTTGAGTGAGGTTTCTAACGTCGAATCTATGTACTATACTATATGCTTGAGTGCATTGTTTTGTTAAGTCGAATCCACGCAAAATTTTGTGTTTTGCGTGAAGTTTTTAACGTCATATCTATGTACTATACTATACGGTTTAGTGCATAGTTTTGATAAGTAGAATCCACGAAACTTTTTGTGTTTTTGTGTGAAGTTGCTAACGTCCTATTTATGTACTATAGTATTATGTACTAGTGCATAGTTTTGCTAAGTCGAATCCACGAAACATTTTGTGTTTTTGCGTGGAGTTCCTACAGTTACGTCCAATCTATGTACTATAGTATATGGTTTAGTGCATAGTTTGCTAAGTCGAATCCACGAAACATTTTGTGTTTTTGCCTGAAATTTCTAACGTCCTATCTATGTACTATAGTATATGGTTTAGTGCATTGTTTTGCTTAAGTCGAATCCAAGAAACATTTAGTATTTTTTGTATGATTTTTAACGTCCTATATATGTACTATAGTGTTATGGTTCAGTGCATAGTTTTGCTACGTCGAATCCACGAAACATTTTGTGTTTTTGTGTGGAGTTCCTACAGTTACGTCCAATCTATGTACTAGTGCATAGTTTTGCTACGTCGAATCCACGAAACATTTTGTGTTTTTGTGTGGAGTTCCTACAGTTACGTCCAATCTATGTACTAGTGCATAGTTTTGCTACGTCGAATCCACGAAACATTTTGTGTTTTTGTGTGGAGTTCCTACAGTTACGTCCAATCTATGTACTAGTGCATAGTTTTGCTAAGTCGAATCCACGAAACATTTTGTGTTTTTGCGTGTAGTTTCTATCGTCTAATCTACTAGTATGTACATGTACTATAGTATATGGTTTAGTGCATAGTTTTGCTAAGCCCTATACTGCATCGCATTCATCGCATTTTTTTTATGCCGGGCCCGGCTAGCTCAGTTGGTAGAGCACTGTCAATACGGGGACCGTGAGTTCGAACCCCAGCCCGACCACATAACTTGTATGGAGATTGGTCATGAAATTATTTCTACGGCCATTCTCTCCCTACCTCTGATTCAAGTAGGGCAGTTCAGTTACTGGCTTAAGTATGTGCACTTGGTACTGGTAAACCTGTTAGACCGGCTAAGCTTGCGCGGAAAAAGTGTGAATATGTTAACTGTTCGCCGTGATATGACTGAAATATAAAAAAAAACGGCGAAAAATTCAAACAAACAAACACAAAACAAATCTATTTTTATATGGCTTTCGGATAGAAATAGGCTGTTTGGTGTAAAGATTGGTATCGGTACAAGTGATCATAAGTATTTTAAGACTTACATTAATATTTTTTTTACTGAAGTGTTTTTTGCGTGTGTACATAATGTTATACAAATTATGTTGGAAAAATTTGCTCCTTCAAAATTATCAAAACAATTAAGAAAGCGTTCATATATATTGTCAAAATGCTTAAAGCTTAAATTCAGTAAATGCCATCAGTAAATGAATGCATTACTGAACTATTAAACGAAAGAATGAATGAATGAATGGATGGATGAATGAATGAATGAATGAATGAATGAATGAATGAATGAATGAATGAATGAATGAATGAATGAATGAATGAATGAATGAATGAATGAATGAATGAATGAATGAATGAATGACCGACCGAGCGACCGACCTACCGAACGAACGAACGAATGAATAATAAATAAATAAGTAAATAACTAAATAAACCTAAGATCGATTGTTCAAAAATGAGTTTGTTCCAGGTAAAAAGAACGCTGCGGATTAATACAGAATTAAGATGTCGTCGGCTAGACTGGTACGCTTATTTTTTCTGTTCACGGTGATTACGATGCTTGCAAGAAGAAGATCTGGTAACCGGTCTAGCATAACAAAGTGGCTTCCCAGTGGTACTGGGTCAACGAAAATGTGATAAATTACGGTTTCCTTGTCGAATTTAAACGGTGAAACTTGCGGTGGAGCCTGACTCGTTAATGGCGCAATTCGGATAGCGAAGGTATTACGTTACCTGCATTTTCACTTGTTTCAATTCAAGAATTCTGTGCAACAATCTACCTCGAAGACAAGTCGCGGTATCTGCGAATGAAAACAATTTGCTGTTTGGAAGAATACCTTACTATGTCAGTGTGAGGTAAATGAGCGTTCGCTCTAATTTGCTGGCGCGTCGATAATTAGCAATAACGCTGAGCAATTAGGCTACCAGAAAAGTAGTTCCCATGGAAAATGTGACAACGGTTGACTTTTATTGTTTACCTCGTCTTCCGGTATTGGTCGCCTGTGAATAAAGTAACTAGCTTTTGGTATCTTTCGTGTATTTACAGTTCATATATAGCGTTTTTATTTAGCATAAAAACAATGAACATGGGCTGCTCTGTTAACTAAAAGTTAAAAAAAAAAATGTATATAAAAAACAAAACAACAACCAACCAACAAACAAGATCTGATGTCTCCTTTAAACACTTGATAGAATGCAAAATGTATGTACATTGTGAAAGCATTAATTTGTAAACGTGCACTTGTGAACATTATTGAACAGAAACTTGAAACTCTACATGACGTTCGTAACATTTTATGTACATAATTATACAATAATTGAACAAGTTACTATTGGTTGTGTAATTGTTATTTCTTTTGTGCGGTCGATGTTTAAGATTTTACGATTGCGGTGGGCATTTCATTGAAGAGTAAAAAAGCAGCATGCACGTGCACGTTAATAATGTAAATGTACACACACCTCCCCGTGAATGCAGTTGAAAAGGTCGAGATAGGCCGTCTCCGGAAAATGAGTTGTTTTGCTCCGTTTTCGGAGATAACGTTAATTATTAGGACTCAACAAACTTGTTTCATGAATGGTATCGAGATAGTTTCGAGATAGCGGCTATCTCGCTGCTGCCACCAGTTTGATGAAAAATAGGTTAAGAACCCGAACGGTGTGGGGTTTTTAAGGCACGGTTACACAAAGAAGTGCTTATAACTTAAAACAATGTAAGTATAGTAAATCGTGTTCTGTGCACAGAGGTTTTATTTACACAACCACCGTTTTCGAAACGTTTCTCATATATACTATCCGCTTGTGTGAACATGTCAAAAAATGCTGGTAGCTGCCAATCTGCGACATTTTGTGTGAAACGATACAACTAACAAATAAATAAAGGAAACAGACGTCTTTGCGACATTCTTTTGCGTTTCTCGTTTACGTGGCTTTAATAGATCGTGGTCAAGGGCACTTTAATACACATTAATGATGATATGAACATGTATTTAAGTACAGGAATTTCAGCAAAAGGCCTAAAAAAAAATGTCATAGAATGCGATAACAATAAAAAAAAAAGGTCCATGCTTGTTTTACAATCGGTGCAGCGTGGCAAAGGCGGTGGTTCCCTGTCAAGTTCCTCGCAGATTAACAATCAATCGGCTGCACTCCACTCGGAGCAGTGATACGTGTATCTCCTGGTATTGGCGATACGCTAACTAACGCGTAATCATCGACATGCCGATGGGATGCGAAGAGCAAAACAACAAAAACATCTACCCGGCTTAATGAGCTTGAACGATGACTTGACACGTGCTCGCACCTGGGAGGGCTTTCCTCGGGGAATTTCCGCGTTTTTTGACACCCGCGGCCGCTTAGGACATTGTTGTTTACATTGCCTATGGCCGTTGTCGCTTATATCATTGTAACGATTTTTAGAGAATGTGACTTTTCAAGAAGCACATGTTGCTGTTTATTGGTTTCTTTAGAATCAGACCGTGTATACAACTGAAACGAATGATGAACTCGCTTGCATTCACTCATCGCCGCAAGGCATAATGCAATATATTTATACCAAGGTGAGTTTGCGTGTTCAGGACATTTAACTGCGTGCATAAGAGTATTAAAATCATTTTTGCCGAAACACACTCAAGCCATACAATATCATGAAATCCGATCGAAGACTAAACAACAACTACATGAAACTCACGTAGGATCTCAATTGTTCTTCCACTGATGAACGTTAAGGTTTTCGAGGTTTCATTCGGACCAAATGTGTTCATTTTTAGACCGCGGAAGTTTCATGGTTAATGTTGTGTTTTATCGGTGTTTATTAATTTAGTTTAAACCTATTTATTTTAGCTCTATTGCATCGAAATCCTAAGGCTTATTGAGACACTCTCGAGTCCGTTTCCTGGGTAGAACCAGTACTTGGTGTCTTTGGGGGAGACATTGAGAACGCTCCCAGAGTTTGGATCGAACCCGGGACCTCCCGATCGCTATGCGGACACCATACCCACTACGCCACCGCGACCGCGTTTATTAATTTCTGTGCACAATTAACACAAGACGTGTGTTTTCAAAGTTTCATATTCGCACATACAAAATTTATAAATAAAATAATGCATAAGTGCATATCGTAGACCATGTGTTAAAACAACAAAATTTATTAGCATTTTTTTTTAATTTAATTTATTTGCAAATAGCTAAATCGTTTAAAAACGTGGAAATAAACTATGTAACAAATTTAGATCAACATTATTGTACATCCTATATACACTTCAAGCCTCTTCAAAATCGGATTTTATTATAAATGTTACAGAATATTCAAAGTAACACAAAAAGTAACTACAAGTCCTTGTCCAGTGAAATGCTATATATACATGTACATTGTACAAAAAGTATTTAAATATATTTACACAAAACGACGTAGGAAACGCAAACAAACCACAAATGACTCGCAGTGTTAACACTTAAAAAATAAAATTATGTTTTAAAAACATGGACATATTATTATTATTACAATGAAATACATATTGACATCATGTAAACCACACTTTCATAACAAAACTCTTAGTTGCTTTGGTCAGTACTTCATCATAATGTAAACTCCTACATTGGTCCAGTTCATTTTGCAACAAAACTTAAATCCATGACCCAATTTTTATATACAAATGTAAGTTAATCTGTCCCATTTACAACTAAAATTGACCCATGACCCAATTAGTTCTTTACAAATATTTTTGTCTTACCCATTTTCAAACAAAACATCAACCAAGCCCGATTCGTTTTATACAAGTGTAAGTTGGTCTGGCCCATTTTACAACAAAACATTAATCCATGACACAATTTGTTCTATAAAAATGTAATTTGGTCTGGCCCATTTTACAAGAAACAATAAACCCATGACCCATTTTGTTATAAACAAGTGTAAGTTGGTCTGGCCCATTTTACAACAAAACATTAACCCATGACCCAATTTGTTCTATACAAGTGTAAGTTGATCTGGCCCTTTTTACAACAAAACATTAACCCATGACCCAATGTGTTCTATAAATTGATCTGGCCCATTTTACAACAAAACATTAATCCATGACCCAATTAGTTCTGGACTTATGTAAGTTGGTATGGCCCTTTTTACAACAAAACATTAATCCACGACACAATTAGCTCTATACAAATGTAAGTTGGTCTGGCTCATTTTACGATAAACAATAAACCCATGACCCATTTTGTTATATACAAATGTAAGTTGATCTGGCCCATTTTACAACAAAACGTTAATCCACGACCCAATTTGTTCTATACAAAAAATGTAAGTTGGTATTGCCCATTTTACGACAAACAATTAACCCTTGACCAAATTTGTTCTATACAAATGTAAGTTTGTCTGGCCCATTTTATGACAAAACAAACCGTGACCCAATTTGTTCTATACAATTGTAAGTTGGTATGTCACATTTTATAACAAAAAATTGACCCGTGACCCAATTCATTGTATACAAGTGTAAGTAAGTTTGGCCCATTTTACATCAAATCATGACCCCAAGACCCAAATTGTTTACATCCTATAAAACAACTAAAGGTTTACCAACCCATAGATATTTGATTAATGGCGAAAATAAACAAAAAAATCACAAGATCTTTAAAATTCAAAAAGCAACCTGTTAATGTACTTGTATATCATGGCATTTTTTGACTTGTTAAGCAAACAGAAATGCAATAAAATCATTGAACACAAACCATATATACGCACATAAAAAACCAAAATAATATATTCTGAAAGGGATTAATAAACTGGATATTATATTGTTCTAATATATAGAAAATCCGTCTTAATGATCTATCAACACTGCGGAAGCCGAAGTTATATCAACGATAACTATGGAATTATCTTGACATTTTGACGTTTGACCCAGTGCCTGAAAGACTTCTTTCATAAAACAAAACCTATAGAGATCTCAGAGTGGCGATAACCCACGATTTTCATAGATCTTTCTGCACTCAGGAAATATAAAACATTTCAGCAACACGAAAAGTCAATGTTCTTTCTTGTGGGGTCTGGTTAAGCTATCAAGATAAAATTTGACGGACCGGTTTTATGAAGTGTTGCTCTTTCTTTAATGTACATTATACTGGTTATACTACATTAATGTATTTTTTGAAAGTCGTAATCTACAGTAATCACATACATGTTTGTATGCTGAAGAGTATATAGGCTGACATTATGTATTAACCAATATCGTATATAAATGAAATAAACATCTTAAAAGCAACAACATTAAATACCAATTTTTTTCTATGCCGGTTAATATTCTATACTTTCTTGTAATTTATTTTACGCTTTAAATGTACATGTACTTCTTCAGTATAGCTTGAAATCCAAGCAACAACATTAAATTCAATTTTTTTTTCTATGCCGGATAATATTCTATACTTTCTTGTCATTTATTTTACGCTTTAAATGTACATGTATTTCTTCAGTATAGCTTGAAGTCCAAGCAACAACATTAAATCAATTTTTTTTCTATGCCGGATAATATTCTATACTTTCTTGTAATTTATTTTACGCTTTAACTGTACATGTATTTCTTCAGTATAGCTTGAAATCCGAATTCAAGGATCTTAACCATATATGTTCAGTTCGCAAAACAATCTTGTCATTTGACTAATTATTTCCAAAACGAAAAAAAAAACCCTTAAAATTATGAAAAAAGTCCACTCCTTTAAACAGGTGCGGGTTTTTCCAATTAGACAGTCGTTTCTACTTCTCATACTTGTAGTTCTCGCATTTTTCGCTGGATCGGCGACGGCTTGACGGGACGCTTGAGCGTAGACGCCAGTTTTGACAGATATACCCATAATTACGAGAAATATAGTAAACAAAAAGCAGCGTTTATCAAGAACCCGTTTGTCATTTAAGTCTCCGAATGCGAATAATGTTTAATTGTTGTGTTGGAGCGCTCACGGGAAATTTCGCCCTCCCCCCTGATAGGAAATCTATAAACATTAATGGTCGGTGTTTCATTGCTCGAACGAGGGGGTTACCGCGAAGCATCGTGCATTAGTGTTGTAGATAAAGGCTAAAATCTTACGCTGCAGTCTTTGTTAGAATTGACGAGGTGATCCGGTTACGACATGTCAGGTTTTGGGGCTTGACAGTCAATATTTTCTCGGTTGTATCGAAATCCACGTGATATACTTATCTTCGGCAACTGAACTGACAAAAGCTATAAATGTGTCTATCGACGAACAGAAATAGATGCGGAGTACGAAAATATCACAAATTTAAATGGCACAATACCGCGTATTCATAAGAATCGCTGCACCATGTTTGCCTAAGGTAGCAAACTATACATTATACAGGAAAAAACATTATAACATAGATCGTGTCGACAAGATTACGATATAAATATATGCTGCAAAAGCACGTGAGAAGTATTACTTCGGCATGTGATAAAACACACCTTTTTGGGCCTCGTGTCACTAATTTTAAATCACAGAAAACGAGAGTGCGGCGACAACACCCTACGACGAATAGAAACTGAACACATGTTCTATCACAACAAAAGAACGCTCGTCACATCCGGTGCGCAGTCCGCCATGGCGACTTGGGCGCGGCCAGCGCTTCCTCGTCCTATCGGAATTCAGCTCTCTGTAATAAGCGGACAGTCACAATCACGAAGATGACGGCGTTTCCGGTTTCTCGGGAAGGGAGTTTCCGCGGAGCTCTGACGCCCAAACCGCTTCCGGCCACCCCGTGCGACCTTTGACCTTCGGTTCGCCAGCTGAACTGTGACTCGTGCTGCTGCGGGAAGAGTCGTCCGAATCCTGGAACCAAAGCAGACAACAATGAAACATTTATTTTTTATGTGGTAAAATGACTATACATTAAAGAAACAAAATTAGTGCGTGTTTTGCGTGTTTATCGATTATTTTTGTTTTCTATTACAGTTTTCGAATATTTCAAGGTCAATTTTTAATTCTTCCTAACGGTCCTACGTATGCATTTATATTTGTGAGAGAAATAAAACTAATCATTATTTCAAGTTATTTAAATACATTGAAATAATATAAGGAATTGTATTTCAAATTTCCTGTAAGGGATATTTATTTATCGTCCTAAATAAAATTACGTTTCTTGATATACAATTTATTTAAGGGATTTCAGTATAAACAAATTATCATTAGATGTTTTCATTGTGAAAACACATTTTAATTACTGCAATAATGCAGAATATAATATGAACGATTTCTATATGTTCATACGTTAATCACGTTTAATATACATACTGCAGCTTATACAGCGTTTGCGCGTAATTAATCAATGGCTGCGCTTTATTAAACAGGATGGACCAGACCATCCTACTACGAAGCCTACAATCCTTCCACAGGCATATACATTACTAAGTATCTGTAAATAATTTCTTAATTATGTCTCAATGGAAATAAACATGATCTTCTTTATGAAGTATAGTGGATAACGATCATAAATATACATTACGCTAATTAGATAACGCAGCGCGCAATTGATGCAGACGAGATCTCCGTTACGCGCCATTTTGTTGGACAGATGCGACGCGTGCCGATCACGTGACTTGATAACCGTCACGTGACCGAAATTAGGTTTCAGTTATCGTTGATGAACATAACTCAATAGAATTGTTGTTTATATGTTACTAAATGACGATTAATCGCCAGTCATATTCTTAATTTATCTCTAGTTATTTTGGTATTAATTTGTTTTACTGGGTGCCACGTTGGGCGGCGCATGTTGCTGACGGCAAAATAATGATAATAGGACAGTTTCCGAAGAATCGGATTTTCTAAGAAAAAGATTGAGACTCTAGCAATACAACCCATATGTTCATACTTATGTTCTCAAAAATCGTATTTAGATCATTTTTGGGGCTAGGTCTTTTGTTAATGTGCAATTTATAATAACTTAAAGTATATATAAATATAAGCACATTATAGTGAGACCAAATACATGTATATAAAAATAGTTTTATTTACTTAACTATTGTTATAATTTTATTGTGTGTATTTCTCTTCTTATATTTCTATCATTTGTTGTATTGAAGTGACTTATTGTTCATTTTCAGTGACCAAAAGTTAAATTTTGCACTAAACAAAAATGTTGTATTTTTTTCGAAGAAGTAAGAAAAAAATGCGAACAGATCGGCAGTTAAATATGATACGGCATCGATGTATCTTTCCTCTTTTTCCCGTCCCCTTGCCAGATGGGTGCGTGGCCCCTGTCACCGTATAATCAAATTAGGTCGGCCCCTGATAATTGCTGGCTGGTTGATTAGGGATCGGGCAATAACTAGTCGGGAGTATCAATATCACTCTATCATTTATTATTTGTTACATTCACCGCCCAGTTAGCGCTAAAATAAAACGCACGAGCACCAGTTTTTGACAGGACAGTCAATTGTCGTTACCGTTATATGAGTTCATGTGAAACCAAATAGTGTTCCCCTGTTTTGCGTTAAAGGTTATAAAGAAAATAAAATATGTAGTCAAACGATGAATAAATACGATATTTACATTTTAATAACAATAATACCATCAAAATAATGTTGAGTCTAAACAATAATAATAATAATATATTGTTATTATGATTATTATTAATATTATTATTATGATTATTACTATAAATTACAGCTAATAAATAAAACAATCACTATTCACCGGTAAATATTTTCTAAATAACACTATAATTATTTCAGTACTAGCTGTGTTCAGTAGGTTTTATAAACAGTCATTTTTTTAACAATGCAACAACTCCTGTTAAAAATCAATCGTTGAAATACTGACCCCGTTTAAAATCATATCGAAGACACTTAGTTGGCTAACTGAACAGTAAAATACAGATGACATTTTTGATAAAATAAATTATGACATCGTGTTAACTGTGTTATCAATTTGATTAACACGCGATCACATGGCAATTAATGACGTTGGAGAATCCATGACTTAAAACATTGCGTATTTTTATGCCACTTGTTTAAGCTCGCGCGGTCAATTGTTCGGCAACTTTGAAAACACATTTATGACATATCCAAAGGGTCATAAAAGTCAAAATTAAGTCGCATACACTATATCGGGAGTGGATTACATTATCGCGCAATCTACATATGTTTGTACTCTATGATAACATTACTCGGCTAATAGAATTGAACATACATGACATATTTTTATGATAAAAATCAGAACAAGAATTTTGGAGAATTAAGATTTTTTTTGGGGGGGGGGGGGGGGGCGGGGGATATATTTTTTCTGCGTTTAGAATTCTCAGAAGAAAACGTAATAGTCAGTTTATATTTTGAATTTAAATAAAAATTCATTCTTTCACATCGTAACACTTAAGTGTATAACTATGTGTCAATACTACATGTTTTGTTTTGCTCATTCTTATACACAAATTCTCGACATATATTATGGTTATACATTATATAACAATACGACTTTTATACTTACAAATTCACTTGGTGTCAAATTTAGATTAAAAACAACAACAACTACACTATGAATTAAGTGCACGTACGGTACTTACGCAGGAGTCGGCGATTTTCTTTTCATCATCAACGGGAAGAGATCGTCGCTCCCTCTTCCTGGAGATGTCAGCCTTGAAACTGCTGGGTGCCATGTTCGATTCTCCCTTTTCCAGAATCTCGGTCAAGTAAGAAATGTAACTGATCGCAAGGCGTAATGTCTTGATCTTGGAAAGTTTAGTGTCAGAGGGCACATTCGGTATAGAGCAACGAAGATTTGAAAATGCATTGTTAATACTGAGCGTCCGACGGCGCTCCTTCCGGTTCGCAGACGTCCTCCGTCTCAGACACCGGTCCCCGAACGCGTTCGTGTACGATTCATAGTTTCCGATCTCCGACATAGGAATGTTATGAGCCAGGGCCAGTTCCGCCGTGTTCATGGGAAAGTCCGCCCAGTGGGCGAACGTCTGCTGCATGCCGTCCGCGTAACCTTGAGGCGCGACTCCCATCACGGGCGGCGAGGGCGTTCCACACGCCGCTCCGTACGGTTCCGGGGACATGGGGATGTCCGTGGCTCCATTTAACACCCAGTTATTGAAATAATCCCTATCCGTAAAGGCGTATTCCGGGTAACAGGAGGCCGACGGATAATGGGCGGCCGTGTAGTAGTCCTGAGCGGAAGAGATCCCCATGGAGGTCGGGTGCGCGAAGCCTCCGTGGTATCCACCAACACTGATACTCATGGCTGCCTAGAATTCTCCTGCCCGCTCTTATCTCTATCTCTCAGTATCTGTTTGTCACTTTGACGCTAAACAGCGCTTTGTTTTCTCCGTTAAATGTTTCCCCCAAATCGCGCTTCCCAAAACTGTTTTCGAGTACCAATAAATGTCTTTAGCTCAAGAAGTACAGATCCGATCATAGATGATTTAAAACTGATTATTGCTTTGCCAGAACACCAGAAAGCGAACAATAATTATCGAGACAATATCAGATAAAGATGCACACGATGCTGGTTATGGAAATGCGACATTATGCAGATTCTTATATGCAAAACAGACCTCATTACAATATCAGTGACAGCCAATCAAATAATCAATGTAAACGCTCACTAGCCAATCGCGCGATGCGTCCGCCACGGGCAACTCATAGCACCGCCTATCAATCCTAGCTCCGCCTTATCGCGTAAGGACTACTTTTTGTGAATGGTGCAACTCAATTTCGAATTGCCATACGCCCTGCACGCCAGACACGAAATTATGAAATAAAGTAGCACATTTTCCTCTACCAGACACGAATTAAATTTACGTATGGCTGGTTAATGCTCTATATACCAGAAATCACGAAAAAGGTTGTCAATAAAAAATAAATTTAATATTTTTTTTTAAATATTTAATGGTTTCAGTCATTACTGCAATTTTCTGAACAGTTTTGTATCTTTAATTACAAAATTAATCCATTATAAATTATTATCAATGTTTAGAAAATACCACGATATAAAATTTTATTCCTGAATGTAGCATAATTTGATTATAGAAATTATACAAACAGACATTTAATATTGCGCCTATCAATTGTGTATTTCCGTTTAAATGACATGTTTTAATTAGGGATCCTACTATATAGTTGTAGAAAGAAAAAAAACATCACTTATAATATTACCAACGTATGGCAAAATAATTTAGGCATATGTAGGTTATTTATTCAGTTTAATACACACGCTCTGCCTATTAAATGAGAAAATTTAATAGATCTGTTTATATGGCTGCTTGTAGCATCATAACGCAACTTCATATACTTATTTTGTGCATGAATCAGACTTATAAAACCATACTTTTTATTTGGTAGCCCAATGTATTTTGCATATCACATAAAACAGAAATAGAAGCTTTTTTCAAATTTATTCTGGAAAATCCACAATAGATCTAATGTGTATTGGTTTATAAGAATAAGCATCTTAATAAAATTAATTAATAAATATAACAAATAGTAATAACAATAAGAAAATGCAATACTGATGTGTGAATTTAAAACAAAAATTAATACAGATAGTTAACACAGTTTAATAAGAAGACCAGCTGGCTTGTGATTTGAATCTTTAACAGCCCAGAGGAAATTTTTGGTAGCCCCTGGGCTCCGGGCGTTGGATATGTCGGACGTCTTTAACGTTTGGAAAACTGTACTGGAATTCATTCGATATCGATAAATATAGTTTGTTGTTATTACTAGCTAGTATAATTACATCCTACTGCTTATTGTTTTTCGTTCATCTTGTTTTTTTTTTTCTGTAATTGATGCTCGTGTTGTCTTTTTATGCATCAACTGAACTTTGAAATAAACTGGTATATACTTGCTTAAATTTCATTAACAATTCAACACAGTAAGGATTCCATTCGATACCGATACAATTCAACACAGTAAAGATTCCATTCGACATCGATACAATTCAACACAGTAAGGATTCCATTCGATACCGATAAATAGATTGCAATGATTGAATTAACATTCTCGCCTTATACACGGTATACTAGCACCACGTGGCTGACACGCGCTACTCCGGAAGCCCGCGACAGCAACTCTGCGGGTGACCAATAGTCGGATACCCGGTATACTCAGGCCGCGTGTCATCGCCCTTTGATCGTATAATGGTATACTGTACTACTACTGATCGACGCGTCGCATCCAAGTCGTCTTTGCCAGTTTTATTGCCCTAACATGCGAGGTTGTTCCCAGCGTTTGTCTCTTAGTTACTAATAATTGAAGACAATGGCATTCGGCGCAATCGTTTACTGATATTTAAATTATTCGGCGGCATGTTTTGTAAAGAAGCTTGAACATATTTTAAAAGTAATTAATATGCCATGTTTCCATTTCATTAGTTTATAATTAAATACCAAAAGTAGAAAATCAGTGCTAAAGTTAACTATTAGCACTATTTTTGTTAATACAATTGTTTTCTTCTCTAAAATAATTATTTTGAGGTATTTTAAACTGTGCATTATCGTAATGAAATGCGTTATAGTAATTAGAAAAAAAACTGATTAATTTTATAAGGGACCAATTCACAGATTGGAAAATTGACATTTTATATTGAATATAATTATATAAAAATGCATACATTATACGGGAAGTATGTACATAACGACAGTGGCGTAGCTAGGCCATTTTCGTGTTGTAGGCCCGGTCGTAAGGTCAAGATACGAAGTTAAAAGATTGTCAAAGACAATGCTTTAACATTTATAATTTTATATGACTATATGAATTATGCGGATATATGTGAAAATAGAAACCGATCAATATATAACATGGGCTTTAACTATATGCCTTCACGCCCTTTGGTTAAAGTGGCTCACTGCAAGATAGTTTAAGTTTCAATTATGTCTGTCAGCATTTTTAAGTTTTAATGGAACTCCATTTTACAACTTTTGACGGCCGCAAATGTATTAATGACTTTTTCAATGTCAATAGCTTTCTTCCTATGTATGAGACCATTGTAAGACTAGAAAGCCTGTCTGTACATGGTTGATCCCAGGTACGTTTTCGGCCTCTTCGTACAGCGGAACGACCGCTCGCACTATGCACGTTATATATATATATTATTTACCGAAGTGTAATGGTCTCTTTTCAAAGTGAATGTCATTAAATAACTCACACATGCTTATCGGTTGTATTTTTAAATGTACTATGCACTGTTTTATTGTCTCCATTAATACGAACGAACGGACGAATAGACGAACATGTCTTTTACACCAAATATTGTGAAAGATACTCTTATGATTGCGTTGAGAACCAATAAGACAAGTGAATCCGGCATTGTGTCACTTTACGTTTCACTGAAAAGTATTAAATCGCTCGGAAATGGTACCAACGTTTTGGGCACCCATCTACTTTAGCACGTATTAAATATCTTTCTTATACATGCATAAAACAAAATGAAATTTGGTGTGATCGCTTATGTAACATTTAACAAAATATTTGTCAATTTAGATCTTTGGAAGTTAAACTATCTATTGAAACAATTCTGTTTAAGCTCGAAAGTAGTCATTGATTTGACTTTAATTTCAACTGTAAATCACATATATTTAGTATAAATGTCTTTAATGTGATATTTTCTGTGCCAAATCTTAATTGAAGTTTACATCTTTCTATATATAATCTGAAATATTAAGAAAACAAAATAATAACATAGCATCCCCGAACAAAGGTATATATACCCACTTTCTATATTTTATTAGTTTCACTGATCCTTGGGTCAGGTACTACTGTGTGGATTTATTTACTTAAGAATTGGTAGCGAGCTAGAACGGGTAGGTTTTACTGAGTACATTTTTTGTATTGTATGAATATGAGCGAGCGAAGCGAGGAAAAAAATAAGCATATTGATTCAGTTTTGACCGTTTTGAGGTCCGAAGAAAGCTAAAATATTCAGATACTTACTTTTATAATCCGCTTAAGTCTATTTTTATTTGTGTCAAAAGGCAAATTTCGTAAATCAAAAAGTTGTATATCTAGATTGTCTTTTATTCGATCTCTTACTAAGGAATTAAATTGTTCTGCCCTTAACCCCCAATAGCATTCGATTTTTATTGCATTTTTAGGCCATTTTTTTTCACTTTTGATAAAAAGTTGTAGGCCTACAGTACATGTAGCTACGCCACTGCATAACGAGGTTAATAATCTGAACGTTTCTGTTATTTTCATTGATACTGCTATAAACAAGCTTTTGTAATTAAAAGACACACTGTATCATACGACTAGATAAGGCGCGTACACGCGTGGGAAATCGTTAGGTACGCAAAGAAAACAGAATCAGTGTGTACTTATCCGCACACAATTTCAAATGCATGCGTACACATGGACACGAAAAACAATCCCATTGATGATATCCTACCGTTTCAGGTGAATATGTAGACATTCCTTATTTAACATATTTTTATTATCTGTATGAAACGTCTACTGCATTATTTGAGTTTACCCTATTGAATTTTTTTTGGCACTGACCAATTAAATTTTTTGACTGAAATGCATTAATTTTACTTACATACATGTTTGACTTAATCTAAATTTACCCCCATAAATTCTGGACCGCGTGTACATTTACCGTCTGTACCAAAACTTATCCGAAGCGCTTATGTAATACACTGAACTACCAATCAACTGGAAATTAGACCAAGAGGTTCCAGGTTCAATCCAGAATTATCTAATGAAAATCTATATTTTGTTAAGTTTATGTATAAACCAGTGTGAATTGTTGTGTATAAATATACAGTTTCATGATAAAATTTAAGTTTGGATCTACATTTTTATCACAAAGCATAAATATTATATGGATTAGTGTACTGCATAGGTCTTCTTTTTTATTATAAAGTATACATATTATATAGATATTTCTTTTACATATTTATGTCTTCGTCTCCATTTCGATTGTAAAATTTGAATATTATACAGATCTGTTATAAGTCTGCAGTTTTATTTTAAATTATAAATATCATATAGATGAGTGTTATGTATAGATCTACATTGTTATAAAGTATAAATATAAAGATAAGTTTTATGTATAAGTATATATATATATTATATATCTGTGTGATGTACGAGTATAGATTTGCATTATTAGTTTATATGTCAGTGTTACATATGGATCTTCCATAGTGTGGTTTAAATTTAAACATTATCAAGGATTTCGAAAAGAAATAACGACAATAAATTTGCCTTAATAGTTCGCTGCGTTAGTCTTTTAGTGTGTAAAGGGAAACAATTCACGTTGTTGAATTGATACAAGGGTTATTGCAGAGTTACGGTTATTGTTTGTGCTCAGCAAGAATTCAAGAAAAATTGCTCATACATTAAAGCGTAAGTGAATTATTTTTTATCCAAGTTAAAAAATGCCAGAACAACAGTCAGAGCATTTAAAAATAATTATACAATCTATAAGTTTAAAGAATATGAAGTTATTTATAAGGACAGTGCATATTAATTAATTCTTAAATGCACTGATTGAAGATAATGAAAAATATTCTAGTGGTAAATTCTTGTTAAATAAACGCTTATGCGCAACAAGTTATATTTTCAACAAAACATTTAAAAAATAGTAGTAAACATTTAGCATTCAACAGATGTAGCTCTAAAATATAGGAAGGAATGAGAAAATTAACAGCTATTATTAAACATATATATTCGCCACGCGTCAAAAATAAAATAAGGAAGTCTAATGGGTATGAATGGTTGTCTTCATGAATTATAAAGCGAAAAGCAAAAATACGCCACTTGGAAATAGCGCCTGCTCGAGTGAATTAAGTAAACACGCGATTTAAGTCTGGTTTAAACCGGATCTATTACAAAGTGTGCAACATTAACCATTCATAGTTTACACCGCAGTATTCAACAGGTCCTGTGGCCCAATGGATAAGGCGCCTGACTACGGATCAGGAGATTGCAGGTTCGAGTCCTGCCAGGATCGGATCTTTTTTTAGTCGATTTTATCTTACACACATGCAGAGTGTACACCAGAGAAAACTTTAAATAACCACAATGTATGGAAACACAAGCATATTACGCGCTGGTATGAGAATCACTCACATACACATGATTTAATGATAAATCATCAAAAACATGAAATGATGAAAAACCACAAGTTTTTTCAACTCTAGATCTACCCAATATTTTTATGTTTTTATATAGTGAAAAAAATCTGAACATTTTTGGTTTATTCATTTCATAAAATATAATCAAGGAAAAAAAATTCAATAAAAAATACGCAAACAATAAATCAACAATAAAAACTTATAAGCCCTTTTTAAAGACTATGTCCGCAAACGATTGTGTTCAGGTTTAAACCGGTGCCATCAACCTATCTTAAAATATATACAAAATACGCATTAATGATCCGGCAGGTCCTGTGGCCCAATGGATAAGGCGCCTGACTACGGATCAGGAGATTGCAGGTTCGAGTCCTGCCAGGATCGGAGCTTTTTAAACAAATATTCTTGAAAACAATAATGAGTCTACACAACATTAAACAATGAACTGTTTAAAATAATAACAATTTAACAACAATTATAACAACAATTTTCTGCATAAAATGTATTGATTAGTCCGACTTTAAATTTAACGCTTATATTATAATATTACGTTAGAATATAACACCTATAGAACAAACTATAGATATGTATATGTAACAGGCGCCTGACTACGGATTGCTGGTCCGAGTCCTGCCCGGATCTATATATTTTGTCACAACTTCGTAATGAAAGCTTTTACTGAAATCGGTATATTTTCAAACGAAATACATATAAAGCTACATGAGCAAATTTCGTTTCGTTTTCGGCACAAACTTAAAGGTAACATTTCTTAGAGCCACATAGGGGAGGGATACTGGTATGATATATATTGTTTCTCTTTACTTCGACAATTTGAAATACTTACATGTAAGTAAATTTTAAAACTCGGAAATGAAGAGATGCTTAGATACAGACGGCAAACTTCAATTAGATATTATCACGTTAATGAGTTTAACTTCTAAGGACAGAATCGTGTAAATATAATACACAAACCGCTCGACCCTGGGGCCATTACGCGGAAACAAACTTTGTGTATTACATCACTGTACCAACTAAAGTAGTTCACGGTACTCACTAAAAATGATTATATAATAATTACTTGAAAGTCATATACGATATGACTTCGTTCCACAGTGGTCGACCACCAATACGACAAATATGTGTTTTAGACCCTGACTACTAGAGCCCCGTATAAAACAGGAGATATGTTGTCTTTTAGTGTTGGTTTAATCACAGTCGTGTCGTGACAAAATCGGGCTGATCCGGGACGACAGTTTCCGCCTATACAGTGGATTCATGTTCAGAAGAGACTTCCTTAAAACAGAAAATACCATAAAGCGGAATGTGTCGTCTTGGATTATCCTGTGCGGACTCCACAGGCTGATGCAGGACAACTTACGCAGATCAGATGCATTAATCCCGTGCTTCCCACGACACGCCTCATATTTATTTTAGTTCGATATCAGTCTGAGGCTTATTGAGACACTTTTGAGTCCGTTTCCTGCGTACAGCCAATAGTTGGTGTCTTTGAGGAAGATCATTCGAACGCTCCCCGAGAAGGGATCGAACTCACGACCTACCGATCGCAAGGCGGACTGCATGCCAACAAAACAACGATATTTAATCTAGACATAAAGTTATATATTTAACTATAAACATATATTGAGAATCTTGACCCAAGACTTCAAAGCCACTTAAGTCTTATCTTAATCTTTAATATTGACCAATGAGATTGCATTCTGATTTGTAACAAAGATTTCCATTGGCTAATATTGTTAGTTTAGACTAAGATTTTGCTTAAGTTTCAGAAATCATGGGGCATTCTCAGCTGAGCTAGAAGACCAAGGTGAGTTAAGAGTTAAGGCAGATCTTGATCCTGTTGTGAACCCTTTGTGAACATGGGACCATATCCATCACACCACTGTTGTGAACTCTTTGTGAACATGGGACCATATCCATCACACCAATGTTGTGAACCCTTTGTGAACATGGGACCATATCCATCACACCACTGTTGTGAACCCTTTGTGAACATGGGACCATATCCATCACACCACTGCGACTACGGAAGTGTATATGCTGGTACGTCGTAGTGCTGCGATGAAATTTTATAAAAGCTGAAGTTGCAAATGGGCGGGGACTTATGACAATCCCTACCCCTGAAATCTTCTTGACCAATAAGCATCCGCATTGATACACGTAGGGTCAATGTAGAGCTTAAAGCAATTTAAAAAAACTATTTTAGGATTCAACATTATTTTTATTTGATAATTGAATAGATCGTTCAACATAGGCCTATCGAAAACTCACTCAATCTTTCGCCAACATGCAGTTTACGTCTTCGGCATTTCAAAGGTATCTTAATTTGTTTCTTCTGATCCATATCACAAAGTACAGTTACAATCGACCGATTTTAAAACCCGTAAGTCAGTGATACACACTCTGCTCGACCCCTCCGGACACCGGCAGTGTAGGTAAGGACTCGAGGCGGGTTTGTTACGTATCTTAAACGCATTAACTTAAAAAAAATATTGCTCAACAAATGTACAGGTCCTGTGGCCCAATGGATAAGGCGCCTGACTACGGATCAGGAGATTGCAGGTTCGAGTCCTGCCAGGATCGTGGTATTTTTTATTCTGACTATAAAATCTTATGAATGCTGCGAGCATTTCGGATATATATTGAAACAATATTAATCGAACATTGATATTTTTGCTGAGCGACTGTTTATGCTTTCCCAACATTTATGCAGTTCCCCGCCCATTCTTATTTGAGTTGTGTAAGTTGTCTCCACTGAGGACATACTGGTGTTATTATGATGGTTAAAATGTACAAAACAACATCAGGCAAGTCTGAGAAATTCTTAGAATATTTTAATGTTGATAGAAGTGTTCTAACGTACCATTAAATGGAAGGAATACGTGCGACAGTGGACATGAACATTCCTATATAGTTGGTCAATATGAATATTATTCAAGATTAGTTGTTTAAATTTTAAATGGAAATGTGCAGAGAACACAGAGACAAACTTCAATAAGATGTTATCACTTAAATGACTAGAGCTTCTTAAAACAATATCGCGTAAATAAAATACACAAAGCGCTCGAACCTCGGGCGTTTGGTACAATGGAGATAAGAAGAAAATTGACAGCTAAAGTGTTTCAACTGCCAATACGGATTTCAACAGTTCATAATACCAATTTTTAGGCTGCTTATACATAAAACAAATCAATATAATAAACACAGAATTAAACTGTTTATCGTCATGTAAACTAGCAAAAATAAATACGAACATAATTTTTTTTCTAGAACGATATATTTGGCTGAAACCCACGCCATATTTCGATGCGGTTGGTTTACCTTTAAAGTGCACAAAAGTAATGACCATAAAAGCAAATTATACCAATAAACACATTGTTCGTTATATCTATTTAATGGCCATTCGATATTGTATGCAGTGTGCATATATGTGTGCGTGCGCGCAAAGTTCGTAGCTTATGTATCTCGAAATACCCCGTCATGTCCGGTATGGGGGGCACATTTCCAAACTCAACTTGACTGGATTGGGATCTTGGAAATTTGTAAATGTGTCTGTGTTTCACCCCATTGCTTCAAACGTATTTTCTTCTTCTTTTTTTCAGGTTTAAAAAATGAAACACATTCGGTGGTCGTATTTAAATCATTTAGCCTATATCGGATCAACAAAAATAATATTATAAATAAGGACTTACACGCATAGCTAAGTTCATACCAACATCGTCGGCATTTCAAAGACATCTTAATTTACTTCTTCTGATTCTTATGTTACACAATTATACGGCTGCATGACTTTCAAAACCTGTATGTCATTGATACACACTTTCCCCCAACCCTCGGAACAATGGCAATGTAGGGAACGACTTCGGGCAGCTAGGTTATGTAAATATACTCATAAATGTCATTAAATTGGGCATTTAATTTAAATTCACCAAAACAGTATAATACAACACAGCGGATGGTTTATGTGCAAACGTACAATACATTTATAACATTAGCGGGTCCTGTGGCCCAATGGATAAGGCGCCTGACTACGGATCAGGAGATTGCAGGTTCGAGTCCTGCCAGGATCGTGCTATGTTTATTCAGACTATAAAATCTTATGAATGCTGCGAGCATTTCGAATATTTATTGAAACAATATTAATCAACATTGATATTTTTGCTGACATTTCCAAGATGTATCCAGATCCTCACCCATTCTTATTTGAGTTGTGTAAGTTGTCTCCATTGAGGACATACTGGTTTTATTATGATGGTTGAAATGTACAAAACAACATCAGGCAAGTGTTAGAAATTCTTAGAATACTTTAATGCATGTATTCTCTTCTTAACATAAATCCACTGTAGGCGGAGTGCCTTCCTAGATAAGCCTGCACATGCTAATCCGAGACGACACTTTACGCACATGTATTAAGACCGGTTTTCCCACGACACGCCTCAATTACGTTTAAGACTAAGAGATTGCTTAAGTTTAAGAAACGCATTCTCAGCTGAGCTAGAAGACCAAGATCAGTTAAGAGTTCAAGACAGATCTTGATCCTGTTGTGAACCCTTTGTGAACATGGGACCATATCCATCAAACCACTGCGACTATGGAAGTGTATATGCTGGAACGTCGTAGTGCTGCGATGACATCTTCCTTAAAGCTGAAGTTGCACATGGTCCTGGACTTATGAAAATCCCTACCCCTGAAATCTTCTTGACCTATAACCATCCGCATCGATACGAGTAGGGTCAATGTAGGGCTGAAAGCAATTAAAAAAAAACATTTTAGGATTCACGTTATTTTCATTTCATAATTGAATATATCTTTCAATATTGGCCTAGCGAAAACTCACTCAATCTTTCGCCAACATGCCGTTTGAACGTCTTCGGCATTTCAAAGGAATCTTAATTTGTTTCTTCTGATTCATAACACAAAGTACAGTTACAATCGACCAACTTGAAAATCCGTGTGTCAGTAAAACATACTCTGCCCGACCCCTCGGGAATCCGGCAGTGTAGGTAAGGACTCGATGCCAGGATCGAAAAATGTATACATTTGCTTCTCATAAAAGATTAAGGAATGCATTTTCATACTGCAAACTTGTAATCTAATACATTTAAATTATGTTCGTTTTTTATTGTATATTTTAATAGTTATGAGGGCTAAATGACTGTGATCTATTTCTACTTTAATTGATACACTGATAATACAACACATATTAGTGTTTTATATGTGAAACAATGAAAATACAAAATGTGGTAGTCATCACCATATCGGACAGGAGGGTGTACTTTATATACTTCAGTTTTCCAAAAGAGTTGCACCTTAGACCTAAATTCAAAAGCTATCACCATCACACAGCCCCTACCGGTAGCTACTAACGAAGTTCAACTGTACGTCAGATGGTACAATAAATGAGAGGTTCGAACATTTGTCTAAATTTGCAATATGTTTTAATGTTTTATGTTTTATTCTGGAAAGAGAAATGCGAGGAGAATGTGACGACACACTTCAATAAGGTGTTATCTCGTAGATTGCTTCTACTTCTTATGACAATATTCAGTAAATAACATGGACAATTATACCAATGAACTCTGGTTACCAACTTACCGATGAACTACTGTTGCCAATTAACTCCGGTAACCAATAAACTCCGGTTACCAACTTACGAATGAACTCCGGTTGCCAATTAACTCCGGTAACCAATAAACCTCGATTACCAATAAACTCCGGTTACCAACTTACCGGTGAACTCCGGTTGCCAATGAAGTCCGATTTCCAACGAACTCTGATTACCAATGAACTCCGGTTGCCAATGAACTCCGGTTGCCAATGAACTTCGGATAACAATAAACTCCGGTTAACAATGAACTCCGGTTAACAATAAACTCCGATGACCAATGAACTCCGATTACCAATTATCTCCGGTTGCAACGACCTCCGGTTGCCAATGATCTCCGGTTACCAATGATTTCCGGTTGCCAATGAACTCCGGTTGCCAATGAACTCCGGTTAACAATTAACTCCTATTAACAATGCATTCCGGTTAACAATGAAATCCTGTTGCCAATGAACTCAGGTTACCAATGAACTCCGGTTACCAAAGAACCCGGTTAACGAATAAAAATAATAATGAACTCTGGTAACCGATGGGTCTCGTTTATCAAGTGAACCAGGTCACCAATTTAGACTATGTTTAGCAATGAAAGTCGGTTACCGATGGACCTGGTTTACCTATGAACTTCTATTAGCCATAAACCCCTGTTTCAAAAAAGATTCAGTTTACAAATCAACTAAGTAACCGATTAAACAAGTTACCTTTTAACCTAGACACAGAAGAAGTCTAGTTTCCGATGACCCTCGGTTACCCGTCAACTCAGGTTACCATCATGTTCACCGATGAACCCCTATTGAACCAGTTACTAGTACCAATTAAACTCGCGTGCCAAATATCATCATGACAATATGTACATAATACATGTCACTAGGACTTGACATTTTTAACGTTCATAGACTAATATTAACATTAATGTGTTAATAAAAATGTGTAGGACAATAATTTTGACAAATAATATTTTTCACATCTGTGAAAAATATGATCTCATTCTTCAGAGGTGTGAAAATTGAGATCTTATTTTTCACACATCACAGTCTTATTATTAACATTTTCTGTAAAGTTTATGGTCGCATCCAGTTTTTGAAATGCTATGAAATCATATTCCTGTATGGTCCTCACGCATACCCCGTTTTTGGCCAATCACATTCTTCACAAGTAAAAAAGTGACAAATGAGACTCCATTCTTCACAGGTATGTGTAAAATATGATTTGTGAAAAATATCATCATGCAAAGCTGGATATAAGAGAACACGTTTTCATTCAGAGGGACTATGGCAACGAAACAATTGCCATCCTATTGCACTATAAATGATATTGTATGATACCAACACTACAAATGATATTGTATGATACCAACACTATAAATGATATTGTATGATACCAATGAGCTATACTAAGCTATTTGCATTATATAAATAATAAATGATATAATACACAGTGAGATAGATTCTATATTATAAAAAGCAACTTAGAAAAAAAAAATTAAACCACCAAGTGGGTGTCGAACTCACGAATTAGGAGCCTTACAAGGAAATGACAGTAGAGAGCGCTTTAACCATCTGTTTAACCGTATGCGCTATTTTGCTTGGTATGTGTAAACTATGGTTATATACAAAATACAATGTACTCACAATTCTGACGTCAAAATGTAAACATAAAAAGTGCCAAACAAACACAACTGTTATTATAAATTAATTTTCATCTTAGAATGCGTACATTCTTTTCCCAATACATATACCCTGTTTTAACCGTTATTATATGTCAGTATTATTATCTTAATTTCAGACTCTTTTTTTTACGAAATCGCCCCCTTGAGGCTCTTTTCGATGGCATAGTCCCTTTAAAGCTGCACGTGTTCACGTGGCAACGTTAATATATTAACAAACGTCGTCGACCTTCCAAAGAAATCTTTATTTGTTTCTTTTGATCCGTATCACAAAGTACAGTTACGAACGACTGACTTTAAAACCTTGTATGCTATTGATACACACTCTGCCCGACCCCTCGGGACACCGGCGGTGAATGCAAGGACTCCAGGCGGTAAATGTTATGCAATTTAATAGTATCAATGACTAACGAATGTCACTAAACTAAGCAGTTATTTTAAATTTCTCAAAACACGTGTTAACGTTAAAATTTCTGCGTGCAAAACGTGTAGACAGTTATTCAAAATGCCCAAAGCGAACTTGAAAAAACAGATCGTATCAGGTCCTGTGGCCCAATGGATAAGGCGCCTGACTACGGATCAGGAGATTGCAGGTTCGAGTCCTGACAGGATTGAAACTTTTTCCTATTGTTATTTTCACAATCTTCTGTAAAAATGTGCATTTTGTTAAAATGTACAACAACGATTCCAATAATTATGTATCATATCATATTGAACAGGACCGAACTGTGATTCTGACACACCCTAAGGACCGAATGTCCAGTAATCCACAAATACTTTTTGGAATGTCATTAGAGGGCCGGAAGCGGCATACGGAATTGTCCAACATTCGATTTTCAAACCTCACAATAACTTAAACATGTCCATATAGTTGTCAATGACGCGTTCTTCGATGGATCAATTGCAAATATCGAGCCCGTTCTGTGGTATTTCCGCTTAAAAATGGTTACTTTTGACGATATTGCATTGCTCTGATATATATCCTATCATATCAGAGACCAACAGCAGTGTGTTGGCAGTTACTGAGTAATTCCGCCGCATTAAGCTCAAAATCCTAAATCCGCGCCTGCTACGTGCATCCCAGTACGGATACAATAAAATTTATCGAACCAGAAAATCGGGCTGAATGCATGTGCGTAAAGTGTCGTCCCGGATTAGCCTGTGCAGTCCGCACAGGCTAGTCCGGGACGACACTTTCCGCCTACAGTGGATTTATGTCTAGAAGAGACTTCCTTGAAACAGAACATACCACAAAAGCGGAGTGTCGTTCTGGATTAACCCATGCGGACTTCACAAGCTAATCCAGGTCGACACTTTACGCACATGCATTAAGCTCGGGTATACCGAACCAGAACTAATTCTTTCATTTCTGAAGTACATTTCATTGCCTGTACAACTCCGCTGTCTTCCGTTTCAATACCAGATACCAACTTTCATCTGTTCGATACCAGGTGCACTGTACTGCATTGGACAATAATTAAAGGCTCTTAACATTTTTAAATTAGCATATTTTATTATTATGATCAACCCAGATGTGTGTAACAACAACAGCAACAACCAACAAATAAAACTACCAAAACACATGCATGTTTATAATACACACACGACACAAAACATTTGTTATAAGTACTTATTGTTGGAAGTGTTTATTATTTTTATATGCACTATGCATATTGGTAATTATAAGACAATTGAATCTGCTGGTGTCTGAAAGACGTGTGTTACTATTCTAGTACTACTGCGTAAAATGTTAAAGACATGTCTCGCAGATATTCTATGCAAATAGCTTCTAAAATGTACGTCCTATCGATATTAAATGCACACATGATATAGAAGTTTCAACATAGACATTCAATCATGTTTTTTCATTTAAGTTTAACAGCTTACGCTGAAATTTATGTACGAATAACGTTAAAACCTATAACAGCACGTAGGCATCACTTATGTTGTATTTTGATTATCGGAAGGTATCGATTTTGTAGTGTCTTCTGGTGTAGGGGAAGTAACTGCAGCCTGTAACGGCATGCCAGGTAAATTGGGTTGTCTCCCCTCCGCCGCCGCTTTCTCCATTTCTTTGATCATGGTCTCTTGTTTCGCCGACTGCATATCCACGAATGTAAGCATGAGTCGCTGATTATATTTCACATACCTGCCTGCACATTGCTCAGCGCATTTATACTGAAAATATAATACGAATAAGCTAAATTAGCATATATAAGGAGACACACATATCACATATGAATGATATTAACTGAAGATTAAATACTATAAATAAAACATTTTAAAATGCTATGGAGACTTCAGTCTGTTAAAAAAGGTATTATTAGTGACTGTTAAAATTTGTTTCTTTAGAATCGAGCAGTGATAATTTTTCATGTGCACCCTGCATGTTTCATGCATATATTTGTCGAACAACCCATATATAGTTTTTATTTATGTACATTCTCAGGACTCATTTTTTCCCCAGAAAATAACTTGTGTAATAATTATTGTGAAACTTATGCTGCGAATCATAAAGTTTATAATATAAACGATGGGATCTACTTTGCGGCAATATGCTATTTTTGACTTGTTGATGATAATGCCAAAATATTCACTCTGGGTTAACAAGAAACCTTTGACTAATTTATTACTCAAAATGGACATGCGTTATCCTAAAAACCCATGTTTTATTTGAACAAATATCACTAATCGAGCTCAGTACGCAAATCTGATTTGCAACAATATAAAAATGAATATTAAAACTACAGTAGTGGTAAACAACTAGGATTTATTGACTGATACATATTTGATTTTTGATGTGTTCCAAAAATAATAAATGCAAATGCCAAATTATTAATAAAATATTAATAAACAGCGTACTTCATAATCTGATAAGCTTCTATTGTTGAAGTTCACAACACACTGCAAAAAGCATCGTTCTGTCAGCTTATTGTATAACTCCAAAAAGTCTTTCATCTGAAAGGACAGAAAACCAAACAAAAATAAGATAACATTGGCAGGGGTGTAGCTTGGGTTAAAAAAATGTATAGGCACAATATTCGGAATCTACAAAATTACGCTGTAAGCGATAATTTGGGCCAGGACTGTTTATACTCATATGTGGCTACAAATAACTAACTTCAGCTAAACCTGACTCTACAAAATAATTGTAAAATAAGCGTGTATTTCGTGAAATTTATTTCATACTGACGTAATCGATTTGTTAAACAATAAGTATGAACACCCACACCCCCCTCTTGTTTTTATTGCATTTTTGGCATATTTAACTGTTTCATCTCTGGAAAAAATGTATAGGCACATGCCTATAGTGCCTAAAGGAAGCTATGCCCCTAATTGGTATCTGGATAAATATGATATACATATAAACAACAAGTATTATGTAACTTCTACCAAATGGACAATATTTGTTCCATGATTGTACTATCAAATGAATCAGCAAAATTATCTACTAGACATTGGCAAGTTCAGCATTTCAAAAAATTTACAGGATATAATTAATGCATTCTAGATGGCCAAGAACATGCAGGTTTTGGGGAATAGTCTGGCATGACTGGTTAAGCATATGTATGAACATGCCTAATTCTTATCTAATAAGCCATTCAATAACTTCTTATATAGGCTGGATTTGTATTGCCCTTAAAAAGTAGATCTTTTATCAGTTTCTAAAAAGGTACATGTTCCCTTTCTTGACACTGTCCATGGCATGCCCTAATGTTGTCTTATGTCAGCTTTAAAGGCAAGCAAATTGAATGGAAACAGTTCACCTTAGTTGAAATTAAGGCCATAGGACTGGGATTAGAATTTAGAATGTGTTTCATTGTCAATGATGTGGTTCAGTGCTTTAACTTCTAGATAAATCAAAAAGCTTCCGTTCTGACACAAGAAAAAAATGTCATGTTCCTAAAGTAAAGGCTTAGGGTCGATAATATATATGTTATTGTTTATAACAAACTGGTACGAACAAGTGAAGGTACGAATACAACGTTCCAATAATTTTCAACTGATGCAATACATAAAAAGTATTCACTTGATAAATTTGTGGTGCACTTTAATATGGAATAATGACTTCTTACATTCCGTGCGTTCTGTTCTTCTACCATTGATATCTGATTCATTTTGCTGCCGGTAGACTTTTGACATCCGAGTGGTTTCTGTACATGTATTTGTTTACACCACGTGTTTACATGCTATTTACTCGACTGGTTTGCTTTCAGCTGAAAACGCGTAAAAGAATAAGGCGAAAAGTGGAACACCCAGTCTATGGTGACGTCATCGCCAACCTGTCAAGCTGCTGGTTGGATTACTGTTTGCAACTTGGAATAAATTAAGAATATTACAAGATTTATTGCCTGATTTTACTCGAATTTATCTTCTTTTGTAAGGTAATTTATAAGCTTTAGTTGTATAAGTTTGTTTATATGTCGGCCTTTGTACTTACCAAAATATTTGATTGGTTATGCATCAGTATGCTTACCCCACCCACTTGTAAATCTTTCATGAAGTTACATGTTTTAATAATGAATTGCTAAAAGCAATACTTTGGAATTAAGATTGAAAAACAATTAATACATATTTAGCTATACATATTTTATGTTAAAATGCTACATTTTAATGTATTTTGTGTGCCTTTATAAGAAAATGAGTTTTCTTTTGGATCATGGTAGCGATGCCAAAGCAGCGAGAGTAGTGTCCCTTGGAGGAAGCTCATGAATATTAATTAGTAGCGAAAAGCGGCCCAATGCTGGGACCATTTTATTTCGGTCTTACATTCATATAAAACGTAAATTTCTGGAACCAATCTACTTTGCATATAGTAATACGATGATGAAATACCAGGGAAACCATAAAAGAATCCACGTGAGTATTATTTTTAGATACGAAAATTCCGCAGAAAAAGTGTAAAATCCAATATTTCTTAAAAACAAGACGATTTCGCTGGATTTCAGGCTACATATTTAACAATGAATTTGGTTTTTATTAAATGCTACCTTTCTTTAGAACGAATTTAACCGGAAAGTTATTGTTTATGGGTTCTTTCCGAACCCATGTTAAACTGAACGCAATTCCAAGATGGCGGCGGTGTGTACGAATAACAATACCGTGAATACGGAAGAAATATAAATATTTGAGATATGTTTGCTGTCGACACACTAGTAGGGATATATTGCATGTATTAAGATGGATCCTATATGTTAAACAAGGGCATATGCGTTGTCAATTGTTTAATTATTTGAATTATACAACCAATTACGTCGAAACAATTCGTACCCAGTCGGTTCGTACATTTGTCAGTCTGGTATTTCAATTAAAGTTTAAGTGGATATTTACGAGCAATCGCTATAAATTTTCCTATTGCTGAAATATACACCGTTTACACATATCTTTAGAGTATGGTTAACAACTAAATTGGGGCATAATAATTGTTGACTATATATCATTTTTGTAAGTAAAAATCATTGCGGCAAAACAAGTCACATAAAGAACAGTTGATTTTTATAAAACTATCAATAAAATGTAATGCAAGAAACATGAACAATCATACCAACTAGTATTTAAAATTAGGCTGCACACATGGACATTATGTATTCAGCCTAATAATAAAAATTCATAGTTGGTATTACTGTTTATGTTGTTTTTGCATTACATTTATTGCACCTTTACGGATGATGTACAAAAATAGTCATAACAACACTTCTATGTGAGATAAATTAAATTTTATTTCAGTTTTGTAATCAGGAAACATGCACCTTTACAAAATTACATTTTGGCAAAGTGTGTTATCTTAATAATGAAAAAAATGACAGTAGTCTTAATTTTTCATGTATTTTCCCAATTTGCGTCTTATTGTAGCCTTTCGGGTGGTGTACAAAAATAGTCATAACAACACTTCTAAGTGAGATAATTATGATTTTATTTCAGTTTTGTAATCAGAAAACATGCACCATTTAAAAAATACATTTCCCCCCATAGCTGTTAGCTTTATAAACACAAATTCATAGTTGGGCTGACTTTTCATGTTTTTTTCTTGTATAACGTTTTATTGCACTTTGACGGGTGCTCTACAAAAATTGTCATAACTTCACTTCCAAGTAAGATATTGTCATGATCATTTCAGTTTTGTAATCAGAAAACATGTACCTTCTAGGAAATAGATTGGGATTCATGATCAAAATATCCCCAAAAAATCATATAGCCATGCTAATCATGGAACATGATGATTTGCTTATTTTATTTAACCATACTAGCCTGATTTGTTAGCTTTAGACAACTCTTTCTTGGCAATATTTTTTAAGTCAAACAGTTAAATAAATGCGTTTATGTCATTTAGTCTAAGTAGGTCGGCAGCATGCCCATTCACACACAACTCTGCGTGAAACACGCAAAAAAATAGTGATGCATGCACAATTTTTAAACTGTTGTGTAGTCCAAATAATTAGACGTAATCAGTGGATTCTGAGCTGTTTTTTGTATGGGCAGAATCCACACTACAGACCGCATATATATATATATATATATATATATGTAGGAGTAGACTGTTGGGGTACATGCAAGCGTAAAAAATGTCTGGTCCAAATCGTGATTTAATTTTCGGGGCCGATAATTTCTGCCATCAGAGTATTTATTCGACGGATTGTAATACAAATCAGCCATGGATCCCGATTTGTTTTTTGGTTTTGCATATAGTTTATTTTCCCATTACTCCAACTTTTGGAAATAAATCCAGTTTGGTCTGGATTTTCGTGCCTTCATCGCTACTGTTTCATTGACGCTTGTGTTTTGTGACAAACAATAACACAACTCGCTCAAACTCAAAGTGTAACAGTTTAACGTCAACAGCTTATATCATGCATGCCACCCATGGCAACGTCCTTTCACTGCTTTCGCCGATTCACAGCTATGGGTCGAGAAAAACATGCTACACGCTTACAACGTGGAGGGTGTTAAAAATTATGTGTGTATAAGTCTCGTGAACGGTAAAATTCAGATAAGCGTTTCGGATTTCAATGTTATTACCGGTATATGCGTTGTCAAACAGCAGTTTGTAAATTACCTGTATATTTTTTGATAGTTGATATATTTTATTTATAGATGTAACACATGAGTGAATTATAATTTACTTTTTGGTATAGTGAAAATAATATTGTGTATACCATGTATATGTAAAAATTTGACATTGGCATATACACGAACCAATTAGTTATTTAGTTGTACCCATATTTTTTAGTGTATACCTACATTTTTCAAAGGCACTGGGTACATGTACCCCCAATTTTGAAAGTTAGTGGGCATGCTGAGGTTGTTAAGGTGATTCAGTTGATTGATTTTTCATTTCAATTTAAACAAGTGCCAATGACGTTTATATTCTATAAGTACAAAGATTGTATCTATCCATCATTTGCAAGAATGTTACAAAATAATGGACAGTTGTTTTTTGTTATTAAAACTTTATTTGTTTTAATTAAAAAATGCTATTTCTCTGATTGCACATCCTGTATTGTTGTAAGCAGGGATTATAACCTACAAAAATGCTTTCATTCCTCGACTGAATTTACTAGTCAAGACTCAATCACATTTCTCAAAGTCGGTCATGTGACATACCTTATATACAAATTGCATAACTTTCAAAACTGTAGTCAAGACGAATACACATAGTATCATCAATATCTTCTCAATGCATCACAACCAAACACTTGATCACGAATAAGGAAGTTATACATGTTGATAATATGGTCCTAGGTTAATACATTTTCCACTCTAAAATAAGGCATTGGTAAAGATTGTTAAAACAACAACAACACAATTTAAAAGGCAAAAATGTGATGAGATCGGAGCATCCTCTCATTTTATGATCGTTGAATATTGGAATATTTGTGCATAAAACAGGAAATAGTTCACTTAATTTGTAAAATTTATACTGTAACAGTGAAATACTAATTATAATAATTATTTAGACAGCAATGCAGTAACAGTGAAATATTATTAATTATCAGTTATATAAACACACATATTAATATTTGTCTGGTCTCATGTTTACCAGTAAAATATTTTGAAAGAATAGAACATGTGCATTGGAAATATGTTAGTAGTAAACTAGTATTTGTTTATATCTATATTTGGTACTATTCTGAAAGTAAATATATTACTACTGGTAATAAGATTACACATGAAGATTAAAACCATTAACATTCATACACAGACACCATTAACGTTTTTACAAGGCCGATAAAACAAAGTACACCTTTAAAATTCCTTCTATTTAACAATTTATTTGTGAGTGTATTGACTGTAGTTTAGGATCATTGATTTGTCAGAGACTATAGAAAATAGTATGAAAACATAAGTTTGAAAGCTAATGATATGCCATTAAATTCAATATAAGTACACCTATACATGGGAAATGCTAAGCAAAATAGGATATTTGTATTTATAAAATAAAATTCAGTCTCCGCGAAAGACCGTTGGACCCGTTACATTGCCGATAAAAATCTGTGAGGTCCGGGAAAAACTGTCAGGTGAAAATTTCGGTGAAAAATCTTTTATGACAGCGATTGCTGTATCATTTTCCACAACAGTCAGAACGTTATACTTGAGGGTCACCGATTGTGTTGAAGACGTTGAAGGGACTTTGACGAATACAATCGAATTCATATATATCTTGCAAAATTAACATGCTGATAGTACATGTAGTAGCTTTAGTTAATAAAGCACTCTCAAGTGTATATTGTTTTAGTTTTCTTCAAAGATATCGTTTTTATCGTATTTAAATGTTTTATGTTTCTTTAAAAAAATAAGTGGCCAGTAATAGTTCGTCCGGGCCAGTAATATTTGGGGCATTACCGGTCCTCTTGGCCAGTAGTAAATTCACGACTTTCGCGGAGACTGAAATTGTATACACAAAATAACTGCTGTTTACTGTATTGATGTGAAATTACCAGATAAACAGAAAATCTCCAGCTTTACTTAAATTATTAATCAATGTGCAATTTTCTTCCTTATAAATAGACTGGGAACACGAGCTATAAATACAATCGGCAATTATTGTAAATTACTAATCTGAGTGTGTGGCATCAGCTGTTACATCCATCATGATCCAGTAACACATGGCGTGCCTGCGTGTAGGGCCAGTACTGAGTAGGTGATTATGTTTGAATGTTTAGTTGTCACATGATTATTGTACCGAATTTTTACTGTATTTTTGATGTTGTTTGGTTTAACCCTATTTAGGATAAGACGTGTTGTAAGAGTTGTTGCTTTTGGAAGGATAGTGTACTCGTTCAGTAAGTTAACTTACATGTAGAATTAGTTTGATATTCAAGTAGGAGACCCAGTTTTATTGATTAGATTTAGAAAAATGTTTACCTGGTTACAAAAGCACAGTAACTGAAAAATAAATATAACTTATTAGGCATTATGTAATTACAAATGTACATAATACTTGTAATGTTTATATATAATTTTTAAATGTGTTTCACTTTCAGTTCTGTTTAAATGCATACTGTATTTAAAATGTAGTAATGGCAAAACAACCCAATGCACATACATGAATAAATTCAATATTTACTGATATTTACTGATATCTTTCATATTACTAATGCGGTGTATTTTTAGGTTCAATGTTTATAGTAAATTTCAATACAGTTTAAATAATTAATCACATTTAATTTTCATGAGCACCTCCTGTTTCAGACAGTGCAAAACCTGTCACACCTTATATCTATTTAAGCTAGATTTACTTATATATATAAATAATGGATGTACAACTGTAACAATTTGCTGCATGTATTATGTTTAACAAAATAGTTGCATAAAAGTCATTTATTTAACAGGGTATGCCATGTTTTGAATATGTGGTATACAGGTTACGAATCTTGTGATGACATATTTTATATACCTCTTCATTTTCAGAGGCCGAGGATTTCACATACACAATGGCGGACAGTGAAATACCGGCGAGCCTGAACGGGATGCCGATGAACGACGAGGATTTTGAGCGCAATCTCAGAGAGATCATGGATGACGGGCCGGACCTCAACGACATGAGCAACACGGTGCAGAGTGGACTCTCCCACCTAGAACTGTCCCAGTCTGCATACCCACCGGTCTCAGAGAGTCGTGGTGCCACCAGCGTTCCCAGCAAAATGTCACAGTCGCAGTCGTTGGACTTTAAAACAGGTAAGTCTTTCATTTGTTTGTTTTCTAGTAACAGGTAGTATTTTTGTGTTCTTGAAGCAGACTTGTTTTTGTCACCCAGTGGAATCATGGCGACCATAACACGAGCATTATGTGTAGAAAATGTCGGAATACAGCTTCCGTTGTGGTGTCAATATCAAGAAATAGTTGTTAGCGGTGAGTACGACTCTGTACTTTTGCTTATTAGAAACTTGTGAGCGAGGATTAAAAAAGTCGGAGAATGCTATTCGACACAAACATGTATATGCTTTACTCTAGTTACACAACCTTGGGGAAATTTACGAAATTGTATCCTGTGAAACTTCACGTTGTCTGCTTCACTGTTTACAAAGAAAACTTAAACATTTTTGCAAATTTCAATGACTTTTGGTACATTTTGATACGTTTTCGACCTCTAAACATCATTGATTAAAAGAATTCCCATGAACTGCTACAGACAAATTGGCACCTTCAGTAAGGTATTAGGTTAACTGTTCGTTTTTGAAAAGGTTATTGTCGTGAGACACAAGTTGTGGTGTCAATGCATAGTTGTGGTGCTGATGTCAAGTTAAAAGCTCTGAAGAAACTTTTGATAAAACCAAAGTTTAACCACAGCCTGTTCATTATCTATCTTAATTGTACCTCATTGTGTTTTTGAAATGGCATTCATCGACATACATTGTTTATAAGAACATTTTAAAGTAAGAAAATGAATTAAGTCTGTCTCAGATATCAACATTTTGTTACTTATGACTCTAAGTATACAGTGGTTATATATTGCTTTGCAAATGTTTGTCTGGTGGTATGTGTGTCTGTCGGCAGGTCGATATACCATACTTTTTCCGGATTTAAAATTGCCCTGATAATTGTAAACGTTTATCGGTGTAATGACTTGGAAATCCTTGTGCATGCATTAATAATTTGTTTTGTTTAAATGCATTCATTCTATTTTTGTAATTTACAATAGACACATAATGACTAAGAATGCCTACCCTGCAACGTGCCCCTGTGTAAAAAAGTGAGCAGCTGTACAGGCTAAGTGTGAACCTCGGATCTTTACAAGAAAACAATCAATATGAGTTCAGTATGGTAACAAAAACAAGCACAAGATAAACTGAAGATGAAATATACAAATAAAATACATATTTTAATCGACATTGTAATTGTGAACACTAGTGTACGTAGTTATCAGTGCCATGTGTGTAGCTATGCACTTGTTGAGAACTGTTTAGACACTAAACTCACATTATGCTGGTAAAACTGTGGCTGCTATATATGACATGAACTTGATGTAGTTCATAAATCGTTCAGACAATCGATTTTGATATTTCTTACTCTAACACTGATTTTAGTGAGTTTGAAACGATACATTATAACCAGTAACTCAGATACGAACCCCTTTCAGACTCCAATTCATCGCCAGTCATCAAGTCAAGAAGCGCCCCAGTCAACGGAGGCTTGATACCAAAACCCACAATGACGCAGACTGCACACAACAAGTTCGAACAAGTCAAAAACTGGAGCATCGTTCAGTATAAGTGCACTAAGCAATTGTTAACGGAAAAGCTTGGAAAAGGCTCACGGACAGTGGACACAGAGCTTGAGGCTCAGATAGAGCTCTTGAGAGACACGAAGCGTAGATATGAGAATATTTTACGGCTATCGCGAGCGTTAACAAATCACTTCTCGCAGGTTGTCACCACGCAGCGGTTGCTCGGGGATGCTTTCTCAGAGCAGGCACAGAGGTCTGCGGAATTGCAGGACGAGTTTACATACAACTGTGAGACACAGAGGGCGCTGGTGCGGAACGGAGAAACCTTGATTGGTATGGAGTTGTTTGTTTGCTCTAGTTTATAAGATTTAAATTCAAACATAAAATGAAACTTTATCTGTGAGTACTGTGTCTAAGTAGAATTCAAAATGACCAATCAGATGTTTTCCCTAAAATTGTGAATCTTGTTTCAAACTCCTGCACCAGTAACTTGCTTTTGGAAGGTTTGACAGACCTTTGTGGAGACTGCATATATTATCACTCAACAATAAACTCGGAAATTCTCAGAAAAATTGTTGACATTAATATGTGTTTTGGACCAAAACTGTTTATTTTCTGTTAGACAACAATTATTCAAGTTTATAAATATAAATATATTTTGTTTAACTTCCAGGGGCAATGAATTTCTTCACATCATCAGTGAACACACTGATCAACAAAACCATGGAAGACACTCTTCTAACCATTAAACACTACGAAACAGCCAGGTAGTTACTGCATGTTGTATATCATTTTTAGCTAGACTTTTCGATGAGGGCCTTTTTACACTTTGAAATTTTACATATAAGCTATTTGGATAGGTTAACATTTTTCAGTAAGCTGGTTACTCAGGATGGCTTGAGGAATTTCATTCGAACGAAAAACACTCATTCCCTATATTAAAATGAACCCATAAGCCAATTTTGATAACTCTAGTTTGAAATTTGCCAAAATTATGGGCCTTTTTACAATAGGAAATTTTACATTCCCTTGGGTGGGGTGGCAGAATCATCTTTTGATTTGCACTCGCTAACTCGAGAATGAATCTTCATTGTTAGATACCCTAAAGCAATACTTTACTTGGAATTGCATTTGGGGTGGGTTATGTCAAGGTCACTGTTACTAAAAAATAGAGAAAAACAACAGTTTCTGTTCAATAGCTTGAGAACAAATTGAATATTTTAATGGAACTCAATTTATAGATACCATATAGCAAACATTGCATGAGATTGCATATGGGGTGTATGGGGTCAAGGTCACTGTTTTGAAAATTTGAAAAAGGCTTTCCACTCATTAAGTCAACAACGACAATAGCTTTGTTTAATTGGCCCCTACTATCCAAACAGTTTGTTTTAGAAAAATTGCCAGTAACTTGACAAGTACAAGAAAAGTCGAGCCTGCTGTCTTCCGACAGCTCTTGTTGACTAACTGCTAATGACATTGTATGTTGGTGTTTGTTAATGACTTGTCAAAAATACCCAGTTAATTATGTGTTTGAACAAATAATTAGGTATATAAACTGGCATCCTTTTGGAAAATAACTACTATCTTATCCAACAGTGTACAACAATCTTGTAGCCATTAAAGTCTGTCAATATTGCGAATTTGTGACTGTTAAGATTATTCTGTCCATCCGGGTTGGTAGTACAACCCACATTGGACGATTATGTACTGGTATAGTGTCTGTTTACAAGCATTACCAGTAAACTTTCAACCTGTAAAGGTAATTCCATGTTTTATTATACTTGAGTGCATTTTATTTCTAATCTGATGTTTAAACTGAACTCCTTTTTAAGCATGTTCCTAACCGGTTTACATAATTTTCATCTCTTCTGATTCATTCAATAGTACTCTATTTATGAGTTGGTAGATTTTTTGTCAACTAAACAAAGAAAAATATTTGAGGTACAGCAATTCTCTGACTATAAAATCTAAGTAAAAATACTATAAATGCTCCAGGTGCTTAAAAAGAAATCATTACACATATATATAAACATCACTTGCACATGTAAGTATGAATTGGACATTGGTATAATCACTTTTTTGTCAGTTCGCTTTATTTTAAACATCCCTATTTGTCTTCTGTATGTAATTTTAAGATGGTTTTGTTATAATTTATTTATTTAAAAGCTCATTTTATAAATGTACCGGTATATTTAATATGCATGAATCACAGCATTCTTTGCAGATAACTGTTGTACATAGAAAAAAATACTACAAAAACCAAACAAAAATCAAACAAACATCAATTGACATGATTATAAATATAACATTGCATACCCGTAGATTAACTTTCATCTTGACATAGAATGTAATGCATGTGCATGCATGAAAAAATAAACACATTCGGTAAAGTTTGAGCTTCATTGTGTTGATACCATTGAGCATTAGCTTACATCATTAGTAACGTTATTAGTAAAGTTAAAACATTACTGACTAGTTTTAACACTATATTTGCATGAAAAGTCCAATTATTTGTTCTAACCCTATAATGTTTGGTACTTGGTAACCATCTAATTTACCCTCAAGCGTTGACACGTGTATCTGACAGATCTGGTAATCCATTTACACAAGTTGCGCGTGCTACCCGAACCCTATCACTCGTATATTTATTAGTTGAAAATGCCATTATCTGTTACAGAAAATGAGTGCGTACATAATTAAGTTTAGTACTTAAACTATCTATTATCGACTTCAGACTCGAGTTTGATGCCTATCGGACAGATCTGGAGCAGCAGCAGGCAGTAGCGTCGAGGGATTCCGCAAACATCGCCAAGCAGGAGGAGTTGAAGAGGAAATTTGAGGACCCGAAACAGAGATATGACCAGCTGAGAGCAGACGTTGGTATAAAACTGAAGTTTCTGGATGAAAATAGGGTAGGTTGAGCTTTGGTAATTTCAGTCTAACGTACATGTAGTGTTTGTTTCTTTAAAGACGTTCGCAACAATTTCCTTCAATTTTTTTCCAACGACAGATTTTCTTAAAACTTGGCACACAACATGCATCAATGTATCCTAAAACTAAAACATTCTTAAAAAATAGGGGTCACCGGCCTTTTTCCGGAAATATTGAATTTTGAATATGGTACCTGTCGAGGCCTATTTTTCAGTTTGTGTTACTTAGAATGTTGAATAATATAAAGCGTTTATATTCAAACAAAGATGGAGATTTTTAAATGCATATTTTTTTTAATGTTTCGTTTGGTAATATACAAGTGCAGTTTAATGATAAAACGCGCTTTATCTACATTTATCATTTAACAAATGACTTGTAATGGACACTTAACGAGGTTAATTATGCATTATGCCTGTGAAGACATAAATAATTTATCAAATATACCAATATCTTTTGTTCCAAACGACAGATTTTGTTAAAAGATCCCACATACATGCGTCATTGTATACTGAAACTAAAACAGTCTTAAAAATAGGGGTCACCGTCCTTGTTCCGGAAATATTGGGTTTCTAATACGGTACCTGTCGATGCCTCTTTTTCAGTTTGGATTTTTATCAAAGTATGTAGGATAGTTTTTTTTTAAACAAGGATATGGTTCTTTCAACTGATATGTTTGTACATGCTTTGTTTGGCAATATACATGTGTATGTTGATAATAAAAACGCTTTATTTATATTTACTGCTTAAATAATGAATTTGACTGGACATTTAAGTGTGTCAAATGGGGACTTATAATGCTTTCTGAAACTTCAGTTTTATCAAATGCATATTTTGTTCCAAACGACAGATTTTCATAAAAATTCGCACATACATGCATCAATGTATACTTACACCAAAACATTAATAAAAAGAATGGCTCACCAAACTTGTTTGGGAAATATTGGATTTCATATAGGGTACCTGTGTAGCCTTTTTCCTGTTTCGTTTTAACATACATGTACATAAACAACGTATCAATAGAATGGAGATATTTAATGGATCATTTCCGAACTAACTTTGTTTGGAAATACATTGCATAAGTGTGTTTTTGATTATTATATATGCTTTATGAACTTTTACTATTAAAAATATTTATTTTGAATGGACATTAGAGATGAAATTAGTATATTGTAACCTATATACAATAAAGAAAAAATGAAGCAAAAGGAGAAATTATCCCAATTATTTTCTTTTTGTTGCGAACGTCTTTAAAGTAATGAGGAATAGTGTAGATATGATTAAATGGTAATTAATTACAGTTTAAATTGTTGTTTGCTATCGTACGCATACCAGAAATCTGTTTTTATGTCCCCAGCATCTTGATGCTGGATGCTTATAGTGATTGTCCTGTCCGTCTGGCCGTGCGCGATTCTGTCTGTACGAGGTTAACTAGATTTTACAGTTTCGTCTGGCACCAACACCGCTTACTACAACACTGGAGTACTTCCCCAGTTGTTGCTTATGTCCATTCCCTATTCACCCAAATCACCCAACCTCACTTTGACCTTGACCAAATTTGGACAAAATGCATGCAGCGCTATAATTTGTTTACATGTATTTTACATAGATACTTGGCCAAAAGACCTGATCGTTAATAAATTATTTAAGCACCCTTGATATATTTTCCAGATCAAGGTGATGCACAAGCAGTTGTTGTTGTTCCACAATGCCATCTCGGCCTACTTCAGCGGCAACCAGTCCGCCCTGGAGGCCACTCTTAAACAGTTCAACATCAAGTTGAAGGCACCGAACGCAGAGGCACCCTCATGGCTAGAGCACCAACAGTAGCGTGGGAACACACCGACAGGGCTAAACCAGCAACAGTAGTGGTGGAAACACACCGGCAGGGCTAGACCAGCAACAGTAGTGTTGGGAACAAAATGACAATTGGGAAATTTCCTGAGAGTAATAGCAGGATTCTGCACCCTACTCTTTTTTTGCTTTTCCTATGGTACCCCTCTGGCCTGGTCAACAGAAGAATGTTTGATATCTTATAGAATTTTTATATATTTTGAAATATTCTATGACAAATAATGATACCATGTTTTAAAACCTTATTAGAGGAATTAAAATGATAAAAACCCTGTTTTACCATATAATAAGAACAGGTCAAAGAACTGGCCTCACCCCAACACCCCCAGTATTCCTTTTGAGCAGTCCCCTGTTACATCTGTAGATCTTTCACTATAAAAAAAGTCAAATGCTATGGCATATTGAGATATATGTACTTTCCTTTGAGATCACCATAATAATGGAAATATAACATTGAGTTATGAACTACATATGTGGCGCGTCGTTAGAAAACCGGACTAAATGCATGTGCGTAAAGTGTCGTTTCGAATTAGCCTGTGCAGTCCGCACAGGCTAATCCAGGACGTCACTTTCCGCCGACAGAGGATTTATGTTTAGAAGAGACTTCCTTGAAAAAGAAAACACCATAAAAGTGGAAAGTGCCGTCCTGGATTAGCTTGTGCGGACTGCACAGGCTAATCCGGGACGACACTTTATGCACATGCATTAAGACCGGTTTTCTCACGACGCCCCTCATGGGTGATTTTTTTACCTACTGTTCTATGATAAATGGCTTATGTTGTAAGTCTCTCGGTATGGATAAATTATAAGTCCATCATAATCTTATTTTATTCAGTTTTACTGTGTTATTGTTTTAAAATGGAAGAAATGAAAACAGTAGATTAGAAGAAAAAGTTGGGTTGTGTTTCTTCTTTTCCAATATACAGGCACACAGTTTTTACTGCAGTCTTGTTGGCTTTTATCATTCAGTTTTGAAACAGGATACATAAAAAAGAAAATCATTATTGTTGTTAATACATGTTATCGTTATATGGTATAATTTTAATTTATAAAACTGTTTTATAAAAGTTATAAGAAAAGTTTATGGTGTCAACATTCCAACCACTGTAGTATTTTCTTAGATCTGATTGTCAATGGGAAAGTCTGTCTGTGTGAACATATAACAAATCACTAACAAATTTACCAGTAATGCACACGTAGTAAGCGTTTATTTGTTAAATACACAAATCAGCATTCTATTCAGCAAACAGCCAGATTTTCTTTTAACTCTTAATACTTGTTTGTTCATCTAAAAAATGTGTATGAATCAAAGGGTGATCTGTTGAGGCTTTTGTTTTGTGGTTACAAGGAGTTTTTGATCTAAGAAAGTCATCAATGTCTTAGTATGAGCGCTTACAACATGTCAATTAGGTTGTCAAATTGGACAGACAGTTTTTTGTTTGTTAGAAGTTTTCTTGTGGTTTGCGATTAAGGATTATTGTTGTTTTCAATGGTTTAGACAATCTTAATCTTTTATTTTGTTTCAGTTTTTTTTTTGAAGGATAATGTGAATATGATTGGAGGTTAATTTAGATTTTATTTCGTGGTTTCATTTTTAGATAGTCATTAGAACAGCCGTGTGTTGGTAAATTTATGGTCTTTTAATATAGAGCTTCGTTATTGGGGCCAATCTGTGGTTAATTAAGTGTGCAATGTTTCTGTGTATGTAAAATGATCACATCTAAGTATTTATTCCATAATAATTCTGTATATATTTGCATGTCTGTGTTAATATATTGGGCATGAATTTTATGAAGAAGGAATGTTCACTGTTTATTTTATTTTCCATTTTCATAGAAAAAATGAATCATTGGAAAACAACAGCGTGAAACTAACGCTTTTAATATTAATTACCAGTCTTAATAATATTGTGAATAAATAAATCTGTATGATTCAGTCAGATAAGCTAAATGAAACTAAATTACAATATAAAAGAAGAGGATAAAAGTACATGTACTATGGTACTATGTTTATGACATTATTGTTGCATGTATAAGCAGATGATCCATAGTACATGTACTATGGTACTTTGTTTATGACATTATTGTTGCATGTATAAGCAGATGATCCATAGTACATGTACTTGTTATTTTACATGTCCTTGGACAACTTAATTGCAAAAATGTAAAAAAAACTAGTTTTTATTCCAGGATTTTCTAATATACTTTGCGACACAATTTGTTATTCAAACATGAAAAAATATAATAGTATGATAATCCACCTCCAACTTTTACAGCATTTTCACACCCTGAAATTTTATTTGCACGTTTAAGGATATATTTGTTTAAGGATATATTTGTTTTGACACTGGCAGTTGCAAGACTATAATTCCTGTTATGTGAAGATATTTATTTGTATGCAAACACATACGTTAAGACTACAGTATCTACATACACCAGGTGCTGGTTGACAATGAACAAAAACTGCTAGTCTAAAACCTGATATGTGGCAACTTTATTACGTTTATTTTGTGAAGTTAAAACATCTTAATCTAGTAATATTTATTGTTCAGAAAATTGTCACTGTTTTACTCTTTTGTAATTTTTATTTTTCCGTCCTTATTTTATCCGCTTTTGTGTTGTGAGAGTTTTTATTGTATTAATAATACACAAACACATGACATTAAATAAATCAAGACAATATCGTTCGCAGATTGTCAAAGTTTTATGTAAGTTATTTGTCTTTGCTTATTTCAACATGTTGTATATATTACATTAAAGGGTTTTATGTTCATCTTTTAAAATGCTTGGCATTGCTGTTAAAATAAACATGAATGTGTTGGTATAAAGCAATAGAAGACCCGTTGAAATTTCAATCGATTTGTAAGTGTCATACACTGAAATATGCATAAATATAATTTCTTCCTATTTGTGATTTACAAAACTACTAAGCTACTATGTTTATGACATTATTGTTGCATGTATAATCAGATGTTCCATAATTGTTTTTTTTGTCCTGACTTGGCCTCAATGATTTGTTTCATGACAGTGAATTTAAGCCTGTATCAGAAGCAGGGGTGTGGAAATATAATTTTTTTTTACATGTCCATGGACAAGTTAATTGCAAAAATCGATGTGTCCGCAAGCAAAAGTCCCTTGCCCAAATAAAACCATAGTTTTTATTCCAGGATTTCCTAATATGTTTTGTCATTAAATAATAAATAAAACACAATTTTTTACTCAAATATAAAAGTATATAATAATATGTTAATATGATCATAAACTCCCAACTTTTACAGCATTTTCACACCCTGAAATTGTACTTGTCCACGGACAACTTGATAGGAAAAATTTACTTGTCCAACAGTAAAATTACCCGCATTGGACAAGTCGGGTAAGGGATTTCCACAACCCTGGTCAGAAGTAAATTTGTAGCTTGACAACATTAATTGGATATTATTAATAACTGACCTTACCACGAGATTTGATTGACAATGTGTTTAGCCATTTAATAGCTAGGATTTAATTGTTTGATGGAGATGTCTTGTAAAACATTTCAGGCGTGTCGTGGGAAAACCGGGCTTAATGCATGTGCGGACTGCACAGGCTTATCTGGGATGACACTCTCCGCCTACAGTGGATTTATGTTTAGAAGAGACTTCATTGAAACAGAAAATACCATATAAGCGGAAAGTGCCGTCCTGGATTAGCCTGTGCGGACTGCACAGGCTAATCCGGGACGACACTTTACGCACATGCATTTAGCCCGGTTTTCCCACGATGCGCCTCATTGTATACTGTCAGTGGTGTTTGTTGGAGTTTGACCTAAAGAGGGTTGGTTATAAATCCCAAAGCGTATCGTCAGTTGTGCTGATATTTTGTAACATCGGGCATTGATTCTGAAGATTTTACTCTTTTACATTGTTCATTAATAGTTTATATTATTATTTTTCGAGGTTGCCCAAAGAAATAATATGAGATAACATTAGAAAAGGGCGCTTTGACATCAGAAATAGTTGTTTGGATTTATACATGATCTGACATATATCTGTATCTGTGCTTGATATTTTTGATTGTTTTACTAAACTAGTAATACTTGACCAATATTTCAGAAAAATATCATGTAGTATAGTTAACGTACAGGATGATTTTGAAATCCATTATTTGTTTGTGTCTACTATACAAAATAAGACATGTGCTTGTGTTAGAATCATGTGCCTGCTACCTTGGATCTTGTACGGGACCGCCTGGAAAATAATTAGTTAGGACCCTCGGTGTGACGTTTTTTAGAATGTCTGCTTCAAAATACCATGAAGCGTGTCGTGGGTAAACCGGGCTTAATGCATGCTGCATAAAGTGTCGCCCAGATCAGCCTGTGCCGTCCACTTTTTACTTTTATGGTATTTTCTGTTTCAAGGAGGTCTCTTCCAAACATAAATTCATCGTAGGCGGAAAGTGCCGTCCCGGAGTAGCCTGTGCGGATCCAAGACGACACTTTACGCACATGCATTTAGCCCGGTTTTCCCGCGACATGCCTCATATTAAAAAAACCAAAAGCTAAACAATATTAAAAAATTAACATGTACATGTATGCATGTTACCATGTATCTTTCTTCAAAATATTTATTGTAAACTTTTGTTAACTTTATTGTAAAAATGTAATTATCTTGCATGATTAAACATATTATGCTCACCTATTTTTGCTCCAGGTAAACAGAACTGACAAGTAAACAAAACAACAACTCATATTGCATTTTGATAAACAAATCTCATTTTGCACATTTTATGATAATGAACTTTCCATTGGAAATGTATTATCCTCATGATTATTTTTGTTTAGATTGTAAAAATTTTACATGTATATGTACATTAATGTTAAATATAAATGTGTACGAGCACGTACATGTGTACATGTTCTTTTTAGTTGTCTTTATTTATGAAGATATAAATGTATGTATTTGGTCTTCTTATATCTTTTGTCAAATTTTATGTTCAAAGAAAAGTGTTTATTTAATATATCCACTATTGCATAATGCAGATGTCTTAAGTTTGTAAATATTTCTTTTGCAGTTTGTTTGAACTATTTTTTATGTTAATGTATTTATTTTCATCTGGATTTTCTTTTTTATGCATTATTGTGTTGCAAGAATGTATGTATATTGTTGATATGGAACTGCTTACGCTATATGCAAAGTAAACTCTTGTGACACAGTATTATTATTTTATTGTTTTTACTATAATACAAACAAGAAGTACATTGTACAGTGTACTTAGATAAAAACAAAACTGTTTTAAACATTGACCACTTACACCATCCTTAAAAAAATTTGTGTTTGAATTTTCAAGGTGGGTAGGTCGATTTTTATTTTATTTTTAGCTCACCTGAGCACAAAGTGCTCGGTGAGCTATTGGTATAGGGGACCTCTCGGGCGTCGTCCGTCCTTCCGTCGTCAAGGTGCCGTCAACCGTTTTCGCGATAAAGACGACATTTTTTATTCAATCTTGACCAAAATTGCACAGTTTATGTATGACCGTAAAATCTTGTAAGAGTTCGATAATGGGCCCAATCGGACCAGTAACACCAGAGTTATTGCCCATTTTTCATGCAAAAAAAGTGCAAAAGTGCCCTTTTGCAACATATAGTCTTTATTTTCCATCCAATCTTAACCAAACTTTCTCAGTTTGTGTGTGACCATCAGATCTCAGCAGACACCAAAAATGGGCCAGATCGTGTTTCAAACACCAGAGTTATTGCCCTTTGTTTATTACATTTTTTTACAAAAATGGGCATTATTCAGGATAGAGAGAGAAATTTTTCATCCAATCTTCACCAATCTTGCACAGTTTGTCTATTACCATGAGATTACAGTTGAAGTCGAATATAAGCAAGATCGGACCAGAAACACCAGAGTTATTGCCCTTTGTGAAAAAGTATGCAAAAATGGACATTATACAGGATAGAAACTTCATTTTTCATCCAATCGTCACCAATCTTGCACAGTTTGTCTATGACCATAAGATTAAAGGTGAAGTCGATTATAAGCAAGATTAGACCAGAAACACCAGAGTTATTGCCCTTTGTGAAAAAATATGCAAAAATGGACATTATTCAGGATAGAGACTTCAGTTTTCATCCGATCTTCACCAATCGTACAGTTTGTCTATGAACGTAAGACTACAGGTGAAGTCGAATATAAGCATGATCGGGCCAGAAACACCAGAGTTATTGCCCCTTGTTTTTGGAAAAAAAACATCAACAAGTTATAAATGATGTGCTTGCACACACGATTTTTTATTCAATGTTGACCAAACTTACACAGTTTGCGTATGACCATAAAAATTGATTGATAAAATTTGATTTTCAACAGTTGCAAGACTTGCATGCAGTTATTTGTACGTGCAACTTTGATGTATCAAAGAAAAAGCAAACTTTACATTATTGCACAGCCATCGCAATTATCGCATTGCAACTAGTTTTCCAAAACTGTTTGTGAAAAAGACATCAAAATCTACTGTTTGTGCATTTTCCAGACTTGTCAATGACTTAATGAAAAAGGATCAGGTAAGAATATTGAGAAAAATGATTTGAGAACCATTCGCAAAAAGCGCACATCCACTACCCAACTCATACTTTAGTTAGCCCAAACGGATGTTTTAAATCAAAATTGATCCTACCCCCACTGTGTATTGTTCTTAATACCTTAATTTTCAAACCTGTCACAACAGTAAGGTCTTCATCTATACCAGTTCTCAGGTGAGCGCTTTGGGCCATTATGGCCCTCTTGTTTATTTTATTTTGTGGGGGTGGGAACAAATGTAGACGACTCTTAGACACCGACCAATTTACCTTAACCCAAAATACAAGACCTAATCACATTGTTTAATTTAGTGTATGCTGATGACATCAGGACATCAGGATACTAACACTGCTAAAAATTCAGCTTTATTAGAGTAATTAGAGCGCAGTGTTTATTTGATACAAAAAACGTAATGAATTAATTACCAAAAAAATATGATGAATGTATAACTTAAATTTTTGAATAAAAAAAAAAAGGCTTCACGGAAGCCTATAAAAACTTGTGAGTAGGCCCCAATTTTGTGAGTCGGCCACGTTATTGCAAGCAAACAATTTTTTAAGGATGGCCTTAGATATAAACAAAACTGTGTCCATTACTAACAGATTAGATGATTATAAACTTTATTTATTGTTTACACAGTTAAAAAAACAACAGCAAGTTGTTGGGTGGGTGTAAAGGCTGGTTGGTACACTCGCTTCTCACCACTGGTTGGTTGGTACACTCGCTTCTCACCACTGGTTGGTACACTCGCTTCTCACCACTGGTTGGTACACTCGCTTCTCACCACTGGTTGGTACACTCGCTTCTCACCACTGGTTGGTACACTCACTTCTCACCACTGGTTAGTACACTCGCTTCTCACCACTGGTTAGTACACTCGCTTCTCACCACTGGTTGGTACACTCGCTTCTCACTACTGGTTGGTACACTCGCTGCTCACCACTGGTTAGTACACTCGCTTCTCACTACTGGTTGGTACACTCGCTTCTCACCACTGCTGTCGAAGTTCATTTCCATATCCTGGAGCATGTGAGTTTGGTTTGTGGTCACCAAGACCACATCAAAATGTAAGATTCCAGTAAAAACATAAAAATTGGAAATTGCAGCTAGGATTCAAATTTTTATTTCTAATTACCAATGTGTCTGTAGTACATTAGGCAGGGGTCCTGGGACACACGCCGGGTCCTCACATAATTCAGCTTCGGAGCGGAAGGACTGCATTAACTTTGAAATACACACATGGTTGTGAGGTATGATGGTGAGAGGTTGTACTATTTCGCATGGCTTCTAGCATCAACCGATGAGATATTTGCAGCCAGTCAGTCAAATGGCTATTTAAAGTCTCATGAACAACTCCGATTTCTAAACTAGAGCTATAACTGAACGCGATTAATACCCCCACATACTGCTTTGACCCAGATGTAGAGGTTTGCATTTGAATTGCTTTGACACAGAACACTGAAAAAGTGACCTGCATATGACAAGGTTCCTACGGATCCTTGAAAGTACTTGAATTTCAAGCTGCTCCTTAAAAAGTGCTTAGAATGTACTAAGAGCACTTACAAATGCTCTGAGACTTAAAAGTGCTTGAAAAATGCTTATTTTGGCTTTAAAAGTGCCTGAACATTCTGAGAAATAAGAGAAATAGCTAAAAACATTTTGAGGAATCATCATAGTCTTTTAGATGTGTCTGCAAATAAATTTTTCAAGGACTGTGTCGCACGAAGTATTTAAAGTTTTTTAATATATTAATGCAAATCGTGTCAAATAAGTCTTTAGCAAAACAAGAGGCAAATTTAACAGCTTAAATATTAGCAATAATTACAGTATAAACTTTCAATAATGTAAATAAGGGCAAACTAAAAACGTGCTTGAATTTGGATTTTCTGTTTTTGTAAAGTGCTTAAAAATTACATGAATTTTGTTAGAGAATATGTGTATGAACCCTGTAAGAGGAAAAATGGGTTTGGAATGCAAGGAGAGGAGTATAATAATTTTATGCACTGGACAACTATTTTGACCTTTGACCTTCAAGAGTAACCTTGAACTTTCAGCTACAGACCTGGTCCTTGTGTGTCTCATAATAATTTTTATCTCTCCATGGAGACAAGTTATTTCAAAATCATTACATTTTGGACAAACTTATGCTTCCTACAGAAGCTTCATTCTTATCAATGACCTTTAAGTGTGACCTTGGATTCACAGACCTTGTTCTTACCTGGGACACATCCTGTCATGATGGTGAGCACTTTATTTCAAGTTATAGCAGAATCCCACTTTGTAGGTACAATATATGGCCCAAACACAAATATTATTTCTTTAATGTGACCTGTGACCTCTAAATGTGATCTTGACCTTTAAGCTACATGCCTGGTTCATGTGCACAGCATACCATCTCACGATTGCCATTATTTCTACCATTTGAAAATCCCTTCATGTCAGAAAATATTGTGTTCCAGAAAAATATTTGACCTTTGACTTTAAATCATGACCTTGACCTTTGACAAACAAGCATGAGTCATATATGCGAACCATCATCTGGTCATGGGAAATAATAATCTTAAGTTATATTAAAATCCCTCCAGGAATTAAGAAGTTATGGAGCAGAAACACAATACATGTATTAGACCTTTGACCTTGAATTGTGACTTTGGGCCTTGGCTGGACAAGCATGGGTCATGTACGCAACACATAATCCGGTCATGGGAATAATAATGTGAAGTTATATTAAATTCTGTGAAGGCATTAAGAGGTCATGGAGATGAAACGAAATACAAACATTTGTCTTTGACATTGAATTGTGACCTTGACTTTTGACCGACAAGCTAGGTCATGTACACAACACATTGTCTGGTCATGGGGAATAATATTCTGAAGTTATATTAAAATCCTTGAAGGTATTACGAAGTTATGGAGCAGAAACTAAATACAAGTATTTGACCTTTGACCTTGAATTGTGGCCTTGACCTTGACGGACAAAGATGTGTCATGTACGCGACACTTCATATGGTCATGGGGAATAATAATGTGAACTTATATTAAAATCCTTCCAGGCATTACCAAGTTATGGAATGGACCAAATATGGAAGGACAGACATACAGACCATGATACTCAATTCCTGTCTAGCGCCCACTTTTTGAACAAGAGGGCCATGATGGTCCAAAGTGCTCATCCGAGTACTGGCAATGACAGAGATCAGCTTTAATATCTGAATATCATGGCCTACAAAATGACCAACATTATACAGATTACTTACTGTTGTTGACCTGGCAATCGACAGGCGCTATACAGATGCCTGTCCAGCCTACTTCTTTAGTTCACCTGGCAATTGACAGGTGCAATACAGATACATTTACGGTCTGAACTGTTGAGACCAAGACAAACCACAAGCAATCAGCGAAATGTTTACCATTCTCAGTCACACTTACATTACACAGAGATTCATCCAATCTCTGCAATCACATGAGGTTTAAATATCCAGCTGAATTCCATATATGTTTTTTCTATTTTACAAAACCGCAATATATAGACAGCATAGACACCTGTCTTTGTTACATATATCAATTAACTGGTTACTGAAATATGATTTGTTGCCATCCCTAGTGAAAAATGTAGTCTCTATCAATAGTTCATTTTTTGCCATTTTTTTTCACAAACAAGGGGCAATAACTTTGGTGTTTGTACCCTAATATGGCAATCTCATTAAAATCATCTCCAGTCTGACGCTACTATATTATCCGCTGACTGGATCTGATGACTGCGCATTAGGGGTCACGTTCAGATGACCTCTTCAGAAGCCAATCAAATTGTTGCCTTCAAAATGTTGTGGTATAACTTTATATATAAACCACAAAAACTACGCACGAAATTAACGTGAACTTTAGATGTTTAGTCAACTAAGGTACCACTTTATCCATTGTTATCCACGTGAAAATTAACTGTAAATGATTTATTCCCGAGGATCAGCTGGAAATGCATCACTTTTAAAAACCCGTGGAGAAACTTTGGTTTGCAAAAAGCAATTTCATTGGGCGCAGCAGGGCTGATATTTTATTGTTCGGAAGCTCATTTAAACGTAACCTGCTATGCATTGTCTTCAGATCCTAACAACGTTAGGATTTTATTTTAATGAGATTGCCTAATATGGGCAATTATTTGATTACTTCTGAGATCTTGTGTTAATACACAATTTGTGCAAGTTTGATTAAGATTAGATAAAAAGTTTCTATATTGCACAAAGTCCATTTTTTGCTATTTTTCTCGTAAACAAGGCGAATAACTCTAGTGTTCCTGGTTCTATCCAGTCTATCACTGCACCCAGATGAGATCTAATAATCACAAACTACATGTTATTTTAGCCAACATTGAAAGAAAAAATAATTCTCTATCGAGACTAAAACCAATTGTTGAAGAATTATACTTTTTATTTTCACAAACAAGGGGCAATAAATTTGTTCTTTTTTGTCCAATCTGGCCCATATTCAGGGGCAATAACTCTGGTGTTTGTACCCCAATCTAGGCCATTTTTGCATTATTTAGATTGCATGGTCATACACAAGCTGTGAATTTTTTAAATATTTATTCACAAATATGCATGATACATTTCATTACAAGTATCACAGGAATAAGCATATATCTATATATAGAGTACAAGCATATAATGTGAAAAAAGAGCATGCCAAACTATAATATATATGATTATGCAAAAGATGTAATTAAGAAGCTAAAACATTATATCAAAAAGACTCTACCAGTTCCCACGAACTTTTATATTTATCAGGTAAATGTTTTTCTGCATATCTGCAAAGGCTACTTTGCAGCTACTTCTAAGGCCATGAACTGTTGGAGTTACCATTTTACGTTTACAGAGGTAAATAAAGCGTTTTATTTCGAGACAAAATATATTATACTTTCCAGACAATTTACAACTTCATCCCAATAAAAAGGTTTTACAATCAAAACTAAAGTTATTATCGATGTGTTTGTTAAAAAGTTGAAAATACTCTGGTTAGATAGACTATCTACAGGATATAATAGTAAATGCTACAGATTTGTGCTGACCAATGTACTTGAATTAGAAAAAATATTAAACTTTGGAAAGTACTACATTGAATCTGCCACAGCAAAGTTGTTCAATCCGTGTTGGAAAGATGTTTTAAAATCCTTTGCAGATTTTATTGATCTTTTCCCAATAGATAATATCACAAAATTTCAAGAGCTTCCTCTCTTCTTTAACCATAAGTTTTTAATTGGGCAGAGACCTTTTTTTGTTCCAACATGGTATAACAGAGGAATTAGGTATGTGAAAGACATTATGAATTATAATGGAACATTTATAAATAGAATAGAATTTGAACAAAAACTTGGTATCAGCGTAAACTTCCTGCAATTCGAAGGAATGATACAATCAAAAAAAAAAAACCTATGTTCTCTAAGGCTCACGGATATCACATCACTTACTAATGACTGTTGTTTTCCTATTATTCCATGTTACATTAAGCCAATATTGTGTTGCAATAAAAATAAACAAGCTGTGAAATTTGGTCAAGATCACAAGAAAAATGAAGTCTGTATGCTGCACAAAATCCATTTTGCAGTTTTTCTCATGAAAAAGGCGCAGTAACTCAAGTGTTCCTGATCCGATCTGGCCGATTATCAAACTTTGCCAAGATTTTATGGTCATGCACAAACTATGCTAGTTTGGTCAAGATTGAATGAAAAGTGAAATCTCTATTGCATCTGCAAACCCAATTGTTGACAAAATACAGCGACAGACACCAGACGATGCAGGAAACTTGGTGAGCTAAAAAGTGGGTGTATAATAACCTGTACAATAGTACAGTACTAATGTGCAAAACATGTGTTCCTATAATGTGGGATTAATATCAAGGTAGCAGTTGCGTCTCAAAGGCAATAAAGTACACATTGTTCATGCTTGTTTTTGTGTTTGCACTCTCGTGACAGTTCATGGACCAGACATCAGGGGGAAGCAATGCTTTAGCAATGAAACTCATCAATTGTTTGATTGTAAATGAAAAACAACACAAACCCAAATCACAGAGTTTACGATTTAATGGCTATTGGAAAGAATTATACATTTTTATACAATATTGCCTAATATGGGTGTAACCAAATAAAACATTAACTAATACAGCACTTTAACACTAAGATCTTGGCAAAAACATACATTGTAGACAATAATTATAATATTGACGAGGGTGACACATATAAGGGTGACTACGTAACAGATTATCATAGATCCACAAAAACAAGTTTACAAATATAACTGCAGAAGCAGTAAAAATTCAGTACAATATAACAGGACGAAGAAAACAACACAAGAATAAATTCTAAATTGAAGTCTCATTTTCCTTCATGGTAGGTTTATGCTGCTATTTACAGTTTTAAATGTGGAATGATGCATTGCTTACTTTATGTTTTCACCAAAATCAACAATGACACCTTTGAGACATAAAAGAACTGTAGTGTTTACTGTAGAAAAACATCTTTGTTAAGCAATTTAAAAAGTCGGGACTTGTGTTGTAAATGCAACGGCTACAATTGTTTTTCTGATACTGAACTACGTAGGCAAGTTTATAAAGCAGACAGAAATTATTTCATTGGTCAAATTGAACCACCATTGAATAATTACTCCTGTGTCTTATCGTAAGTGCACTTATGGCTGTTGAATTATCGGTGAAGCAGAACAGCTGAAATTTTAATCTAGCTAGTGCCCTTTTATAAATGTATAGCTTGTAATAATTAACCTGACACTGACCTTTATGCATCAATTTATTATACATTTGCATATCAATTATGATAAATATGAGGCGTGTCGTGGGAAAACCAGTCTTAATGCATGTGCGTAAAGCGTTGTCCCCGATAAGCCACTGCAGTCTGCACAAGCTAATCCGGGACGACACTGTCCGCCAATAGTGGATTTATGTTTAGAGACTACCTTGAAACAGAAAATATCATAAAAGCGAATAGTGCACAGGCTTATCTGGGATGACACTTTATGCACATGCATTAAGCCCGGTTTTCCCACAACATGCTTCCAAACTGCATTTGTGATTAATCAAAATGTTTTGCTATAATTACAGTTATGATACACAATATAGGAAATAATTCAAGTGGTAAATTATGCTTATAGTGGCCAATAAGGTCAGGTAAAATTTGCCCAAGCTATATATGTAGTCTGACTAGATTATGCATAGGATAAAACAAATCTAACATACCGTAATTACCCTATATGTTGGGACACTCTAAATGATGGTACACCCTTAAAATACGATAAAATAATTATTTTTCGTGACTCTTAATTTTGGGACACTTGAAAATTAGAATTTTTCCTGTTCCTAGATTTTTGGACAATATTTTCTAAATTGGCAATTTAGTGTCAATTTCCGTTAAGTCGGCAATACAAAATTGCTGTCTAACTGTTATTTACTGGCACTGATCAGTTGCAATGTATTAGCAAACAGTCAAAGTTGTGAATGCGCATGTGGATATTCCATATTTTCGTATCTCATCACAGCTGACCCCATCAAGGTGGCCCCTTGTCGGCGAGTCATAAATTACTCCCTGGGGCAACGATCTTTATCCACTGTGATTTGCTTGTTTCATAGGTAAACCTCAACTGATGATTCCAAATATTGGGACATATTCAGGGGGAAATATTTTTTCTGCTTCTAAAAATTGGGAAAGCAAAAAAATCAATTATTTGTCCCAACATATAGAGCAATTATGGTAATAGTAACTCTACATACAGAACATCACCCTTGTCAGTTCTGAGTTTGTAACAGTCGTATACTTCTAAATGCATACACAAACGTTACTCATATGGCACTGTCTTCGAAGTAACCCGCATACAGGAAGCCTGGGACAAGCAAACTATCGTGGCACCTTCAATTTGTCAGTTGTCTGTCCAAATGGACTAGTACAAGAATAATGAAAACTAGAAATAAATGCATTAAAAAATATCTTTTTGGCAATCTATTGCTTTAAACTAAGACAAAGGTGATACTTGGTGTCCCTGGCAAATTAAGAATACATTCAGGCAAGATGAAATTCAATAAATATTTGGGAAGACCGACATAATAAAATGAATAAAATAACATGCGTCAAACGTAAAACGTTCTGAAGAAAATGGTGTACAGAAAGAAGCAGAAAAATATATGAGATACAAGATATTGAGGTATCATAAGTGGCAAAACAGCTCTTTTGTAAAACGTGAACTAAATTTCTTATAATCAGAGAGTTCCCAACTTTATTAAAATCATCTCCAGTCTGACGATAATATATAAGGCGCGTCGTGGGAAAACCGGTCTTAATGCATGTGCGTAAAGTTTCGTCCTGGATTAGCCTGTGCAGTCTGCACAGGCTAATCCGGGATGGCACTTTGCGCCTACAGTGGATTTATCTTTAGAAGAGACTTCCTTGAAACAGAAAATACCATAAAAGCGGAAAGAGCCATCCCGGATTAGCCTGTGAGGACTGCATAGGCTAATCCGGGACGACACTTTACGCACATGCATTTAGACCGGTTTTCCCACGACACGCCTCATATATTTTACTGGATCTGATAAATTCCCATTAGGGGTCACATTCAGATGACCGTTTCCGGAGGCAATCAAATGGCTGCCTTCAAAATGCTGCGGTACAACTTAAATAAACCACCAAAGTGTATGCACGAAATTAACGTACAGTCTGATATCTCAATGAGCTCCTGTTGCACTTTTTTTATTTTATTGTTTATGTCATGTGAAATTAAGTGTAAATGATTTCTTTCCAATGATCAGTGGAATGATCAGTGAAAAATGCAGCATTTCTGAAAACATGCCAATGAACTCAGCTGAGAAACAAGCTATTTCACTGGGTGCAGAACAAGCATGTCGTCCGTTTGGCACAAAAAGTACTATAACTGACATTTAAAAAATTTACAGGAGAAACAAAAATGATTTTCTACTATTGAATTGAAAAATGAGTTTTTATTTCATATATTCTTGATACATTTAAATATTACCATTAAATAGCAGTTATTATTTATCAACAGTTCAGTTAGAGTACAAAAATATTTGTATATAATCGTTCAGTTACATGACTTGTACAAGCTTAACAAGTCTTGTACATGTAGTCATGTACATGTAAGTGCAACCAGAGATTTTTCTTTGAAATTCATAACATTTACACCTGTGTACACAATGTATGTTTATTATTTATCATCAATATTATTATCATAAACTAATAACACCAACTTTATTTTCTTCAGTTAATTATCTAGTGAGTTTTAGTTAGCATACTTCTCAGTGCACAAACCTGGTAACTATATGTGCATACTTTTTGCGTCAACATTTTTGGCAATAAATAATTTTGTGCCAAATTCAGGATTTCCAGGTGGAATATAAAATATGGTATGACAAATGGTATACAGGTTCCAAATTTACAAAAAAGTGAATTTCCTAAAAAATGTCAGTTACGTGACTTTTTGTGCCAAGGTTTGTTATCATTCCATTATGTTATGAAGACGTACATGTACATGCATTTTTCAATTATATGTGAAAAACATGTCACAGACATTGCCAAACCTATTTTAACGATGGCCTGCTGTTCTGCGACCTAAAACAAGCTGACAAAAGTATGGCCTCTCCTCATTATAGTAGCATAACTCATATTATGAATTTGCATTCTTTGACTTTCAATGCATTGTTTGTTTTACATAAACTGAAATATGGCTAAACTACAAGAAAAAGTTTTAATACAAATTGAAAAACAAATACTGGCAAAAAGACATATTCCACTCTCCATCATACCAAATTGATTAAACAATAAGACACTTTTACTCCGCTAATTTTATTGCTTGTAGACAAAGATGAGTTTGATACCGGAATGCTACACGTATTTCAAAGCTCATTATACACTCTTGGATAGAATAATGTCAGTTTAAATGCATTCATTGAGGTATTTGTGTTACAGATCAGTTACTTTGCAGCATATTGAATCATAACTAGACAAACAATAGCAATATTTTAAATCTAAATTTTCAATGCTATGTTAAAACTAACTAGAACCAAAAGTACATTTTACACATACTTTAATTAGATCTACATAGACATGATTCACAGTAAGACATTTCATTAAACAGAAAACAAAAAAGATCACCCGTATTTTTGAATAATTTGCTTGTCAGTTCATATTTGTCATTGTTTATGCTTTTAAGTATTGAGATTTTTTGCATTTCAATCTTAACTGAATTAGTTAACATTTTATTACCTGTATAAGGTTAGGTTAAATCAGAAAACTAAGTATGTATACTCAATTAGAACATACAATACAAAATAGCAACAATAGCACATGATGTATAAAATGGGCCAAGCACCTTAAATGCACATTTACAGACTAAGCATGTGACACAAGACAATAGACCGATCTGGGTTTTGCCACTTTCTAATAGTTTTAACTTTTACTCAGCTATTGTTAAAGGATTAAATTCCATTCATTGAAAAATACCAACATTAACCAATGCTCTGTTGAATATAACAAACATTACGCACTAATCTTTTGTATGAAAAAGTTTAACTGTTAAACATGTGATACCCAAGTGCTTTGATTGGATATTGCAGATTAATTTGAATATCATTGACATTTGTGGAAACGTCTATTAGTATTACATACATCAATATCAACATTTATACAGCCAATGATACAATGTAATAGTGTAAAAAATAACTTGTGTATAACTTCACAAAAAGTATGTCCTTCAACAATGCTCAGTGAACTATGGGAACAATAATGCATAAATAGTGGCATTACAATTGTTTTATGCAAACCCAAGATATCTCAAGTTGAATTAACATAATATAATCAATCTGTAAAATATACATGTACATGTATTATAGCTGTATAATTATGCACGTTGTGAAAACAATATTTAAGAACTGCACTATAACAGCAGATCTTTAAGACAGGGAGAGATCTAAAGAGAAATAGCAGGGTGCTGCAACCTGCTGATTTTTAGCTACCCCCCCCCCCCCCCCACCTGCTGCTCGTCTGGGCTGGCCAACAAAGGAATGTTGAATACCTTTTAAAAATACAATGAGGGGCGTCGTGGAAAAACCAGACTTGATGCATGTGCGTAAAGTGTCGTCCGCACAGGCTAATCCAGGACGGCACTGTCCGCTTTAATGGTCTTTTCTGTTTCAAGGATGTCTCTTCTAAACATAAAATGGATAAGCCTGTGCAGACTGCACAGGCTAATACGGGACGACACTTTACGCACATGCATTAAGACCGGCTTTCCCACGACGCGCCTCCAATCTATTTTTGCAAATAGTCAATGTTTAATGAAGATACAATGTTTAAAAACCTTATCTGCAATCAAATGTCAAAGCAATAGTCCAGCTTTCTTCTCTGTTTCTTTTTTGGAGCACCTTGGTAGCTTTTCGAACTGTAAATCTTTCCCTAACAGATGATAATAGAACAAATTACATAGCACACATTTATCAACTAGCTGAGAAACAGACATAAGTACCACTGGATAATATAGCACCATACACTAGCACTAACTCAACATTTTAATGCAGAGACAAAATTACCCATTTCCATTCTACAGGATGTCCCTACGATTACAAAGTATGAATAACGTCACGAAACAAGTCCAAAGAATAACAATACGTAAATTATCATTTCACTATTTTACCATACTACTTTCTAGTACAAATATGTGGAGGTTTAATACCATAGATATAAACTCTTACTATTGATGCGAAATATGGATAATTTACATGGAATATAACATGAATAGGACAATAACAGTTCTTATACAAATTATAAACTAAATTACACGGAATGTGAAAAAAATAACATCATACACAATAATTACCTATATTTAAACATATAATATAAACAAAGGTAACGGTAATTATTTTATGAATTCCTTGTCCATGTAATGTCACAAGATTGTTGTCAAATTGTGATGTCATGTTGTACAAAAATAAATCAAACGATTATTGCGAAATTATTTTCTGAATATCAATGGAACTATTGCAGGTAGAACATCAAACAGAAAAACCTTCATGAAAATATATGTCACCTAACCATAGAAAATGCAACTGCAAACTTACCGATAAAGTTAACAAATTATTGCTTTCTAAATCATTTATAAACTTATGATACGAATACATTTACTTTCCATTTGCCCATAGTTTTTTTTACTACATACAGAGACCCAGTTCAAAACAATACTGACAAATCTTTTCAAGATTTATATAAGGTATTTACACAGCTAAATAAAAAGACTTCTGGATTTGAAATGCAAATTTCTAGTCAAATTCAATAAAACATTTAAAAATTGTTCAACATTTACAAAGCGACCGTTCTATTATTTCTCAGGATAAGAACAAAATAAATAATAAGACATTCACATAAACGTTAAATCAGTAACAAAGTTTCCAAAATAAGACGATCCACGATTTAAGCATAATTACAACAACTTGGATACAGAAACTACAAAGACTATAACATTACCTACCAGGACAAATACCAGCACAGAAAACCTCAAACCACTTCTATACCAGAACTAGAAACAAGACACTGTGTTCGATAAACACAAATGCCCCCGGTTAGTGCTGGACAGCCCATTTGAATTATTCTCTGCCCATTTGATTTAAGTCCACATTAGTTTAAGGTCAAAGTATGGTTGGGTGATATGGGTAGATTGGGAATGGTCATAAGTAAATATCCAAGTGTTGTAGTAAGTGGTGTTGGTGCTAGACAAAATGGTACAATCTAGTTAACCAAGAAATGGCACTTTTGAATCATTACAAGTCCAAATAAGGTCAAGGTCAAAGTGAGGTTGGGTGATATGGGTGGATTGGGGATGGTCGTAAGCAATAACTGTGTAAGTATCCAAGTGTTGTAGCAGCGGTGCTGGTGTAGACGAAACGGTAAAATCTTAATGTACTTAACCTTGTCACGGACAGGACAATCACAATATGCCTCCCGTATCCAGGGGCATGAAAACAGTTAACATTTAGCACCTCGAAAAAATATCTCCCAGAATACAGACAAATTTGTTACAACTTGGATACCAATACTACAAGGACTATACACATTCAATAAATTCTGGTATAACATATACCAGGACTGACAAAAATTCCAGAATAAATGTTGTGAGATGATGTTGGACGAATTCTTCATAATTTCTCTTCTATAAGCTTCTCATGAAGAGCGTGTAGACCCTTAAAATACTTGACGGTTTTCACTTTCAGCTCCATGGTTGCGTCCTCGTCGCACACGAAGATGGTGTGCTTGTGCATCTGGAAGGCACTGACCGTGAACATGTGACTTACCCCACCCTCTATAGCCTTATGCAGGGCGTAGGCTTTGTGAGCGCCAGTAATCAGGATCATTACCTGTACAGAACATAAAACATGCTCTACAGCATGACAGTCTTGTCGAAATTTTTTCTAAAGGGGCAGTTTCATAGTTTCTGAAAAAATCTTCAAGAAAAATTGCTACCTGGTAGACATACCCTAGTAAGTTTTTACACAAAAAGGCACAATAAATAACATAATAATTATGTTTGGCAACCAAAACGTCATAACAGACAAAATGTTTTGATAGATTCTACAAATTTTCTTTTTTTCAATTTCCATTTTAGAGAAATATTTTTATAACCCCAAACTGTAAAACTATCCCTTAAATGCCCAATTTAAACAGGGGGATTGAAAAGCTTACTTGAAATGTAATGTAACCTGGATTTCCAGGTATTTGTGTTTTAAATAGCAAAACGTTTAAGCTTGTCTAGTGTTTAATGATTTGAGGTTTTCATAAATTCTGTGAGGGTCAAAAACTGAAAAATGAAGAAGTGTGATCTGCAATACATTCCCTGTAAATAAATGATAAATTATCCAAATGAAGTTCAAACTATGAACAGTTCTATAGAAAGTTTTAAATGTTGAACACTAACAAATATTGACCAAGGTTTGCAGCTGTGGTGAAAACAATACATTTATTTTTTAATAAGATAAAAACGATTGAGAATTACAAATACCTCTTTCGCATCCATGACCGTTGCTACTCCAACTGTAAGGGCCCTCGTTGGCACTTGTGCTATATCGCCTCCAAAAAACCTGGCATTTGCGATAATGGTTTCCTGGGCCAGGGTTTTTAACCGAGTTCTAGACACCAAACTCGAGCCTGGCTCGTTGAAGGCTATATGACCATCAGGACCAATACCTACAACAGAGATACCAGCATTTAAAATATGGTGAAACTGGACACATGATCGGTGAAAAGACATGGTACAAGGCAAATAATATACTGGAAATGAAGTTGAGCTGTTGACCGAAATTATTAGATAAAATAAGGTACAATGAAATAGTGTAAAACAAATTAACCTGCTGTTTTAAAAACTGTAAAAATGTATGTTTCTACCATTCAAAAACTGAATTAATGTTTTTGTGTGCGTGCATAGTGTTTTAAAAGTGTTTTTTGTTGAAAATCAATAATTACCCAGGGCATATTTATGCTGGTATATTTTCGTTCAAAGTTAAGGTAATAAAAAGCCCAGACAATGAAATATTAGACATCATTAAATAATTTAGATTTATAATATTTTTCAGTCAATCAGGGCCCATATTCACCAACCAATTATTACGACTTAAGAAGATAGATTATTCTTAAAACTGAACTGTTTTAAAAAGGCCATTAATTTCAATCTTACTTATTATTCAATATCTCTAATTACAGCTTTCTTTATTTAGAATGATTTGTTAATGACATAAGCGGCATTGGTACTAACATATTTGCAAAAACACAAGGGTTTTTCTTGTGTCTAAGTCTATTCTTTATCCTTAAGTCTAAGAATAGGTTGATAAATACGTGCCCAGAACAACACAGGCTATTTCATTTATAACAGCACAATAACATAGCACATACCCCCTAGAAAAAGCTGTATGCCACCAGCATCGACAATCTTCTGTTCATACTCTTCGCACTCCTTCTCCAGGTTCGGTGCATTGCCGTCGAGCAGGTGGGCGTTCTCGGGCTCGATATCGATGTGCTTGAACAGGTTGTTCCACATGAACGAGTGGTAGCTCTCTGGGTGGTCTCTCGGAATGTCTGTCAAGTATCATATTGTGTTTAGTAGGGTACTGAATTATTCAAACTGAAGTCGATCTCTGAAGTCTCCAGGAATGTCTTTGAAGTAATGTATTATATATATGTTTTTGTTATTAGAATTAAGTGATAAACTAAAAATATTGGTAGGTATTCTAAAATATTGGTACAAACATGTTAATTTGGCAATCCCCTGGTTTAATGAGCTTCAAGTTTTTTGTTCATTATTTGCTTCATATTTGCTTTTTTCTGTCGTACAATACAAGTACATTCCATAACTCCATAGTTTGTACATGCTTAATAGAGCTTCAATTTGAAAGGCTAAAGAATACACTGAGGAAAAAATCATGTATAGGCCTTATTAAACATGTTTCTTATTTGCCCTCTCATTTTCAATAGATATTCAGCTATAAATTGATTTTTCTAAACACTACAAATTACACAACACATAATACAGATACAGGACTTCGAGTGTCGAGATACTGCCTTTTTAAGGGGACAGAAAGAATCATCATACCACAGTATTCGTCCATGTTAAACGTTTTCACATATTTGAAAGACAGTTTCCCTGCTTTGTGAAACTCAATCAGTTTCTTGTAAGTTCCCATGGGGGTGCTCCCTGAAAAACAGTGTAAACGAAGTAATCAGTAAAAAACATGTCTACTTTACATTTTATTACATTATTATATAATAATGTAGTATGGAAATTGCCCTTTTTTTTACACGATGTAATACAATGTCATTTCACCTATATGTTGCAATACTTTCATTACATGCTTATGGTACAATAATATAAATGAAGCACATGCTTTCAGGGATTACAAACTACGAAATTAAGTACAGGTTTTAAGTGTTTGCTCATTGAAAATCGCATAACTTTACATGAATGAACAGTACTGTTATTTATTTATTGAGATTGATGAAAGCATAATGCTTGACATTTTTTATCATACCGTTATATATTCCACAACATGACCTCTGCTGATTTATTTTGCTTACTCGCAGTGGTATTGCATGCTAGACATAGAGTCTGTCATTTCAAGTTGTGATCAGCATCAGGAGATCATGGGTTTAATACCAACTCAGGGAGCATTTAACTGATCTTTTTTAAAGACATCAAGTACCGATTGTATTCAAGTGACAGACTCGCAATATGTCAAAAAAGTCTCAATCAGGCTTTTGCCACAATTTAGCTAAATTAAATAGGTTTAAACCATTAAATTTACATTATCTACACACCAGTTGGCAGTCCCAGAGTGAAGTATTGGTCTGGTCCAGGGTTGAAATCCAGGATTTTCCTCTTGATATACTTGGCTGCCCATATGCTCACATCATTGGCCGTGTTCTCAATTATAAGCCTCATCTAAAATGTACAATAAAGACTTGACTCGCAGATGTAAAATGGATATGGCGTCTGCCTTGCAATCTATAGGTCTTCAGTTCGATTTCATTCAAGGAGCGTTCAAATTATCTTTCTCAAAAGACACCAAGTACTGGTTCTACCCAGGAAACAGACTCGCGAGTGTTTCAATAAGCCTCAGGCTTTAGACACAATTTTGAGCTGAAATAAATAGATTAAAACGAATGCAGACTTAGAAATGTTATGTAGTTTAAAAAATAACATTGATCATACATTGTATTTACCGCTTAAGGCCAGAAAAATTTATTTTGTGTTTTGGGCAACCCGACCCTAGCGACCCCCCCCCTTGTCAGATTTTTTTTTTTTAACACAAATGTGTCTTTAAAAAAAGTATTAAAAAAACCCTCAATCCCCACCCTACCCAACTTTTTAGAGACCGTTCCACGAAACACACAATTTATTTTTTTTGCCTAATTGCATGTACAAAACATATAATTTCCTTGTTCTCAGCTGTTGTTTGGTGACCTACTAGTTAAAGTTTAGCTACATTAGCATATAGTACTTGCCTTTTGTGAGAGACGCTACACCAGGCTAATGACTTGATAAGTGTTTATCTTAGTCCACTGACCTGGTCTTATTTTAAATCTAGTTACCAGTGTACGTTATAATGCAGTACAGCACGTTAATCATTGTACCCGTAATTGTAAGAAAATAGAAGGCACAAACTTTAATTTATACACAAAAGCACTGTTTTAGAGTTTGGTTTTGAGCAAGAAAGAGAATGGCACAACATGAATTAAAGATGTTGAATCTAGTTTACACTGGTCGACCCTACAGTAACCATAAATTACAATTATCAAATGGCCTATTCGACATAAACTATATGTTCATATTATTTGGCATAAATATTCATAACTTATGAATTAATGTTTACCTTTCTCACCACTGAAGGTATGAACACAAAAACAAACTATACACGTGCAATGAGCTCAGCTGTTTCTCAACAACAAGTTTTACGACATTAACATGTTTGTCGTAAACATTGGTCGTATTTATAGGTCTATACTCATTTACGTTAGCAATGGCGAACGTGGGAGCAAAAATATTGTCATATTCTAGAAAATTCATATCATTTGCTCAATTAAGACGATGCCATTTAACACAAGTTATTTCTGGTGAAAGTAAATCAACAGTTAAATTGAATAACACTGTAAAACTTTCAACAAACCGCTTGGTTTCGGAAATAAACAGTAATCGCCGGAAAATTTTGACAGCAGCTGGTTTCGCCACTTTCGGTTTCAGTTCATGCCTGCATTATGGTGGGACAGTATTAGTAGCAGGGAGAAGTGACGATAATGGTATATGTGCATTTTTGGTTATTATCAATTGATTTTGCAATGATTTATAATAATTCTATGGTGTTTTAATGGGTATTTAGCCTTTTACAATCACCACATGGTTCTTTGCGTTTGACTTTGACTATTGCATCAGACAAGTCACTTCAAGTGATTATGCCAGTTGAAAGTTTTAATCTGTTACTAACTGAGCCATTTAAGTTGACATTATGATGTTTCACGACTTAAATTTGTATGCAAACATATTATTCACAGTTGTTTAACCTGATTTCTTTTATAAATTGGTTTACAAGTAGCTTAAAAAGAGATAAATAAATAAATTAATAAATAATACGTAGATTAGGGTAACTCGCCCTTAAGTCGATTTTGCCCGAGAGTCTAACATTTTTTCCTTTGTATTTTGTAATGTTGGGTGTAATTTGACATGCATTAAGACATTTTAATGAAATTTTATCCTTTTTACTCAAAGTTAAAATATCAGTTTAAATATGATGTCATCCGAAATTTTCTCACGATGAAATTGTACCTGCAGTGCTATTTATAAGTCAGTGTAGAGAGAAATGTAGAATGTTCAACCACAATTTACCTCGATACCATTAGCATTTCGGCCAGATGCATTTTACGGCATTCACTAAGGACTAAATATTAAAAACATCAGTGCTTCGTTCTATTTCATAGATTTCTCAATTAAATCTGTGTAACAGGTCAATTAGCGCTTGAGACAAACGCAGTTCGCCCATATGACAAACAGGGGTTTAACTCTTGGCATATGCATACTTGATGGGAATTAACCACATATCTATGTCATTTATCATGATTCGATCTGTAAAGAATCACCTAGTTCACTAACAACGAGCAGCACAAAATATTCCATATTTTCTATTAATGTGTTTTTCTGTGTCCCGACCAGTGCTAAATATAGTAATGTTGTTGCAATGTTCGAACAAACACTAGAAGTGCCCATGTAATTCATCGTCTTTTTAAACACTTATTTATGTCAGCATTTCGACAAAGTAATTATTTGTAAGTTCTCCAAATGTGATTGTATGAATTTTATTGTGTATAGGCAATGAATAATCCAATTAATGTTATGGACAAACTTGTGTTTGTCTTAAGGGCGAATGTGTTTGACTCAAAGGCAAAATTAGTGGGTATTGTTAGTCAACTATTATTCAAAGCGAATAATCGGGGAACCAAACAGTTTGTCTAAAAACAGTGTCATTAGATGTGGTGCGTATGGCCTGCACCAGCTGAGTCCGAGATTTGAAAAATCAGCATTGAATGGAAAAGATATAGCGTTGACCCGCTCGACTTAAGGGCGAGTTACCCTAAATGATAGTTACAATTGTTGTTTCAAAAATGTAAAACAAAACAATAACAATAAAATACTAAAATATGACATTACAAGCTAATAGGAATTCTTTTTTAATGAAATTATACTAAGAAATCCATAAGATTGCCCCATCATGATTTTGATATGTAATCAATATAGTATAGTATGAAAGAATACAACACCCATGAATAGGGTCAACCAGTAAATAAGCAATTTGTTCATATTGAATTAACAAAGAATCAGTTAAAAATATTTTGCAACATGATTTCTTTTTCATAAATAAGTACATTTGGCTTATGTTTTCAGGGGGTTCTTTGCTGATTGCAGTAAGGAGAGGCGATTTATATAGTATTGGAAGGTAAAAAGAGAGCTATAACATTCATTTATGATAAAGTAATTTAGGCTGGTACTAGGTGCATTTCTTACCCTATTTATAATTGAGTTTATTTATATGCTCAATCAGCTATCAAGTTGATGTGTTTGGTCAATTACACTTAGGCGTAAAAAAAAATATGTTTGTTTCAGGTAACCCGACCAACCTTAAAAAAATGCCCCGACCCTAGAACATTTTATTGGGTTTGTCAGATTGATTTTTGTTTTATTTACCTCTTTCAATAATTAAATGTGTTTTGGACAAATAAGTGTTTTGGTTTGATAGTATCCACTTATAAACAATGTTTAAGGATATTACTGATGTGTTTTGAATATTGATTCAGTTTAAGAATCTTCAAGTTGACCATTTACCAAAAAAAAAAAAAAATCCCAACCTACCTACCCTATTTTTTGGGGGCATGTTACCTGAAACATATTTTATGTTACGCCTTAGTATTTTTTTTTTTTTCAGACTGCCCAGTAGCTGGATGTAAACTGTCATTTGACGTGTAACAGTATTATTATTCTTGAATATAAAAAAAATTGTTATGTGAAAATATTTACGTTTTTTTCATCCAGTTTAAACTACCACAATGAACATACCCAATAAGCACAAACCAGTTTAATGCATTTTGCTTCAGTTGTTTGGTGTGGTCTCATCAGAGACATCTGTTGTGTTTTCTACTGACTAAAAGATTGTGTCTGTTCCAGTCTGATCAAAAGCGGAGTTGATGTAAATGTGCGACATGAGTTTGGCTGGACTGCTCTACATGTGGCTGCAATTAATGGAAACATTCAGTAAGTCTGTCTTTCTTCATCATAATGAGGTGTTTAGCTCACCTGAGCACAACATGCTCATGGTGAGCTTTTGTTATTGCCGTTTGTGCGTCGTGCGTCGTCAACATTTACCTTGTGAACACTCTAGAGGCCACATTTATTGGTCAATCTTCATGAAACTTGGTCAGAACATTGTCCCGATGATATCTCGGCCGAGTTCGAAACTGGGTCATGTGGGGTCAAAAACTAGGTCACTTGGTCAAATTGAAGAAAAAGCCTGTGAACACTCTAGAAGTCACATTTTTTGCCCAATTGTCATGTAATTTGCTCAGAACATTTCTTCTAATTATATCTTGGCCGAGTTCGAAAATAGTTCCGCTCGATTGAAAAACATGGCCACCAGGGGGCGGGGCAGTTTTCCTTATATGTCTGTAGAAAAAACTTGTGAACACTCTAGAAGTCACATTTTTTTGCCTAATCAACATGAAACTTGCTCAGAAAATTTGTTCTTATGAAATGTCAGCCGAGTTCGAAAATGGTTCCGGTCCGTTGAAAAACATAGGCGCCAGGGGGGGTAGTTTTCCTTATACAGTACGTGCCACGTGAAACCTGCAGAATTCGCCCTGTCGTGATGAGCCTTCGATAAATATTCGCGAAGTGACGTCACTAAAGTTCGCGATGATTCGCATATATAGTGGGCGGCCCCAGCGCGAGATTTCTCGACGAATATGTTGCGAAATTTCGTCGCGATTTGCGGCGCTTTTACAGGTATATGTGTTTCCGCTCTTTAAAAATTAAGAGTTGTGCAGTTTTTACGGTCTTATATCAACATTATACATTCTACATTGTGTGTCGCACAGTGTATGTTAAATGTAGATATATTAATTTTGTATCGTTCATATTACGGTTAATTAATAAATAATTATATAATATAGCCCTATTATTTGACAAAGAAACCAGTGAAAAAGCATATAAAAGTTACGATGACTTTATATAATGTGTATATACGTTTAAATTTACATTTACAATTCGGACAATAATCATTAAAATCATTAAAATCAACTTAAAATAATAAATAACTGATTGTTCTTTTGTTCACTACAAATAATCACCCCTTTTACATATAGGTCACATTCCACTAATTTGCTTAATTTGAATTTGATGTCACATATAATAATATTAACTGATGTCCATTTAAATGATTTATTAGTTAATCGTTAATTAATTGTTTCGATTGTTATGTGAATGTGTATACGGGGTTCTTGTGATGATTATAAAAACGCATTATTATCTTATTCTTCATGGGCGCGATTATTTCAACATTCCTTCTTTTCCATTCAGATTATTTGTTTACATGTGCATATATGTCATTCTCACCCGTGCACCAGCATATTCAATTTTATCGTATTTATAATCATCATGAAGATGCAGATCACCGACGTTTTGACACGATATTTTATAATAAAATCATGTACTTGAGTTGTATTGAAGGTGGTTATATACACGAAGGGTCTATAATTATTTGTAACGTATGGTTTCATTGTAACATATATTTATAAAATTTACTGATTGTTTACTCATCGGTAAACAAAAGAAATGTAAATACAAATGTATATAAAACAAAAACCATCACAACGGTTATTGTAGCCTCTTCTAAAATTGGTGTTTGCTAAAGCAAACATAATTTTTTCTGCAGACTACCGGTTCCCGATAAGGGGTGGGGGTGAGTGCGTGTTGACCATAGCTACCTTTCAGTGTTTTCACATGTTGTGTTTACAGGCTGCCAATGTGTTAACTGACGTGTCAATATAGCCAACAAACTGATGGTGGCATCTTAATTGTTTTTATTCATGTTTATGTATTTTGGGATTTATCTTCTTTTTTTTTCTAATAGTCATTTAAAATTCCAGTTCACATCCCGAATGATAATGAAGCTACATATAGCCTACATAAGATAGAAGTACATAGGCTGATGATAGCAATAGTTTATTGAGTCTTTATATCATAATACTACTAGATTTTTTAAATGGCAACAAATAACCAGTTCTCCGATTATTAAGGCGGTTAAGTGTTAATACATTGAATATTCGAATATTCGCAATCACATCTGCAACAAATGTCGCATCTTAATTTGAATGATTTTGTAGATAATATAATTCAAAGGAATACATTCAAATATCAATTCCACAAAGTTTTCTAACACAAATTATTTATTCACCGCTAAGTGAAAATATTGTGTACAGGTGTGCATTTTACTAATTAATGTCTCGCCACGATTCGTGGTGGGAAAAAATTATTCGCCACGATAGTTCGCGAACAAGTGTGATTTTTGGTCGCTAGAATTAGCGAAATATCGTGACATCGCGAACGAGCGATCTGCGCTTCGCGATCAAATCGGCTCGTCGCATTTCGCGAACTTTGAGGGGTTCACGTGGCAAGTAATGTATGGCTACAGCAAAAATTTGTGAACAGAGCTCCAGATAATGTGCGTAAATGCGTAAGTACGCATTTAAATTAACAAAAAAGACTTATATTTAAAATCTCTGCGTAAAGTTCCGCATTGAAGAAATGAAAATAAGAATTTGAAATAAGTGAACGCGCGTAACAGTGTCGGAAACTCACGAGTACTGAATCGTCTAGGCGCTCAATACAACATATATAGCAAAAGTCACTAAGATTCATGAATTACTTACTGTAAGCGCTTTCTATTTGGAATGAGAGCCCAAATTCAAAACGGGCGATAGTCTAGATGGTTATAAACATCATTTGTTCGATGTTCGATGGCTGTTTAATGAAATACGTTTTATTTAGTGATGGGCTGATTAATCATTTCGTCAAATAATCATGACGAACAGAGCCATGACGTGACCATGGCGATGGGAAAATTAATCAACGAAATGTGTACATGTCACTGGTACTATTTGTTATGTATTATGTAGTCAAACAAATTGTGTTTTGTAGTTCCAAACTGCTAAATATACCGGTATTATAAATAAAATATATTGTACATCCAATGCACTATACATGTACAATGCTATTAACCATTTCTTCATAGGTTGTCACTGTGTCCATTGAAGGATTTTTATAAATGTATAATTATGCATTTTAGCTCAGACTGGTATTATTATTGATCATTTATGTAATATAAATTGTGCAAGTAAATGCTTGCCTATGGTTTTAAAATCGTAAAATATGTATTCTTCTCATATTTACATGCACTTCCTTATAAAGAACTTGTACTTAGTTTAGTGTCGAGATGTTATGTCTTTTACATTACATGTATAACCGACAAATCACTACAATGTCAAGGGGGAGGGGTGCTGGGCTTTTTACACTACATATTCTCTATAAAGTGCTTTTGTAGATATATGTACAGGCCTTTCCCCAGGTGCTATAAGCGCAGCGGTGCCGCTGTGCCTTAATTTTGAAATCCTTGTCGCCGCAGCGCTTGATTTTTCGATCTTGGTTAATCCGCGCTTGAAAATTTTACAAGCGCTTGCAAAATCTGACCCGACTGTCGTCTGCTTTCTAACTAACGACCAATCAAATTACGCCTTCAGCTGTTTGTGTATCGGTGTCTACACAAGACACGCGTGAGATTATCAGGTTGTGTATAGGGTACAAATAGGGCTTTTATCGGCTCATTATGGATGATTATGATCGGTACGTGTGATGTAAGTACAATTAAGGGTAGGTATTGTCTGTTTTCGATTTTAATTTATTGACGACTTATAAAGCGGTGTTTAAAAGTACAGGCAAAGAACAGTAATATTGACTGTTTGTTTTAACGGTTTGTTTTAACTTATGGATATTGCTAATTGGCAGTTATAGTTTATATTAATTGCAATTATAGCTGAAATTTAATTGACACCCCAAAACCTACATGTTTTCACACCCATTTTCACAACTAATACCTATTGAAGCACACATAATTTTCGTCTTAATAACCAAACTTGCATTTTTAAAATACGGACGTAAATTATTTGAAATAAATTCTGCTTTAGTTAATTTGTGCGTGAACATTTTCTTAGACAAGTTAGTGCCTGTGTCTGTGAAATCCTCCATAGCTAACTATTAAGTTAGGACTGTTAGTGAATGTGAAAGTCAAAGTGTTACTGTTAGTGACAATGTAACATTACAGGCCCACCTCTAGACGAAGTGAACTTCAGTTAGATGGTGGAAACTTGGCATTAACAGAAACCGAGAAAAACGGGAATTTAGAATGTTTTGTTGGACATTGATATTTTTGTAATAACATGTACTTTTTTTCAGGATACATTTCTCCTGCAACTGGAGCTGTTGTTTCGTTGAATAATTTTATAATATGTTTATTTATTATTGCTGATATTTTTGTGATAACATGCTTCTTTTTTTTCAGAATACTTTTCTCTTGCCACTGGTGTTGTTGTGTAATTACATAATTTTATATTTTTATTTATGATTGCTGATATTTTTGTCATAAAATGCTACTTTTTTTCAGGATACATTTCTCTTGCCACGGGTGTTGTTGTGTGTCTTTAATAAATTTTATAAAATGTGTAGTTAAGTTTATGATTATGTTATATTATTAAGTAATAAAAGAGAAAAAAAGCTATTCTAGACTGTTTCTTTTTTTGCTTTTGTTAACTCTTAAGTACTGTAGATTTTGATTTAGTACACTTAAAAAGTAAAAAAAATCGAACGTGGAATGGGGTCACCACCCTCCCACACCCGTCACTCTTTGCCCCTGTGCCTTAGCAAGATCCTGGGGAAAGGCCTGATGTAATATTAATAAATGATTAACCTTTGTAGTCTAATTAAGTCAAGCAATTAATATTTCATTATTACTTTTTTGTTTTAACAACAGCAAATCTGCAAATTCAATCCATTTTTGTTTAAACTAAAACCAAGTATAACAAAATAAATTAGTAAAAACATGATTGGGTGAAATATTTCTGTTGAACAATAAAAATCCACATATTTAGTCATGATTATTTGATTAATCAGTCACTTTTGGCTCTGATTAATCAACAAATATTTTTAGGACTGATTCTGATCACTAGTTTTATTATCGTAGTAGTACATTACTTTTAAAACGTACATGTATCAAGAGAAAGATAGTTTAATAAAACGACAAAATGAAAGTTGTATAAGGTTGTTAAATCACACTTTGACCACGACCGTCTGACCATTTTATTCTGAGCCTAAATGATGTGGACCTTTCTTCTGGAAGCGTGATTGGCTTAAAAAGCCAGTTAGTGGCAATGAATTGATAAATCATTGTTTAAGAATTCAGTTTTAAATTAGGGAGTAAAATAAGAATTGCCCTAAAAAGTTATCAGGAGCTCTGCTTGTGAACACTCTAGAAGTCACATTTTTTGCCCAATCATCCTGAAACTTGCTCAGAACCTTTCTTCTGATATTATCTCGGGTGAGTTAAAAAATGGTTCCGGTCCGGTGAAAAACATGGCCGCCAGGGGGGTTTGGTCAGTTTTCCTTATATGGCTATAGGAAAAGCGTGTGAACACTCTAGAAGTCACATTTTTTGTCAAATCTTCATGGAACTTGGTCAGATCATTTGTCCCAATGATATCTCGGCCCAGTTTGAATCTGGGTCATGTGGGGTCAAAAACTAGGTCACTAGGTCAAATTGAAGAAAAAGCTTGTTAACACTCTAGAAGTCGCATTTTTTGCCCAATCTTCATGAAACCTGGTCAGAAGATTTGTCTTAATGATCTCTCAGCTTATTTCGAATCTGGGTCATGTGGGGTGAAAAACTAGGTCACAAGGTCAAATTGAAGAAAAAGCTTGTTATCACTCTCAAAGTCACATTTTTTGCCCAATCGTCATGAAACTTGGTCAGAACATTTGTCCCAATAATATCTTGACCGAGTTTGAATCTGGGTCATGTGGGGTCAAAAACTAGGTCACTAGGTCAAATTTAAGAAAAAGCTTGTTAAAACTCTAGAAGTCACATTTTTGCCAAATCTTCATGAAACTTGGTCAGAACATTTGTCCCAATGATATCTCGGCCGAGTTAGAATCTGGGTCATTTTGGGTCAAACACTAGGTCACTAGGTCAAATTGAAGAAAAAGCTTGATAACACTCTAGAAGTAACATTTTTAGCTATTGAGATCGCCTTTTGTCCGTTATCCGTCGTGCGTCGTCAACATTTTACCTTGTGAACACTCTAGAGGCCACATTTATTGGCCAATCTTCATGAAACTTGGTGAGAACATTTTTCCCAAATGATATCTCGGCCGAGTTCGAAACTGGGTCATGTGGGGTCTAAAACTAGGTCACTAGGTCAAATTGAAGAAAAACCTTGTGAACACTCTATAAGGATGAGTTGGAAAATGGTTCCGGTCAGTTGAAAAACATGGCCCCCAGGGGGTGGGGCAATTTTCCTTATATGGCTATATTGAAAACTTGAAAAAGCTCGTGAACACTCTATAGGCCACATTTACTGTCCAATCTTCATGAAACTTGCCCAGAACATTTGTTCTCATGATATCTCGGATAAATTTGAAAGTGGGTCATGTGGTATCAAAAACTAGGTCACTAGGTCAAATTGAATAAAAAGCTTGTGAACACTTGGTCATATTTTTTACCTAATCTTCTTGAAATTCGCTCAGAACATTTGTGTCAGTAATATCTCGGTTGAGTTCGAAACTGGGTCACGTGGGGTCAAAAAATAGGTCACCAGGCCATATTGAAGAAAAAGCTTGTGAACACTCTAGAGGCCACATTTATAGCCCAATCATCAAGAAACTTTGTCCAAATGATATCTGAGACACATTTGAAACCAGGTGACATTGGGTCAAAAGCTAGGTAACCAGGCCAAATTGAACACTAGAGGCCACATTTTTTTGCCGAATCTTCATGAAACTTGCTCAGAACAGTAGTTCCTTAGCCCCTCAGGTGAGCGACCTAGGGCCTTATGGCCCTCTTGTTTATTAAACTAAGAAGGAAACAAGAAGGACTGAAGATAACTTCCAAATAATGAGGAATTCGGTTTAATGGTAATCAAAATAATGTTGATCCACTCTAGTACATTTTCATAACTTTATGTCATTATTTATTAAAATCAGATCTTAGATCTCTTTGACTGTTGTAAACGTCAGAAAGTAGATGCATTCTATTTCACAACTTGTCTTAAAACTGTCTCCACATTCAGAGCTGTGAAGCTCCTCTTGGAGGCTGGAGCGGACGCAAACATTGAGGATGAGTTCAGTCACATACGGCAGGTGGCCAGAGAGAAAAACATACATCCCATACACGGTAAATGCATGCATGTCATAACAGTTTTTTCTAAACAGTGCAACAATTGTTCTTCATGTGATAGTGTTCTGCATGTCAAGCAAATGTTAACATTAGTATTTATGAGTATTCAAATTTGGTTATACGTGTAAAAGTATAGTTTCATGGTGCGTTGCTATTATGCTCTACATAATTAGTCTGTCTGAACAAATGAAAATGCTCACACTGGATACTGTACCCATACATGATGAAACAAATTACCATCATGTCCTACCAGTAACTTTTCTGTCTGAAAAAAGTCCTCACTAACTGTAGTGTACTCAAGAAATTTGAAGACTCCTGAATCTAACTGTTTAGCAAGTCAAAACTAGATAAATTAAACATTGTCGTAAGTTTGTACATGGCTTTTTTTATATTTCTTAATCTCTTGCTAGCTGTAATACACATTTATTATCATGAAAATTTTGATCGTTGTGAATTAAACAAGATTTATAACAGGCAATTTGTAAATAAATGTATTTCATGACATTTCAATTTAAAGGCATGTTATTCATATTTTAGTTCAGAGTGTCCGTGAAGAGGAGTTTAGTGATCAGTTGAATGTCAATGCCAACTGCAGAGGCTGCACACCACTACATTACGCAGCTTTGATCGACAATGAACAAATCGTGAAAATGCTTTTGGATGCAGGTAGTGTATGAAAAACTATAAACCTCAATTGGTATATAAATAATTGTTTTCCGGCTACCTGAAATTTGCTTAAATATACTTATTCAGGTGTCTGTAAAAACATAGGAGAATTTCCTGTCATATATATTTAAGACATATCTCATTTAAATAACTATATCATTATGACATAAAGTCAGATATTCTGCAGTATCTGTGCCTTCATTAATATAAGAATTCTCACGGAACTACAGTCATTTGATCGTCCTTTTTTTAGAGTGTGGATTTCATTCAACAAACTATTCGACAAATAATAATAATGAGGCTTGTCTTGGGAAACCTGGGCCTAATGCATCGGTGTAAAGTGTCACAGGCTAATCCTGGACGACACTACGCACACATCTATATCTGGGTATTAATAATCGTTGGAGGGAAATATATGAGGAGTGTCGTCGGAAAACCGGTCTTAATGCATGTGCGTAAAGTGTCATCCCGGATTAGCCATTGCAGTCTGCACAGGCTTATCTGGGCAGCACTTTCCACTTTTATGGTATTTTCTGTTTCAATGAAGTGTCTTCTAACCATAAATCCACTTTAGGGGGAAAGTGTCCTCCCGGATTTGCCTGTGCGGACTGCACAGGCTAATCCGGGTTGACACTTTACGCACATGCATTAAGTCCGGTTTTCCCACGGCGCGCCTCATATAATTTTCACACCTCTAGGTGCAAACCCTACTGCTGAGAATGCCAATGGACACAAGCCTGAGATGTATGCAAAATCTGCTTCCATAAAACAGCTTTTGAATGACCGAGAGAAAACCGTGAGTCACTTGCAAGGTGTAATTGAGAAATTCAAAAAGAAGTGTATTTTTTACTTAGGCCAATTTTGTGTGTGTTTTGGGCAACCCGGCCCTACCTAGCGAAAACCCCCAGACCCTAAAGTTTTTAACGACGGTTGTTTTCCATGCAATCCGTATTCGTCAGATTTTATATATTTTTTAATTTTTTTCTTTACTGAAATGTGTCTTTAGAAAAAAGTAAAAAAAAACAACCAAACTAAATCCCGACCCTACCTATCTTTTTTGAGACCATTGCCCAAAACACACAATTTTTTTGGCCTTACTTCATTTATGATAATTTTACTAAACCCATGTTTTGTGAGCACTTAAAATATTCCAAGCATACATTTATATTGTCAGCATACAGCTATTGACACACAGATTGAACCAGGGTTATGAAATTTGAGTCTGTTTGCATTGTATCTTCATGTATTGAACTCTGTGAACAAAAAAGTTTGTACAGTCAGTGAATTTGTAAATGAGGCGTGTCGTTGGAAAAATGGGCATGTGCCTAAAGTTTCAACTCAGATTAGCCTGTGCATACTGCACAGCCTAATCCAGGACAGCACTTTCCGCCTACAGTGGATTTAAGTTTAGAAGAGACTTCGTTGAAACAGATCATACCATAAAAGCGGAAAGTGCTGTCTCGGATTAGCCTGTGCAGACTACGCACATGCATTAAGCCGGGTTTTCCCACGACACGCCACAAATGTTCATTTTACAAGTTTACTGCTGGTGTGATTTAACAAAATGAAAGGCGAAGCTGTGTATGGTTGCAGTACAAAGCTGAACAAGAGAAGTTGGCAGCGGAGGAGAGACGTAGGTTCCCGCTTGAACAGCGACTGAAAGAGCACATTATTGGTCAGGAGGCGGCCATCAACGTAGTAGCTGCAGGTAGGTTGTGTGACTGCAGGTAGATTGTGTGACTGCAGGTAGGTTGTGTGACTGCTGGCTGTCAGAAATAATCAGTTAACATCTCTGCTTAGGCCGGATATATGTTTTAGATTTTTGAAAGATTTGGTCTTAATTGTTTAAAGTCCAGAATCTGCATTGAACATGAAATTAGTACAGCAGAAGTCAAATATTCTTCTTGGTACACATTCAATAAAACACCGTTCTTTATTGGTATAGTACTATGGACAATAAAAGGATTCAAAAAAGATTGAATGTTCTTCATTAGAATAGTATTATGGACAATGGAAGGATTTAACGATTTAATTGATATGAAAAAAATAATGCATAAAATATAAACCTATATTTGAAAAATGTAAAACAATAAACTTGCTTCAGTCATGTCCACAATTTTAATGAAAACATAAAACAGACAGGTTGTTTCATACAAGCCATCTTGGCTGTGCTCTGCACTCTCCAAGTGCCTTCTAGTTTTATCACTGTGTGTTGCTTTCAGCCATCAGACGTAAAGAGAATGGCTGGTACGATGAAGATCATCCTCTTGTGTTCCTGTTCATGGGCTCCTCTGGAATAGGTGGGACATTCTTGTAGACATCATTAACCTTGGGCACTGCTTGAAATAAATTGTTGTATAGAGGGTATATGTAGCTAATCCAGAATTTATGGGGGTAAATGTATGCTCAGTCCAAAATTTCTTTGGGTGGGGGGTAAATTTATGTTCAGTCCAAAATTTATGGAGGTGGGGGGGGGCAGGGTAAATGTATGTTCAGTCCAAAATTTATCGGGGGGTAACTGTATGTTTAGTCCAAAATTTATGTGTGCGTGTGTGTGTGTGTGGGGGGGTAAATGTATTTTCAGTCCAAAATGTATTGGAGTGGGGGGGGGTAAATGTATGTTCAGTCCAAAATATATGGGGTTGGGGGTAAATGTAGAATCAGTTCAAAATTTATGGGGGTGGGGGGTAAATGTATGTTGAATTGGAAAATGATTAACTTTAAAGTGCAAAATAAAACAATGGAGTAATCGTGAGTGATGTAGACATTTCATAAAAATATTAACAATATTTTAAATAAAGAATTCTACATATTCTAACAGTCGAATAACATTAATTTTGAAACTTCCTGCGTAAATGTACCCCTGGCTTTTATTTTCTGGGCAGAAAATTAAGTGCGCACATGCCTTATCTGCATATCTGCCTTGGGTAAAAACAGCAGTAAAGGATGGCCACTCTAAGATTCACGCATGAAGAGTTGATTAACTCAGGTTAAATTACAGTACATGCTGGTGGTCTCAGAGTGACTCTCGGCTACATTTAAACTGGTTTTATCCTTTCGAATTGATGCCATCTGGTGTTGGGCCAGAACTCTTTTAGAAATCATATAATTCATTGTTTTTTTTTTACATTTGAACTATATGCCTTGTCAGTACAAAGACAAGTAAAAATGTGATAAAAATACCGTTTGTTGAGTGAGACACTAGTCTTATTATCCGTTACTATAACATTTGGAAACCTAACTCTTAAATATGCAAAATTAACTTCTAGGTAAGCTTTATAATGAGGAGTGTGAGGGGAATATTGGGCTTAATGCATGTGTTGTCTCGGATTAGCCTGTGCAGTCCGCACAGACTAATCCAGGACTACACTTATCCGCCTACAGTTCATTAATGTTTAGAAGAGACTTCCATAAAACAGAAAATACCATAAAAGCTGAAAGTGTCGGCGGGGATTAGCCTGTGCAGACTGCACAGACTAATCCGGGACAGCACTTTTCCACATGCATTAAGCCCGATTTTCCCACGACACGCTTCATATTGTTCTATTATTCAGGTAAAACAGAGACAGCCAAGCAGATTGCTAGATACCTTCACAAAGACTTGAAAAAGGTACTAGTACTCACGCTATAAATTTACACTGTTGAAACAAATTTCATTCTCATAATCTTGCTTAAGCAAATTTTCAACTAAACTACAGTTTTGGTAGGTTTTGTATTCTTGTTTATGAGGTTTGTTTACATGGCATTTGCATTATTTCATACTTGAGGCATACATATATCTTCTGTAATTTCATACGGATTTAAGAAAGCATTGTATGGTAATTTCTGCAGTAAATAAGCCATTTTTAGCTTGACTTTTCTAAGAGTAGGTGAGCTTTCCTATTGCCCCGGCGTCTGAGGTGGCATTGCTTCTGCATCTGAATTTGGTTAAAGTTTGTATTCAGTAGTCGTGTAACTTCAAAACTACATAAGTTATTTACTTGAAACTTAGAATATACCTTTGTCATCCACTCCAGTGTCAGGGGCTACATTTCCTATAAACCTGTTTTGTATTGTGAAAGAGTTATGCCCTTTTTTCACATAGATTTTCACGTTAAAGTTTATACTCAAAACATTTGTGATTTCAAAACTACTGAAGTTATTCACTTGAAACTTTGAATATACCTTTGTTGTCAACTTCAGTATCAGGGGCAACCTCCCTATAATTCTGGTTTGCATTTTGACAGAGTTATGCCCCTTTTTATGCCCCCAATTTAGAGGGGAGGGGTCGCATATAGATTTGCCCTTGTCCGTCCGTCCTTCCGTCGGATTTTTGTGTTGCACATAACTCAAAAAGTATAACTGCTAGAGTGATGAAACTTTATATGTATATTCATAGGCATCGGAGCTTGTGCACCTGAGTATTTTGGTGCAGTTTTTTTCCGACATCAGCGGAGTTATGTCCCTTTTTTAACAAAAAATGACATTTTTGGACTTGTGTCATGCGTAACTCAAAAAGTATTGCTGCTAGAGTGATGAAACTTTATAAACATATTAATCAGCATGTGAACTGGAGCACCTGGGTAATTTGGTGCATTTTTGTTTCGACATTAGCATAGTGACAACCAGCAGAATGTGGGGGCATCCGTGTTCTGCGGACACATGTCTAGTTCACATAGATTTTCTGCTAAAAATTTATATTCAAAACTCTTATAACTTCATAGCTACACAAGTTATTAACTATATAAGGTTTTCACTTGAAACTTGAAATAATTTGATGAAATTATTCCCATAACTCAGTTTTGTATTTAAAAAAATTTATGCCCCTTTGTCTCCTTGAGTAAACCAGAAGTCCTTGAAGACCCCTATCCAAAATTGGTATGTTAATCAATTAAGAAATTATAAAATTAAAATGCTAAAACAACATTGCAGCTTGAAACCCATGTTTTGCTGGGATCTTTTATGCTTATTGGCTTGAACAAAGCTGTCTTAAAATGCTCAGTTTGTTAGTTATACAAACATTTTGATATAATAATTTCAGGGCTTCATAAGGCTGGACATGTCAGAATATCAAGAAAAACATGAAGTAAGTTGCAAAGTTACAAACAGTGGTGTCAATATAAAATGTATTTCTGAATTGTTTGAAAAATATGTATTTTAATTTCAATTCCAATAAATGTTTTCAGTATAACAATACATGTATGATGTGGATTGTGTGTACTGGTAATTTCAATTATATTTCTTGTTCAACATTGATTTAACGTTTTATGACATATATGCATATAATAAACCATGGTACCGGACAGCCTGGTAGAGGTGTTACCTACACTTATAACACAAGACTTGCACATTCTTTTGGGATTTACTGTAAAATCATTTTATTTCGCTGTGTCTAAATTTTTTTCACATGTTTTTCATTTTTATGAATATATTTTCTATTACTAATGAGAAAAGAAATTTAGGAATGGTCTTAAATTCGCGATCTGTTAGAACTGCGAACTATGCGAAAATAAGACCACAGCAAAATAAAATGATTTTACAGTATGTTGCAACCAAGTTCTATACATACCTTTCATAATCTCATGTTCTTTCAAATCACAGGTCCTTGCATATGCCATTATATCTTAAAAACTTCTCATGTTCACCAGGTAGCCAAATTCAGTGGTGCATGTAAAACCAGACAGCCACATTCTCTTGGGACAGCCTTTTCAACCAAAGTGCATTTCACCTCACTTACATTCGAATAACAGATACCCGTACCTTTCATTACAGTATGAAACACTCTTACAGGTGGCCAAGTTTATTGGTGCGCCATCGGGTTACATCAGGCATGACATTTGTCATCAAGTGTCCATTATGTACATAATATAATCATCTCTATTCCTGTCTAGTCCATGAAATAACAGACACCTGTATATTGCTTTAACATCTGAAAAACTCCACAGGTAGCAAAGTTCATCGGTGCTCCCCCAGGCTACATCGGCCATGACGAGGGTGGTCAGCTGACCAAGCTGCTCAAAGACAACCCGAAAGCGGTCGTGTTGTTCGATGAAATCGACAAGGCTCACACCGATGTCCTTACCATCATGCTGCAACTGTTCGATGAGGTATATGCATGTTGAAGTAGATCAAGTAATGATCTTTTTTCACTGATTTGGGTATGGGTCCGGTACCCATCAAACTGGGAAAAATGCTTCATGAAATCTTGCAAATTGGGAAAAATTAGGAACGTAATTTAATTAATGAAAACTAGTGTTATATTGGCTGAACTTGGTATTTTAATGGTGTTCATCCATAATCATACAAGTTATTACCATACTGACAACTTCGATTCACATTTTGTTTCTTCAGATTTGGGAATTTTTTCTTTCCTGTTGGGAAAAATAAACCATATTTGGCATTGGGAATGTGTCCTTTTCTCAGACCCTGTTAAATCAGAAAAAATCACTGTAATGGGCTCATCTGTGAAACAGCTGTGCTGTACTTTCTTTCTTTCAATGGAAGTTTTGTTGCATTTTGTATTCATTAAAAAGGTTTTCTTGCCTTGAGAAACTGTTCTAGTAAGTACAGCGTGTTCATTTTAGATATAAGCACCATATAAAGAGCGTCTTAGATGTAAATTTTGCATTTTTAGATTCAGGCCCCATTTCTATGAAAGTTTTCAATCTCAAACATACATGTAATCTCAACTTAAAACATTGACCAATGGGAATGATTGTTACATTTAAAATTTGATATCAATTAATGAATTTTTAAGATTTGAATGCAGAATATGTCACTGGGCTTTTAAGTCTGGAAAAATGTTATTTTTCATTCTGAAGGGCCGACTGACGGATGGCAAAGGGCAGACGATACACTGCAAGGATGCCATATTTATTATGACCTCAAACCTGGCTGCAGACGAAATCGGGGCCTATGGGTTGGAGCTAAGGAAGGAAGCGGAAAAAATCTCCAAGCAGAGAAGAGCTGGGAAATTAGGTAAAATAATGACAAAATTGTTATTAAGTCTTCTAACATGTTTTTCATTCACTTTATCATGTATTAAAATTGATTTAAGAGAGCATGTCCAATTTGAAAATGATAATGAGTACACTATAATATAAAGGTTCCATATGCTTTCTCTGGAAATGTCTAGCATGAGAGTGCATTTTTATGTAAATTATTTGCTTTAGGACAAAAGCAAAATTATTTACATAAACCAGTACTAGTATCTTGCAAAGCATGGGGAAGCAGTAACCAATCTAAAAAAAATAGTTTAACAGATTAAAGTGTAATAATTACACATTCAACAGACTTGCAACAGATTTAATATTGCTGCAGTATATTGCAACAGATATAATATTGCTGCAGTATATTGCAACAGATATAATATTGCTGCAGTATATTGCAACAGATATAATATTGCTGCAGTATATTGCAACAGATATAATATTGCTGCAGTATATTGCAACAGATATAATATTGCTGCAGTATATTGCAACAGATATAATATTGCTGCAGTATATTATTGCATGCGTGTTTAGAATTTGTCGCTGTTTGTATGTATTTATCAACATATCTCTGTCACAGATGAGCTCAGTAGTGAAGAAGCCATCACAGTCTCCCGGAGTTTTAAGGACCATGTCGTCAGACCAATTTTGAAGGTACAAACAATCTCTTACATCTTTTCTGAGTACATATTTAAATAATAAGATTATGATATGTTAAAGACCAATATTAAAATTATTGACATGTTAGTTTTATTACTAATAATTGTTAGCTCACCTGAGCACGAAGTGCTCGGTGAGCTATTGGTATAGGGGACCTCTCCGGCGTCGTCCGTCGTCTATCGTCCGTCGTCAAGGTGCCGTCAACAATTTGGACCGTTATCGTGATAAAGACTACATTTTTTATTCAATCTTGACTTAACTTGTACAGTTTGTGTAAGACCATAAAATCTCGGATGGGATTGTTATTGGGTCAGAGCACACCAGTAACACCAGAGTTATTGCCCCTTTTTCATGCAAAAAAAGTGCAAACGTGCCCTTTTCCAACGTATAGACTTTATTTTCCATCCAATCTTAACCAAACTTTCACAGTTTGTGTATGACCATCAGAGCTCAGCTGACATCAAAAATGGGCCAGATCGAGTTTCAAACACCAGAGTTATTGCCCTTTGTTTATTAAAAAATATACAAAAATGGATATTATTCAGGATAGAGAGAGACATTTTTCATCCAATCTTCACCAGTCTTGCACCGTTTGTCTATTACCATGAGATTACAGTTGAAGTCGAATATAAGCAAGATCTGACCAGAAACACCAGAGTTATTGCCCTTTGTTTGTGAAAAAAGTATGTAAAAATGGACATTATGCAGGATAGAGACTTCATTTTTTTATCCAATCTTTACCAATCTTGCACAGTTTGTATGTGACCATAAGATTAAAGGTGAAGTCGAATATAAGCAAGATTGGACTAGAAACACCAGAGTTATTGCTCTTTGTTTGTGAAAAAAATATGCAACAATGGACTTTATTCAGGATAGAGACTTCATTTTTCATCCAAACTTCACCAATCGTGTACAGTTTGTCTATGAACGTAAGACTTCAGGTGAAGTAGAATATAAGCATGATTGGGCCAGAAACACCAGAGTTATTGCCCCTTGTGTTTGAAAAAAACATCAACAAGTTATCAATGATTGGCTTGCACACACGATTTTTGATACAATGTTGACCAAACTTACACAGTTTGCGCATGACCATAAAAATTTATTGATAAAAATTTGATTTCCAACTTTGATGTCTTCAGAGCCTGCATTAACATCATTTATCATCATTGGAAAGAAAATTATCAAAGAAAAAGCAAAACTTTACCTTATAGCACAGCCATCGCAATTATCGCATTGCAACTAGTTTTCCAAAACTGTTTGCGAAAAAGACATCAAAATCTACTGTTTGTGCATTTTCCAGAATTGTCAATGATTTGAGAACCATTAGCAAAAAAACGCACATCCACTATCCAACTCATACTTTAGTTAGCCTGTTGCACTTACAGATGTTTTAAATCAAAATTGATCCTACCCTCACTGTGTATTGTTCAGATCATTTAATTTTCAAACCTGTCACAACAGTATGGTCTTCATCTGTACCAATTGTCAGGTGAGCGCTTTGGGCCATCATGGCCCAGTTTTTGCAAATAACTATTGGCATTGCCTTCATTTGGCCGTGGTTAAATAGTCAATATTAAAATTGAACAAAATGCATTGCTAATCACTTGAAAAGTGTTTCTATAAGTGGCATGTCTCAATTTGGCATTGATTTTCTGTGTTAAAGTCTTACCAGTCGAGACAGATCATAGTATGATATTGAAAATTCCTAGTAGACATCATATATAATCAGCGCTGACAAACTCACATTATCACATAATTTTGCATATTAATTTCAGAGACACTTTCGTAGAGATGAGTTTCTGGGCAGGATCAATGAGTTCGTGTATTTTCTGCCCTTCTCCAGATCAGAGCTCAGTAAATTGGTCATCAAAGAGTTGAAGTTCTGGGCACAAAGGGTAAACCTTCTTAATCTTTGTGTGCTGTAATGAATTGTGTGGTTTGTGCAAAATGGTTTTGTTTTAATTAAAATTAATTAAATTGATAATAGAGCCTGGGTTTTATATATGACTATCGTATAAAGTCTTACTTTTAAAAAAGGAAGAGTCACTTGTCTGATTTTGAATTAAAATGTTCCCGTCATTTTTTTATGCATGTAATTGCTATCTATAATGAAAGTTGTGACAAATATAAAGATACACCTCCAAATCGTGTTTATTTGTTGAAGTTCATGTCAGTAGTTTTTGACCTGTTTGTCCTGCCACTCATGTTGCCATTTATATTTCAGTAAAATCATTTTGCTATATACTACTTTAGGATTTTCATACCTTGGGTTAGCAAAAGAGACAATTGTTATTACAATTTCGGCTCTATATTTTCTTTTGCCCATGTTCAGGCTGAGAAGGCTCACAATATGCAGATCACGTGGGACCACAATGTGGTGGACGCGCTGGCTGATGGTTATGACGTTCATTATGGGGCAAGGTCCTTGAAATATGAGGTAAGCTGGTCATTAGGAGAGGTGCCTTTAAAACGTTTTATTGGCTGGATTCTTAACTGGGCAAATATGACATAAAAAAAAAGTTTATGGAGAATACTAGGTGAGTGTTGAATAGAGATAAGTATGTCTAGTCAGGTTTTATAAACATGATCCATGGGCTTTCATGAATTGATCATAATATATATAATACAAATAAAACACACGTTGAGTTTGATAATTTAATTATACCTAGACTGAATGATTTATTTCAAACGTTTTATTTTTACCGGCCGTTTTATTTAAGTGCACAACGTATAACGGGACACATGAACACTTCCCAAATTACTAAATTTATTTAATAAGCACACACCTGATTTACTGGTTAAAATTGTGTAATTAACTTAAGAAGTAATTTTCGATTTAAATTTGTTAATAAAAAAGGAATTGGAGTTCTGATGTGTAGGAATTAAACGACGAGGGCGTTAGCCCAAGTTGTTTAATAGCCACGCATCAGAACGACAAAGAGTTGTTTATTGGCCAATAAACGATAATGCGAAAATTATTTCAATGGTAACATGATTTGACATATATTTTTGCAATTGTAATTGGAACTACTTTTTACTATGCTCCGCTCAGATTCGGGGCTACTTTTTGCGTTGTTTATTGGGTAGTTTAACAACGATAATTTTGTTCTTTTTCTTTAGTAAAATTAGCGAATATTATGTTAGAATAATGTTAATGTAACTAGGTGGAGAGGAGGGTGGTATCCCAGCTGGCCATGGCTCATGAAAGACAGCTGATTGGGAAAGGTAGCATAGTTAACCTGGTCGTCCCTGACAACTGGGTTGCCAAGGCAACAGTGGGAGGCCAGTCTGAGGAAGATGAAGATGAATCGAGGAAGGAAATGCTGACTCCCATTAAGTTACAGCTAGTGAAGAAAGGACGCATTAGGGACCAGTATGTTGATATAGATCTGTCAAAATCTGATAACCCATTTACAACTGAATGATTATTAAGAGGATAAAATATCATTTGGCAACCTTTGATGTCGTGCTATAATGTTGAATATTTGTGTGTTATTCAAAGGAAAAAAAATAAATTATTAAATACTTGTTAATTGTAGCTTTAATGTGTAAGACGCAAAGTTGTTTGGCAATTGTCATTTCTTTATTTGCAATGAATATTTATTATTTTATAAGGCTAGATTTCTCTGTTCCATGCATCGATTGTGAATGTGGTTGATTATCTGAATTCTTATAAACAAAAACTTGCAAGTTTCAGCTTAAAGTGCTTGTTTTATTTGGACTTTTCTCACATTTAATATCGTGAAGATTCTCAGTAAATTTGTTTATTCTTCTTTTTATTTTAAATGTGACAGTAAATAATTCCTTTATTTCGTACTCTTACATGTTACGACACTCACCTGTTTATACAGACTATCATGTGGTCGAACACATTGGTTTATAACTTGCTCCATAAAACTGCGGAGATAGCTACATGTATGTAAGTAATCATTCAGTTTTGAGCATTGATGTTTTTACTACAGTTACCGTTATTTTATGGTTCAGTAGTAAAAAGTAATGAAATAAACAAAGTGTCAATGTATGGAAAATGCTTTGCTTCTAGAGATAAATGCTTACGTTGTACATGTATAAACTATTTACATGTATATGGACAATGGAAAAGCATGTCATTGTATAGTTTGTTTTTGGCTTTAACCTCACTCATGTATAGCTTAATTTTATGTGATGAATTCACAATTTTAATTGATTCTTAGAATTCTAAAATGTGCTATAGAAATGCGTGTAGGTTTAACAAATCAAAAATAACTATGTTATGAAAAATGCCTTTTCATGCCACACATTCTGTTTTGTTCCTTTATTGATGGTCGTTTGTGGAGTTGGGTTCATTCTCGAAACAGATACGCACCAAGCTTTTGTACTTTGGACTTCGCATACATGTTAACATATATGGAAAATGTTGCTATCTAGGCAAATGACAAGTAACAATTGCATAGACACACAGCCACAACAGAGGTTAAAATTCTAAGAACTATTCTCACTATGTTTAAGAATAGAACAGTATTATAAATATATTTTCGCCACAGACACCTTTACAGTTTAGTTTGATACCTATTAAAGATAACACTAATTTGTGAATATTTACTGTTATTTCAGAAACTTTCCTTATTGTATAAAACAAAATACACTCACATGCGAACTTACCATTTTCATTAGTTTCAGCATTTTTCTTCAATTTTTCGGATTATGTACTTTATTCCAAAATACTATTATCAAAAATCGGCGTTTAATCAAGATCATGCATATATATATATATATATATATATATATATATATATATTGTACGTTTTTAGCGAATTCGAATGCTTCAGGTTATTCAGGTAAGTCACACTTAAAGATTAACTAACACCCACCCCTTTTTCATGAATTTGGAAGAATTAATAAACAGTTATATAAAATATGACAACATTAAATTAAAATATTTACTTTATTAATCTTTGATCGAACATTGAACACAATGAAGTTTATTTTGACAATGATCTACCAATGATCTACCAACTACATGCATTAATTTTTATTTAATATAGTAAAATAATAATGATCGAACAAAAATCAATTAAACCTGTCAATCTCATACTGTCAATCAACAATACAATTTTTTTTATAAATGAGTATACGCATACATCATACACTTGGTGATTATACATTAACGAACGTTTGTTCAATTCCAAAATTAATTTACTTTTCCACGTTTAATAGTTGTTTTTGACTTTATGTGATGAAAATCTTATTTTGATTGTAGCAACATCGGAATTATTGATTCAAATTAATCATGATAACCCAATATTAAAGCTCTGCTTTAAAACAATAATTTGTTTCATAATGTTCAGATTCTGGTATACAATTCCGATCGTATTGTTAGTCGACGATACGCGGCAATCACAAAAACGCAGACGACGAGTGTAGTTAGCACGGAACAAGCTACTACAAGTGCCAGCGAGAACGAATTTTGCGAAGTCTCATCCGCCGTTGCAGGATCTTGTTGATAACTGGAAGAAGTCACATTCTCATAATATGTACCATTTGTAGTCGCATAGTTTGTTTGCCCGCAGTCATTTGTAATTTGGGGGTACATGGCCAGACTCATTTCCTCTATCTCGGACTCATTTACTGATGAGGACAACTTCGACACCACCATTTATATACCTTGTTCCTTCAGTAACTGCCGTATAGTTTCATTTGCTTGGTCCATGGGTGCCCATGTTAAACCATCGTCGCTAATTATGTATGCTCCTTTGTTCTTTTGTAAGATTTTTTCTCTCGGGTTGTCTCATGAACGGCAAACTCTTTACAGCCGGTAGGTCGTTGACCGGAATTGCTCCAGTCCATATGCAGTAATAAATTTCACATTCGTCTGAAGACATCCTGAGAAGATGTTGACTAAACCCCTCCGGACAGGCCTTTGTTCCATTGGCCATTGGGTTTGAGGCTTCGCAGGAAAAAAATCGGGCAAATGGCAATGAAAATTCGCGCCCCAGTTCAAAGTCGTCGCTGAGGCAAACATAAACATCGTCTAATATTATAAGGGCTATATAGTTTGGAGGGCATGTTTTTTGCTGGTTGACGATGTTTACTTCTGTGCTGGTATATACGCCGCCAAACATATACCCTCGGTTTTGACCAGCATTTAGAGTCGGTGCACACCAGTATGTATCAACGTAAGCGTGTGAATCGTAGCTCACATCATTACAGCATTGAAAGAAAATCCAACATCTATGACATTCCTTTTTTACCCGAGTCTCGGTAAGCTGTTTCCTGTTCAGACGACTTCTTTCATAATAGCTAGGACAATCAAAAGTAGAAATTTTGGGGTTCCTTACAAACTTGTCGACATCGCATAGCAATAAATCCCCACTGCATCTTTGAAAAACGCCGCCGAAAGTGTATTTTCCGCTAGGAGGTTTGCAATTGTCATCGGTATTTGCTAAAAAGCTGGTTTTCCGAATCACGTTGCGTACAACCCTTGTACACGTTATACTTGTAATATTGTGTTATGGCGTTCATTACTACACGTTTGACTTTCCCAATGGCGTTGTAGTCTACTCCAGGTAGCGTGAATTCGTTAATGAAATTGGAAATCGGTGCACCTGATCTATCCAGTGCAACCAAATTATTGTCCAGGGAACTGGCCCAGTCATTGGCAGACATTGATGATCTGAAATACATCCATATTGTATCAGCCACGAAAAGTTAACATTATTACAATTTATCACATTTCGCTATAATACCTTTTTGTTTCTTAATGTGGACGAATCGAACATTAAAAAAAGAGTAATGCTTATAATGTGTATCAAATGCTGTCGCTTGCATTTTTATAACGCACATTGTCTGCTATGGACAAGAGTCATTCAAAATCATTGTAGGTGATGACCTCTCGACTTAAAAACTTGTTTTGTGTATTTCCTCAATAAAGTAGCCTTTGCAGTATAAACAATACACACCTGTAAACGGGTCCGCCATGTATTACAATCTTTGAAGATATAATCTGTTTGTCGTAATCGTTGCGAACCATGTAATACCATGCAAGGTCCATACCGAAGATCTTTTGAGCAGGAACAACTTGGAAAAGACGAAAGAAACTAAGTCCAGCCTTTCCAGCAACTTGCGCAGAAATGCCGTTATTGTTAAAAAAAGCTGTATATGGCCTATAAAGGTGGTATATCTGTAAGTTAAAAGAAGTTTAGAAATCGTACTAATAATGGGGGTTGTTAAATTGAGTTTGAATAATGGCGATATTTACCGCTATAATGAGCGATTGCTATTTTATTTAGTCACTTGTCAAAAGTATAGTGCTTAAAATGCTAATATTCTTGTATGTCTAATAAGCTCAATTATAAAATACAAACGCATTTTGGCTTTTATATAAAGAAAAAAAAACATGTTAAAATACTTCTGAATACGTATAGATGTAGAATTACGAGACAGTCGCATAAATAAACCTTGACGAGTGCTCCTCCTGCATCTATTGCTGTAACGACGTGCGTGCCAAAGTCTCGTACAAGCAGCTGGCTATCGTACTTCGCCTCCCTCATTTCCTTTAACGCGACGTGGGCCGCAATCTTCTTCAACCTTTGCTGAAATGCTTTGGTAAACTGTACATCTTCATCAAGCTTCGCCGTGTAGAAAATATACCGCAACTGTAAGATTTTCAGGAATTGAAGCTGTGCTAGTTTGTATCATTATAGGAATATTACGCTTTCGCAGTAAAAAGAAATGAATGAAAAAATATTCGTTGAAACAGGCATTATGCGAGTGCAAGTATATAACACATATTAATTCGTGAGTTTGTTCTTAAATACAATATTTTAATTTACAATAGCGCATAACTAAATGTACTAAAATCATTGTACTTTACCAAATTGGAAATTGACAAGTTAACATTTGTTTTTTCTATACAGTAATACGAATACTATGTGGTTTTAATCAAAACAAATATAGCATATTGTATATGTCCTAAATGGTTTTTTATCTTTAATAATTGTCATAGTAAACTATTGTTTACAGATTCCGTCGGGCAGTATAAGATTTATTTTTAATGCGTCCCTCGAATCGGCAATAACCGATGCATACATAATAAGATTGAATAAAAACACATGACTGTACAATAGATTATAACTAATCGCTGAATAAATTATAAGTTTACCTGTACTCGGGTTGTTGTAGAATTGTCCCGATACTGGCGAGTCTTGATATATTGGAATTCATCGGAAAACTTTCCGCTGATATCCGCAGATACGTCCAAACCAGGAACATCTTCGACTGGAATCGGAATATCAAACTTAAGTCCACCTCCAAAGTTCATCGAAAAAGCAGTCGTTGAAGTATAATCGTCCCAATGGTTCATTACCTCAGCATGGGCCTGCACGGACGAAACCTTTTTCGGTACCAAAGTCACCTGGTCTGGCAGTATATACTTCCCATCTTCACTTTTCCTGCATTCTGAATACGTCAAATCGAACACCATTGACATCTCTTTATTGACCAAATTGTCCCAGCCTCGCCCTGGCAAAACCTTAAATCGCATCTCGTCCCCGCCTACCTCTTGGCGGCATTTGTGGATGCCATAATTGTACAAAGCAGACTCAGCGGCGATTGCTTGAATCAAAGAGATCGTGGTTAAAGCCAAGAGAGCAAACCCAACCGTCTTCTTGCCAATCATTGTTACATTGCTTGTTGTATGTGACAATTCAATAAAGCGTCCTGTAATTTATATGTTTTACTAGCAGTACATTTGTACTGTGCTTTATCATAATATTTTCTAAATGTATGTTTTCTGGAACAGCTTTAACTGTTAAAGATTTCAATTGTGTTCATAATGATAACAACGGATTAAACGAGTCATATTTTTTACTAAAAAGGTCAGATGACATGTCACATTGTTTTAACAATGTAACGTTTTGTGACTGAATAATATGTTGTATTGTTTAAGATAAAAAAAACCCAGAAAGATTCCCAATTGTAAGCTTTGATAAGTGACCAATATGAACGGTTTTGTTTACGGGTTATCGTTGTTTCAATTGTTTGTTAAGTCTGCAATAATGATCAATTGCTTCTTTATCTAATGAAACGGATTGACAGTGAATCTGTGATGGCATACTTCTGCATAAGATATGTATACACTGTTTGTGAAATTTTGACTAATGTTCAAGAAAATGGTCAAATTTTCATGAAAATATACGAAGTTTTCATGATATTTTTTTTGGCCACTTCATTTATTGTCACCATAATGGACAAATTTCACGTCAGTACCTTTTAAAGATCGTAATACGTTTCGCGAAAGGCTTAATATTTGGAAATTTTCATTTAAAAAAACTCATGCCCCAATTAGGTTAACTTTCATGAACTTTTTTTTTCGAGATAATTTAACACTAATACCCCCCCCCCCCCCCCCCAAAAAAAAACAAAAAACAAACAACAACACAAAAAACAACAGATTATCTTATGCAGTAGTGGGAACTTGTTTGACTTTTTTCTTGATAACCAGTTAATATTTTCACGAAAACGTCAACATGTTTTGCGAAAGTTATAAAAGTTCTCGCCAAAGACTTTCAAGGTTTCGTTAAAATTTGTTAAATTTTTATGATAATTATCTGGTGAAGAAATATGCCACCTATATCAATTACTGTCATAGAGACAAATGCAAAATAAACTAACTGTTCACCAAAGACCTGTCTTGTTCTTGTAGTTTAGTCTGACAATCGATGAATCCCTTTGATGTAGTGTACGCTTTCCACTTGTAAATGTTTTTCTAAATATAGCTACATTTGTTATATGCTTCGGTTTTATTTAAGTATCAAATTTATAGTTACATGAGTTGAGAAATAAACATTGTTTAAACATTTTAACATGTTAATGCGAACTCTGTCTTATGATTTATTAATTAATTTCTTCTTTATTAGTAATTAAAGTGTAATGCCATTGAACGTGTTCGAGTGTGTTTGAGAGTGCGCGAGATTCCTTCGACATATCTTCGACACGTGTACGAAAATAAAAAGTCGCCGAGAAGAGAGTTTTAAACGGTTTAAAATTATCGCCACTATTTGGCGAGTTCTGGCGACATAAGAAGACTTAATTAGACATCACTGCGACAAAGAATGACATGTGTACAAGATCTACACGACACCAGGCGAGGTTGTGGCGATTTACAACTCACGCGAACTCGTAGCTCAAATTCGCCACAGTGTGACAGGGCCTTTGTATTTCTCAGACCGATAATATACGGCGAAACGCTACGACAAGGGACGACATGTCTACGGAATTTGTTCGAGTGTGTTTGAGAGTGCGCGAGATTCCTTCGACATGTCTCTTTATACACGTGTACAATAATAAAAAGTCGCCGAGAAGCGGCGCGAAGTTGAAACGGTTTAAATTTGCCGCCGCTACGTGGCGACTTCTGGCGACAATAGAAGACATAAGTAGACATCACTACGACAAAGAACGACATGTGTACAAGATCTTCATGACATCAGGCGAGTTGTGGCGAGGTCAGATTTCACAATAGCTAACAGAGGTATTGACTTTAAACTCAAAATACTTGATCACAGTTACGAACCATTCTGTAGACAAAATGAGGTAACTATATCAAGGATTTTGGTGGAGTTATTGACCTTTTATAACGTAGAAGTTTTGCTTTAGGTCAAATTTCTCAATATCTATTGAGACGTTTTCAATATACATCATCTCATCGATGAACCAATTCTACAAAAGGGTAACCAGTGACTGCCTTAGCAATTAGTGACTTCCCCTAGCAATAGTTCTTTTCCTGAGCAACCCATGACTTCCATAGCACAATGCGACTTCCTTGGCAACCAATGACTTCATTCGCAACATCTTACCCACCTTAGCAACACGTTACTTCCCCTAGCAACACTTGATTTCCTTAGCAACACATAATTTCCTTAGCAACTAGTGACTTCCTTGGAAACCAGACACTTCCTTGGCAACAACTTACTCCCCTTAGCAACTAGTCACTTCCTTAGTAACCAGTGACCTCACATAGCAACACTTAATTTCCTTAGCAACCCATGGCTTTCTTAGCAACTGAGTGAATTCCCTGGACACCAATGACTGTTTTAAAAACAACTTTCCCCTTAGTAACTAGTGACTTCCTTAGCGACCATTAACTTCCTTAGTAAACACTGGCTTCCTCTAGCAACAGTTAATATCCTTAGCAACTGATGACTTCCTTGGCAACCAATGACTTTCTTAGCAACATCTTACTCACATAAGCATACATTGACTTCTCCAAGCAACAGCTGATTTCCTTAGCAAATTAGTTATTTTAACTTAAATATTTTAAGTATCCAGGGTTTTGTAGAATTAATTTTTTAAAACCTCGGTCACCAGCAAGTACAAGCCAGAGTACTATCAAATACCATAAAGTCGAGCGTCCAGCACCCGTAGGCGGTGCTCTTGTTTTTTTTTAACTGATTAACATAACGGCATATGGCAAACTGATGTAATTATCACAAACTTACCTACACCGTTATGAACAGTAACTTAATACTATCTAGAACGAACACATTTATTTTTTGTAGGGTCACTTTTATATATTCATTAAATAGCAGAAAATCATTGCGACACCAACTTATTTATAACTCACCTGAGCACGAAAAGCTGGGTGAGCCATTGGTATAGGGGGACTGCAGCATACAGACTTTATTTTTCATCTGATCTTGACCAAATTTGTGTATCAGCATAAGATAAGAAAAATGGCATATATTGGGGTACAATCACCAAAGTTATTGCCCTTTTCTGTGAGAAAAAATGCAACAAATGAACAATGTGTAGGATAGAGACTTCACTTCAGCTCGACAATTCAAAGAATAGGAAAGCTTTCCTACTACCCCCGACGTCGGTGTCGGCGTCGGCGTCGGCGTTCGCATTTTAATTTGATTTGAGTTTTTATTCAAAAGTCTTGTAACTTCAAAACTACATACGTTATTCACTTGAAACTTGGAATATACCTTTGTCATCATGGGCAGCATTCCCCATAACCCTGTTTTGTATTGTGACAGTGTTATGCCCCTTTTTCACATAGATTTTCTTGTTGAAATTTATGTTCAAAAGTTGTGTAACATCAAAACTACACAGGTTATTCACTTGAAACTTGGAATATACCTTTGTCATCAACTCCACTTTCTGGGGCAACATTCCCTATAACTCTGTTTTGTATTTTGACAGAGTTATGTCCCTTTTTCACATAGCTTTTCTGGTTATAATTTATATTCATAAGTTTTGTAACTTCAGGACTACACAAGTTATTCACTTGAAAATTGGAATATATCTTTATCATCAACTCCAATGTCAGGGGCAACATTCCCTATAACTCTGTTTTGTACTTGGACAGAGTTATGCCCCTTTTTACATAGATTTTGTGTTTAAAGTTTATATTCAAAAGTTTTGTAACTGCAGAACTACGTAAGTTAGTCACTTGAAACTTGTAATGTACCTTTATCTTCAACTCTAGTTTCAGGGGCAACATTCCCTATCTCTGTGTTTTGTATTTTTTCAGATTTATGCCCTTTTTTCACATAGATTTTCTGGTTTATAATTTAAACGTTGGTAACTTCAGAACTTCATAAGTCATTCACTTGAAAATAGGAACGTACCTTTGTCATCAACTCCAGTATCAGGGGCAACCTCCCTATAACTCTGATTTGCATTTTGACAGGGTTATGCCCCTGTTTCACATAGATATTCTGTTTAAAGTTTATAATCCAAAGTCTTATAACTACACAAGTTATTAACTACCAGTACATAAGGTTTTCACTTGAAACTTTGAATAAATTGATGAAATAATTGCAATAACTCAGTTTTGTATTTCAACAAGCCATTAACACTTTCCAATATGTAACAACTGAAATACTTCGAATAGTCGAGCGCGCTGTGCTCTGACATCTCTGGTTTATCTAATTTTGACCAAACTTGCAATGTTAATGTATAGCCAAAGGTCTCAGTTGAAGTCGAGTATAGGCCAAATCGGACTAAAAGACCAGAGTTATAGCCCTTGTTTGTGAAAAAATCCATAATTCGTCAACAAATGGCTTTCAGCCTCCATAACAAATTAACTTTTCATTCAATGTTGACTAATCTTGAAAAGTTTGTGTATGGCCATAAGATCTCATCTAAGTGCAATAATGGACCAGATAAAAAGAGGAACACTAGAATTATTTCCCCCTTTTATGAGAAACTTGCCAAAAATGGACTTTTTGCAACACAGAAACTTTATTTTTCATTTAATCTTGATCAAACTTTCGTAGATTGTGTATGACCAAAAGATCGCATAATAAACCAAATAATTGCCCAGATTTGTGTACAAACAACAGAGTTATTGGCATTTGTTTGTAAAAAAGGGCAAAAACTGTACTATGTTCAGAATATTGACTTTATTTTTCACTAGGGATGGCAACAAATAGTATTTCAGTAACAGGTAGGTTAATTGGTTTTAGTATTTGATATGTTAACCAGTAAGCTAAATATCATTTATAAGACTTAAAAATGCAATTAAATTGCAAATACATCCAGTACGATGGTACTTTTTATTGACTAGTTCTAATAGATAATATACGTAACGCTACTTTGTGTCTTTATTGCTATCACTTGCGACTGTTTATTTACAGCTCTGTTAAAATAAGAACAAAACACCGTAAATGGAATCCAGTCGGATGTTTAAAACCTGATGTGATTGCAAACATTGGGGAAATGTAAGTGTGATTGGGCATGCTAATTGCTTGCTGTTGCTTTTGGTAAAAAAGTTTTAATGTTAAATGCATCTGTATTGCAGTTGAATAACAGAAGTAGGCCAGAAGGAATATGTATTGCACCTGTCAATTGCCAGGTCAACCTCAGTAAGATATCTGTCTGATTTGGGTCATTTTGTAGGCTTTGACATTCAGTTGATGTCAGAGCTGGCCTCTGTCATTGCCAGTATTCAGGTGAGCGCTTTGGGCCCTCTTGTTAGACAAATATATGAATCAAACGAGATATAATTATTATTTTGACGCTAATATTTTGTTCACATACAAGGATGTCAAACAGCTTTGCTGAACGATTATGTTACCTGAAAAATGTATATTATCAGTAAAAAGGGCATTATTATTATTTTAATATCCAGCTTGTCTTGGCTGGTAAACACGTAAATTTGTAATGCTAATGCATATAACCAGTTCAACCATAAGAAACGGAAGATGTTTTCTTTGACCGTGAAAAGGATTTATTATGCTCCCCCTAAAAAAGTAAGTCGCCGCTTTGTCTGCCGTACGTCCGTCCTACCATCATAAGTCCGTCCGTCCCGTTTTCTTGTCCGGACAATTTCTCAGCAACAACTGGCCAGAATTCAATGAAACATGGGAAGCTTCATTACCAGGAAGAGGTGTGCACTGAACTAGGACGTTCCGCTTCAATGATTTTTTCATAGTTCTGAAATTAGTATGTCGTGTACAATTGTTGTCCAGTCTATTACTAAGCAACTACTAGTACTGGCCAGAATTAAATGAGCAATGAAACTTTATGGGAAGCTTTATTGCCAGTAGGGGATGTGCACTGAATCAGGACATTCCGCTTCAATGAGTTATTGGATTCTGAAGATTTCTGAAATTAGAATATAGTGCACATTTCATGTCCGGGCTATTTTCCCGCAACTAATTGCCAGAATGCAACAAAACTGTACCTGATGCTTTTTTTTTTATCAAAAGGAGGTGTGCACAATACCAGGATGATTCCGTTTCAGTGATTTTCCTTGTAGTTATGGGACTTTGACGGTTGCTGAAATGAATGTATAGTACACACTTTTGTCCGGACTGTTTCTCAGCAAATACTAGCCAGAATATAACAAAGAGGAGGCGTGCAGTGTACCAGGATCGTCCACTTCAATGATTTTTCTTGGAGTAATGGGATTTTTGATGGTTGCTGAAATATATATATTGTGCACAATCTTTGTCTGGACTGTGTCTCAGCAACTACTGGCCATAATTCAATAAAACTTTCTGGGCAGCTTCATTACCACGACGGGGTCTGCATAGTAGCAGGACGTTCCGCTTCATTTACTGTTCTTAGAGTAATTGGATATTTGAATATTGCTGAAATTAGTATAAAGTGCACAATTCTTGTCCGGGTTGTTTCTTAGCAACTACTTTATCATATGCTGTATGAAATTCAGTGATACTTGTTTGTATAGTATGATTGTGTAAAGTTTAAATACAGTTTTGACAGCATATTTGGTCCTGCAGTTCTAGTGGTGTTCGCAGAACAACTTAATAAAATTATGTTCCACAATTTGAAAGGCGAGCTGTCTTGAACTATGATAGTCACAGCTTTACTATATATACAACCGGTCAGATTCGCCTACGCAAAAGTACGAAGTTCCGTTTTGAATGTTCTTTATTTTGTCAAATGGTATTCTTTATGAAAATGATTTTGATTAGAACATGACATGTTTGGAAATCCTAAGTTAACAACTTTCAATGTAGGATCAATTTATGAGTTTATCCGTGGAGGAGAAAATAGTTTACTGAACCAAAAAAAGAAACTTTCGTAAAGTACATGCCAAAATGTCACGGTAACGTAGGAGATGTACACACATAAATACATGTGGTTATTGTAAAATATTTCCACTTTGCAAAATCGACCAGTATCCCAGTAAATTCATAAAACAAACTCAGTCAAGTCCATTCAAACGTTTAAATATTATCTACATTGATTATTTGAAACTTGCGAGAGTTTCTTTTTGGTTTCGTATAGTACGTTGTGCGACGTACTACATCATTGATGAATGAATTAATTGGGTCATGACGCGACCAGTGAAGAATCATAAATAATTTAATCCTAACCTAATAATCTCGTTGTCGCCGACTCATGATTACCCGGGGGGGGGGGGGCTGATATAACACCAACTAACCCCAAAGCATATGTAACAAATGTACATATTATTTTAATACAGGGAAAGCAGATCGTAAAAATATATGATGCCCCTAAAGTGATCAGTGTCGCTAATCCAAGACCAACTCCTAGGGAACAGATTCAAAGCTGTGTTGGAGGCACATGTGCTTCCAGCTGATCCAATATCCTACCACGCTCGCTACCCCGTATTTAATAATAACAGAAGCTAGTCCAAAACAACGCAACCAACCGTACACACTTACGCTGGGTTTGAGGTGACACCGGATATTGGCCCATTATTGAGCCAACATAGAACAGATTCACTATACAGGCAGTAAGTTTTATACCGATTTCAATTAATTTGTTGATATTATGCTATAAACAGGTGCTTATGTAGACTGCCAACCAAATTTTGAAGACATTCGTGTACTTAATATGACTCATGTTGTAGATGAACAGTGCATTATCACCTTTATAAAAAGCAATGCTCGCGAAAAAATTGCCGAGGACCGCTCATTTCAGTTAATTAATGAAGATTTTAAACCTCTATCGAAAAAATGTTAATCGAGCGAATGCTTACAGATTGTATAAGGAGCGCATGTTCCATATTCCAGTAAATTTGATTAATAAATGGCTGTGATATGGACTCCAATATTATTGTGCCAGGTGTACTGGGGATTGATTTATACAGTAGCTTGTTTACGGTGTATCGCAGGCTACTGTACTGAGTACTGTTTGCTAATATACTGTGATTTCTCATTACAGCGAGTCAGCCGTTGTACGGGGTGTGTCGTTTTTGGTTGATATTACACCTAAGTTTGACAGAGTTAACGTTTGTTGTACGAGTACGTAATTCGTCGTGCAAAATTACACAAATATTATTGTTTATAATAGTCAAATTTGTAGTTGTTGCCTGTCTTTAGTTGATTTGTATTTTGTTTTAAATGCTTGCATAAAACGATAAATGCAATGACGTAAAATATTTTATGTACTCAATCGGGGTTTATCGACAACATATTTCGGTAGTTGCTGGGCTAAAACCCGAACTTTCGGTCGAGCTTATGCGATCATTAGGGTTTAGATCATTACTCCGTTTAGGTATGAATACACTGAACAGTGCAGATTATACCGATCTAACTAAATGTGTTAAAACTAATGAAACCTAATATGAAATGTGTTTTTTTTCAGATAAAGGACGGACAATGAACATGGATCCACGAAAACACATGCTTCTTGAAGCACGGTATGATTAGTAACATGTCATGTCAGTCATTGAACAAATCTAAATAAATTTTAAAAGTTAAACAACAGCTGTCTGAGGACAGCGCGCTCGACTTTTCTTGTGCTTGTCAGAGTTACTGGCTTTTTTTTCTAAAACAAGAAACTCGGAAATTCCATGAAAACCAAATTTTTCAAATGAAAATTTTATTAAAATATCTCAATGCGTTCTCACGTTATGGAGCGAAAACCATTTTTCTATTTTTAGTAACAGTGACCTTGACCCCCCATATGCAATCCCACGCGAGGTCTCGATATGAGGTATCTATGTTTTAAGTTCCATTAAAATATCTAAATTCGCTCTCAAGTTATTGAGCGGAAACCATTTTTCTATTTTTAGTAACAGTGACATTGACCCCACCCACCCCATATGCAATCCCAAGCGAGGTCTCGATATAAGGTTTTTATGTATAAAGTTTTATTAAAATATCTGAATGCGTTCTCAAGTTATTGAGCGGAAACCGTTTTTCTACTTTTGTAACAGTGACCTTGACCTTGACCCTATACGCAATCGTAGGTTAGGTCTCGATATAAGGTATTTATGTATTAAGTTTCATTAAAATATCTCAATGCGTTCTCAAGTTATTGAGGGGAAACAATTTGTCTATTTTTAGTAACAGTGATCTTGACCCCACCTACCCCATATGCTATCCCAAGTGAAGTCTCGATATACGGTATGTATATATAAAGTTTCATAAAAATATCTCGATGCGCTCTCAAGTTATTGAGCGGAAACCGTTTTGCTATTTTTAGTAACAGTGACCATGACCCCACCCACCCCATATTCAATCCCAAGCGAAGTCTCGATATAAGGTATATAATATACCTTATATACATATTATGTATTAAGTTTCATTAAAATATCTCAATGCGTGTTTAAATTACTGAGCGGAAACCGTTTTTCTATTTTTAGTAACAGTGAGCTTGACCTTGACCCCACCCACCCGTTATGCAATCCCAAGTGAGGTCTTGATATAAGGTACCTATGTATTAAGAGTTATTAAAATATTTCAATACGTTCTCAAGTTATTGAGCGGAAACAGATTTTCTACTTTTTTTGTAACAGTGACCTTGACCCCACCCACCCCATATGCAATCCCAAGTGAGGTCTCGCTATAAGGTATCAATGTTTGAAGTTTCATTACAATTGCTTAATCCGTTCTCAAGTTAGAGAGCGGAAACAAAAAGTTGAGAAACTAGCTTACCGAAAAACTTGAACCTGTCCATATAGCTTATATGTAAAATTTCTAAGTGTAAAAAGGCCCAAATTTCAAACTAGAATTATCAAAATTTGCCTATGAGTTCATTTTAATATAGGAAATAAGTGTTCGAAGTTTGAATAGAATCCCTCTAGCCATTTCGGAGAAACCAGCTTAACGAAAAACTATCACCTGTCCATAGAGTTATATGTAAAATTTCTAAGTGTAAAAAGGCCCATAAGTTTGACAAATTTCAAACTAGAGTTACCAAACTTGGCCTATAGGTTCATTTTCATGTGGGGAATAAATATTTTAAGTTTGAATGAAATCCCTCTAGTCTATCCTGAGAAACTAGCTTACCGAAAAACTTGAACCTAGTTCGGACGCCTACGCCGACACCGACGCATACGCCGGGGCGAGTAGAATAGCTTGCCTTTTCTTCGAAAAGTCGAGCTAAAAATTGATTCTCAGTAAGTTTAATATCTCTCTAATAACTAGAATCTCGTCTGAATGGACTGCGGTATACAATGGTGCTACTATCAACGTCAAAGCAGACACCAAAGCTAATATTTTGCTCCTATATACCACTATTTAGATAAAAGATGGATACACCCAACAATACAATTGTTTTTGTGGTTGAATTCAAAAATAAATAATAATTATACATTGTACTTTATTATTTACTACAATTTTGTTTGTTGTGGCTGAATTCATTATTCAATTTCTTCATATGAATTATTTTCAATTAGGTGGCTAATGATGTCTTTGAACTTTTCATTAGATTTTTCACAGTAGAAGCAGGCATACATGTTTGTTAATCTGAAAACAAAAAGGACACATTGTATTTTTAATGCACGATATGAACCAATATGAATCGATTTTACTATACTATTGCATAGTATATGGTATGCATCGATCTAGATTTGGATAATTAATATTTTATTTAATAAAACTTAAGTCTGTATGCTAAAAATTTATCAAAAACGGTGATGTCTTTTTGCGCAATACCCAGTACACTAAATATTGGTCAAATCCAATACTCAGTACATGACTATGCAATACTCCGTACATGGTTGGCATTGTTTAAGAACGTACCTTATAAGCAACAATAGTAAGTGAAAATTGCAGGAAATGTTATTCTTAGTATTCGTAACCAATTGCTCGATTCACATTTTTTGAAACGGGTTTAAACTCCTCAATAATTGATAGAAACAAACGAGGATTTGCATTTTTTTCAGCGAGATTTTAGTTTAGTTACTGATTATTTACGTTTCATCTATCATGGGTCAAAGCAAGTATATGGCCTTCTTTGCAGTTTAGTTGGCAGTCTAGATCAGCACATACATGTATTAAATTATAAACAGAATACTTGAAATCGGTGTTTTACTGAACATTGCTGGAGCGGTTTTCTTTGACATGTAACTATAGACCGATCCGGGTTTTGCCACGAATAGTTGAAACTCCTCCCCATCTATTGTTAAAGGATTAATTTCCATTCATCGAAAATCACAAACATTACCACGTGCTCGTTTGAATATAACAAACATTTGACACGTGCTCTTTTGTATGAAATTGTTTAACCGCTAAACACACGGTATCCAAGTGCGATGATTGGATAATATTGCAGATTAATTTGAATATGATTGACATTTGTGGAAGCGTCTATTTTGGCTCGATAATGGGCCAATATCCGGTGTCACGTCATACCCAGTGCTTACGGTCTGTTACCAAGATTTATAAGTGCCAGGTTAACAATTTCGCACTACACCACGTCATAATTTAGAATCGGTTATTTGCCCACGTACAGGACAACGGTTTATAAGGTAAACGCGATTACTCCTGCAGGGTTTTCCGCAGGATTTCAGCCCGAATCCCGGCGGCGACCAAATCGGTAGTATCGCTTGAACTACCAAGCCCATCTCTGGACCTGCTACTCTCCCAACACTGGCCTCTGCCTTAAAGCTACCATAGCTCTCTTATTCGTGTATTATTTTGATTTCGAACTATCTTAAGTTGATTAAGAATGAACACTGTCTGAATCGCATATTAGGTTAATGAATCTTTCTGCTTCTGCTTCTGTACGGTGCAGGGCGTAGAACACCAGGGAAAGTGCTTAGTAACCATTTCGGAGGGACGCCTTGATGCCCTCAACTGTCTTTGCGCTCACAACTGAACTGTCCATGTGGTTCCAATCCACCGCGGTTTTTTAAAAAGAATGATTTTTTTTTTGTATTGCTCAGTTTAGCACTTATTAGTTTGATGCCACGATTGTTGTTTACTACGTATCCTTCTATTATATTCACTGTTCTATAATTTTTGTCACTTTTGGATTTTATCTGCCTTTTGGTTTTTGCTGGTGTGATGAACTCATCTGGTGGTATAGCTGGCACCATCCGCTCGACCACTTTGAACAGGAAGATCAGACGGCTGGATCTTCTGCGATCTTGGAGTAGTGAGAGATCTAGTTCTTGTAGCATCCTTGTTATGCATCCTTCACTTTTCGTCTTATAATCATTTTTGATAAAACGTGCCGCTTGTTTTTGCACCCTTTCAATTTTGTTGATGTCCTTTTGTATGTATGGGTCCCAGATGATAGCACCGTAGTCCATTAGTGACCTAACCATTAAAATGTAACCTAATTTCCGGCACTCTAGTGAGCAGTTTCTATGATTTCTTCGCAGTATAGCCATGGTTGAATCTGTTTTCTTTGCTAATTTTGTAATATGTGAAGACCATTTCAGTGATTTATGAAGTGTTTTTCAAGTTCATTGAAGTCATGTTGAAATAATTGGTGATCATGTTGAGTCTATATTTTCCGGTACAGCAGGCAATCTTCTGCAGACAATCTGACTTGTGAAATAACTGACTGAGGCAGGTCATTTATGTGACAAAGAAATAACAATGGGCCTAGGACTGTCCCTTGGGGTACCCCAGAGTCGACTGTTCCATTTTTGGGATGATTCGCCATCTACGGCTACCTTCATGCGTCTAGTTGTAGGAAAGTTTTTGATCCAAGTGTGTATGGGTCCATCGATGCAATAACTGGTTAGTTTACAAAGGAGTTCGTCGTGTGGTACCGTATCGAAGGCTTTAAAGAAGTCTAATATTATGATGTCTGTCTGGTATCCGCGATCATTATTTTTCAGGAGGTCTTCAAGTGTCATTAATAATTGAGTTTCACGTGAATAGTCCAACCTAAATCCGTGGTTTAGATTAGTTTAAGTATATTTGTTTTGAGGCGGATCAGAAGGTGCTTATTTATAATATGTTTAAGTATTTTGCAGGTCACAGATATTAAAGACAAAGGTCAGTAGTTCTCTGCGGAATGAACGTCACCTTTTGTTTGTAGCAGGGTAACATTCGCGTTAACTCAGTCAATTGGAAGCGTCCCTGTTTTGACTGATTTTTGGAAGATTGTGGAGATGGCAGGTGTTAGCTGTTTCGCGCATTTTTTCAATATTACATGTGAGATGTTATCTGGGCCAATAGCTTTGGTTGTCTTTATATTCAGTAGGAGTTTTTTAACGCCTGGCTTCGTGATGTTCAGATTTGGTAGGCGATTTGTATAGTTTTCTTCCTACAGATGGCAGGTTCCGTTGAGGTCGTTTTGTTAATACTGAACTGAACTGTTATACAAGAATTTCTGCCTTGTCTTTACCTTCGCTCATAAGATTGCCTTTCTTTTTCAGTGGTGCGGTACCAACGTTGTCCTGTTTTTTTGACTTCGCATAACGCCAGAAGGGCTTACTTTTATTTTCATCAATTCCTTGTTTGATTTCTCATTGACATAGTTCACTTCTGCTTTTTCAATTCACGTTTGTAAAGTTTTTGATAGGATCAAAATTCTGACCATTGTTTTTTTTTTATTTCTTTGCGTGAGAATACAAGCGCGCTTTCCGTTTGGCCATCTTTTTAAGGGATTGATTAAACCATGACACTGTATTTCGGGTTTTGAATATTTTGGACGGTATATATTTGTCCATGTTGTTATGTATTTCTGATTTGAAAGTGTCCCACATTTCTTGGATGGAGTCTCTTGACATATTTATGATCTTCTCTGACAGGAGTCGGTCACTACCATTGCATAGTCACTTATCTCGGGAATGCTTTTAGAGTTCTTCACAAGAGATGGATTGTTTGCGAATACTAAATGGAGTATATTATCTTTACGAGTAGGCTGACTATGCACCTGCGTTAGACCATGATCTCTTATGATATCGATGAGCGATTGTTGTACACATTTTCCCATTCGATGTCAGGACAATTAAAATCACCGGCGAAGAGTATGTGTTTTTTACTTTTGCCAGCTGCAGAATGTAGTTTCGGTGAGTTGTCAAGATTTTTTTTAGGTCTTTCATGTTCCTATGTGGCATGTAGAAAAATGACAGGAAAAGGTCTTTGTTTCATTTCATTTTCACTTTAGTCCATTCGATTTCACATTCAGTAACGAGTTGTGTTTGTTCATCCGAGATCAAGTCTTGTCTAAAACCAGTGAATACTCCATCCCCTCGTGACATGCGGTCGTTACAGTAGAAGTTGTAGATATTGGGGAACACTTTTCGAGTTTTTTTTCCTGGTTTTATAAAATTCAGCCATTATTCGGTGCCACATGTTAGGTCTGGCTTTGTTTCGTCCACACATGCAATAAATTCTTATTGATGTTCATGGATGCTGCAGCAGTTTACTGTCAGGAGTCTCAAGTTAGTTTTCTTTGGAAGGAAGTTTGTTTCGCCTTCCTTACCCGAGGATGTCGAAGATAAGTGACTTCAACGGGGACGGGTCGACCGCGAGGAGGTTCGACGAGGCTTTTCCGATGGGCTATTACAGAGTACTGTGTAGAACGGCACAGTTGAGTTTAATGAATCGATCGATGTTTCATTATCATAAAGTGGAAAGAAAGCGTTTGAGGTGTTCAGTTCAAAACTGTTGAATGTGAAGCTGTCTGTATTTGCACTGTCACAGATGCAACATTTCCAAACAACTGAGGTACGTTCAAGGTACTCTATTGCGTGTATCTATGTCTCGCATGACTGGTGATGCCACACGTTACAGGCATTGCAACATACACACTGATGGGATCAGGTAACTGGACGATCACAGAGACCACATGGGAAAATAGATTCATTTCGAGGGCCAGGGTTGAGTTGTACGTCCCCACATAGAAGGATTGCCATTATCAGCAATGATTTGTGTTCCAATTTTCTACGTGATCGATTCCGAATGACTGTGTGTCTATGCAGCTTTTACTTCCTATCAGCACAAGTGTTTACCATGCAGACTTTGGTTATTTTCATGCTTGTCATGAATTCCAGACAATAAATTCTGTCTTTGATACTAGGGGGTGCAATGATAAAGTTCCATAAGAATCCAATCAAGGATAACAAAATCAACAGAAGGCCAAACTTTCCAGTCGGCATCTTGGATTTGGTGCCGCGTGGTCGTGGGACATGGAAACCAGCTATTTCAAGTTACTGAGGCATATTTTGTGTTTGGGACTGAGCAATTGAGCAAAACTAATAATTATGGGTTAATTTACTACTGGAACGATAACCTGAAATTCGCTTAAAATAGTTTAAACGAATATTGTTTTCGTGTTTACAAAACCGCGACTTCTATATTCGTGCATGCTTACTCCCCATCCGTCATGATTTGCGGGCGATTTAGAGTTTAATTATGCAGTAATGCATTACCTTAAATTTGGGATTCTTCCTTTTCATAAACCTGAAACTATAACAAATACTTCTCCTACTAAAATCACTATTAACGGGTTTTTCTTAATTAAATAAAAATGTGTTGACCTAACTCCTTTGGAAGCAGTGTACATCAAAAGTACTATGCTGCATTTTTTATTTATGGATTTAATTTTCTATTTTGCATGATATTCTCATTCGTTTTAAAGCTAAAAAGCGTGTATTTGATACAAACGCGCGCGAAAATTATGTCGCCATGCACAAGACCACGGACGCCTCACGAAAAACGTGCCTGTACTGTTCATGTGCTTAATTACATATTGCTGATGTAATAAAATGACGTTTGATAACGTCAACTGTTTTTTAAAATGAGGCTCTATATTGCATTATTTGTTTAAATATATTTGATTGTCAGCATGTGAAATGGATTAGGGAATTACTGGGGTAAAATGAAATGGTAAATATAATAATGACATATATTTAAATGCCTGTTCGCATTTCCTGGCAAGCGCTAGTATTTTGTTTTCAAACACTTCTAAGTTGTTAGTAAGGTATAAACTCCGCTCTTAAAATCACCGTATTTGATTGGCTAATGAGATCGTTGTGGGCGGGACTGCACTGTTAAGTCCCTCTATTAAAAGATCTCTGTAAATAGATAAAGGGATGAAGGGTTGTCGCTTTGAACATTAAAGCATGTCGGCGTGTTTTAAGCATGTCGGTAAACGGCTGACTGCTTTAAATGCATGTCGGGCCCGACAAGCGAAACACGTCTGCGGGAAACCCTGTCCTGTAAAAATGGAAATTATCTTTAATACAATGCAAGTTTTCTTGATAAAATACTTCTATTTTAATAGTATTTTATTTACCCTTTTTGGGTACTATATTTCGCATCTTTACCGTCGCGTATTTGTAGTAAACGTCATCTTTGGTAGTAAACCGTCTTAGTAAAGAGATCTACGTTCGTGACGTGATCGCTATTTAAATCATATCTAAATGGAGGCTAACAATCATACAACGCCTTTTTAGCCGGAGGGCATAGCATGCAAGCATGTTTACATATCAGAACCGTATGACTCTCCGCTTCAGCACTGGTCAAAGGCCATTACTTTCCTGAAGTAATATTGTCTTAAACACACGAATCTGTACATATTTGTATACATGTATATGGATATTCTTGTGAACTGAAAGCTTTATACTAAAATCACTGTACGTTCAAAGTTGAAAGTGGAATGAAAAACAAAATACGCCATACATCCACATTTTATATTTGAACGGCTTTCAAAATACACATGCATATATGCTAGAAAAATAATTACTGGACGGTTTCTAATGACCTACCACAATATTATTACGTTATTGTCATCATAAGCCAACAGAAACTGTAAAGATTTAGAAGGCCATTACAAGAGGCTCGTCGTAGCATTTAATATCATATGACTCCAATGTTAACTAAATGTCGACTAACTATACATTCTTACATTACTAAACCAGCAAACGTAAATGATTCGGAAAGGAACACGGTATAATCATTTTCTTGGAAAATAATTACAATCATTAGTTCGTCATGTAATAAATAAGACGTTACAATATCTAGCGTTATTTGTATATATACTTCAAAAATCTTCATTGGATATCAAATAAATATAATGTGACTGACGAAGTTCTATAAATTTTTAAAATTTGTGATTAATCATTGAAACTTACGTAGGGGTGACAATACAGAGACAGTTGAATGATAGAGTAATATAACATTTTTGAGTCGAAAACAAAATTTGTCAGCATGAATGATTAAATCAAGGAATTAGATTTGACACAAATATAATCCAGCCTTTGCTTTTTTATGGATGCCCACCCAAATTATGTGTTTTTATAGTACATTTATCATTTGTGTTTCACCTTATTAACATTTATTACCTACTAGTGTAAGATATTTGTGTGATGGTATCATATATCAGAAGCATTTTTAAATGTTCATTGATACTATCTTATAAGGTGTCACTTTAAATAAACAGGGGTGTCAATGGCCTTTGATTTTGAATGCGCCAATATTCACTTCACAACATGTTTTGTACATGTATTAACACAATTATGACAAATATAAACCATATTTTGTGTTTCTTTGTTGGAACACACATCATTAGGCTAAACAAAGTTTATGATTTGTTTCTCAGTAAGCGCTGCAACGTATTTTCATTGCCCGCCACGAATTTGATTTAATGCCAAAATTTTTTAAATCTTTTTTACTATTTACTTTTTTTGACGATCGCGCCCGGGTTTTAAAAGAGCAGTCCAGGAATATATAATTAGAATAAAACTTTGCAGAAATGTTACCGAACAAAATAGAAAACAAAACTACGCATAGAAATGTGTGAATTATTAACTTTTTGGTAACTTGCTCTCGTCTATTTTCTGTATGCGATTACTGGGAATGACTCTAGAGTAAACCAGCATGCATGTACATTATTGTATATTCCGTTCGTACCAAGCGCCTTTGAACAGCTTTCGGACGAATAAATACCATAAGCGTTCATAAGAACGATTTCTAAAATTACGATGTATTGAATTAGATCCCATGGACAGCGGCTTAAAATTAACCGATTCCGCATTTTAACATAGCGGAAGAATGGTTACCCGGTAGAGATTTCGGTATTTCCAGTAACGTTCTTCCTGTCTGATTTAATTATATAAATCGGATATACACAACTTGTGAAATACTGTGTAAATTTTGAAAATAAAATGTCATATTCGATTTTGAATCTTCATAAAGATCGTCTATATGTTGATTTAAACTTTTGTTTCGTAGATGCTTTTGCTTGTGTAATAGCATTCCATAGTATTTGAAGAAAATTTGTGTCAATATAAGTCCTATGGAAAGAAACGAAATGCCAGCTGCATTGTCGAATGTTGATTTTCCTGTCCAAAAATTATTGGTGATTTATTGCAAAAATAATTCTTACGTTTGACAGTTATAAAAATATGAATTACGAAAAGTTAAATCCTATAAATAGAAGTTAATGCTGATGGTATATCAATTTGAAGGCACTTATGCTAATTATGAACATTCACATTGATAGCCTTTTTACGTCAGCTAGCATAAATGACCGTTTGTGATCAATAAATCTATATTTAGAACTTTATAAAAAGGGATGCTTATGTTGTTATCAAAACGTAACATTTTCTTTAATCTGTACTTATTTTCTTGTTTTAATAAGCCATTGCATAGTGCCAATAGAAAAGAGTAGGAGAAAAAAAAAACTTCAATAAAAAAAATTCGCCCTCCCTCCTGATTTGTTGGAAAAAGTGCCTGAGAAACAATTCATTAATTTTTTTAGCCTTATTGTACTGTTTGATGTGCCACTTTGGTCAACATTATAAGTCCATGATATTTAAGATCATTTTGGAATATTATTATCAGGCCTTCATTATTAAAACCTTCGACGCTGAAATTATGATATAACAATATAAACAATATCATTTAGGGTAGTGTTGAATAAATTAGTTTGTCAATCCAGGCTTTATAAAAATGATCTATGCGCTATCAAGAGTTATTCATTATTCATATAATAAAAAAGTAAAATATATGTTGAAGTCAGATAATTTAACACTTTATAATTTCTGTACGACAACAATGTATCCCAAAACCGTACTTTACTAAAAAACGTTTTTAGTGACCATTTCATTGAAAACATTTAAGTACATGTGCACAGGTGAGAACGAGATAATTCTTTCTTGGCCAATATTCCCGTCATCTGGGGAGAGGGGCGTAATATATCAGCTGGCCATAGCTCACGAAAGACATCGGGAAAGGTAGCATAGTTAGCCTGGTCGTTAACTGGGTTGCCAAGGCAACCGCAGGAACCATGCTGAGGAAGATGAAGATGAATCGAGGAAGGAAATGCTGACTCCTATTAAGTTACAGATAGTAAAGAAAGGACGCAGTAGAGACCAGTATGTTGATATAGATCTGTTAAAATCTGATAACCCATTTACAACTGAATGATTGTTAAGAGGATAAAACATCGTTTGGCAACCTTTGATTTCATGCTTAATTTCTTAAACTCAGACTCGTTCAATGGATAATGTGGTATCACAGGTTTATTAATAATTTGAATTTTAATTTTTGTTGTTAGTAAAACATTAATGCCAAATTATATATTTGTTAGACATGATATTCATGTTTAGCACTTGTCTTACCTTTATTTGCAATGTATATTTATTTGTTCTAGGTTTCTTATTTTAAGACATTGATGGTCCTATTTTAACTGTGACAGTATATAATTCGGTTCTTTCGTACATCTAACATGTAACGACACAGCAGAGACAGCAGTCTACCGCAGCCGAACAATTCGGCAAAAGCAGTAACCAATCAGCGGGACCTAAAAGGCGGGCGACACTTCCGGACGCACGAAGACCTAACAGGCATGCAAGACATCCGGGCGCACGAGCACCTACATGTAACAGGCGGTTGACACTTCCTGGCGCACGGGGACTTTCCAGGCAAGCGAGACAATTGGGAGCAGAGGGACCTACAATGCGGGCGACACCTCCGGACACACGGAGCCATTAATGAATGTAAACCCCTCAAGCATCAGTGTAATAAACATTTACATTGTATTTTCGCGATTAGCTAATAACAAGTAGGGGTTAATTTAAATAAGAACTGCTAACATTTAGGGGTAAGTCAACTGATTATTAGCTAAATAAACTTCAGTTTATATAGTACTGACTAGCCCTGTTCGCTGTTCGCTGAAGCCAATCCCGTATCGAAAGTCAACCAGAGTCGTAACATATTTATGTCACGCTATAAATCCATAATGTTGCAAATTCTGGAGCAAATCACTACATATACAGGAAAGTCAATATAACTTTTGACTTGTGGCGTGTTTTGAGAATCGAAATTGTCAAATGCATCGAATGAGACCTGAAAACAACTCTGATCAGCACACAGTGTACAATTACGCCGCCATTGTTGCTTTATTACGTGACTACGAAATTTTTATTTTGATATTTTCGGATCGACCTTGACCTTTTCGCGTGCTCAAATTGTAAACATGGTTTCCGTTTTCCGTAATGCATTATTTTTGTTCAATTTCTAATGTCTGACCAGCAAACATATTGTATTAAAATTGGTGTAAGTGATGTTTAATCTATTATTCTTTTACTAGGTATTAAAATTAGAGTTTGTTCACAAAACAATAACCAGTGAAGTAAAAATCCAGGAAATGTCATTTTCGTTTCAGGCTGTGTTTGACAACAGTTACAACACATGTTTTGTTACTAAAAATAGATAAAAAGTCGCATGACCGTGAACTCCCGTGAGATTCTCATTTGACAAATGTCTTCACTGTGGCTGATTTTCTCCACAGTTTAGTAACGAAACAGTAATTAAGAAGTGTTTTAGACCGTTTTTTGTCATCAGTATGCTAACAAGATGTAAAAATTATCGGTCTATCAAATAATGCTGCCTATTTGGTTCACTAGTGCATTTAAAAGCCGTTTTTGGCAGTTTTTGGTGACTGTTGATAAACTGTCAAATTCTTCAGACTTGCTGGTAGACTTTACTATGGGGGTTGTTCCATAACTTTTATGTCGCGGAAAGTCAAAAAATATAAAAAGCGACAGTTTAAGTTATGGAAGCCAGAACTAACTGACTATCAGAAGTTTATGAGAACAATTTAGGCATATATTCAAAGCAGAGTGTCCGACGACCGTTAAAGATTGAGCTATCTAATGCAGTATTGTCAGGGCGAGGCAAACCCCTGTATTGAAGAGTCTAAAGACTGCGTTTTTTTAGAGCCATGCAAAGGCTACGGACGAGCGAGATGTATTTTGTACTCACGCTACGGCCGGCCAGATGTGATTGTTAGTTCATATATTGACACATTAGTACAAGGTACGTCTATTAAGTCAGCAAATATCCATGCTTTGTTGAGACTCTCTTGAGAAATGCAGAAATGTGAGATTGCACTTTCTCAGTTAGGTTTTGCGTCGGATATTGACAATTCTGAGAATCTTAGAAAAAAAAGATTACCAGTGCACATGAGAACGAAATGGGCCGAAGTCGCGCGTTTAATAACCAAGTCTGACAGAGAACTGCTGATTTTTAATCTTTCAAAGTTTGTTGATGAGAACTCTCGTTCAATGCACAGTTGTGAGAGAGGAATCGTATAACTTTGAGAGATAGTACTACGTGGCTTCACGGTTCGATCCTGTATTGACTCTACGAAAACATAAGAACAATGACGTCACCGCCCAAGACGGCCGACGTTAAGTCAATTATAAATTAAGCAATACCAATATAAATGTCACTCATTAAAAGTTTCACATAATTCTGATACTGATGGTCACGGCACCAAAATTTGAGAGAGAAATCGTATAACTTTGAGAAATAGTACTACGCGTCTTCACGGTTCGATCCTTTACTGACTCTACAAAAACATATCAACAACAATGTCGGCATCGATGAAGACGGCCGACGTTAACATGCCAAAATGGCGGCAAATATTAACGTTACATATTATCAACAATTGTATTGACCTTGTTAAGGATATCACATACAATGTTGATGTTAAAATATCTGATCGCAACTGGATGATGCAAAAACCAGATATGACTGGGATGAAACCTAAGGGTCGAACACACTTGTCTATAACTTTCTCCATATCATTCTAAATGTGCTTTGGAAATGTGCGTCAGTTTAACATGTAAACAATGATGACAATATGACAAACGCCTTCTCATGCCACAGCTTCTTTTCCGTTCTGGGTGGTCGATTGTAGTGTTTGGTTTACTCTTAAAAATAGATAGGCACTATGCTTTTGTACTTTGAACGTTGCATACATGATTATAGAAAATGTTGACATTTATTCCAAAATGACAGGTAATAATTACATTGACACTCAGTCTAACAAGGGTTAAACGTCTAAGAACTATTGATCGCTACCTTAAGAATGAAATTGTAGTGTACAGCTTTGGGTTATTCAGATTGGTCATTTAGAAATCAACGAAAAACCAACCCTTTGCCATGTATTTCGGCGAACTAATACACTGTTCTATAAAATATTAGCAAACTATAATTGGACTGATTAATTATTTTAATTCAACATTGAACGCAATGACGTTTATATGGACAATGATATACCAACTACATCTATTAATTTATTAAATATAGTAAAATAATATTCAATTCGATAAACAAAAATCCATTAAAACTTTCAATCTCATACTGTCAACCGACTATACAATTTTTGTTCGATAAATGAGTATACGCATAAATTATTCATTTGGTGATTATACATTTACAAACGTTTGTTCAATTCCAAAATTAATTGACTTGTCCACGTTTAATAATTGTTTGTGACTTGACATGTAATGAAATTCTTATTTCTATTAAAGTAAAATCGGAATTATTTATTCAAATTTATCATGATAACCAAATATTTAAGCTCTTTTCTAATACACTACTTTATTTCATAATGTTCAGATTCTGGTATACAATTCCGATCGTATTGTTAGTCGACGATACACTGCGAACACAACGCAGACGAGTGTAGTTAGCACGGAACAAGCTACTACAAGTGGCAACGAGAACGAATTTTGCAAAGTCTCATACGCCTTTGCAGGATCTTGTTGATACTTGAAAGAAGTCACATTCTGATAATATGTACCATTTGTAGTCGCATAGTTTGTTTGCCCGCAGTCATTGGTAATTTGGGAGTACATGACTAACTTCATTTCTTCTATTTCGGACTCATTTACTGATGGGGATAACTTTGACACCACCATTTGTACACCCCTTTCCTTCAGTAACTGCCGTATAGTTTCATTTGCTTGGTCCATGGGTGCCCATGTCAAACCATCGTCGCTAATTATGTATGCTCCTTGTTCTTTTGTAAGATTTTTTCTCTTGGGTTTTCTCATGAACGGCAAACTCTTTACAGCCGGTAGGTCTTTGACCGCAATAGCTCCGGTTTGTATGCAGTAATTCATTTCACATTCGTCTGATATATCAAGAAGATGTTGACTAAACCCCTCCGGACAACTCATTGTTTGTTTAGCCATTGGGTTTAAAGCTCGGCAGAAAAAAAATCCGGCAAATGGTAATGAAAATTTACGCCCCAGTTCAGAGTCGTCGCTGACGCAAACATAAACATCGTCTAATATTCGAAGCGTTATATACTTTGGAGGGCATGCCTTTCGCTGGTTGACGATGTTTACTTCTGTGCTCGTATATACGCCGCCAAACATGTACCCCTGGGTTTGCCCAGCATTTGGTGTCGACGCACAGCAGTATGTATCAACGTAAGCGCTTAAATCGTTGCTCACATCATTACAGCATTGAAAGAAAATCCAACATCCATGACATTCCGTCTTAACCCGAGTATCGATCAGATGCTTGCTGTACAGATGATAAGAATCATAATTAGTAGGACAAGCAAAATCACTGATTTTGTGGTTCCTCAGCGACTGGTCGTTGCATAGCTCGGTATCGCCACTGCATTCTTGGAGTCTACTCCAGTCTACTCCAGGTAGCGTGAATTCGTTAATGAAATTGGAAATCGGTGCACCTGATCTGTCCAGTGCAACCAAATTATTATCCAGGGAACTACTCCAGTCATCGGCAGACATTGATGATCTGAAAAACATCCATATTGTATCAGCCACAAACATTAACATTGTATTTTTATCGCATTATACTAGATTGCCTTTCTGTTTCATACTGTAGAGAAAAAAACAAGAAGATAAAGAACAATATTTACATTGTGCATGAAATAAGGTGACTTGAATGTTGGTAATACAACCTTGTCTGATATGCACAACAATCATTCGGAATCAATTAAATTGTTTACCTCACAACTTAAAACATGTTTTGTGTATTTATTCACTAAATTAGTCGTTGCAGTTTAGGCAATACACACCTGTAAACGGGTCCGCCATGAGTAAGAATAGTTGAAGATGTAATCTGACTGTCGTATTCGTTGAAACCCATGTTAGAACCTGCAATGTCTATACCGAAGTGATTATGGGCAGAAGCAACTTGGAAAAGACGAAGGAAACGTTGTCCAGCCTTTTCCGCAAGTTGTGCAGAAATTCCGTTATTGCTGCCATTAAAACCGGCTGAATATATCCTCGAAAGATGGTCTATCTGTAAGTTAAAAGAAGTTTAGAAATCGTACTAATAATGGGGGTTGCCGAAATTGAGTTTGAATAATGGCGATATTTACCGCTATTATGAGCTATTCCTATTTCATTGAATCACTTGTTGTCAAAAATATAGTGCTTAAAATGCTTATCTTCTTGTATGTCTAATAAGCTCTATTATAAAATACAAAGGCATGTTGGCTTCTATATAAAGAAAAACCAGTTAAAATATAACTGAATACGCATATAAGATGTAGGATTACGAGATAATCGTATAAATAAACCGTGACGAGTGCTCCTCCAGCATCTATTGCTGTAACGACATGCGTACCAAAGTCTCGTACAAGCAGCTGGCTATCATATATCGCCTCTCTGATCTCGTTTAATATAACATGGGCCGCGATCTTCTTCAACCTTCGCTGAAATGCATTGGTGAACGGAACGTCTTCGTCAAGCTTCGCCGTGTAGTTAACATACCGAAGCTGAAAGATTTACATGAATTGAAGCTGGGCAAGTTTGTATCCCTGTAACAATGGAACGCCCGCATCCGTATTAAAAAGTAATGCACGAAAGCTTTGCGAATGATACCTTTTATGCCAGTGCAAGTATTAGGCCCATATTTATTAGTGGATTAGTTTTTTTACTGGTGAAGTACCTAAATCCGAACAATTTTGCTGGTTTTTGGTCACTTTCTCTGGATAATTGCATCAAGCGAAAATATAAAGTTAAGCATAATAAGTTAGGTTTAATTTTAAGCTTTGACCAAAATCTTAGTGCAATTTGCTATCTAAAAGTCACTGAATGATGTGATGTTCGGGTGGTAAATTTCAAAATTTTCTCTGTAAATATTTATTTATCGGATATACTGTTTTGATTTTAATCCCCCACGTGCAAATGTTTTCATCTGAAAGGAAGAAAACAACACCAATACGTTAATGAATAAATGCTCAATTAATTCTGTTAAAACTTGACATACGTTGATGAGACAGGTGTGTGCATCAATTGATACCATAGAATTATGGGTCTTGATCGTACAAACACGTTTTTTCTGAAGTGTCCGGATTTACGTACTGTCCGGAGTTAGGTACTTCACCAGTAAAGTGTTTTAAGTTTGAACTTAAAAAAGCATATAAATAAACGTACTTTTATTATTATAGTCTGACTCTCAATACATGATCCAATATAGCCAATACTTATGACATGCTTATTCAATTATCAGTGAGAATATTATTCTACAGTTATGACATTTTTAATTATTGCCAACGTTTGCAATTCCTTATGAAATACTCTTTTAAACGTCTATCCTGTGAGTTGGCAATAACATGGGTGTAAAAAATAAGACTTAATAACAATAAATACATGTTAAATTGATTGTACGATTGTACATAATTACACAACTCATACGAAACAAGTTTACCTGTACACGGGTTGTCATAGAATTGTCCCGATACTGGCGAGTCTTGATATGTTGGAATTCATCGGAAAACTTTCCGCCGATACCCACAGATACGTCCAAACCAGGAAAATCTTCGTTTGGCATCGGAATGTCAAAATTAAGCCCACCTCCAAAGTTCATCGAAAAAGCAGTCGTTGAAGTATAATTGTCCCAATGGTTCATTACCTCAGCATGGGTCTGCACGGACGAAACCTTTTTCGGTACCAACGTCACCTGGTCTGGCAGTATATACTTTCCATCCTCACTTTTCCTGCATTCTGAATACGTCAAATCGAACACCATTGACATCTCCTTGTTGACCAAATTGTCCCACCCTCGCCCTGGCAAAACCTCAAATCGCCTTTCTTCCCCGTCCACATCCTGAAGGCATTTATGGATGCCGTGATTGTACAAAGCAGACTCGGGGGCGTTTGCTTGAAGCAAACAAATCGTGGTTAAACCAAAGACGGCAAAACCTAACATCATTTTGCCACTCATTGTGACATGTGACAATTCAATGAAGCGTCATGTAATTTATATGCTTTACTCGCGACGCGTGTGTAATTTGTTCGGTTATAATAGATATTAGTAGTATGCTATTTGAAATATATTTAAATGATAAAGGTTGCAATTGTATTCACATTTATATAAATAAGATCAAAAGGGTCACATGTTGGCTAAAACAGGTCATATGACATGTTACACCGTTTGAAAAATTGTAACCTTATGTTACCGAATAATAAATACCCGGTAGTATTGTTTAAGATAATGAACAAACAACTCAATATAACCATTGATGAGTGATCAATATACATAATGTAAATGGTTTTGATTTAGGTTATCGTTGTTTCAATTGTTTCTTATCCACAATAATGATCAATTGCTTCTTTATCTAATGACGGGACTGGAAAACAAATGAAATCTGTCAAATATCAGAGTGGAATGAAAAATGAACTGTTCACCAAAGGCCAGTCCTGTCCTTGTAGTTAAGTGTGACAAACGATGACCCGTTTCACTTTGATGTAGTGTACGCTTTCCATTTGCGAAAGTTTTTCTAAATATTGCTACATATTTGTCAGTGCTTCTGTGTTATTATTTGCATGAATTGATAATTATTTCGTTATTAGGCAATTAATGATGCGATTAAACGATGCATTCTCATTTTTTACTCTTAAATTGAAATTCAATCGAATATTGCTACTTTTTGTTTACATATTGGTTTTATTTACATTGCGCAGTTTATAGTTCTTTTAACCGGGTAAACCCCCATTTCGCTGCATTGGCAGTTTCAATGACGTCACTCAGTTTTAACCGTGTGTGCGTTTTGTGCCTGTGTTGTGCTCTCTGTGTTGCATACTGTTTAATGCAATTGGCCGAAGTTGTTATTATGACTTTCTATACTGCTGATGCATGTGAAGGTTATTAACCCCTTTACACTTACAATGAATAACCTTCTGCATTTACAATGAATAACAATTAACACTTACATTTTAATAACCATTTGCACGTACAATTAGCAATAAAAGGGACTTGTTCACAGATTTTCGAATATTGTGAAGTTTGCCAATAAAAGTCTTAACTTGACAGATTTAAGCATCGGGAATTTAGGCTCAAGTATTATAACAAACAAGGATATAGAAAAGAAACGAAAAAAAGAAACCCAGGAGCACCAGGCTTCGAACTTTAGACCTCCTGAATAAAAGGCCGCACTAGCGCCTAAACCACCCAGCCATTCCAATTTCTATATTTAACACCGCATTATTTACTTTATGTAAGTGAACCAAGTTTGTCATCTATTTTAACGAAAACAACAGAAACAATCCAAACTATTCAATCGTTCAGCGTTACAAACACTTAATAATTTTATAATTTTTAACAGATGATTACTCATTAAGGACATGGAATTTACGGTATATTTCTATGTCCGTAGTGTTATTTCGTTCCTGTATGTACACTATTCGTTTATTTTTGAAATCTGTGACAAAAACTTGTCAATTCGTCAATCTGTGAACAGGTACCGTGAATAACCTTTTACACTTACAATGAATTACTATTTACATACACAATGAGTTAGCATAAATAGTCTATTTAATAAACGTTATAAAACTTATTTAATTTATTAAATAATTTAAAATGTAGATCGTGATACACTGTACGTATAAGCCACGTAAGACAAATGACCAACACTTACTATTAAAGCTGCATAATTTGGAATCAAACATAACATCGGCCCACCAAAAATGTCCACAAAAACAACACAAATAACACCATTATGTTATACATGAGTAAAAACTTAACCAACGACCTGTATTGATATCAACTTGTTACGGTTTAGGCTGGAAGTATGTCATTATTTCTTTCATTTTTATAACATATTATAATACATAACACGTTTCTTAAACAACGGGAAATGATTTTAATTGACAATTTCAAAATTTGTTAAAACATTATTTGGTTGAAAAATGTGAAAGTTAAATGAACAGTGTGCAGAAGTAAGTGCTCATTATTGCCACGTAGCAACGGGAATAGGTAGAAACTGTATTTGTACTTGCGTTGTATGTATTATTTCAACATACAATACTATTACAATTATGTTATGTTTTTGAGGGGAGTACCCGCTAACATCATATTTCAAAGCACATTGATGCTTCGTAATAATGATAAAAAGCTACATTAGTGGACTGATGATATATTATAAGTTATCTGTACTTGTTGAAAGATTATATGAATATGAAAAACAGGCATAATTCCCCCCGAAACATGCAGAAGTCAAAATTACATGTGCAATATTCTATACCATTCTTGTTTCTGAACTTACTAACACAAAGGCGAACGACAAATATTTTTGATATCACACACTATCTAGATCGATGTACACAGCTATCTACATAATATCTAGAAGGAACACAAGTATATTTAATAGGGTCACTTTTATTCAACCGATATATTTATTAAACAACCAGCGTTTTTGTAATGTATTAAACCTTGTAACTTTCTTTTTGGCGACACGTCTAACAGTGGATAAGCGTGAGTAGTGCTATGTTTTGGGTTTATGCACAATTTGTCAGTACGAATTTATTTGTTTGTTATAACCCACTATTTTCCTAAGTTACTTTTGAAACAATTGATATAAACATGTAACTCTTCGGTTCCTTAAGGATTCTTAAATAAGGATTTTCTTAGAAAAGTATTTCGGGTAATGAGAGCAGCACAGAAATTAATGCGTAGAAGGCAATGAATGCATTGAGTACGGTAATCAGTTCATATAGGTTATTTAACTAGTGCCTTTTTTCCGAAGCATGTACATGCATTTAAATGTTTAAGAGTTTGTATGGCTCGATATATTGATAATTTAAAAATATAATGTCGACAACGACAATTATGTCAAGTTTCTTGTTTATTCATTGGTATAGTTTATAACCCACAACCTTACACTTACCCTAACCCAAACATAAATCGTTTTCTGCTTTGTGGAACCAATTTTCCCTACAAATATACGCCGTTCATGGTGTGAGGTCCAGAGGTATCTGTTTCGATGTTTAAAGTCTCCTGAGGTACAATTGCTATTTATAGAGCGTGCCTCCTATGTAGGCTAAACAAAATAGTTATTTCATTATGTGAATGAATATAACATTCTGTTCATGAAATACAATGAGAAATGTTGTTCATAACTATGCTCGGTTCTAGAGTGTATGTCGAGGATATGTTTATAACTGTATTGTGTAAATTTTAATACCAAAAATATGCAAACATTATTGGTAGACATTAAACCATTGTTATACGTTTGCATTTCCTAAAATTCGCCCGCCCAAACAATTCGCCCAATGGAATAATGGTATTAAATTTTACCGCTGCATAATTAACTTATTGCGCCAAATTTCTAGCCTTTCATTGATACACATTTACAAGAAATCTAGGCCAAAAGTGAACTTAGACAGCTACGCCGAAACAGATATTCGGCGTCTATGGTCATTTTGAAAATAAGGAATGTAGATTGAACTTGCTATATATATAAATTTAAAACTGATAAAAAGTGTATCTTGGTTTTGTTCTTTTTCACTTATAAATCACTTATCCGTTTCATGACTGACTAGATTAGTCTGCGTTTTAGTTTCTTAATGATGAAAAGAATATTTAAAAAAAAACGCGTAACACATAAAATAAAATAGAATCATATGGTCACATATCGGTAGAATGTCTTTTTGTTTGCTGTTTCCATAGAATTCAGCAATGTTAACGTTATGATAATCGTACATTGGAATAATTGGAGCTGCTTCTAACGAGTGCGGGAAGAGTCCCAAACGTCGAATTAATAAGAGGCTCTGGTGTCGTGAAGCAGTTTATGACTTCCAAGAAGAGATGAAGCAATTGTGTCACTGCAATTATTTGTGTAGAGGGAAGTCACGCGCTATCATCAATGATCGTTGAAGGGATGTGTTTTTCATAACAAAAAAGTGTACTATGCGTTTGGTCTCCAATTTATTTCAATATAAAATCATTAAATTATAATAAGTTGAATATTTTATAACATATTTTCACCGACGGTAAATGCATTGGTATTTTGTGTCTCAGTGTTAATATATAGACGATAATTGTATAGATAACATATAAACCACTTTATAATCAAGTTGTTTTAAATATAAACATAAGTTATATATTTTTGTGTTCTGGCTTAATACCATTATTTTAATTCTCGTCGTGCTTTATATATCACTTATAGTATTCGTTGATAATTCAATGATCATACAAGGCTTATACTTGCTACACAATGCTGTGTGAATTTGTATTCCTTAACGCAGGTTTTGTTGCATCTTTCGTTGCATAGCCAAATTTCTTCAAAACAGAAACAACAACAACGAAACAACACTTATTTTTGTCTTGTAGCATATTCCAAACATGTTTCTTCATTATCGTTACAACTACCTTTGCTTTGTTATCATCTTAATTTCAACTGGTAAGGTATTGCTGTTACAAGCTTTTCTAATATCTCTATCTTGTTGTGCTTAGTTGTACTCGCGGATTGCTATGTACACATGTCCAAATGATCTTTGTCAGTATTAAGACTTTTCTTTTAATACCACTTACATACGTTTTATCCCCGAACTCTTGTCCCGTCTCCTCTCTCGGTCTTCATGGGCGGCAGCGGATTTTGTATGTTCAGTTATGTCGTTCATGGAAAATCTTGTATTTTCATTGGTTGTTACAAATTGTTATGTATATACAATGTATTGGTCATTGCATGGCATTTTAAATAAATGCCCTATTTCGATCATAACCGATGTGTTCTTTTTCTTTCAATGGCATACGAGCTCGACAGCTCCTGGGACTTTTCCCGCAGACAATACATAAATAAATTTCTCATTTGTTGGACATAACGTTATAATTAATAATCGCACCAAAGTGATCCATGTTCAACAATCAAACAAATAAAAATTCAGATTTTCTTATTTTAGCAATTAAGATACAACATATTGCCTTTGTGTAGCTGATAAATTAAGAGAGTAGTCAACGCCGGCGATCAAATTTCTTACACAGTTCTTATAGTTTATATTGTCCTTTGCAGCTTTGATGTGGTTGATATGCATGTTTAGAACACGGTCTATGACAGAAGATGGTGTGGCGAAGATATATTAATGTTTTTGACTGACATCTTATTTTTCATACAAACCAGACATCCCGTACAAAAATAGTTTGCGTATCCAAATTTTGAATCATTTTTTTATAGACGGTGTCACATAGTTAGCATTCTAGATCTTTTAATTATGATCATTTAGTTATATAGTTATATAGTTATATAGTTATATAGTTATATAGTTATATTGTTGTTTTCTTGTTGGGTCTATGCATTTATTTACTAAAGTTCATAATTGTGTTATTCGACGGATATATTAGCAAATGAAAGCTAAAATATACCTACCCATCAAATTGTTCCATGTTTAACATTCCAATGTGTTCAACGCCAACATTTAAAAATCCGGTTATGCTTCATCAAGTCTCTCGGTCTATTGTCTTTATTAGAAATAATAATGCGTATTTACGGACATTAAGTATACACTAAATCCATATGTGAGTACGTTACATTTGCACTACGTTCAATATGTACAAGAACGTTGAGTTTACGTTATGTAAATTAAATCGTCCCATGGTCAGTGATAGACAATGTATATATTGTTATCAAACAAAGAACAAGCAAAGGTTTCTGTTCACATATATTTTCAGTAACATATGTTATGAGGTGGATTCTAAAGAATGTTCATAGTATTGTTGTGAAGTGTTAACATTTGAACAACATAATAACGGTGTCTTTAGAAATCTAGCATAGATGTCGTCACAGCCACACTATATATTTTACACAAAGTGATTGTGTTATTTGGATGAAAAATGATAATTTAGCTGTTAACAGTGAGAAAGATTTATTTGTGTGTGTAGCTTACAATATTCCATATGGTAGTGGGAGGGAGTATCTGGTCGAAACTGGTACATTTGATCTGATAATGAATGATACGTTAAATTTTAATAATAATAATTAATGCGAGTACATCGTATGTGGAGATTTTAATGCTTGAGTCGGAGAGAGCCCAGACCATGTTGTGCATGATAATATTCATGTATTTAATGGAAAAATTCTGACAAACATGTAAATGAATATGGAAAAATGTTACTTTTTTGAATTTTGTAAAATGACAGGTCTAAAAATTGCAAATGGCAGATTAGATGAAGATGCTAATATTGGAAAATTTACTTGTGTTAACTCACTTGGCTGTAGTTATATTGCTTTAGTGCTATGTAAACAAAGTATGTTTTCTAATATTAATAGTTTCAAGGTTTTAGATCCTTATATATTATCAGATCACTGTGTAGTTATGTTCACTTTGAAAAGTTCATTATTGTTCAATGATGTTGATAAGTGTAACTATGATGAAGATAATGTTACAAAAATGCCATATAAGTATGGAATGATGACATTAAAAATGATTACATTGAGTCATTGAATTGTGAAAATGTTAAACAAAGAGATGATAATGGATGACAATTTTATTTCTTTTTGTGATATAATTGAAGATGTATGTTCACCATTATTTAACAAAAAATGTTATGATAAATGTACTAGTTATACGGATATGAAAAATAATGATGTGTATTTTGATGATGAATGTAGATATTTGAGATAGTGTTATTACAAGAATTTGAATATTTATATAAACTATCCTTGTGGCATTAATAGAAAAAAGACATGACTGAGTCAAGGAATGTGTACAAAAGCATTGTTAGAAAAAAGAAATGTATATATGATGAAAAACAATGTATGAAATTAGAAAATGCTAGACTGTTAAACGCTAAGCTTTATTGGAAAATGTATAAAGGATATGTTGTTAGTGACAATAAGAAATGTTTATCATGCAAAATTTCTTTGACTATCTTAAAGCTGTAAATGACCCAGATTCTCAATTTTATCGACCAGATTAAGCTATTTTGTACTTTAATGATAAATATATGAAAGTAGAAATAGCCATTATGTTTGAAGAATTAAATGTACCCGTTACCTGTGATGAAATTGTTAACGTTTGTAAACAAATAAGCAACGTAAAGGCAGCTGGGACTGACTATTTGTTGAATAAATGTGTAAACATGGAGTTTATTGTAATAAGTTTTTAATTGTTATAAGTGCACTGTTCAATAATCTTTATCAAAAGGGACATTTTCTTTAGGCATGTTCTGAAGGTTGGATTGTTCCATTACATAAAAAGGGAGAAAAGGACAATGTCAATAACTACACGGGTATTACACTGTTAAGCACTTTTGGTAAATTGTTTACTTAATTGATAAATAGTAGGTTAAATATTTGGGCTTAAAGATATCGTGTATATAGAAGCTCAAGCTGGTTTTAGAAAAAATGTGGGAACTGTTGATACTATTCTTATTCTCCATGGTTTGATAAATCAAGTGTTACATAATAATAATTAGTTATATGCAACTTTTGTGGATAATACTAAAGCCTTTGAAATTTTTGGTAAGAGATATTATTTGGTAAAAACTTATTAAACTTGAAATTAAAGTTAAAATTGTAAACATAATTAAAGCTATGTATATGAATGTTAAAGTAAGAGTAAAGATGGGTAATGTATTTAGTGAAGAAGATTTTTCATGCGAAGTTGGTGTACGACAAGGGGAGTCATTGTCACCATTTTTATTTTCTATGTACTTAAATGATATAGAAGAATACTATATGTTGCATGGTTTCGATAGTATTGATTTAGGCCTGTAAAAGTTATTTATATGGCTTTATGCAGATGATATTGTTATAATAGCAGGAACCGAGGAAGATTCCAAGAAAGGATTGTTATTGTTAGGAAATTATTGTGATAGATGGAAATTAAGTGTTAATTCTACCACGACAAAGATAATGATTTATAGGAAAGGTGGGAGAAAGGATTCATTTAAATATGTGTAAAAGGTTACTTTATGTTAAAATAAAAACTCAAAATAATTGTGTATATGGAAACTAGGTAGAACCTCTCTCCGTACTAAGAGGGCTGTGGTAATGGATAAACATTGTTCAATTAGAGGAATGTAAATATGTTAAATGTGTGTACAACAATGTGCGCAATGAAATGGAGAATAAGCCAAATGTAAAAAAATGGGCTAAACATGTATGTTCTCTATCACAGTCCCTTGGTTTTCAATATGCATGGCTCAATCAAAGTGTCGGTGATGATGGAAGAAATCGAGGAAGATTTGAAGAAAGTATTGTCACTGTTGGAAAATTATTGTGATAGATGGAAATTAAGTGTTAATTCTACCAAGACAAATATAAGGATTTTTAGGAAAAGATGGAAGAAGGGATTCATTTAAATATTTGTAAAACGTTACTTTATGTTAAGATACACACTAAATTTAATTGTGTATAGGGTGAACTAGGTACAACCTCTCTGCGTACTAAGAGGGCTTTGAATGTAGTTAGATACTGGCTAAAAATTGTTCAATTAGAGGACTGTAAATATGTTAAATGTGTGTACAATAATATGTGCAATGAAATGGAAAATAAGCCAAATGTAAAAAATTGGGCTAAATCTGTATGTTCTCTATTACAATCCCTTGGTTTTCATATGCATGGCTCAATCAAAGTGTCGGTGATGATGAAATGTTTCTGTCTATGATAAAATTAAGATTGAACGATGAATTTTTACAAAATTGAATGTCTGAGCTTTATAATTCGTCTCGAATTAGAACTTATAAAATGTTTTGTAATTTTAGATTGCAACCTTACTTGTCAAATGTTAAAACACTCAAGTTTAGAAGTGACCTTAGTAGGCTAAGAGTTTCTTCACATAGATTAAAAGTTGAGGCTGGAAGATGGCATTTGATGAGAGACGATGTAATAGTTGTAATGTACTGGAGAACGAGTATCACTTTGTAATTAAGTGTAATCTTTATGCAGAAATTAAACAAAGTATACTGATAAATATTATTGGAAAATCCAAGTGTGTATAAATAATCTAACAATATAATATATTTGTTATACATAATTGTTTCATGTATAATGATTTACCTGTCACTGCAATTCATGTATGTGGAAATGTGTCTCTTGTGTACTTTATTTACTTACTAGTTACGTGACTGATTTATGCAAATATGTGTGTATAATATGTGTTGTATACTCATGGACAGATGTCCTATGTATAAAGCTCTACAATTTCGACACCCACATGTTATTTATTAACAAAAATAACTATAAATACATATAGAGCGTAGCCTTGTATTTTACAGCTTCATCAAACACATTTACTTTAAAACTTGATAAAGGTAAGAAAGTAACTATTTCCAATGAAAATTGTCATACTGAGTTACTTTCCAAACCATCTACATTGTCTTGTGCAATCATTTCGGAACTTACAGTTGGTCGATATTTAGCTAACATTGGCGTCATATTATACCAAATGCTACGACGAATCTCGTATAATGGCACTTACAGTTTCTCTTGATTTGTAATGACAAAAGTCTGTATTTTATCCAAACGATGAATATCTGTCTGATTGAATGGACTAGAAATGGGTTCAGAAAGCGGTGCGGGCAAATATAAGATATAAAATCACAGAAGCTACGAAGAAACATTGACGTTCAATAAATTTCGAGGAAAAATATCTGGGTCAACATTGTATCCATTAAAACTAAATTCAATAATTGAATGATATTGTAATAGTTAATTAGAAACAGTCAAGTAAATATGTTTGTTTGTATGTAAGAAAGCCATTTAAAAAACCAAATTCGGGTGTTGTGCATATTTTTTTTTCTTCGGCGATGAATTTCAAAGTAGATTGGTTTGTTAATAAACGTTCAGTATCAAGAATATTTATATATACAAATATATATTCATGTGTTTAAGAAAATTTTACTTCAGGAAAGTAATCGCCTTTATCCAGTGCTGACATGTAGAGTCATACGGGTCTGATGTGTTAACATGATTGCATGCGATGTCCGTATATTCTTCGAAATAATTTCCAATTAAATAGCATTTATTGATGAGGAAAATTGAGTCTGCATATAATTAGAACGAGAAGTGTATTAGATGCCAATGTAATTAGAGGTTTATACGGAATGAAACTGTTTATGCGTCTGAATGGAGATAAACGTTCGTACAACGCCCTTTGAGCCAGAGGACGTCGCATGCAAGCGGGTTAACACATCAGAAACAAATGACTCTCTTTGTCGGCACTGGTCTAATAATATTATTGTTTTCTTAACACCCGAATCTGCATATATGTGTATATATGAATATTCTTGTTAACTGAAAGCTTTATATAAAAAACCATTCTACGTTTATAGTCATTATGGAATGAAAAACAAAATATGCCCTACACTCACATATTGTATTTGAAATTGCTTTATAACATACATATACACGAGAAAGACATTTACTTGACCGCTTCTAATTTCATATTACAATATTAATATTGTATTTGTTTTTAAATGATACACTGTTGACCTATACAATTGTTCGTGATTATATGTCAAGTATTTCCTTAAACCTGTTTTTGAACCCCACTTTTAGTCCATTCATCGTTCGGATAAAATACAGACTTTTGTCATTAGAAGCCAAAAAAAACAGTAAAGAGTGAAATGCCATAACACGAGCCTCGACGTAACATATAACGTGACGCCAATGATAACTAAATAAGGACCTACTATAAGTTCTGAAATGATTGCATTAGGAAATGTAAATGATTTGCTTGTTCAGGTTTATATAACAACATGAGACATTGTCTATCATTTATCATGGGACAATTCAAATACAATAAGTAAACGTTCGATATTATCAAAAGTAGTCCCAACTTACTTACATGTGGATTCACTATATACATATATGTCAGGAAGGAGTGTAAAAATTTGCATTCAAATCAAAGTTATGCTTGAACCAGAACTCATTAGACCAATATATGTTTTCTCAACCAAACGTATTAAACAAGTGTGGTACCATTGACGAATACGACCATGTAATCTGTCCGAATATGAAACCTTGCATTGCATTTATCCTTTGCTTCAAATTATATGCGGTGATATATGTATGTTAGTCTAAAAGAAAGAAAATCAATATATATATTTGAACGCCAATGTATTGTTTGTTGTCACACCTAACTTAACTTGCAATGAACGGATATGTGATACGAAAACTGTTGATGAGATCAAAGACAATAACATACTTTTTCACTAATACCATTATTATAATGGAAGTAACAATTACTAAACTATCGCTCCCGTCCATTACGTACAGTATATGGGCATCCTAAAGAGATGCCGTTGTAAGCCCAGACGCCACCATTCTCATCCGAAGTAAAAAAGATGACCACCGCAAACGGTCGCGCTTTATTTTGCAGTTTAAGGATTCTCGAAATGCTTCTAAAGTTAGTGAATATTTTATCCAGTTAAACTATTCGGTCAATCCCTCAAAGTGATGTCAGTTCATTCATAAATTGGTCATGCTAAAGTTGCTAATGTCCTTCAAAAAGGCACCTCCTTATTGCCGAATTGCCAGAATATAATTACTTTGACGATAATAAAGAACACTTTTTGGAAAAACAGGGGCATGGTTACCATCTACACAGAATCAGATACGGATTTTGTTTTGTTTGATTTTGAAAGGGAATTATTTATAAGGTTGCGATAAAGCCTAGCAGAAATCACAACAGTAAGCAAGATATATGTTGATATATTTATGAGACTGCATTTCTGCACGCAAGCAAGAGGCCGATTTAATCTGTTGATTGCACGCACAGTTCCTTTACCGTGATCAGATTGGTAGTGCTTTCTTTTGACCTTCTCGAGTTAAATGCTTTTTAAATCCATTTTTCAAAACTTGAGTTATTCGGATCAACTTGTTTAGATGTTTGCAAGTTAGGAATATATGTGGAGTTTGATTTTGATAACTATTCTTCACACTATAATATCCAAATAAATCTGCAGTGTACCATTCCGCTGTGGTTTCTACAAAAATATCGTTAGTCTCATCAGTACATACATCAGCAATGATAAAGCGGCCCATATTTCATTATATCTTCGTCCGAAAATAATGCTCAGTTCAAAAGACATAAACATGCACGTATTTAGTCCGGGAAGTGTACAATATGCCGATGTAATTAGAGGTTTATACAGAATGAAACTGGGATGAGATAAACCAAGCCCATGTTAGACAAGGACATCGCGTGCTGGCATGTGTACATATCTGAACCAAAGGACTCGTAATGTAATTACTGGTCAAATGCGATCACTTTGACGTAGTTATATTTCGTTACAACTATTTTTTATTATGTAAATGCATGTCAAAATAAAAATGTGAATATATACAATGAAAATATTAACCATGGTCAGATAAATCAAATCCGTATTATCACTTAAATTATTTAACTATTGTCATTGTTTTAATTGATAGATTATTGACCAAGACCGTTGTCCCGAAAATGTATCCAACATGGATGTTAATTAATAGCTTCTGTGTTTATATATCCATTTATATCCTCAAATGCTTTGAAATGTTTTAACCACACTTTGAGTATATTTGACATACCGATAATCATCGTTAGAATAATATACAGACTCTTGTGTTGCACACTAAGAGATATTGTAAAGATTGACATTCCATTATAGGTGACTCGTCGTAACATTTGGTGTTATATCACACCGCTGTTACATAAATACAGGCTAAGTAGGTCATTAAATTGTAGAAAGTGTAGGTGGCCTGGGCAGAACTTTGTATTGTCATATTGATTACAATAGTTTCAGTTTTTTTATACCATAATATAAATAAAATACGTCTGATGATGTGGCATCAACAGTTTAAAGGACGACTTCTTTCCTTCTTCAAATAATAGATAAATAATTTAATTTGCGCAAACGATTTTGGCGATACATAAAAACAATTTTTCCATTTTCTTAAAATTGCATTTGTTTTATTCATTTTATAGTTTCCTTCCATAATAAATTTATCTAGTTTTCAATCTTATAACAACTATAACTTATTTATTATTTTTTAAATGATCTACATGTATAAAAAAGTGATATCAATGCGTCAAAATAACCGTGGCTTTAATGGTTTAAATGCATTCAATATGTCACTGAAGAAAATATGATGTTTGTTTGTTCGATTTTGAATATATTTTTTGCTTGTGTTTGCATGATTACTTGACCATTGCCCTTCCCCTGTGGATAATATGACAGTATCCTTAATCTCATGGGTGCAATTTCGACATTATTAAATCCAGACATGTTTCATTAAACCTCTGTTTATCATCGTCATCAGAAATAATAATCGTGTTCAAGGCATTGCTGTGACAACTGGATCTGCTTGAAACGAATGCATAAAGTTTATTGAATACCGATGCTGTTAGTTATTTTGCAGCGTAAAATGGAAAACAAGTAGGAACTGACACTTTCTAAACGTTATAGATAGGGAATATTTAAGACCGATTCTTTAGAGTGAGAGAAGTTTATTGAAAACAATTTGGATAGAGGTTCCTGTAAGTTACAGCAGTAAAGTCCCTCTTGAGATCAATCTCAATTAATCATTATAAATGTAGATAGGTAGAAGTTGCTTGCTCATATTGCCAAATGAAAAGTGCTTAAAGTTTATGCCCACGATTTAAAGTCATTAACAAAACCAACTGAACTCAAATATATGAAAAAATATTGTTTCCCTTTTTAGACAAATCTGCATGTTTCCCATGTTTATTAATAATAATAATCCCGTGTTATGATGGTTTGTGCATTTAATTAGAGGCATTAAATGTCTTCATCGTTTACAAAATGAAAATATTTGACAGTCCAGAGAAACCTGTAAACAACGACAACTGCGTATAACAACATCCTATCTTATCCGATATTCTTTAGTGGTCCCGGCAGAATCCCTATACATTCTATATGGTCCTAACATCCGACACTTTTTGTCAGTCTCGTTAGCATGCGTATTTCGCACTTTTTCATCTGACACTCCCGGCAGAAGGTATAATATTGAGCATCAAGCGAGTAAGTATGCTCTTAAGTGTAAACACCATCACCACCCTGTCCTTAATTGGTTTGTATAATACGTTACTAATAACATTTGGATCGAACGTCACTGTTTGTTCATAGCTACTGTGATTATAGCTCCAGCATTTTCTCCAATTGGTTTTAAATAGCACTTTTAGTCCATTCAATCAGACTGATATTCATCATTAAATCTGAAAAATACAGACTTTTGTCATTAAAAGCCAAGATTGAAATGCCATTACACGAGCCTCGTCGTATTATTATATATAATATGACGCCAATGTTATCTAAATAAGGACCTACTATAAGTTCTGAAATGATTGCATGAGAAAATGTAAATGATTAGGACAGGAACATGGTATATCCATTTTTGCAGTGAAAATAGATACTTTCTTAAGTTCATTATTATTAATAAATAATTATTAAGGGACTTGCAATAAATAAATTGTGGGTGTTGAAATTGCAAAAATATCTAGTGTGACATCGGAGTGTGCTCGTTTTCTCTAAACATGTTATTTTGTTGTTCAACTGTTTTACCATTCACTATCCTTCTATAATTACAACTTTTGCATTTTCACCTAAACGCTGCATTCTGATTGGATAATCCGCCCACGTGACCTGTCAATCATACCCCGATGAACCGGCTGCATATGCAAATTTCCTCGTTATTATTCATGGCCGTACTACTTTTTAATTCTGTATTTGCGTCATAGTTTTGCGCGAACCTCAACGATGCTTTTTTTTCATTCGCTATTTGCGAAATGACGTCATTATTATGCGCGAACGTTTACGATGTATACACTATCGTTCTTAAACAAAATGACTAATATATCAGTTGCCAATGTTGCAGACGCTGAAATTGTTAACGCATATTGGAAAATGTGAATTTGTTTTACCAGAAAGTCCACTCCAAAATGATCCACAGCGATTTGAAATGTCTGACAAGATATTACAAGTGCCGTTCAACGCAAATGAAACCGAAACTCATACGGGGATTCCTACGCAAGAGGCTACACGTCAGTTGCGGCCCTTAGACAGTTAAAAGTAAAGTTAATATCCACCTTTTGTTGCAGTTATAAGAATTGACTATTTTTCTTTATTTCATCGGTGCATGAACTGTCGGGAAATGACCGCCTAATTTATGCAAATAAGGCGTAATTTTGAGAACCCACATCAGAGCTTATTGTATCAATCAAAATGTATGTGAACAGAAACCTTTGATTGTTCAGGTTTGGATAACAATATGAGCCATTGTCTATTACTGAGCATGGGACAATTTCATTAACGTAATGTGAACTCAAAGTTCTTGTTATTATTAAACATAGTCCCAATGTAACTTATTTTCATGTTGATTCATCGTATACATAGATGTCCGAAAGTATAGTAAAAATTTTACATTTAAATCAAAATTATGCTTGAAGCAGAACCCATAAGGCCAATATATGTTTTCTCAACCAAACGTATTAAACAAGTGTAGTTCCATTGACGAATATGACAATGTAATCAGTCCGAAATACGAAAACGTTCATTGCATGACTTTCACGTTAACAACATCAAATTTACTTGAAATTTCCGCTGTAATGAACTGAATGCAATGACACTCGCTCAGGAACTCAGGAAAACTATGATATCCGTTTTTAATAAATGTTTGGTTGTTCTGAAATGTATCGATTGCCAGTGTCAATGTAACAAAGCTGCCCTGGATTTATTGTGTGTGTATAAATAGTTGCAAACCGGTATTAATCGTGAAAAACTTCGCTTAAAATGCCATGCGGTGCGAAAAATATACGTATCTTAGTCCAAAGGAAAGAAAATTAGTATATAGTATATATTATATTAGAACGCCAATTTATTGTTTGTTGTCACTCCTAACTTAACTTGCCATGAATGGATATGTGATGTGAAAACAATGGATGAATTAAAGGCAATAAAATAGTTCACTTATATCATTATTACGAGTGGAAGTAACATATACTATGCTATCGCTCCCGTCATTTACGTACAGTATATGGGCATCCTAAAGAGATGCCGTTGCAAGCCCAGATGCAACCATTCCCAACCGATGTAATAAAGATGACCAGAGCGTACGATCTGTTTTTTTTTCCTGTTTAAGGATTCTCGAAATGCTTCTAAAGTTAGTAAATATTTTTACCAGTTTAAATATTCGGCCAATCCCTAATATAGTGATGACTGTTCACTCATGAATATACCACATTACAGTTGCACATGTTCGTTAATGCTGCACCCACTTATTGCCAAATTCTTATAATAAAATGACTTTGGCGATAAAAAGAACACTGTTTAAAATACAAGGGGATGCAACCAACTACACAAAATCAGATAAGGATATTGTATTGTTTGATTTAAAAAGGGAATTATTTATAAGTTTGCGATAAAGCCTAGCAGAAATTACAGCAGTAAGCAAAATCTATGTTGATACTTCTATAAGACTGCATTTCAACACGCAAGTAACAAGCGGATTTAATATCAAAATGTTTGTTCGCACAGATCAATTACCGTGATCAGATTGGTAGTCCGTTTCTTTTAGAATTTAGACCTACTCGAATTAAATGCAAAGTGAAATGTTTGGGGCTGTCTTTTTACTTTGTGTACTCTAATGTTTCTCCTGTAGCCTTTGAAATCTATTTACAAAACTTGAGTTATTGAGGATCAACTTGTTTAAATGTTTGCAAGTTAGGAATATGCGTTGATGGTGTTTTGATGACTATTCTTCACACTATAATAGCCAAATAGATATTTGTGACTGCAATATACCACCCCGCTGTGGTTTCTACAAAAATATCCGCAGTCGCGTCGGTACATGTATCACCAATGATAAAGCTGCCTATATTTCATTATGTCTTCGTCGGAAATAATGTTCAGTTCAAGAGACATGAAAATGTACTTATTTTGTCCGGGAAGTGTATAATATGCCGATGTAATAAGAGGTTTTTAAGGAATGATACTGGGATGATATACACTTAGCCCATGTTAGACCTAGGACATCGCATGTTGGCATGTTTACATATCTGATCCAAATGTTTGAACCACACTTTGAGTCTATTTATTCATACTGATAATCATCGTTAGAATAAAATACAAACTTTTGTGTTGCACACCAAGAGATTTTCTAAAGATTGAAATGCAATTACAGGCGACTCGACGTAACATTTGATGTTATAGCACACCAGTGTTACATAAATACAGACTAACTAGGTCATTATATTATAGAAAATGTAGTTTGGCCTGGGCAGAAGTTTGTATTGTCATTATACTGTTGTTTATACCATTAAATAAATAAAATACGACTGATGATGTGGCATCAAAAGTTTATAGGACGACTTCTTTACTTTTTAAAATAATAGACAAATAATTGAATTTGCGCACACGATTTTTCTTAAAATTGCATTTGTTTTTTTTCATTTTATAAATTCCTTCCATAATAAATGTATCTGGTTTCAATCTTATAACAACTATTAAAAATGATGTACATGTATATACAAGTGATATTAATGCGTCAAAATAACCGTGGTTTTAATTGTTAAAATGCATTCAATATGTCACTGAAGAGAATATGATGTTTGTTTGTATGATTTTGAGTATCTTTTTTGTTCTCGTTTGTGCATGATCACTTGACCAGTGCCCTTCCGCTGTGAATAATATGACAGCATCCGTAATCTCATGGGTGCAACGTCGACATTTTTAAATCCAGACATGTTTCATTAAGTCTCTGTTTATCATCGTCATTTGAAATAATAATCGTTTTCAAGACATTGCTGGTGACAACTGGATCTGCTGAAAACGAATTCAGAAAGTTGTTTGAAGACCGATGTTGTTGTTTTTTGTGCTGCGTAAATTGGAAAACAAATAGGAGCTGACACGTACTAAACGTAATTGATATGGAATATTTGGGACTGATTCTTTAGAGTGAGAGAAGTTTAATGAAAACAATTTGGATAGAGGTTGCTGTAAGTTACAGCGGTAAAGACCCTGGGGAGATCAATCTAAATTATTCATTAGAAATGTAGATAGGTAGAAGTTGCTTGCTCATAATGCAGAATGAAACGTGCTAAAAGTTTATTGCTCACGATTTAAGGTCGTTAACAAAACCAACTATCAAATATATGAAATATGTGCACTGTTGTTACTTTTTAGACACATCTGCATACTTCCCTAGATTAATAATAATACTCCCACGATATTAATCTTTGTGCATTTAATTAGAGGAAATAAATGTCTTCATCGTTTACAAAATGAAAATTTGTGACAATCCCGAGAAATAGCTGTCAATAACGACACCTGCGTATAACAACATCCTGTCTTCTTGATATTCTTTAGTAGTCCCGGCAGAATCCCTATACATTCTATATGGTCAAAACCTGTCTATAACGGAACCTATAAATCCTAACATCCGACACTTTTTGTCAGTCTCGTTAGCATGCGTATTTCGCACTTTTCCATCTGACACTCCCTGCAGAAGGTATAATATTGAGCATCAAGCGAGTAAGTATGTTCTTAAGTATAAACATCATCACCACCCTGTCCTTAATTGGTTTGTATAATACGTTACTAATAACATTTGGATCGAACGTCACTGTTTGTTCATAGCTACTGTGATTATATCTCCAGCATTTTCTCCAATTGGTTTTAAATAGCACTTTTAGTCCATTCAATCAGACTGATATTCATCATTAAATCTGAAATATACAGACTTTTGTCATTAAAAGCCAAGATTGAAATGCCATTACACGAGCCTCGTCGTATTACTAGATATAATATGACGCCAATGTTATCTAAATAAGGACCTACTATAAGTTCTGAAATGATTGCATGAGAAAATGTAAATGATTAGGACAGGAACATGGTATATCCATTTTTGCAGTGAAAATAGATACTTTCTTAAGTTCATTATTATTAATAAATAATTATTAAGGGACTTGCAATAAATAAATTGTGGGTGTTGAAATTGCAAAAATATCTAGTGTGACATCTGAGTGTGCTCGTTTTCTCTAAACATGTTATTTTGTTGTTCAACTGTTTTACCATTCACTATCCTTCTATAATTACAACTTTTGCATTTTCACCTAAACGCTGCATTCTGATTGGATAATCCGCCCACGTGACCTGTCAATCATACCCCGATGAACCGGCTGCATATGCAAATTTCCTCGTTATTATTCATGGCCGTACTACTTTTTAATTCTGTATTTGCGTCATAGTTTTGCGCGAACCTCAACGATGCTTTTTTTTCATTCGCTATTTGCGAAATGACGTCATTATTATGCGCGAACGTTTACGATGTATACACTATCGTTCTTAAACAAAATGACTAATATATCAGTTGCCAATGTTGCAGACGCTGAAATTGTTAACGCATATTGGAAAATGTGAATTTTTTTTACCAGAAAGTCCACTCCAAAATGATCCACAGCGATTTGAAATGTCTGACAAGATATTACAAGTGCCGTTCAACGCAAATGAAACCGCAACTCATACGGGGATTCATACGCAAGAGGCTACACGTCAGTTGCGGCTCTTAGACAGTTAAAAGTAAAGTTAATATCCACCTTTTGTTGCAGTTATAAGAATTGAATATTTTTCTTTATTTCATCGGTGTATGAACTGTCGGGAAATGACCGCCTAATTTATGCAAATAAGGCGTAATTTTGAGAACCCACATCAGAGCTTATTGTATCAATGAAAATGTATGTGAACAGAAACCTTTGATTGTTCAGGTTTGGATAACAATATGAGCCATTGTCTATTATTAAGCATGGGACAATTTCATTAACGTAATGTGAACTCAAAGTTCTTGTTATTATTAAACATAGTCCCAATGTAACTTATTTACATGTTGATTCATCGTATACATAGATGTCCGAAAGTATAGTAAAAAATTTACATTTAAATCAAAATTATGCTTGAAGCAGAACTCATAAGACCAATATATGTTTTCTCAACCAACCGTATTAAACAAGTGTAGTTCCATTGACGAATATGACAATGTAATCAGTCCGAAATACGAAAACGTGCATTGCATGACTTTCACGTTAACAACATCAAATTTACTCGAAATTTCCGCTGTAATGAACTGAATGCAATGACACTCGCTCAGGAACTCAGGAAAACTATGATATCCGTTTTTAATAAATGTTTGGTTGTTCTGAAATGTATCGATTGCCAGTGTCAATGTAACAAAGCTGCCCTGGATTTATTGTGTGTATAAATAGTTGCAAACCGGTATTCATCGTGAAAAACTTCGCTCAAAATGCCATGCGGTGCGAAAAATATACGTATCTTAGTCCAAAGGAAAGAAAATTAATATATAGTATATATTATATTAGAACGCCAATTTATTGTTTGTTGTCACTCCTAACTTAACTTGCCATGAATGGATATGTGATGTGAAAACAATGGATGAGATTAAAGTCAATAAAATAGTTCACTTATATCATTATTACGAGTGGAAGTAACATATACTATGCTATCGCTCCCGTCATTTACGTACAGTATATGGGCATCCTAAAGAGATGCCGTTGCAAGCCCAGATGCAACCATTCCCAACCGATGTAATAAAGATGACCAGAGCGTACGGTCTGTTTTTTTTTTTCCTGTTTAAGGATTCTCGAAATGCTTCTAAAGTTAGTAAATATTTTTACCAGTTTAAATATTCGGCCAATCCCTAATATAGTGATGACTGTTCACTCATGAATATATCACATTACAGTTGCACATGTTCGTTAATGCTGCACCCACTTATTGCCAAATTCTTATAATAAAATGACTTTGGCGATAAAAAGAACACTGTTTAAAATACAAGGGGATGTAACCAACTACACAAAATCAGATAAGGATATTGTATTGTTTGACTTTGAAAGGGAATTATTTATAAGTTTGCGATAAAGGCTAGCAGAAATTACAGCAGTGAGCAAAATCTATGTTGATACTTCTATAAGACTGCATGTCAACACGCAAGTAACAAGCCGATTGAATATCAAAATGTTTGTTCGCACAGATCAATTACCGTGATCAGATTGGTAGTGCGTTCTTTTAGAATTTAGACCTACTCGAATTAAATGCAAAGTGAAATGTTTGGGGCTGTCTTTTTACTTTGTGTACTCTAATGTTTCTCCTGTAGCCTTTGAAATCTATTTACAAAACTTGAGTTATTGAGGATCAACTTGTTACAATGTTTGCAAGTTAGGAATATGTGTTGATGGTGTTTTGATGACTATTAAATAGATATTTGTGACTGCCATATACCATCCCGCTGTGGTTTCTGTAAAAATATCCGCAGTCGCGTCGGAACAAGTATCACCAATGATAAAGCTGCCTATACTTCATTATGTCTTCGTCGGAAATAATGTTCAGTTCAAGAGACATGAAAATGTACTTATTTTGTCCGGGAAGTGTATAATATGCCGATGTAATAAGAGGTTTTTATGGAATGAAACTGGGATGATATACACTTAGCCCATGTTAGACCTAGGACATCGCATGTTGGCATGTTTACATATCTGATCCAAATGTTTGAACCACACTTTGAGTCTATTTATTCATACTGATAATCATCGTTAGAATAAAATACAAACTTTTGTGTTGCACACCAAGAGATTTTCTAAAGATTGAAATGCAATTACAGGCGACTCGACGTAACATTTGATGTTATAGCACACCTGTGTTACATAAATACAGACTAACTAGGTCATTATATTATAGAAAATGTAGTTTGGTCTGGGCAGAAGTTTGTATTGTCATTATACTGTTGTTTATACCATTAAATAAATAAAATACGACTGATGATGTAGCATCAAAAGTTTATAGGACGACTTCTTTACTTTTTAAAATAATAGACAAATAATTGAATTTGCGCACACGATTTTTCTTAAAATTGCATTTGTTTTTTTTCATTTTATAAATTCCTTCCATAATAAATGTATCTGGTTTCAATCTTATAACAACTATTAAAAATGATGTACATGTATATACAAGTGATATTAATGCGTCAAAATAACCGTGGTTTTAATTGTTAAAATGCATTCAATATGTCACTGAAGAGAATATGATGTTTGTTTGTATGATTTTGAGTATCTTTTTTGTTCTCGTTTGTGCATGATCACTTGACCAGTGCCCTTCCGCTGTGAATAATATGACAACATCCGTAATCTCATGGGTGCAACGTCGACATTTTTAAATCCAGACATGTTTCATTAAGTCTCTGTTTATCATCGTCATTTGAAATAATAATCGTTTTCAAGACATTGCTGGTGACAACTGGATCTGCTGAAAACGAATTCAGAAAGTTGTTTGAAGACCGATGTTGTTGTTTTTTGTGCTGCGTAAATTGGAAAACAAATAGGAGCTGACACGTACTAAACGTAATTGATATGGAATATTTGGGACTGATTCTTTAGAGTGAGAGAAGTTTAATGAAAACAATTTGGATAGAGGTTGCTGTAAGTTACAGCGGTAAAGACCCTGGGGAGATCAATCTAAATTATTCATTAGAAATGTAGATAGGTAGAAGTTGCTTGCTCATAATGCAGAATGAAACGTGCTAAAAGTTTATTGCTCACGATTTAAGGTCGTTAACAAAACCAACTATCAAATATATGAAATATGTGCACTGTTGTTACTTTTTAGACACATCTGCATACTTCCCTAGATTAATAATAATACTCCCACGATATTAATCTTTGTGCATTTAATTAGAGGAAATAAATGTCTTCATCGTTTACAAAATGAAAATTTGTGACAATCCCGAGAAATAGCTGTCAATAACGACACCTGCGTATAACAACATCCTGTCTTCTTGATATTCTTTAGTAGTCCCGGCAGAATCCCTATACATTCTATATGGTCAAAACCTGTCTATAACGGAACCTATAAATCCTAACATCCGACACTTTTTGTCAGTCTCGTTAGCATGCGTATTTCGCACTTTTCCATCTGACACTCCCGGCAGAAGGTATAATATTGAGCATCAAGCGAGTAAGTATGTTCTTAAGTATAAACATCATCACCACCCTGTCCTTAATTGGTTTGTATAATACGTTACTAATAACATTTGGATCGAACGTCACTGTTTGTTCATAGCTACTGTGATTATATCTCCAGCATTTTCTCCAATTGGTTTTAAATAGCACTTTTAGTCCATTCAATCAGACTGATATTCATCATTAAATCTGAAATATACAGACTTTTGTCATTAAAAGCCAAGATTGAAATGCCATTACACGAGCCTCGTCGTATTACTAGATATAATATGACGCCAATGTTATCTAAATAAGGACCTACTATAAGTTCTGAAATGATTGCATGAGAAAATGTAAATGATTAGGACAGGAACATGGTATATCCATTTTTGCAGTGAAAATAGATACTTTCTTAAGTTCATTATTATTAATAAATAATTATTAAGGGACTTGCAATAAATAAATTGTGGGTGTTGAAATTGCAAAAATATCTAGTGTGACATCGGAGTGTGCTCGTTTTCTCTAAACATGTTATTTTGTTGTTCAACTGTTTTACCATTCACTATCCTTCTATAATTACAACTTTTGCATTTTCACCTAAACGCTGCATTCTGATTGGATAATCCGCCCACGTGACCTGTCAATCATACCCCGATGAACCGGCTGCATATGCAAATTTCCTCGTTATTATTCATGGCCGTACTACTTTTTAATTCTGTATTTGCGTCATAGTTTTGCGCGAACCTCAACGATGCTTTTTTTTCATTCGCTATTTGCGAAATGACGTCATTATTATGCGCGAACGTTTACGATGTATACACTATCGTTCTTAAACAAAATGACTAATATATCAGTTGCCAATGTTGCAGACGCTGAAATTGTTAACGCATATTGGAAAATGTGAATTTGTTTTACCAGAAAGTCCACTCCAAAATGATCCACAGCGATTTGAAATGTCTGACAAGATATTACAAGTGCCGTTCAACGCAAATGAAACCGAAACTCATACGGGGATTCCTACGCAAGAGGCTACACGTCAGTTGCGGCCCTTAGACAGTTAAAAGTAAAGTTAATATCCACCTTTTGTTGCAGTTATAAGAATTGACTATTTTTCTTTATTTCATCGGTGCATGAACTGTCGGGAAATGACCGCCTAATTTATGCAAATAAGGCGTAATTTTGAGAACCCACATCAGAGCTTATTGTATCAATCAAAATGTATGTGAACAGAAACCTTTGATTGTTCAGGTTTGGATAACAATATGAGCCATTGTCTATTACTGAGCATGGGACAATTTCATTAACGTAATGTGAACTCAAAGTTCTTGTTATTATTAAACATAGTCCCAATGTAACTTATTTTCATGTTGATTCATCGTATACATAGATGTCCGAAAGTATAGTAAAAATTTTACATTTAAATCAAAATTATGCTTGAAGCAGAACCCATAAGGCCAATATATGTTTTCTCAACCAAACGTATTAAACAAGTGTAGTTCCATTGACGAATATGACAATGTAATCAGTCCGAAATACGAAAACGTTCATTGCATGACTTTCACGTTAACAACATCAAATTTACTTGAAATTTCCGCTGTAATGAACTGAATGCAATGACACTCGCTCAGGAACTCAGGAAAACTATGATATCCGTTTTTAATAAATGTTTGGTTGTTCTGAAATGTATCGATTGCCAGTGTCAATGTAACAAAGCTGCCCTGGATTTATTGTGTGTGTATAAATAGTTGCAAACCGGTATTAATCGTGAAAAACTTCGCTTAAAATGCCATGCGGTGCGAAAAATATACGTATCTTAGTCCAAAGGAAAGAAAATTAGTATATAGTATATATTATATTAGAACGCCAATTTATTGTTTGTTGTCACTCCTAACTTAACTTGCCATGAATGGATATGTGATGTGAAAACAATGGATGAATTAAAGGCAATAAAATAGTTCACTTATATCATTATTACGAGTGGAAGTAACATATACTATGCTATCGCTCCCGTCATTTACGTACAGTATATGGGCATCCTAAAGAGATGCCGTTGCAAGCCCAGATGCAACCATTCCCAACCGATGTAATAAAGATGACCAGAGCGTACGATCTGTTTTTTTTTCCTGTTTAAGGATTCTCGAAATGCTTCTAAAGTTAGTAAATATTTTTACCAGTTTAAATATTCGGCCAATCCCTAATATAGTGATGACTGTTCACTCATGAATATACCACATTACAGTTGCACATGTTCGTTAATGCTGCACCCACTTATTGCCAAATTCTTATAATAAAATGACTTTGGCGATAAAAAGAACACTGTTTAAAATACAAGGGGATGCAACCAACTACACAAAATCAGATAAGGATATTGTATTGTTTGATTTAAAAAGGGAATTATTTATAAGTTTGCGATAAAGCCTAGCAGAAATTACAGCAGTAAGCAAAATCTATGTTGATACTTCTATAAGACTGCATTTCAACACGCAAGTAACAAGCGGATTTAATATCAAAATGTTTGTTCGCACAGATCAATTACCGTGATCAGATTGGTAGTCCGTTTCTTTTAGAATTTAGACCTACTCGAATTAAATGCAAAGTGAAATGTTTGGGGCTGTCTTTTTACTTTGTGTACTCTAATGTTTCTCCTGTAGCCTTTGAAATCTATTTACAAAACTTGAGTTATTGAGGATCAACTTGTTTAAATGTTTGCAAGTTAGGAATATGCGTTGATGGTGTTTTGATGACTATTCTTCACACTATAATAGCCAAATAGATATTTGTGACTGCAATATACCACCCCGCTGTGGTTTCTACAAAAATATCCGCAGTCGCGTCGGTACATGTATCACCAATGATAAAGCTGCCTATATTTCATTATGTCTTCGTCGGAAATAATGTTCAGTTCAAGAGACATGAAAATGTACTTATTTTGTCCGGGAAGTGTATAATATGCCGATGTAATAAGAGGTTTTTAAGGAATGATACTGGGATGATATACACTTAGCCCATGTTAGACCTAGGACATCGCATGTTGGCATGTTTACATATCTGATCCAAATGTTTGAACCACACTTTGAGTCTATTTATTCATACTGATAATCATCGTTAGAATAAAATACAAACTTTTGTGTTGCACACCAAGAGATTTTCTAAAGATTGAAATGCAATTACAGGCGACTCGACGTAACATTTGATGTTATAGCACACCAGTGTTACATAAATACAGACTAACTAGGTCATTATATTATAGAAAATGTAGTTTGGCCTGGGCAGAAGTTTGTATTGTCATTATACTGTTGTTTATACCATTAAATAAATAAAATACGACTGATGATGTGGCATCAAAAGTTTATAGGACGACTTCTTTACTTTTTAAAATAATAGACAAATAATTGAATTTGCGCACACGATTTTTCTTAAAATTGCATTTGTTTTTTTTCATTTTATAAATTCCTTCCATAATAAATGTATCTGGTTTCAATCTTATAACAACTATTAAAAATGATGTACATGTATATACAAGTGATATTAATGCGTCAAAATAACCGTGGTTTTAATTGTTAAAATGCATTCAATATGTCACTGAAGAGAATATGATGTTTGTTTGTATGATTTTGAGTATCTTTTTTGTTCTCGTTTGTGCATGATCACTTGACCAGTGCCCTTCCGCTGTGAATAATATGACAGCATCCGTAATCTCATGGGTGCAACGTCGACATTTTTAAATCCAGACATGTTTCATTAAGTCTCTGTTTATCATCGTCATTTGAAATAATAATCGTTTTCAAGACATTGCTGGTGACAACTGGATCTGCTGAAAACGAATTCAGAAAGTTGTTTGAAGACCGATGTTGTTGTTTTTTGTGCTGCGTAAATTGGAAAACAAATAGGAGCTGACACGTACTAAACGTAATTGATATGGAATATTTGGGACTGATTCTTTAGAGTGAGAGAAGTTTAATGAAAACAATTTGGATAGAGGTTGCTGTAAGTTACAGCGGTAAAGACCCTGGGGAGATCAATCTAAATTATTCATTAGAAATGTAGATAGGTAGAAGTTGCTTGCTCATAATGCAGAATGAAACGTGCTAAAAGTTTATTGCTCACGATTTAAGGTCGTTAACAAAACCAACTATCAAATATATGAAATATGTGCACTGTTGTTACTTTTTAGACACATCTGCATACTTCCCTAGATTAATAATAATACTCCCACGATATTAATCTTTGTGCATTTAATTAGAGGAAATAAATGTCTTCATCGTTTACAAAATGAAAATTTGTGACAATCCCGAGAAATAGCTGTCAATAACGACACCTGCGTATAACAACATCCTGTCTTCTTGATATTCTTTAGTAGTCCCGGCAGAATCCCTATACATTCTATATGGTCAAAACCTGTCTATAACGGAACCTATAAATCCTAACATCCGACACTTTTTGTCAGTCTCGTTAGCATGCGTATTTCGCACTTTTCCATCTGACACTCCCTGCAGAAGGTATAATATTGAGCATCAAGCGAGTAAGTATGTTCTTAAGTATAAACATCATCACCACCCTGTCCTTAATTGGTTTGTATAATACGTTACTAATAACATTTGGATCGAACGTCACTGTTTGTTCATAGCTACTGTGATTATATCTCCAGCATTTTCTCCAATTGGTTTTAAATAGCACTTTTAGTCCATTCAATCAGACTGATATTCATCATTAAATCTGAAATATACAGACTTTTGTCATTAAAAGCCAAGATTGAAATGCCATTACACGAGCCTCGTCGTATTACTAGATATAATATGACGCCAATGTTATCTAAATAAGGACCTACTATAAGTTCTGAAATGATTGCATGAGAAAATGTAAATGATTAGGACAGGAACATGGTATATCCATTTTTGCAGTGAAAATAGATACTTTCTTAAGTTCATTATTATTAATAAATAATTATTAAGGGACTTGCAATAAATAAATTGTGGGTGTTGAAATTGCAAAAATATCTAGTGTGACATCTGAGTGTGCTCGTTTTCTCTAAACATGTTATTTTGTTGTTCAACTGTTTTACCATTCACTATCCTTCTATAATTACAACTTTTGCATTTTCACCTAAACGCTGCATTCTGATTGGATAATCCGCCCACGTGACCTGTCAATCATACCCCGATGAACCGGCTGCATATGCAAATTTCCTCGTTATTATTCATGGCCGTACTACTTTTTAATTCTGTATTTGCGTCATAGTTTTGCGCGAACCTCAACGATGCTTTTTTTTCATTCGCTATTTGCGAAATGACGTCATTATTATGCGCGAACGTTTACGATGTATACACTATCGTTCTTAAACAAAATGACTAATATATCAGTTGCCAATGTTGCAGACGCTGAAATTGTTAACGCATATTGGAAAATGTGAATTTTTTTTACCAGAAAGTCCACTCCAAAATGATCCACAGCGATTTGAAATGTCTGACAAGATATTACAAGTGCCGTTCAACGCAAATGAAACCGCAACTCATACGGGGATTCATACGCAAGAGGCTACACGTCAGTTGCGGCTCTTAGACAGTTAAAAGTAAAGTTAATATCCACCTTTTGTTGCAGTTATAAGAATTGAATATTTTTCTTTATTTCATCGGTGTATGAACTGTCGGGAAATGACCGCCTAATTTATGCAAATAAGGCGTAATTTTGAGAACCCACATCAGAGCTTATTGTATCAATGAAAATGTATGTGAACAGAAACCTTTGATTGTTCAGGTTTGGATAACAATATGAGCCATTGTCTATTATTAAGCATGGGACAATTTCATTAACGTAATGTGAACTCAAAGTTCTTGTTATTATTAAACATAGTCCCAATGTAACTTATTTACATGTTGATTCATCGTATACATAGATGTCCGAAAGTATAGTAAAAAATTTACATTTAAATCAAAATTATGCTTGAAGCAGAACTCATAAGACCAATATATGTTTTCTCAACCAACCGTATTAAACAAGTGTAGTTCCATTGACGAATATGACAATGTAATCAGTCCGAAATACGAAAACGTGCATTGCATGACTTTCACGTTAACAACATCAAATTTACTCGAAATTTCCGCTGTAATGAACTGAATGCAATGACACTCGCTCAGGAACTCAGGAAAACTATGATATCCGTTTTTAATAAATGTTTGGTTGTTCTGAAATGTATCGATTGCCAGTGTCAATGTAACAAAGCTGCCCTGGATTTATTGTGTGTGTATAAATAGTTGCAAACCGGTATTAATCGTGAAAAACTTCGCTTAAAATGCCATGCGGTGCGAAAAATATACGTATCTTAGTCCAAAGGAAAGAAAATTAGTATATAGTATATATTATATTAGAACGCCAATTTATTGTTTGTTGTCACTCCTAACTTAACTTGCCATGAATGGATATGTGATGTGAAAACAATGGATGAATTAAAGGCAATAAAATAGTTCACTTATATCATTATTACGAGTGGAAGTAACATATACTATGCTATCGCTCCCGTCATTTACGTACAGTATATGGGCATCCTAAAGAGATGCCGTTGCAAGCCCAGATGCAACCATTCCCAACCGATGTAATAAAGATGACCAGAGCGTACGATCTGTTTTTTTTTCCTGTTTAAGGATTCTCGAAATGCTTCTAAAGTTAGTAAATATTTTTACCAGTTTAAATATTCGGCCAATCCCTAATATAGTGATGACTGTTCACTCATGAATATACCACATTACAGTTGCACATGTTCGTTAATGCTGCACCCACTTATTGCCAAATTCTTATAATAAAATGACTTTGGCGATAAGATAAGGATATTGTATTGTTTGATTTAAAAAGGGAATTATTTATAAGTTTGCGATAAAGCCTAGCAGAAATTACAGCAGTAAGCAAAATCTATGTTGATACTTCTATAAGACTGCATTTCAACACGCAAGTAACAAGCGGATTTAATATCAAAATGTTTGTTCGCACAGATCAATTACCGTGATCAGATTGGTAGTCCGTTCTTTTAGAATTTAGACCTACTCGAATTAAATGCAAAGTGAAATGTTTGGGGCTGTCTTTTTACTTTGTGTACTCTAATGTTTCTCCTGTAGCCTTTGAAATCTATTTACAAAACTTGAGTTATTGAGGATCAACTTGTTTAAATGTTTGCAAGTTAGGAATATGCGTTGATGGTGTTTTGATGACTATTCTTCACACTATAATAGCCAAATAGATATTTGTGACTGCAATATACCACCCCGCTGTGGTTTCTACAAAAATATCCGCAGTCGCGTCGGTACATGTATCACCAATGATAAAGCTGCCTATATTTCATTATGTCTTCGTCGGAAATAATGTTCAGTTCAAGAGACATGAAAATGTACTTATTTTGTCCGGGAAGTGTATAATATGCCGATGTAATAAGAGGTTTTTATGGAATGAAACTGGGATGATATACACTTAGCCCATGTTAGACCTAGGACATCGCATGTTGGCATGTTTACATATCTGATCCAAATGTTTGAACCACACTTTGAGTCTATTTATTCATACTGATAATCATCGTTAGAATAAAATACAAACTTTTGTGTTGCACACCAAGAGATTTTCTAAAGATTGAAATGCAATTACAGGCGACTCGACGTAACATTTGATGTTATAGCACACCTGTGTTACATAAATACAGACTAACTAGGTCATTATATTATAGAAAATGTAGTTTGGTCTGGGCAGAAGTTTGTATTGTCATTATACTGTTGTTTATACCATTAAATAAATAAAATACGACTGATGATGTAGCATCAAAATTTTATAGGACGACTTCTTTACTTTTTAAAATAATAGACAAATAATTGAATTTGCGCACACGATTTTTCTTAAAATTGCATTTGTTCTTTTTCATTTTATAAATTCCTTCCATAATAAATGTATCTGGTTTCAATCTTATAACAACTATTAAAAATGATGTACATGTATATACAAGTGATATTAATGCGTCAAAATAACCGTGGTTTTAATTGTTAAAATGCATTCAATATGTCACTGAAGAGAATATGATGTTTGTTTGTATGATTTTGAGTATCTTTTTTGTTCTCGTTTGTGCATGATCACTTGACCAGTGCCCTTCCGCTGTGAATAATATGACAGCATCCGTAATCTCATGGGTGCAACGTCGACATTTTTAAATCCAGACATGTTTCATTAAGTCTCTGTTTATCATCGTCATTTGAAATAATAATCGTTTTCAAGACATTGCTGGTGACAACTGGATCTGCTGAAAACGAATTCAGAAAGTTGTTTGAAGACCGATGTTGTTGTTTTTTGTGCTGCGTAAATTGGAAAACAAATAGGAGCTGACACGTACTAAACGTAATTGATATGGAATATTTGGGACTGATTCTTTAGAGTGAGAGAAGCTTAATGAAAACAATTTAGATAGAGGTTGCTGTAAGTTACAGCGGTAAAGACCCTGGGGAGATCAATCTAAATTATTCATTAGAAATGTAGATAGGTAGAAGTTGCTTGCTCATAATGCAGAATGAAACGTGCTAAAAGTTTATTGCTCACGATTTAAGGTCGTTAACAAAACCAACTATCAAATATATGAAATATGTGCACTGTTGTTACTTTTTAGACACATCTGCATACTTCCCTAGATTAATAATAATACTCCCACGATATTAATCTTTGTGCATTTAATTAGAGGAAATAAATGTCTTCATCGTTTACAAAATGAAAATTTTTGACAATCCCGAGAAATAGCTGTCAATAACGACACCTGCGTATAACGACATCCTGTCTTCTTGATATTCTTTAGTAGTCCCGGCAGAATCCCTATACATTCAATATGGTCAAAACCTGTCTATAACGGAACCTATAAATCCTAACATCCGACACTTTGTCAGTCTCGTTAGCATGCGTATTTCGCACTTTTCCATCTGACACTCCCGGCAGAAGGTATAATATTGAGCATCAAGCGAGTAAGTATGTTCTTAAGTATAAACATCATCACCACCCTGTCCTTAATTGGTTTGTATAATACGTTACTAATAACATTTGGATCGAACGTCACTGTTTGTTCATAGCTACTGTGATTATATCTCCAGCATTTTCTCCAATTGGTTTTAAATAGCACTTTTAGTCCATTCAATCAGACTGATATTCATCATTAAATCTGAAATATACAGACTTTTGTCATTAAAAGCCAAGATTGAAATGCCATTACACGAGCCTCGTCGTATTACTAGATATAATATGACGCCAATGTTATCTAAATAAGGACCTACTATAAGTTCTGAAATGATTGCATGAGAAAATGTAAATGATTAGGACAGGAACATGGTATATCCATTTTTGCAGTGAAAATAGATACTTTCTTAAGTTCATTATTATTAATAAATAATTATTAAGGGACTTGCAATAAATAAATTGTGGGTGTTGAAATTGCAAAAATATCTAGTGTGACATCTGAGTGTGCTCGTTTTCTCTAAACATGTTATTTTGTTGTTCAACTGTTTTACCATTCACTATCCTTCTATAATTACAACTTTTGCATTTTCACCTAAACGCTGCATTCTGATTGGATAATCCGCCCACGTGACCTGTCAATCACACCCCGATGAACCGGCTGCATATGCAAATTTCCTCGTTATTATTCATGGCCGTACTACTTTTTAATTCTGTATTTGCGTCATAGTTTTGCGCGAACCTCAACGATGCTTTTTTTTCATTCGCTAATTGCGAAATGACGTCATTGTTATGCGCGAACGTTTACGATGTATACACTATCGTTCTTAAACAAAATGACTAATATATCAGTTGCCAATGTTGCAGACGCTGAAATTGTTAACGCATATTGGAAAATGTGAATTATTTTTACCAGAAAGTCCACTCCAAAATGATCCACACCGATTTGAAATGTCTGACAAGATATTACAAGTGCCGTTCAACGCAAATGAAACCGAAACTCATACGGGGATTCCTACGCAAGAGGCTACACGTCAGTTGCGGCCCTTAGACAGTTAAAAGTAAAGTTAATATCCACCTTTTGTTGCAGTTATAAGAATTGAATATTTTTCTTTATTTCATCGGTGCATGAACTGTCGGGAAATGACCGCCTAATTTATGCAAATAAGGCGTAATTTTGAGAACCCACATCAGAGCTTATTGTATCAATCAAAATGTATGTGAACAGAAACCTTTGATTGTTCAGGTTTTGGATAACAATATGAGCCATTGTCTATTACTGAGCATGGGAAATTTCATTAACGTAATGTGAACTCAAAGTTCTTGTTATTATTAAACATAGTCCCAATGTAACTTATTTTCATGTTGATTCATCGTACACATAGATGTCCGAAAGTATAGTAAAAAATTTACATTTAAATCAAAATTATGCTTGAAGCAGAACCCATAAGACCAATATATGTTTTCTCAACCAAACGTATTAAACAAGTGTAGTTCCATTGACGAATATGACAATGTAATCAGTCCGAAATACGAAAACGTTCATTGCATGACTTTCACGTTAACAACATCAAATTTACTTGAAATTTCCGCTGTAATGAACTGAATGCAATGACACTCGCTCAGGAACTCAGGAAAACTATGATATCCGTTTTTAATAAATGTTTGGTTGTTCTGAAATGTATCGATTGCCAGTGTCAATGTAACAAAGCTGCCCTGGATTTATTGTGTGTGTATAAATAGTTGCAAACCGGTATTAATCGTGAAAAACTTCGCTTAAAATGCCATGCGGTGCGAAAAATATACGTATCTTAGTCCAAAGGAAAGAAAATTAATATATAGTATATATTATATTAGAACGCCAATTTATTGTTTGTTGTCACTCCTAACTTAACTTGCCATGAATGGATATGTGATGTGAAAACAATGGATGAATTAAAGGCAATAAAATAGTTCACTTATATCATTATTACGAGTGGAAGTAACATATACTATGCTATCGCTCCCGTCATTTACGTACAGTATATGGGCATCCTAAAGAGATGCCGTTGCAAGCCCAGATGCAACCATTCCCAACCGATGTAATAAAGATGACCAGAGCGTACGATCTGTTTTTTTTTCCTGTTTAAGGATTCTCGAAATGCTTCTAAAGTTAGTAAATATTTTTACCAGTTTAAATATTCGGCCAATCCCTAATATAGTGATGACTGTTCACTCATGAATATACCACATTACAGTTGCACATGTTCGTTAATGCTGCACCCACTTATTGCCAAATTCTTATAATAAAATGACTTTGGCGATAAAAAGAACACAGTTTAAAATACAAGGGGATGTAACCAACTACACAAAATCAGATAAGGATATTGTATTGCTTGATTTAAAAAGGGAATTATTTATAAGTTTGCGATAAAGCCTAGCAGAAATTACAGCAGTAAGCAAAATCTATGTTGATACTTCTATAAGACTGCATTTCAACACGCAAGTAACAAGCGGATTTAATATCAAAATGTTTGTTCGCACAGATCAATTACCGTGATCAGATTGGTAGTCCGTTCTTTTAGAATTTAGACCTACTCGAATTAAATGCAAAGTGAAATGTTTGGGGCTGTCTTTTTACTTTGTGTACTCTAATGTTTCTCCTGTAGCCTTTGAAATCTATTTACAAAACTTGAGTTATTGAGGATCAACTTGTTTAAATGTTTGCAAGTTAGGAATATGCGTTGATGGTGTTTTGATGACTATTCTTCACACTATAATAGCCAAATAGATATTTGTGACTGCAATATACCACCCCGCTGTGGTTTCTACAAAAATATCCGCAGTCGCGTCGGTACATGTATCACCAATGATAAAGCTGCCTATATTTCATTATGTCTTCGTCGGAAATAATGTTCAGTTCAAGAGACATGAAAATGTACTTATTTTGTCCGGGAAGTGTATAATATGCCGATGTAATAAGAGGTTTTTATGGAATGAAACTGGGATGATATACACTTAGCCCATGATAGACCTAGGACATCGCATGTTGGCATGTTTACATATCTGATCCAAATGTTTGAACCACACTTTGAGTCTATTTATTCATACTGATAATCATCGTTAGAATAAAATACAAACTTTTGTGTTGCACACCAAGAGATTTTCTAAAGATTGAAATGCAATTACAGGCGACTCGACGTAACATTTGATGTTATAGCACACCTGTGTTACATAAATACAGACTAACTAGGTCATTATATTATAGAAAATGTAGTTTGGCCTGGGCAGAAGTTTGTATTGTCATTATACTGTTGTTTATACCATTAAATAAATAAAATACGACTGATGATGTGGCATCAAAAGTTTATAGGACGACTTCTTTACTTTTTAAAATAATAGACAAATAATTGAATTTGCGCACACGATTTTTCTTAAAATTGCATTTGTTTTTTTTCATTTTATAAATTCCTTCCATAATAAATGTATCTGGTTTCAATCTTATAACAACTATTAAAAATGATGTACATGTATATACAAGTGATATTAATGCGTCAAAATAACCGTGGTTTTAATTGTTAAAATGCATTCAATATGTCACTGAAGAGAATATGATGTTTGTTTGTATGATTTTGAGTATCTTTTTTGTTCTCGTTTGTGCATGATCACTTGACCAGTGCCCTTCCGCTGTGAATAATATGACAGCATCCGTAATCTCATGGGTGCAACGTCGACATTTTTAAATCCAGACATGTTTCATTAAGTCTCTGTTTATCATCGTCATTTGAAATAATAATCGTTTTCAAGACATTGCTGGTGACAACTGGATCTGCTGAAAACGAATTCAGAAAGTTGTTTGAAGACCGATGTTGTTGTTTTTTGTGCTGCGTAAATTGGAAAACAAATAGGAGCTGACACGTACTAAACGTAATTGATATGGAATATTTGGGACTGATTCTTTAGAGTGAGAGAAGCTTAATGAAAACAATTTAGATAGAGGTTGCTGTAAGTTACAGCGGTAAAGACCCTGGGGAGATCAATCTAAATTATTCATTAGAAATGTAGATAGGTAGAAGTTGCTTGCTCATAATGCAGAATGAAACGTGCTAAAAGTTTATTGCTCACGATTTAAGGTCGTTAACAAAACCAACTATCAAATATATGAAATATGTGCACTGTTGTTACTTTTTAGACACATCTGCATACTTCCCTAGATTAATAATAATACTCCCACGATATTAATCTTTGTGCATTTAATTAGAGGAAATAAATGTCTTCATCGTTTACAAAATGAAAATTTTTGACAATCCCGAGAAATAGCTGTCAATAACGACACCTGCGTATAACGACATCCTGTCTTCTTGATATTCTTTAGTAGTCCCGGCAGAATCCCTATACATTCTATATGGTCAAAACCTGTCTATAACGGAACCTATAAATCCTAACATCCGACACTTTGTCAGTCTCGTTAGCATGCGTATTTCGCACTTTTCCATCTGACACTCCCGGCAGAAGGTATAATATTGAGCATCAAGCGAGTAAGTATGTTCTTAAGTATAAACATCATCACCACCCTGTCCTTAATTGGTTTGTATAATACGTTACTAATAACATTTGGATCGAACGTCACTGTTTGTTCATAGCTACTGTGATTATATCTCCAGCATTTTCTCCAATTGGTTTTAAATAGCACTTTTAGTCCATTCAATCAGACTGATATTCATCATTAAATCTGAAATATACAGACTTTTGTCATTAAAAGCCAAGATTGAAATGCCATTACACGAGCCTCGTCGTATTACTAGATATAATATGACGCCAATGTTATCTAAATAAGGACCTACTATAAGTTCTGAAATGATTGCATGAGAAAATGTAAATGATTAGGACAGGAACATGGTATATCCATTTTTGCAGTGAAAATAGATACTTTCTTAAGTTCATTATTATTAATAAATAATTATTAAGGGACTTGCAATAAATAAATTGTGGGTGTTGAAATTGCAAAAATATCTAGTGTGACATCTGAGTGTGCTCGTTTTCTCTAAACATGTTATTTTGTTGTTCAACTGTTTTACCATTCACTATCCTTCTATAATTACAACTTTTGCATTTTCACCTAAACGCTGCATTCTGATTGGATAATCCGCCCACGTGACCTGTCAATCATACCCCGATGAACCGGCTGCATATGCAAATTTCCTCGTTATTATTCATGGCCGTACTACTTTTTAATTCTGTATTTGCGTCATAGTTTTGCGCGAACCTCAACGATGCTTTTTTTTCATTCGCTAATTGCGAAATGACGTCATTGTTATGCGCGAACGTTTACGATGTATACACTATCGTTCTTAAACAAAATGACTAATATATCAGTTGCCAATGTTGCAGACGCTGAAATTGTTAACGCATATTGGAAAATGTGAATTTGTTTTACCAGAAAGTCCACTCCAAAATGATCCACAGCGATTTGAAATGTCTGACAAGATATTACAAGTGCCGTTCAACGCAAATGAAACCGAAACTCATACGGGGATTCCTACGCAAGAGGCTACACGTCAGTTGCGGCCCTTAGACAGTTAAAAGTAAAGTTAATATCCACCTTTTGTTGCAGTTATAAGAATTGAATATTTTTCTTTATTTCATCGGTGCATGAACTGTCGGGAAATGACCGCCTAATTTATGCAAATAAGGCGTAATTTTGAGAACCCACATCAGAGCTTATTGTATCAATCAAAATGTATGTGAACAGAAACCTTTGATTGTTCAGGTTTGGATAACAATATGAGCCATTGTCTATTACTGAGCATGGGAAATTTCATTAACGTAATGTGAACTCAAAGTTCTTGTTATTATTAAACATAGTCCCAATGTAACTTATTTTCATGTTGATTCATCGTACACATAGATGTCCGAAAGTATAGTAAAAAATTTACATTTAAATCAAAATTATGCTTGAAGCAGAACCCATAAGACCAATATATGTTTTCTCAACCAAACGTATTAAACAAGTGTAGTTCCATTGACGAATATGACAATGTAATCAGTCCGAAATACGAAAACGTTCATTGCATGACTTTCACGTTAACAACATCAAATTTACTTGAAATTTCCGCTGTAATGAACTGAATGCAATGACACTCGCTCAGGAACTCAGGAAAACTATGATATCCGTTTTTAATAAATGTTTGGTTGTTCTGAAATGTATCGATTGCCAGTGTCAATGTAACAAAGCTGCCCTGGATTTATTGTGTGTGTATAAATAGTTGCAAACCGGTATTAATCGTGAAAAACTTCGCTTAAAATGCCATGCGGTGCGAAAAATATACGTATCTTAGTCCAAAGGAAAGAAAATTAATATATAGTATATATTATATTAGAACGCCAATTTATTGTTTGTTGTCACTCCTAACTTAACTTGCCATGAATGGATATGTGATGTGAAAACAATGGATGAATTAAAGGCAATAAAATAGTTCACTTATATCATTATTACGAGTGGAAGTAACATATACTATGCTATCGCTCCCGTCATTTACGTACAGTATATGGGCATCCTAAAGAGATGCCGTTGCAAGCCCAGATGCAACCATTCCCAACCGATGTAATAAAGATGACCAGAGCGTACGATCTGTTTTTTTTTCCTGTTTAAGGATTCTCGAAATGCTTCTAAAGTTAGTAAATATTTTTACCAGTTTAAATATTCGGCCAATCCCTAATATAGTGATGACTGTTCACTCATGAATATACCACATTACAGTTGCACATGTTCGTTAATGCTGCACCCACTTATTGCCAAATTCTTATAATAAAATGACTTTGGCGATAAAAAGAACACAGTTTAAAATACAAGGGGATGTAACCAACTACACAAAATCAGATAAGGATATTGTATTGCTTGATTTAAAAAGGGAATTATTTATAAGTTTGCGATAAAGCCTAGCAGAAATTACAGCAGTAAGCAAAATCTATGTTGATACTTCTATAAGACTGCATTTCAACACGCAAGTAACAAGCGGATTTAATATCAAAATGTTTGTTCGCACAGATCAATTACCGTGATCAGATTGGTAGTCCGTTCTTTTAGAATTTAGACCTACTCGAATTAAATGCAAAGTGAAATGTTTGGGGCTGTCTTTTTACTTTGTGTACTCTAATGTTTCTCCTGTAGCCTTTGAAATCTATTTACAAAACTTGAGTTATTGAGGATCAACTTGTTTAAATGTTTGCAAGTTAGGAATATGCGTTGATGGTGTTTTGATGACTATTCTTCACACTATAATAGCCAAATAGATATTTGTGACTGCAATATACCACCCCGCTGTGGTTTCTACAAAAATATCCGCAGTCGCGTCGGTACATGTATCACCAATGATAAAGCTGCCTATATTTCATTATGTCTTCGTCGGAAATAATGTTCAGTTCAAGAGACATGAAAATGTACTTATTTTGTCCGGGAAGTGTATAATATGCCGATGTAATAAGAGGTTTTTATGGAATGAAACTGGGATGATATACACTTAGCCCATGTTAGACCTAGGACATCGCATGTTGGCATGTTTACATATCTGATCCAAATGTTTGAACCACACTTTGAGTCTATTTATTCATACTGATAATCATCGTTAGAATAAAATACAAACTTTTGTGTTGCACACCAAGAGATTTTCTAAAGATTGAAATGCAATTACAGGCGACTCGACGTAACATTTGATGTTATAGCACACCTGTGTTACATAAATACAGACTAACTAGGTCATTATATTATAGAAAATGTAGTTTGGCCTGGGCAGAAGTTTGTATTGTCATTATACTGTTGTTTATACCATTAAATAAATAAAATACGACTGATGATGTGGCATCAAAAGTTTATAGGACGACTTCTTTACTTTTTAAAATAATAGACAAATAATTGAATTTGCGCACACGATTTTTCTTAAAATTGCATTTGTTTTTTTTCATTTTATAAATTCCTTCCATAATAAATGTATCTGGTTTCAATCTTATAACAACTATTAAAAATGATGTACATGTATATACAAGTGATATTAATGCGTCAAAATAACCGTGGTTTTAATTGTTAAAATGCATTCAATATGTCACTGAAGAGAATATGATGTTTGTTTGTATGATTTTGAGTATCTTTTTTGTTCTCGTTTGTGCATGATCACTTGACCAGTGCCCTTCCGCTGTGAATAATATGACAGCATCCGTAATCTCATGGGTGCAACGTCGACATTTTTAAATCCAGACATGTTTCATTAAGTCTCTGTTTATCATCGTCATTTGAAATAATAATCGTTTTCAAGACATTGCTGGTGACAACTGGATCTGCTGAAAACGAATTCAGAAAGTTGTTTGAAGACCGATGTTGTTGTTTTTTGTGCTGCGTAAATTGGAAAACAAATAGGAGCTGACACGTACTAAACGTAATTGATATGGAATATTTGGGACTGATTCTTTAGAGTGAGAGAAGCTTAATGAAAACAATTTAGATAGAGGTTGCTGTAAGTTACAGCGGTAAAGACCCTGGGGAGATCAATCTAAATTATTCATTAGAAATGTAGATAGGTAGAAGTTGCTTGCTCATAATGCAGAATGAAACGTGCTAAAAGTTTATTGCTCACGATTTAAGGTCGTTAACAAAACCAACTATCAAATATATGAAATATGTGCACTGTTGTTACTTTTTAGACACATCTGCATACTTCCCTAGATTAATAATAATACTCCCACGATATTAATCTTTGTGCATTTAATTAGAGGAAATAAATGTCTTCATCGTTTACAAAATGAAAATTTGTGACAATCCCGAGAAATAGCTGTCAATAACGACACCTGCGTATAACGACATCCTGTCTTCTTGATATTCTTTAGTAGTCCCGGCAGAATCCCTATACATTCTATATGGTCAAAACCTGTCTATAACGGAACCTATAAATCCTAACATCCGACACTTTGTCAGTCTCGTTAGCATGCGTATTTCGCACTTTTCCATCTGACACTCCCGGCAGAAGGTATAATATTGAGCATCAAGCGAGTAAGTATGTTCTTAAGTATAAACATCATCACCACCCTGTCCTTAATTGGTTTGTATAATACGTTACTAATAACATTTGGATCGAACGTCACTGTTTGTTCATAGCTACTGTGATTATATCTCCAGCATTTTCTCCAATTGGTTTTAAATAGCACTTTTAGTCCATTCAATCAGACTGATATTCATCATTAAATCTGAAATATACAGACTTTTGTCATTAAAAGCCAAGATTGAAATGCCATTACACGAGCCTCGTCGTATTACTAGATATAATATGACGCCAATGTTATCTAAATAAGGACCTACTATAAGTTCTGAAATGATTGCATGAGAAAATGTAAATGATTAGGACAGGAACATGGTATATCCATTTTTGCAGTGAAAATAGATACTTTCTTAAGTTCATTATTATTAATAAATAATTATTAAGGACTTGCAATAAATAAATTGTGGGTGTTGAAATTGCAAAAATATCTAGTGTGACATCTGAGTGTGCTCGTTTTCTCTAAACATGTTATTTTGTTGTTCAACTGTTTTACCATTCACTATCCTTCTATAATTACAACTTTTGCATTTTCACCTAAACGCTGCATTCTGATTGGATAATCCGCCCACGTGACCTGTCAATCATACCCCGATGAACCGGCTGCATATGCAAATTTCCTCGTTATTATTCATGGCCGTACTACTTTTTAATTCTGTATTTGCGTCATAGTTTTGCGCGAACCTCAACGATGCTTTTTTTTCATTCGCTAATTGCGAAATGACGTCATTGTTATGCGCGAACGTTTACGATGTATACACTATCGTTCTTAAACAAAATGACTAATATATCAGTTGCCAATGTTGCAGACGCTGAAATTGTTAACGCATATTGGAAAATGTGAATTATTTTTACCAGAAAGTCCACTCCAAAATGATCCACAGCGATTTGAAATGTCTGACAAGATATTACAAGTGCCGTTCAACGCAAATGAAACCGAAACTCATACGGGGATTCCTACGCAAGAGGCTACACGTCAGTTGCGGCCCTTAGACAGTTAAAAGTAAAGTTAATATCCACCTTTTGTTGCAGTTATAAGAATTGAATATTTTTCTTTATTTCATCGGTGCATGAACTGTCGGGAAATGACCGCCTAATTTATGCAAATAAGGCGTAATTTTGAGAACCCACATCAGAGCTTATTGTATCAATCAAAATGTATGTGAACAGAAACCTTTGATTGTTCAGGTTTGGATAACAATATGAGCCATTGTCTATTACTGAGCATGGGAAATTTCATTAACGTAATGTGAACTCAAAGTTCTTGTTATTATTAAACATAGTCCCAATGTAACTTATTTTCATGTTGATTCATCGTACACATAGATGTCCGAAAGTATAGTAAAAAATTTACATTTAAATCAAAATTATGCTTGAAGCAGAACCCATAAGACCAATATATGTTTTCTCAACCAAACGTATTAAACAAGTGTAGTTCCATTGACGAATATGACAATGTAATCAGTCCGAAATACGAAAACGTTCATTGCATGACTTTCACGTTAACAACATCAAATTTACTTGAAATTTCCGCTGTAATGAACTGAATGCAATGACACTCGCTCAGGAACTCAGGAAAACTATGATATCCGTTTTTAATAAATGTTTGGTTGTTCTGAAATGTATCGATTGCCAGTGTCAATGTAACAAAGCTGCCCTGGATTTATTGTGTGTGTATAAATAGTTGCAAACCGGTATTAATCGTGAAAAACTTCGCTTAAAATGCCATGCGGTGCGAAAAATATACGTATCTTAGTCCAAAGGAAAGAAAATTAATATATAGTATATATTATATTAGAACGCCAATTTATTGTTTGTTGTCACTCCTAACTTAACTTGCCATGAATGGATATGTGATGTGAAAACAATGGATGAATTAAAGGCAATAAAATAGTTCACTTATATCATTATTACGAGTGGAAGTAACATATACTATGCTATCGCTCCCGTCATTTACGTACAGTATATGGGCATCCTAAAGAGATGCCGTTGCAAGCCCAGATGCAACCATTCCCAACCGATGTAATAAAGATGACCAGAGCGTACGATCTGTTTTTTTTTCCTGTTTAAGGATTCTCGAAATGCTTCTAAAGTTAGTAAATATTTTTACCAGTTTAAATATTCGGCCAATCCCTAATATAGTGATGACTGTTCACTCATGAATATACCACATTACAGTTGCACATGTTCGTTAATGCTGCACCCACTTATTGCCAAATTCTTATAATAAAATGACTTTGGCGATAAAAAGAACACAGTTTAAAATACAAGGGGATGTAACCAACTACACAAAATCAGATAAGGATATTGTATTGCTTGATTTAAAAAGGGAATTATTTATAAGTTTGCGATAAAGCCTAGCAGAAATTACAGCAGTAAGCAAAATCTATGTTGATACTTCTATAAGACTGCATTTCAACACGCAAGTAACAAGCGGATTTAATATCAAAATGTTTGTTCGCACAGATCAATTACCGTGATCAGATTGGTAGTCCGTTCTTTTAGAATTTAGACCTACTCGAATTAAATGCAAAGTGAAATGTTTGGGGCTGTCTTTTTACTTTGTGTACTCTAATGTTTCTCCTGTAGCCTTTGAAATCTATTTACAAAACTTGAGTTATTGAGGATCAACTTGTTTAAATGTTTGCAAGTTAGGAATATGCGTTGATGGTGTTTTGATGACTATTCTTCACACTATAATAGCCAAATAGATATTTGTGACTGCAATATACCACCCCGCTGTGGTTTCTACAAAAATATCCGCAGTCGCGTCGGTACATGTATCACCAATGATAAAGCTGCCTATATTTCATTATGTCTTCGTCGGAAATAATGTTCAGTTCAAGAGACATGAAAATGTACTTATTTTGTCCGGGAAGTGTATAATATGCCGATGTAATAAGAGGTTTTTATGGAATGAATCTGGGATGATATACACTTAGCCCATGTTAGACCTAGGACATCGCATGTTGGCATGTTTACATATCTGATCCAAATGTTTGAACCACACTTTGAGTCTATTTATTCATACTGATAATCATCGTTAGAATAAAATACAAACTTTTGTGTTGCACACCAAGAGATTTTCTAAAGATTGAAATGCAATTACAGGCGACTCGACGTAACATTTGATGTTATAGCACACCTGTGTTACATAAATACAGACTAACTAGGTCATTATATTATAGAAAATGTAGTTTGGTCTGGGCAGAAGTTTGTATTGTCATTATACTGTTGTTTATACCATTAAATAAATAAAATACGACTGATGATGTGGCATCAAAAGTTTATAGGACGACTTCTTTACTTTTTAAAATAATAGACAAATAATTGAATTTGCGCACACGATTTTTCTTAAAATTGCATTTGTTTTTTTTCATTTTATAAATTCCTTCCATAATAAATGTATCTGGTTTCAATCTTATAACAACTATTAAAAATGATGTACATGTATATACAAGTGATATTAATGCGTCAAAATAACCGTGGTTTTAATTGTTAAAATGCATTCAATATGTCACTGAAGAGAATATGATGTTTGTTTGTATGATTTTGAGTATCTTTTTTGTTCTCGTTTGTGCATGATAACTTGACCAGTGCCCTTCCGCTGTGAATAATATGACAGCATCCGTAATCTCATGGGTGCAACGTCGACATTTTTAAATCCAGACATGTTTCATTAAGTCTCTGTTTATCATCGTCATTTGAAATAATAATCGTTTTCAAGACATTGCTGGTGACAACTGGATCTGCTGAAAACGATTTCAGAAAGTTGTTTGAAGACCGATGTTGTTGTTTTTTGTGCTGCGTAAATTGGAAAACAAATAGGAGCTGACACGAACTAAACGTAATTGATATGGAATATTTGGGACTGATTCTTTAGAGTGAGAGAAGTTTAATGAAAACAATTTGGATAGAGGTTGCTGTAAGTTACAGCGGTAAAGACCCTGGGGAGATCAATCTAAATTATTCATTAGAAATGTAGATAGGTAGAAGTTGCTTGCTCATAATGCAGAATGAAACGTGCTAAAAGTTTATTGCTCACGATTTAAGGTCGTTAACAAAACCAACTATCAAATATATGAAATATGTGCACTGTTGTTACTTTTTAGACACATCTGCATACTTCCCTAGATTAATAATAATACTCCCACGATATTAATCTTTGTGCATTTAATTAGAGGAAATAAATGTCTTCATCGTTTACAAAATGAAAATTTGTGACAATCCCGAGAAATAGCTGTCAATAACGACACCTGCGTATAACGACATCCTGTCTTCTTGATATTCTTTAGTAGTCCCGGCAGAATCCCTATACATTCTATATGGTCAGAACCTATGGTATATAACAGAACCGACAAGTCCTAACATCCGACAGTGTTTGTCAGTCTCGTTAGCATGCGTATTTCGCACCTTTTCATCTGACACTACCGGCAGAAGGTATAATATTGAGCCTCAGGCGAGTAGGTATCCTCTTAAGTGTAAACGCAATCATCACCCTGTCCATAATTGGTTTGTATAATACAATACTACTAAAATTTGATAAAGAGAAGTGTGTAAGAACAGGATGGAAATGATGTCTGTGACTTCAAAGCCGAATAATTATTTTAATAATGTCAAATGAAATCAATTTTTTTACATTCTGTACAATCTTTACAATATTTTCAGACTCGTCCTTTATCTGTAAAATAACAAGAGCACCGCCTACGGGTGCTGGACGCTCGACTTTGTCGTATTTGATAGTAATCTGGCATTTTGTTAATATAATGTGTTCATCGCCGTGATGAAGTGTCTTCAATTTTATACATTTGATAGATATTGAGCAATTTGACCTAAAGCTAAAATTCTATGTTAAAAAAGGGCAATAACTCCACCAAAATCCTTGATATACCAAGCAATGGTAACGTTATGATAAGAATACATTGGTTTCATTAGAGCTGCTTATGGTTGACAGATTGCAATGGCTGTGAATGTCTTGTTTTTATTTTTGTAGAATATGCATTAGTGTGTCTTAAAAATCTTTCATTTATTCATTGAAATGACTTATTCATAAGATATAAAGTATCAATACCCGTATCGAGAGATAATAATTTATATTTAATATAATGGAATTAGATATGTTATGCGTGCTTAATGTACAAAAAAAGTCATTGCTTATTATATAGCATCTTGTAAATATTTGAACGTATACTTTTGACGCTATTACAAAGCAAATGAAGCGTCTTCTCACGACACGGAGGCATATTTGAGAGAGTTTTCATTATTCCTCGGTATTCAATAACTGGGATATCAGATCGGTAAATGTTGGGCGGAGCCTAATATGCAAGCTTTCCGTGCTATAAGTAGAGTGCAGTATACTGACATTTAGTTGTAATTTATACGCACGCTATTGTAGCACTGAAAGATTACACTGAGTGGACGCATTGCAACAGCGCTAAATTTGGAAATGACACGCATGCAAAGCATGTCAGACATCACGTGACGTCTATAGGAACTCCCCATTGGGATCGGCATCGCAGAAAAAATGCGACGTGATATGGTATAATAGACTTGTAGCACCCTTTGATCTCAGTATGTTAATTATTTAATCTCGCCCTGCGGGCTCGTTAAATACCTAACATATTTCGGTCAAATTGTGTACAACTATTACGTATACATTATATTATAAACTTTCAGCAATACTATATGTAACAAGGTTTCAGTCGCATATATACAATATGACATAATAATGCTTTGGTAACCAACCGTAAAATATAACCTTAGGTTTATGGTACATTCATTGAACAGCAGTTTCGTATCGTTTTTCATTGTATAACTGTCACCACACTATACATGAATATACTTGACCTGCGCTCTTCCTCTGTTTATTATATCGCACTATTCTAAATCTAATGAATTAGCGACTACATGTATGAATCCGGTTTTATTTATTAGATCACATTATATTCAATCTGATGTGTTCAACGTCAACATATATTAATCCGGGTTTATTCATATATCACATTAACTTTACTCTAATGCATTCAACGTCAACATTTATAAATCCTGTTATGCTTCATCTGTCGGTCTAATGTCTTTATAAGAAATACGAATCTGTTCAAGACATTATCAATGGTACACATTGGATCCCCTTGAAAGAATTGAGGAAAAGTAAGAGAAGACGAATTAAATTAGAAGTAAATAAAGCGCAACAGTACAAAACTAGGAGCTGAGAAACAAGAGAATCTAGACTAATTGCCTTAAAGGCATCCTCTTGCAATTAAATAAATCACCTTATGGTTTCATTCCACAGAATGCCAAAGAAAACGCACACCCTTTTTGCTCTGTACGTTGTATCTATAAAACAAGAAGTGTTGGTACAGTATTTAAGTCTCATCGACTGTCAAATAGCTTTGCTGTTAATTCGATTGCAAAACGTCTATCTGGGCCCATATCCACCAAGGTCCTTAGTGAAAACGTAAGTAAATTTCTTAAAATCATAAAAATCCTTAAACTTGTCTTTAGCTGGACTATTTTTAGTTTATTTTGTCTTAAATGGTTTTAAGCTGGTAAAGTATCAACAGATGCATCTTATTTAACCATATTTCAGATATAAAATATTTATTTTCACAATGAAACATTTATTTGAAATTTTCCCTTAAATATGACTTAAGTTAAGATTTTCCTTAGGAGGTTTGTGGATATGGCCCCAGGTTTTCTGACATTACAAGACTACATGTTGTAAAAAAACTAATATTGTTTGACTTTATATAACAAATATTGTTAGTGAAATTAAACGTTTAACTACATGCGTAAAATAAAAATAGCTTATACATACAACATACAAGGAAAAACGTTTATTAACGCATTCTTTGACATCTGCACATTAATCATTTATTTGTAAAATCCATTTCGCCCTTTTTTAAATATTACAGCATTATATCGAACTTGCTTACTACTTTTCTCTTTCTCTAAATATTACAGTACATTAATTGGCTATGTTAACGAACATAACAGGTTTGCTCTTATCATAATTCCCTCACCATTGAAGTATCAAATGTTGAAACATACATAGACACTAACGGGCATATTTCATAGGAGCCTCATGGATCTCTTGAATACTCATCTTTTGAATGAAACACATGAGAGTGTATCAACACTGGAGTGTGTATCACACGGCGGAAATAAAACGCATCATGTCATTTTAGCTGTGCGTACTATACAATCATCACAACACCTAGAGCTATTGTTAATTTAATCAAACACAATCATGCTTTCGTGTATGAACATATAATCTGGTAAAAGTCAAAAACAATTTGGTACAATTTTCTGAACTTTTGAAGCCATCAGTGTAATTTTTATGCATACTTAAAGTCTGAAGAAAACGAACGAGTTATGTCAGTCTACATATGTCTACATACACATGTCATCTTTGTTAGATCTATTAAAACATTTTACCAGACATTTTGAACATCGAATTTTCACGATTGATACAACTACAATACATTGATACTCTTAATGAAGTTGCATTTTCCAGTACTACTGTAGTAATGTAGAACACCTGACATCGAAAGATATATTTTTCTATATGGAATTACTTTTACTTTAAGCAGTGTGCAAAAGTACATTGGTATTATGGATGTTTAATAATCAAATCATGAAGGCAAACATATTAATTTGAATACTAAGAATAACTAGACCAGTGTGTCAAATAACTTGTAGTAAATGGCTAAGGTATATCTTCACTGTGCTCTGTGACTTTCACTGAAATATGACTGTCCTCAGAACAATGGCGATAGTTATAGATCCAAACATTTCACATTTTCATATCGTCTCATGTAATTATACGTTTCTACATATATCATTTTTCTTGAATATTATTGAAAAATATCATTCGGCAAACAATGGGCACATAACATCGTTTTCAAATACGAAATTTCAATCGTTGTCATGTAAAGTTTATACATATATTTATTACTTGAATATTGTAGCACACTATCATTCGTAAACATAACAGAAAAGGGTTTTGAAATATGAACTTTCTTACATTGCAATAATGTTCCGACTTTGGGAAATTAACAGAACGTTGCTGTAGGTGCTGAATCGTTTCAATAAGCAATACTTATTTTGACATGTATTGCTATTTCGATTTCATTGTATGCTAGGGATACCCGTTTACCTCAAAATGTAAAGTACACATTTTATATACTTTACATGACCCATTATCATTTTGGGGCGCTACACTGTTTGAACAAATTAACACGAAGGTAAACTGTAAACTATTTATTGCTATCACACATTTACCTAGATCGCTTTGCACAGTTGATAACATACTATATAGCACGAACATAATTATATTGTTTATAATCACTTTCATTTAACTGATGGGCAAATTTTGAAATGTACTACACCCACCTTGTAACTTTCGCTCGGGCGACAATAAAGACAAATTGAATAAGTGCGAAATAGAGTCTACTATGTTTTGATTTTATACACAGTTTTCCCAGGATGAATTTAAAAAAGAAAACTCGATGAATGTTATTGTAAACAAATATATCCGAGATTAATTATACATTTATACACACACGAATTTTTAAATTTCACATACTGGTTGAAGCATAATTTACTACAGTAGTTAATAGTGCCTCCGCCTAACGATTTGCCAAATGCAATTAAACAAATGTGGTTCCATGGAAGAAAATTAAAACGTTACCAGCTTTGCGAAAATTTGCATTGTATGACTTACACGAATTGTATGTAATATGTAAATTGTATTTGCCTCTGCCAGGGCGATTATTTATCTTCTTAATGCAATTTACTGATTGCCTTTAGGAATCAAATCTAATATTAAGTTTGATTACTTGTTTGCTGTACTGAAATGATTCGATTGCCATTGAAAATGTAAGATTGACAATGTAAGATGACTGGTCTCAACGTTGTTTGCGTTTATAATAGCTGCAAACTGGCAATCATCATAACGTATTTTCCTAAGAAGGTCATGTGGTGTGTGAAATGTATATATTGTCCAAATGAAAATAAACAAATAAGCAAATGCCAATGTAACTACTCGGCATATTCCTGTTTAGAGTCCTGTCAGTTAGTCCATGCATACTTGGGTCACACTAAACTTCCACATGTTCTTTAAAGCTGCACAATATTTATTATTGAATAGCCAGTATGTCTTTGGCGCTTAACACGTACATTTGAAATACAGAGGCGTGTAACCAAGTTTTCAACATCATCTTTTCTTTGATCTTGAAAGGGAACGATTTATGAGGCAACCATAATGGTTATCAGAAAGTACAGTAGTAAGCAGAACACATTGCATTTTTGCACGCCATCAAAAAGCTTTTTAATCTTAACGTTCTTGTATTCACAATACCTTGTCCGAAACCAAGATGACTGTGCTTTCTTTGAGAATTTTGTTCCATCCCCATTTTAATTCACAATGAACTGTTTTATATGTGTATTTGTAACTCTCAAACTATTAAATTGGAATTTCTTTTGGGATTCACGTGCTCCATTAAACCATCCCGCTGTGGTTTCTACATAATTATCGTTAGTCCCATCTGCACACACATCATCGATGATACACCAGCCCGTATTTCACCATATCGTCTTCGCAATAATTTCCTGTTCAAGAACCATTATTAATGAGGAAAATTGAGTTTGCATCTAATTAGTGCGGAAAGTGTATTAGATGCCGATGTAATTAGAGTTTTATACGGAATGAAACTGTTTATGCGTCTGAATGGAGATAAACAATCATTTCAACGCCTTTTGAGCCGGAAGACGTCGCATGCAAGTATGTTAACCCATCAGAACCGTATGAGTCTACGTGTCAGCACTGGTCTTAAGCGATTTCTTTCCTGATGTAATATTTTCTTAAACACATGAATCCGTATATGCTTGTATATATGAATACTCTTGTTAACTGAAAGCTGTATACAAAATATTAATCTACGTTGAAAGTCTTCGCCGAAGAAAAAATCAAAATATGTCATACACCCATATTGTGCAATGGCATTTGAAATGGCTTTCTTACATACATATACACTGGAAACGTATGTACTTGACTGTTTCTAATTAACAATCAACATATTATTCAATAATTAAATTTGGCTTTTAATGCATAACTGTTGATCCAGACATTGGTCCTGAATGGGTTATCTAATAAGAAAAAATGTATTGAACGTCATTGTTTCTTCATAGCTTCTGTGATGATATCTCTATTATTTCCCCGAACCGCTTTCTGAAGCCATTTCTAGTCCATCAAATCAGACTGATATTCATCGTTTAGATAAAATACAGACTTTTGGCATTACCAAGCAAGAGAAACTGTAAGTGCCATTACACGAGACTCGGCGTAGCATTTGGTATAGTATGACGCCGATGTTAACTAAATATCGACCAACTATAATTCTTAAATTAATACACGAGACAATGTAGGTAGTTTAGAAAGTAAAACAGTATGACAATTTTATTGGAAATAGTTACTTTATTATCTTCATTAAGATTTGAATTAAATGTGTTTGATGAAGTTGTAAAATACGCTCTATATTTATTAATCTTTTTTTTTGTTAAGAGACTTGCAATAAATAAAATGCCGGTGTCGAAATTGTAAAATAGATCTATATAGTGTAACACCTATGCTAGATTTCTAACAGCACAGTTATTATGCTATTCAAGTGTTTACCAGTCACAAGAACTCTTTGAACATTCTTTAGAATCCACCTCAGAGAGTCTTATATTACTGAAAATATATGTGAACTGAAACCTTTGCTTGTTCTTTTTTTTTTTTTTATAACCTATAAGACATTATGTGTCAATGACCGTGGGACAATTTCATTTGCGTAATATAAACTCAATGTTCTTGTAATGATTATACATAGCCCCATATATATTAATTGTATACCTAATTATCAAAACTTAAAATAAACAAAAGGGCCATAAGGCCATAGACCGTTCACCTGAGGGGCTAAGGAATTAAACTGTTCTGAGTAAGTTACATGAAGATTCGGCTTCAAATTTGGCCTTTAGATTGTTCGCAAACTTGTTTTTTTTCTCAATTTGGCCTGGTGACCTAGTATTTTACCACATGCGACCTGGGTTCGAACTTGTCCGAGATATAATTGCGACACAAGTTCTCAGAAAGTTTCAGGATGATTGGGATACAAATGTGGCCTCTAGAGTGTTCACAAGCTTTTTAAAATTGTCAATATATCCATATTTGGAAACTGAACCCCCTCCCCTCCCCTGGCCGCCATGTTTTTCAACGGACCGGAACCATTTTCTTACTCGGCCAAGATATGAAATGAAAACATGTTATGAGCAAGTTTTATGTTGATTGGGCAGAAAATTTGACTTCCAGAGTGTTCACAAGCTTTTTCTATAGCCTAATTAGGAAAACTGCCCCCCCGGCGGCCATGTTTATTGACAGACCGGAACCATTTTCGAGCTCGGCCAAGATATAATAAGAACAAAGGTTCTGAGCAAGTTTCATGTTGATTGGGCAATAAATGTGACTTTTATACTGTTCACAAGCTTTTTCTATAGCCATATAAAGAAAACTGCCCCACCCCTCTGGCGGCCATGTTTTTTAACGAACAGTAACCATTTCGAACTTGGCCGAGATATCATTAGGACAAAGGGTCTGAGCAAGTTTTATGTTGATTGGGCAAAAATTGTGATTTCTAGAGTGTTCACAAGCTTTTCCTATAGCCATATAAGGCTGCCCCCCCCCCCCAGCGGCCATGTTTTTCAACCGACCGAAACCATTTTTGAACTCGGCCGATATATCATAAGAACAAAGGTTCTGAGCAAGTTTCATATTGATTGGGCAAAAAATGTGACTTTTAGAGTGTTCACAAGCTTTTTCTATAGCCATATTCCAAAAACTACCCCACCCCTCTGGCGGCCATGTTTTTCAACGAACAGGAACCATTTTTGAACTCGGCCGAGATATCATAAGGACAAAGGGTCTGAGCAAGTTTCATATTGATTGGGCAAAAAATGTGATTTCTAGAGTGTCCACAAGCTTTTCCTATAGCCCATATAAGGAAAACTGCCCCACCCCGCCCGCCTGGCGGCCATGTTTTTCAACGGACCGGAACCATTTTCGAACTCGACCGAGAAATCATAAGAACAAAGGTTCTGAGCAGGTTTCATGTTGATTGGGCAAAAAATGTGACTTCTAGAGTGTTCACAAGCTTTTCCTATAGCCATATAAGGAAAACTGCCCCGCCCCCTGTTCGCCATGTTTTTCACCCGACCGAAACCATTTTTTAACTCGGCCGAGATATCATAAGAACAAAGGGTCTGGGCAAGTTTCATATTGGTTGGGCAAAACTGTTTCTTCTAGAGATATAAGGAAACTACACCCCCCCCCCCCTAATGGTGGCCATGTTTTTCAACGGACCGGAATCATTTTCAAACTCAGCTTAGATATCATAAGAACCAAGGTTCTTGGCAAGTTTTATGTTGATTGGGCAAACAATGTGACTTCTAGAGTGTCCACAAGCTTTTCCTATAGCCATATAAGGAAAACTGCTCCCCCCGCCTGGCGGCCATGTTTTTGCAACGGACCGGAACCATTTTCGAACTCGACCGAGAAATAATAAGAACAAAGGTTCTGAGCAAGTTTTATGTTGATTGGGCAAAAATGTGACTTCGAGAGTGTTCACAAGCTTTTTCTATAGCCATACAAGGAAATTTGCCCCGTCCCCTGGTGGCCATGTTTTTCAACGGAGCGAAACCATTTTCAAACTCGGCCGAGATATCATAAAAACATAGGTTCTGAGCAAGTTTAATGTTGATTGGGCAAAAATGTGACTTCTAGAGTGTTCACAAGCTTTTTCTATAGCCATATAAGGACAATTGCCCCACCCCCTGGCGGCCATGTTTTTCAATGGACCGGAACCATTTTTTAACTCGGCCGAGATATAATTAGAACAAATGTTCTGAGCAAGTTTCATGTTGATTGAGCAAAAAATGTGACTTCTAGAGTGGTCACAAGCTTTTTCTTCAATTTGTTCTAGTGACCTTGTTTTTGACCCTACATGACCCAGTTTCGAACTCGGCCGAGATATCATCAGGACAAATGTTCTGACCAAGTTTCATGAAGATTTGCCAATAAATGTGGCCTCAAGAGTGTTCACGAGGTAACTGTTGACGACGCACGACGGACGACGCACGACGGACGACGAACAAAAGGCGATCACAAAAGCTCACCATGAGCAAGTTGTGCTCAGGTGAGCTAAATATATGCCGGAACCATAACTTATTACACCAATGTATATTTTCTCAACCAAACTTAATTATTATTCAGAATAATAATGGACGAATATGACCATATAATCAATCCGAAATACGAAAACATGCATAGCATGACTTACACAACTTTGTTAACAAAATAAAAAATTAGTTGACATTTCCGCTGTAATCAACTTAATGGAATTAGACTCCCTTTCTTCAGAAGACATTATGATATTAAAATTGTAATAACTTTTAGCTGTCTTTTAATGCATCGATAGCCAATGTTAATGTGGCATAACTGCTCTGGACCTGTTTTGTTTTTTATTAATAGTTGCAAACCGGTATTCATCCTGAACTACTTTGCTTACAATTCCATGCGGAGCGAAAACAATATGTAACTTAGTCCAAAAGAAAGAAAATTTATATATATTTTGAACTGGAATTTATTGTTTGTTGTCAAATATAACTCAACTTGCAAGCAACGGATATGTCATGCGAAAACCGTTGATAACATACAAGGCAATAAAATACTTTTTGACACTAATACCATTATTATAATGGAAGTAACAAATGCTATACTATTGCTCCCGTCGTTTACGTACAGTATATGGGCACCTTAAAGAGATGCCGGTGTCAGCCCAGATGCAACCATTCCCACCCGAAGTAATAAAAATGATCACCGCGAACGGTCTGAATTTTCCAGTCGAAGGATTATAAGTTTGCGATAAAGACTAGCAGAAATCACAGCAGTAAGAAAAACATGTGTTGATATATTTATGAGATTGCATTTCTACACACAAGCAAACAACCAATTTATCTCCCAAAATGTTTGTTCGCAAAGTGCCTTCCCCGTTATCAAATTGGTAGAGCTTTCTTTTAGATTCTGACCTTCTCGAGTTAAATGCAAGATGCAACCATTCCCACCCGAAGTAATAAAAATGATCACCGCAATCGGTCTGAATTTTCCAGTCGAAGGATTATAAGTTTGCGATAAAGACTATCAGAAATCTTAGCAGTAAGAAAAACATGTCTTGATATATTTATGAGATTGCATTTCTACAAACAAGCAAACAACCGATTTATCTCAAAATGTTTGTTCGCACAGTGCCTTCCCCGTTATCAAATTGGTAGAGCTTTCTTTTAGATTTTGACCTTCTCGAGTTAAATGCAAGATGAAATGTTTGGTGCTGATCTTTTACTGTGTTTACATGTTTTTCCCGTACCTTTTGAAATCCATTTACCAACATTTGAGGTATGGAGGATAAACCTGTTAAAATGTTTGCACGTAAAGCATGTGTGTGGATGATGTTTTGATGACCATTCTACTCACTACAGTATAATATCCAAATAAATCTGCAATGTACCATCCCGCTTATGTTTCTACAAAATTATCCTTATTCGCATCGGTACAAACATCATCAATGATAAAGCTGCCCATATTTCACAATATCTTTGTCCGAAATAATGTTCAGTTCAAGAGACATGCAAATGTACTTATGTTTTTCGGGAAGTGTATATTGTGATTTTTTTACAGAATGAAACTGGGATGAAATAAACCAAGCCCATGTTTGACCAAGGACATCGCATTCTGGGATGTTTACATATCGGAACCAAATGACGAACAGAACCTGACCAACTTTTTCCATATTGCGTATCTGTTAAAACTGTTTAACATACATGTATCTTAGAAAGAAAAATGTTTCTAGTAACTATATAATAATTATTGATATGTCGCATGTTTTAATATTGCGCACCACCAAGCTAAAATATTTCATACAATGAAAATATTAACCAATGTCAGATAAATCACGTCCTCATTATCACTCGAATTATTTAAGTATTGTCATTGTTTAAATTGATAGATTGATGACCAAGACCGTTGTCCCGAAAATGAATCCAACATCGATGTGAATTCATAGCTTCTGTGCTTATATATCCATTTATTTCCTCAAATGCTTTGACAGTTTTGAATCAAACTTCTAGTCTATTTAATCATACTGATAATCACCGTTAGAATAAAATACAAACTCTTGAGTTGCACACCAAGAGATATTGTAAAGATTGAAATGTCATTAGAGGTGACTTGTCGTAACATTTGATGTTATAGCACACCACTGTTACACAAATACAGACTAACTTGGTCATTAAATTGTAGAAAGTGTAGGTGGTCTGGGCAGAAGTTTGTATTGTCATATTGATTAAAATAGTTACTGTATATATATATATATCATAAAAGAAATACAAAACGCGTGATGATGTGGCAGCAAAAGTATATAGGCCGACTTCTTTCCTTCTTAAAGTAATAGACAAATAATTGAATTTGCGCAAACGATTTTGGCGATACACAAAAATACTTTCTCTCAAAATTGCATTTGTTTTATTAATGTTATAAATTCCTTCCATAATAAATTTATCCGATTTTTAATTGTATAACAACTATAAAAAAATGTTGTACATGTATATGCAAGTGATTTAAATGCGTCAAAATAACCGTGGTTTTAATGGTTTAAATGCATTCAATATGTGACTGAAGACAATTTGACGTTTCTTTGTATGATTTTGAGTATCTGTTTCTTGTTTTTGCATGATTACTTGACCAGTGCCCATCCCCTGTGAATAGTATGACAGTATCCTTAATCTCATGGGTGCAACGTCGACATTATTATATCCAGACATGTTTCATTAAGTCTCTGTTTATCATCGGTATCAGAAATAATAATCGTGTTCAAGACATTGCTGGTGACAACTGGATCTGCTTGAGACCAATGCTGTTGTTTTTTTTGCAGCGTAAATTGGAAAACAAGTAGGAGCTGACACGTTCTAAATGTTATAAATAGGGAATATTTAAGACTGATTCTTAAGCGAGCGAGAATTTTAATGAAAACTATTTCGATAGAGGTTCCTGTAAGTTACAGCAGTTAAGGCCCTGGGGAGATCAATCTAAATTATTTATTAGAAATGTAGACACGCTTGTAAATAGAAGTTACTTGCTCATATTGCACAATGACGAATGCTAATAGTTTATGCTCAGAACTCATTGTCATTAACAAAACCAACTGAACTCAAATATTTCGAATATGTGCACTTTTTGCCTTTTTTTTATAGACAAACCCGCATATTCCACAAGCTTAATATATAGTCGCTTGGAATTAACCTTTGAATACTTAATAATTGGAAATAAATTTCACCTGTGTGTACAACATGGAAATACTTTACATTATTAACAATTTGTTAAAGCCTTACAATCTTAAGAACGTCGTTTATCTTTAAAATACAATTGACTATGAGAACACATGCGAAATATTATCAATTTGGAATTACATACGACAGATGGACACCATGACAATGAATACTCGTGATTAGAATCAGTCCTACAAATATTCGTTGATTAAACAGACCCAAAAGTGATAGATGAAACAAATAATCATGACTAAATATGTGGATTTTTATTGTTCAACAGAAATATTTCAACCAATCATTTTTTACCAATGTAAATATTTGTCAGTTAATTTAGTTAAACTTGTTTTTAGTTTAAACAAAAATGGTTTGAAATTGCAGATGCGCTGTTGTTAAAAAAAAATAACTGCTTAATTTAAGTAGACTAAACATTTATTATTATTTATATATATCTACGAAGGCACAGACTACAAAATGTACTGTAAAAAAAACACCACCCATCCCCCTTGACATTGTTGTGATTTGTGATTTCAAGTTTTTAATGTAAGGAAGTACATGTACATACAATAAGTGTGCATTTTTACGATTTTAAAACCTCAGGCAAGAATTAAGTTGTGCAATGTATATTACATAAAACGATTTATAATAAATTATTAACCAATCCGTGCTAAAATACATATATAATCATGAAAATCTTCTAGTGTACACAATGACAACTTATCAAGGAATGTTGTTATATTTAATTGGTTATACAATTTATTTTATTTATAATTATGTTACAGGTTAGAACTACAAAACACTATTTAGTTTTTTTAAACTATAAATTACAGTTTTGGTCAAAAGTAGTACCAGTGACATGTACAAATTTCGTCGATTAATGCTTTTAATCATCATCGTCACGTCATGGCTCTGTTCGTCATGATTATTTGACTAAATTATGAATCACCCATCACTAATGACTACCGCAGCTTGTTCAATCATGCGCATAGAAATGATTCATGCAACACTTAAGTTGCTAGTATCACGATGGGCAGAAAACACACCAGCAAAATGCAGGTATTATTGCTCTTCAACTGCAGATAACAATCCAAATGACATTATCGGTTGCGTTATCCCATGGTTATTTGTTTTTCGAAATTCTGTCATTTTCAAACGATATGCAATCAACCGCATGACTTGTTTGAACCGCATTCCATAATTTAGCTTGTTATTATTTCAAATGAAGCATGTAAATGATTTATTGACAATATTTCCCTATGCACAGCGCATCATTGGTTGTGTAATTGTGTAATGCTATATTGTTTTACGTCATATGTAACAAATTACCACTGGAAACTGCATACACTTGTTAGTCGAATGAATTGCAAACTGGCAAAAATATGTCATCCTGATTTACAAATAGTTGAAACAACAATTTCTGGCACAACATTTTCAATAAGTTTATTATATGAAGACAAAACATCAATAACAGGTTAAAACAACTGATGTTAACAGAGTCATTCATATAGTTTGCAAAGAAAATAAACCTACTCTAATGTGGTCACAGATCTCTAGAACAGACGTCTTTCTGTGTGCTCGTGCTATATAATTCATCATTGCTAACGTTACGATAATCATACATTGATATCATTTCAGCTGCTTATGGTTGACAGATTGCAATTGCTGTGAAGGTCCTGTTTTTATTTTTGTAGGATATGCGTCAGTGTGTCTTAATAAACTTTCATTTATTCATTGAAATGAATTATTCACGAGACATAAAAGTATCAATTACCATATCAAGAGATAATAAATTAAATTAGCATGATGGAAGAAGATATGTTATGCGTGCTTAATATATACATTGCCTGTTATATAGCATTTTGTATATACTTGCATGTTTAATGCATACATTTGACGCAATTGAAAAGCAAATTAAGTGGCTTTTCACGACACGTAGGGGCATTTATATCATATTTCAGAAATAAGTTTCGATTTATCATTGTTTATCGGCCATATAAACAATGATTTTTGAGTTCTGATGCGTAGAAATAAAACCACGAGGGTGTTTGCCCGAGTTGTTTAATAGCAACGCATCAGAACGACAAAGAGTTCTATATAAAACAATGGTATTGCGATAATTATTTCGATTCTCACATGATTTGACATATAGTTTTGTACTTGTGATTGGAACTACTTTTTCCTATGCTTCGCTCAGAATCGAGACTTCTTTTTATGCTGTTTATTGGGTAGTTTAACAACGATAATTTTGTTATTTGTCTATTGAAAAATTGGCGAGTATCATGTTAGAATATAACATAAACTTACAGCAATTCAATATATATCAGGTTCACCCATGATTTCATAGTGATGTTTTAAAACGGTTTCGTAAGTGTAAATATGAAAAATTGGATGCTAAAAAACTTTATTTATAAACTGATACAGTCTTATCAATCAAAGAGGTATCATTTGTCTATACTCAGTAACACCTGCCTGTTAGTGTTTTATAATATAATTTCTTTTAATAACTGTAAATAATTATTATATTATTGGCGTTGGGTAAACAGCTTTAAATATATCGATTTAATTTGAACAGTAACATCCTTAAAACCTATCCCAAAACGCGTTATTACAGATTAAGAAGTAAGTCGTCTACGGCCCATGGACACCAAAATATTAAATTCAATATTTGCTTCACGTTTTGTAGAGTAAACAATTTTTAATTTTCTGTTTGCGTAAGTACATGTAGTAATGGTCGTTTTAGTTTAATATTAAACTACTATTTCAATTATATTAATTATAAATACTAAACATATACAACCAAGCTATGTAATCTGGCCTTTTACACCATGTATTATGGCTTCTTCCTGAGACGCACGACGATGATCTATGATTTGTACTATATGATGCTAGGTCTTCAAATCTTGTCAACAAGAAGGGATTTAGCTGATAATTGTATTTACTTCATTGAATCGTGCGTTAGAAAGTCGCAATTGTGTTGCTCTTGTTAACATTAAAAAATTGAGTAATAAAATTGTAAATCATGAATTAACATTACTATTTAATTTGAATTGTAACGCTATGAGGTTAAAGTGTATTTACAAGTGCGTGTTTTGGGATTAATTCTGGGCTTAGTGTGAGGTTTGGCATGCCTTTAAACCGGTTAAAACCCCCAATGCTTTGCATTGACCGTTTCAATGCGGTGACCCCAGTTTTAATCATTTTTATGTTTATGTAACGTGTTGTTTGTATTGTGCTGTATTGTATAGGCAATTGGTCACTTGCCTTAAATAAACAATCAGCGGGCTTTAATAAGGGTTTCTCTCCTGAGGATATCTCTGGTTTTTCTTTATTTCTATACATAAATACAATATAACATAATGGTTTGGTGATCGTAAAAGGGAACTCCGGGGGCATATAGTAATTACATCGTCCGTCCTTCTGTCAATCTTTTCATCTGTCCGTCCGTCACGCTTCTTGTGCAGAGCATAACTCCATTAGTATTGAAGGGATTCAAATGAAACTTCATATAATGATAGAGGACATTAAGAGAAAGTGCAGAGCACAGGGACCATAACTCTTTCTTCAATATTTACAGAGTTATTGCCATTTGTTTGATTTTCTTGTGCGGTGCATAACTCCAGTAGTATTGAAGGGATTCAAATGAAACTTCATATATCGATAGTGGACAATGAGAGAAAGTGCAGAGCACAAGGACCACAACTCTTTCTTCAATATTTACGGAGTTATTGCCCTTTGTTTTATTTCTTTATGTGAAGCATTACTTTTCATGTGCGGGGCCTATCTCCATTTGCATTGAAGGGATTCAAATGAAACTTTATATAATGATAGTACAAGGATCACAATTCTTTCTTCAAAATGTATGCAGTTATTGCCCTTTGTTTTATTTCCGTCTGTGAAGCATTAATTTTTCTGTGCTGAGCATTACTCCATTAGTATTAAAGGGATTCAAATGAAACTTCATTTAATGATAGAGGACAATGAGAGGAAGTGCAGAGTATGGAACGCCAATGCTGCCTTCTGATGGCACTGATCTGTATGTTCTGTGCATTTACCAAGTTGTTCTGTGTTAACTACCTCCTGTCCTGTAGAAACATTGTTTTGTTCTGTTTTCATTATGTTATATGCATTCGACCAATCGTATTGTACTAACCCTATTTTGTTTTGTGCATACATCATTTCGTTCTGTGCAATTGTCATTATGTTATGTGCATAAACCAATCGTTTTGTACTAATTACATTTTGTTGTGTGCATACAGCATTTCGTTCTGTGCATTTGTCATTATGCTACGTGCATTCGACCAATCGTTCTTTACTAACGCTATTTTGTTTTGTGCATATATCATTTCGTTCTGTGCATTTGTCATTATGTTATGTGCCTTTATCAGGTTTTTGTTATTTTTACAACAGCTTGTCCTGTGTACATCATTTCTTTCTGTGCATGTTTTATTATGTTGTGTGCATTTAGCAAGTTTTCATGTACCAACGACAGTTTGTCCTGTGTATACATCATATCGTTGTGTACATGCACTATTTCGTTCCTTTCATATGCCAATGGATTTTGCGCATTTACCAGTTAATTTTATACTATGGACAGTTTTGTCCTGTGCAGACATAATTTTTTCTGTGCAGTTGGGATTATGTTATGCGCATGTACCGAAACAGCTGTTTTTGAGAACACAGAGACAGATACCGTAATTGCTCTTAGTTTTTCGAACTCTTAAAAGTAATTGATTTTTCGTGTCAAACATTTAGGAACATAAAAATATTCCAAAATTGTGGGGGTTCGATTATTTAGGGACACAGAGACAATATTGCAATTACGTCCGTATATGTCTGGTTTATAACGGCATTTGCAGAATATACGCGGGAAGTACTTATTATTTTAATTAGCTCATGAGTAATAGGTGTATTGTTCTCCGTAGAAACCTTTTATATTGGTATTATGCATGTAGTGATATTATTGTTATATATATAATACTTTAATAAAGTTATTTTCATAGACTAATTTTTGTTTTGATATAGCTAAATGTAAAAATCGGTGTCGGATTACTGTTTTCGGTAGGCCCTTATATGATTTCTGATTTCTGTGCCGGTGTTTATACAGAAATTATGTGTTCGGCATTATTCAACTTACTATGTTATCATTTATGTGAAATAATTATATTTAACACTTCAAAATACGAATATAACGGCATGTTTACAATTTATTTCGCGTTTTTTTAAAATATTCGTAATAAAACAATTGTTGTCGGTATTTGATCATTGTTTTGGTACCGATATTTATAAGAATCAATAACGAAATTGTATGTATTAAAACTACTAATATTATTTTGTGAGATTGTTATATATATTAATATTAAAGATGTGTAAACACGTTTAATATCGATTAACTTGTGTTTTACGTTAAGTTGTATTTGGCAATCTAATGGTTTCGGTATTTGCTTCCGTTTTCGCGGAAACAGCTGTTTTCGGTATCTAGTTATACCCTCGGTGTAACCTCTTTCATTGCCCAGTGTAATGTATCCGAACATAATAACGATGTTTGCATTCTATACACAGAGGATGACGTCACAAGCCAAACTGTATTTAACCGCATTATTTCGCCCAAAACGGCGGAATGTGCTTACGCATGAAGTAATCCCGCGTATGAAAGTTGTTTCATGAAATGACTTTATTGATACCATTAATCAGTCTAATATTAAGTTAATACTAATAGTAGAATATATTTCTGTTAATAAAATACCAGTACTTCGTGTTTAACGCTGTTAAGCGTGTTTATTATAAAAAGCTACTTTCACTTCCGGTTTGTGTGAAAACTCAAGGTTAGATGCCAGTAAATCCAATGTCCATAGGGTCCCATTATAAAACGGCGAACTTTCACATTTCAGTTTGTGCAAGCTTGCTGTCAGTTTAAAGATGAATCTGTCCTCTTCCAAAAATTGCAACACAAATATATGGCATGTTACTAGAAAATGCGTCTCACCTGAATGCAGACACCGGTAGAAAACTAGGGTTTCGGAAGTCATATTTCGACAAAAGCCCCATGCCACAGTAAACACACCCCAAAAGCTCATCTTTCAAGTTAACGTCCAAAGAAATGCAAACAAATGTTCTAAACACACAGAGGATATTAGAAATAACCACAAAAGGCATGCCTGACATTGCTAAATGCTATTCATAGCTGAAAAAAACAACGGAACTCTAATTAAAGGCAATATTTCGAATATAACACGAAGGGAAACACATTGATTTACTGCTATCTAACCTCAATGCGATGTTAAATCAACAATTGCGAGCTACTCTGGAAAGTAGAGCATATCCATAATGCTTAGAGAGTGAGTACACAGTTCCGCTAGACCGGTGTAGACACAACGCGATGTTTGCACATAACAAAATGATGTATGCACAAGACAAAATGGCGTCAGTACGGAACAACTTAGTAAATACACACAACGACTTATCAAATGCACATTAGAACTTACAAAATGCACATAACGACTTATCAAATGTACAGCACGACTTACGAAATGTACATAACGACTTACTAAATTCACGACTTACGAACTGTAAATCACGACTGTCGAAATGCACATGACGACTTATCAAATGTACATCACAACGTACAAAATGCACATAACGACTTATCAAACACACACAACCATCTACCAAAGGCACACAACGATTAATTAAATGCACACAGTGATTTACCTAATGCACACAACGACTTATGAAATGCACACAATTAATTATCAAATGCACACAACGACTTATCAAATGTACATAACGACTTAGGAAATGTATATAACGACTTAGGAAATGTACATAACGACTTACTAAATGTACATAACGACTTATCAAATGTACATCACAACTGATCGAATGTACAGCACGAAATGCTAATGGTATATAACATAATGACAATTGCATAGAACGAAATGGTGTATGCACAAAACAAAATGTCTTAAGTACACAACAACTTGATAAATGCACATAACATAATGACAGTTGCACAGAACGAAATGGTGTATGCGCAAAACAAAATGTCTTTAGTACACAACACCTTGATAAATGCACATAACATAATGACAATTGCACAGAACGAAATGGTGTATGCACAAATCAAAATGTCTTTAGTACACAACACCTTCATAAATGCACATAACATAATGACAAATCCACAGAACGAAATGATGTATGTTTCAATCAAAATGTCGTTAGTACAAAACGAGTTAATTAATACACACACCATAATGACAATTGCACAGAACGAAATGATGTATGCACAAAATATGTCGTTAGTACAGAACGAGCTAGTAAATGCACGTAACATAATGGCAACTGCACATAACGAAATGATGTATACACAAAACAAAATAGCGTTAGTACAGAATGAATAAGTAAATGCACATAAGATAATGATAAATGCACAGAACGAAATGATGTATACGCAAAACAAAATGTCATTAGTACAGAACGATTGGTCGAATGCACATAACATAATGAAAACTGTACAAAACAAAACGATTTTTCTACAGGACACAATGTAATTAACACAGAACAACTTGGTAAATGCACAGAACATACAGAGCAGTGCCATCAGAAGGCAGCATTGGCGTTCCATAGCAGAGCACAAGCATATTAACTCTGTTTTCAATATTTATGCAGTTATTGTCCTTTGTTTTACTTTCTTGTGCTGAGAATAACTCCATTAGTATTGAAGGGATTCAAATGAAACTTCATATAATGATAGAGGACAATAAGAGGAAGTGCAGATCACAAGGACCACACCTCTTTCTTCAATATTTATAGAGTTATTGCCCTTTGTTTTATTTCCTAATGTGAAGCATTAATTTTCTTGTGCAGAGCATAACTCCATTATAATTGAAGGGATTCAAATGAAACTTCATATAAGGATAGATGACAATAAGAGAAAGTGTAGAGCACACGGACCATAACATTTTCTTCAATATTTACGGAGTGATTGCCCTTTGTTTAATTTTCTTGTGCGGAGCATTTCTCCGTTAGTGTTGAAGGGATTCAAATAACACTTCATATAATGATAGAAGGCAATAAGAAAAAGTGCAGAATGCAAGGACCACAACACGTTTCTTCCTTCAATATTGCGGAGTTTGTTTTATTTTTTGTGCGAAGCAATAATTTTCTTGTGCGGAGCATACTACCATTAGTATTGGAGGGATTCAAATGAAACTTCATAGACTGGTAGTGGATAATGAGAGGATCTGCAGGGTACAATTACAATATATATTTCTTCAATATTACCAAGTTATTGCTCTTTGTTTATTTTTTTTTTGTGCGGAGCATTACTCCATTAGTATTGAAGGGATTCAAATACAACTACATAGATAGGGGACAATGAGGGGAAGTGCAAAGTACAAGGACCATAACTCTTTCTTCAATATTTATGGATTTATTTCCCTTTGTTTATTTTTCTGTGCAGAGCATAACTTCATTAGTATTGAAGGGATTTTAAATACAACCACATATATTGATAATGGACGTTGCGAGGAAGTGCAGAGTATAAGGACCATAACTCATTCTTCAATATTTACAGAGTTATTTTTTTTTGGCAGTACAATTGGTGCCTTAGTATTGAAGGAATTTAATATAACACCACATATCTTGATAAGAGGAAGGGCAGAGTATAAGACCATAACTCTTTCTTCAATATTTATGGAGTTATTGCCCTTCAGTTATTTTTGTGTGTGCAGTGCATAACTCCATTAGTATTGAAGTGATTTAAAATAAAACCACGTATATTGATAGAGGATGTTGAGAGGAAGTGCAGAGTACAAGGACCATAACTCTTGTTGTTGAAAGCGTCATTTTTTCCTACATGTAACTGTCATTGTGTTGCCTGCCTCTGACAAGCATATGCTTCGGGGGCATACGTCACATCCTGTGACAAGCCTTGTTCATTGTATAACTTTCACCACACTATTCATAAAAATACTTGACCTGCGCTTTTTCTATATTTATTATATGACATAATTCTAAATAAAATGCTTCAGCGTCAACATCCGGGTTTGTTTATTATATCACATTATTTTTACTCTAATGCATTCAACGTCAACATTTATAAATCCGGTTATTCTTTATCAAGTCTCTTGGTCTCTTGTCCTTATTAGAAACAATAATCCACTCAAAATATTATCAATGGTAAAAATCGGTTCCCCTTCATGCGAATGAGGAAGAGAGAAGACAAATTAAGTAGAAGTTTATAAAGCGTTAACGAGCAAAAAGTAGGAGTGAGAAACAAACAAAATCTGAACCTCTAGACTAATTACCTTAAGGCACCCTCTTGCAGTTAAATACATTACATAATTGTTTCACTCCACAGAATGCCAAAGAAAACGCACACCCTTTTTGCTCTGTACATTGTATCTATTAAACAAGAAGTGCTGGAATAGTATTTAAGTCTCTTCGACTGTCAAAATACCATTTGTTTTTAATGCGATTGCAAAACGTCTATCTGCTTATCTGAAATTACAAGCATGACTTTTCTACACGAAACTAATATTCCTTGACTTTAAGTAGCAAATATTGTTACTGGCATTAAACGTTTAACTTTACTACACATAAAGCTTAGTTATACTTATAACGTACACAAGCGCCTATTGCAGGAAAAACTATTTTGCACGTTGTTTTAAATTTGTATATTATTCATTTATTTGTAAAAATTTGTATCGCTGTTTTCAATTACAGTATCATATCGAAATTAGTAATTATTTTTTACCTACTTCAAATACGTTTATGCTTCTTTAACGAACATACCAGGTTTGCTTACAATTTCGTTTTCGTAACATATTGAGGATATTTGTTGGTTTCAGTAGAATACCGATTTTAATTCACGAGTGATCACGAGTGATCATAGAAATTTATATTTTCATGAGTCGCGCAGCCAAAAGTGAATCAAAGTGATCAAAAGTCGATATTCTACCGAAACCAACACATTTTCTTTTTCTTTTAATGCTTTTTACGCATTTTTTTTTACAGTTTAAGTGCTATCTAAATGCGTTTAATTTGAAAATATTGCGGGATTTATAACGTCATGAATAATGACGTCATTTCACAATTTTGAGTTTTGGCCAGAGTGGTAATTTTCATTACAGTCCGCACATGCTAATCCTGGATGACACTTTCCGCCTACAGTGGATTTATGTTTAGAATCGACATCATTTGAACAGAAAATACCATAAAAGCGAAATTGTCGTTCTGGATTAGCCTGTGTGCGCTTGCACAGGCTAATCAGGGACGGCACTTACGCACATACATTAAGCCCGGTTTTCCCACGACATGCCTTTAATGTCTGAAGAAAACTGCACGAACTAGTAAGCGGATAAGCGGCATAGCCGCGTACCTCAAATTGCAAAGTATAAATTCGATATACTTTACCATTATTGTTTTGGGGGCGGTACACTGTTTGAACTAATTAACACGTATGTAAACTGCAATCTATTTCTTGATATCACATATTTATGTACATCGCTTTGCACAGTTGATTACATAAAATCTAGAAGGAACATATATATATTTTTAGGATCACTTTCATTTAACTGATGGACAACTTTTATAATGTATTAAACCTTGTTACTTTCGCTGTGGCGACAATGAAGACAAATTGAATAAGTGATAACTACTGTGTTGTGATTTTATACACAGTTTTCCCAGCATGAATTTCAAAAAGAAAAATCGATAAATCGTATTGTACACAAATATATCCGAGATTAACAATTCATACATACCCATATAGGCATCGTGTTACTTATAGTATATATATTAGAAGTAGTAACCCGTGCAAGTCATCGACTGAGATACGCACGGGTTCATCTTAATGTTTAAACGTTATGAAAAAAATAAGTATTGTTTTGGGTTTTTAATTTCACATACTGGTTGAAGCATAATTTACAATATTAGTTAATAGTTTCTCAGCCTAACGTTTTGCCCAATGCAATTAAACAAACGTGGTTTTATGGAAGAAAATTAAAACGAATCCGGCGTTGCGAAAAATTACATTGTATGACTCACACAACTTTGTTAACAATATAAACATTGTATTTGCCTCTGCCACTGCTATCAATTATCTTCTTAATGCAATATACCGATTGCCTTAAGGAATAAAATCGAATATTGGAGGATTAATTACTATTTTGCTGTATCGATTGCTATTGAAAATGTAAGATTTACAATGAAAGATGGCTGTCTTCAATCTGGTTTACGATTATAATAGATGCAAACCAGCAAACCAAAAATCCATATTGCGATATATTGCGAATTTTTTTTAATATATCACACTATTTATTGAGATATATTGCGATCTTTGTATTTATGTATTTAATAAGCTTACAACTGATACAATCACTATGAACAGAGCCATATTTTATAGGATAGTTTTTTAAAACTTTTTATTTTTACCGATGTTGATGATAGGCGCAACAACAGCAACATATAAACAACAGATGGAAAAAAACACAGTTATGAGCAACACTATCATACAGCCTGTCTTGGCTTTACACTGTATTTATTCATCGTCGAATACCCACGTGTGATATGCCGTTACACTCTATAATCACAATGATAAATGTAGTATACGTAATGAATCAACCCTGGGTTACCGAGGATGGTATTTATTATAATACATACAGAGTGAGTTTTTACATGAACACATACTCTATTTATTATGTATATTTGTTTTGTGCATGAACTATGTAATCTATGTATTTCACTCTTTATTTCAACTGGAAACACTGTATCAGGTTTAATGTATTATTAAGCATAAACATTTTAACATGTATACCAAATATAACATGACATATCATTGGTTGCCAGTAAAGTCTATTACAATGGTTTGGCAGTTGAGCTTCACCCCTACAAAACTATTAACTTTACAAAATTATACTGGCTTTTAATTGTTTTTCCCTGACAATAAGCATGTCTTAATTCAGTCAGAAGTTTTGTAATGAATGTAGATCTAATATTAACAAGAAAAATCATACAACTGTAAAGAAACCCACAAATAATGCAATATATCGGTATGGGCATTCATATTGCTATATTTTATTGCAGAATCAAATATTGCAATACACCAATATACCGGTATATTTTTTGTGACACCCCTAGTCACGTGGTGTGTGAACCGTTAGTTGTTCAAATTAGGATAAACAAATAATTGGGACGCACGTTTTATTGTTGTCATATATATTGTTAAACGGTCAATACATAAGTCTTGCAGACATGTAGAGGTGAAGTTTCAAGGGGTAGGCCAAGAAGCATATTATGTCAACCGGACGTGTGACCAACATATCGTTACCCCAGTTAAAGTTAAAGTGCATATTTATAAAGTAAATGGCAATGCAACTACTCGGCCTTTACCTGGTAAGTGCGTTGTCAGTTAGTCCTTACATACATATATCGAAATAAACTTTCACACGTTCTTTAAAGCTGCATAATAGTTACTATCGGATAACTAGTATGTCTTTAGCGCTAAACACGTACATTTGAAATACAGAGGCATGTAACCACGATTCCAACATTTAATACGGATGTTAATTTCTTTGATCGTGAAAGGGAATTATTAATGAGGCAACATTAAAGGTTTGCAGAAATCACTGTAGTAAGCAAAACATATATTTTTATATTTATAAGATTGCATTTCTACACACCATCAAGAAAGCTGATTTAATCTCAACGTTCTCGTATTCACAATACCTAGTCTCAAACCAAAATGACTGTGCCTTCTTTAAGAACGTTGTTCTATCACGAGTTTAATTTGAAATGAAATGTTTGGTGCTAACTCACGAACCATTTTTAAGTTATCTGGAACTCCTTTTTGGAGTTGTATGGGATTCACTTGTTCTCAGCGACTGCGTATAAGAAACTTAATCACAGGGATGGTGTTTTATCGAAGAATCTTCACATTATCGGGATAAATCGTACTGACTCCAATATACCATCCCGCTGTAATTTCTACAGAATTATTGTTAGTCCCATCTGCACACAAATCACCAATGATACACTAGCCCGTATTTCACCATATCTTCTTCGCAATAATTTCCAGTTCAAGAGCCATTATTGATAAGGAAATCTGAGTCTGCATCTAATTAGTGCGGAACGTGTATTAGATGTAATTAGAGGTTGATACGGAATGAAACTGTTTATGCGTCCAATGGAGATCAACAATCATACAACACCTTTTGAGCCGGAGGACGTCGCATGCAAGCATGTTAACACATCAGAACCGTATGACTCTGCGTGTCAGCATTGGTCAAAGGCGATTACTTTCCTGAAGTAATATGTTCTTTACACCTGAATCCGCATAAACTTGAATATAGGAATATTCTTGTTAGTTGAAAGCTTTATATAACAATCATTCAACGTTTAAAGTCATCATGGAATGAAAAACAAACTATGTCCTACCCTCACATTTTATATTTGAAATGGCTTTCTAACACATGTATATATACTAGAAACACATTTACTTGACTGTTTCTAATCATCTATCACCATATTATTCAAATATTGAATTTGGCTTTTAATGGATACACTGTTGACCCAGACATTTGTCCTGAATGGGTTATCTAATAAGAAAACATGTATTGAAATTGAATGTTTCTTCATAGCTTCTGTGATTATATCTCTATTATTTCCCAAAACCGCTTTCTGAACCCGATTTCTCGTCCATTCAATCAGACTAGGATAAAATGCAGACTTTTTTTTATTACAGACCAAGATAAACTGTACAGATTGAAGTGCCATTACACGAGTCTCGTCGTAGCATTTTGTATAATATGACGCCAATGTGAACAAAATATTGACCAACTATCAGTTCTGAAATGATTGCACGACAAAATGTAAATTATTTGGACAGGAACATGGTATACCGTAAAAGCTCTATGTTTTCGGACATCCTCTTTTTTAGCCAAAATAATTATTTTTGCAACTCTTTATTTTCGGACAGTCAGCTTAAAACCCATAATTTATTACTCTTTATAATCGGACACTGGTTTACAGTTGGATTTATTATTGAAATTCTGATGATTTTGTTGTCGTTTGTTTGTTTTGTTTTGTATTATTATATTCAAGGTTCAAATTGCTAAACGATAGCCGCAGTTCGGCAGAACACATCAAAGACTTTTGAAGTCAAAGTTGCTATGGGTGTTTCTATCGCCTTGCAGATTGGGATGCCTGGCTAAAGGGTGATTACATGCTGTATCACTCAGTTAATTATTGTCGCATTGTGTTTTTAACGGATTTGTTTGTTTGTTCAAATTGGGGGAAAATATTCCAAAGTACTAAAACCACATTATAACGTTATTATATCAGAATAATCTGAAGTAAAAGCGAACAGAATGTTATAGATAAAAACCCGAATTTTCCAAAAAAGAAAACAACACATATATACGGATGTAAATTAAATATTTTCCATGTGTCTCTAAATGTTCGGACATCCACAATTTTAGAAAATTTTGATGTCTCTAAATTTTTGGACACGAAATTATTTATTTTTAAGTGTTCGAAAACATAAAGCTTTTACGGAAGTCATTTTCCATGAAAAGTTTTAGTTTCATCATTTTATAAATAACTGTGCCTGATGAAGTTGTACACTACATATATATCGTTTTATACATTTGTTTTCGTTAATGGACGTGCAATAAAAAACAAAATGTGGGTGACAAAATTGTATAAAAATCTAGTGTGACATCTGAGTGTGCAAGTTTTCTCAAAACATAGTTATTTTGATGTTTTTGTTTTGCCATTCACTATAATTCTATGAACATTATTTAGAATCCACCTCAGAGCGTCTTATATTACTAAAAACATGTCAACAAAAACCTTTGCTTGTTCAGTTTTGGATAACACTAAAGACGGTGTCTATCATTGACCATGGGACAATTTCATTTACGTAATGTTAAATCAACGTTCGTATTATTATTAAACATAGTCCCAATGTAACTTACTAACATATGGATTCATCGTATACTTAAACGTCCAGAAATAGAGTTAAGTTTTGCATTAAAATCGTAATTATACTTGAACCAGAACTCATAAGACTATGTTTACTCAACCAAACAAACAAGTTTTGTCCCATCAACGAATATGACAATGTAATCAGTCAGAAATACGAAAACGTGCATTGCATGACTAACACGTTTACAATATCAAACTTTATTTTTTAAATGTTAATTAATAGCTGCGAACCGGTTTTCAACCTGGCATACTTTGCATAGAATAGCATGCGATGCGAAAACTATGCATCTGTGTCCAAAACAAAAATAATAGATATTTCTGGGACACCATTTGAATGTTTGTTGTCAAACATAACTTACTTGTGAACGGTATGTGGTGTGAAACCAGGATATAAGATCAAAGAGCAATACATACTTTTGGCACTTATATATTGTACTAAAAGTAACATACCATAATATCGCTACCGTCGTTTACGTACAGAATATGGGCATCCTAAAAAGTTGACGTTGTAAGCCCAGATGCAACCATTCCCACCCGAAGTGATAATCGCCAACATTCTGTTTTTCCAGTTGAAGGATTCTCGAAATTCTTCTAAAGTTAGTGAAGTTTTTAACCAGTTTAACTTTTCGGCCAATGTTCTACAACGCTGCAACTTTTTCTGTCAGTATAATCTACCTTTGGCGATAACAATAAAGCTTTTTGAAAATACAGGGGCGCGTAATTGTTGTATTATACAAGGGAATTTGGTATCAGGCAGCGATAAATGTAGGAGAAATCGCGGAAGTAAGCAAAATATATGTTGATATATTTTTGAGATTGCATTTCTACACGCAAGCAAGACGCAACAGCGATGCCGCCGAATTAATCTCAAAATCAATGTACGCATGGTTCCTTGACCGTGATCACAATTGTAGTGCTTTCTGTGAGAATTCGCTCTTCCCAAGTTTAATGCAAGATGAAATGTTTTGAACTGTATTTTTTCTTTGTTTACTTTAATTTTTTTTATCTGCATCTCCCGAAATGCGTTTACCAGTAAACTTACTTTTCACTTGAGCTATTGGAGGATTCAGTTATTTAAATGCTTTCAAGTTAGGAATGTTTGTGAATGGTGTATTTGATGACTATTCTTTACACTATAATATCCAAATGAATCTTAGTGACAACAATATCACCAATGATAAAGCTGCCCAAATTTCACAATATCTTCGTCCAAAATAATGTTCAGTTCATAAGACACAAATCTGTATTTATTTAGTGCGGTAAGTATACACGATGCCGATGTAATTAGAGGTTTATACGGAATGAAACTGGTCACGCATCGAAGATAAGATCAACCAAGCACACCCTGTCATCGCATGCTAGCATGTTTACATAGCTGAACAAAAATACTCTTCATACCATCACTTGTCAAATGCAATTACTTTCATGTAGTTATTTATATATTTGTTCGTAAAATGTCAAACCATAAATGCGAATATTGTAGTTTTATAGTTTTTCATAACTCAATACTTAAAGTGACCTCTGAATGAATGTTAGAATCTCGTATTTTGTAACCTACTTTCTAACATATATTAATAATCGGATTTACACTACTATGCGATTTGTAAATTACAGAACACAGTTCTGCACAGAACAGTTACAGTAATAATTTGAATGTTAATTAATCAAAGTGCATTTACGACTACCTAGATATTTGAAGAAAATGTTCCGTTGCGCTTTGATGTTACAATGTTTATAATTCTACAATTATTCATCGTTTGAGCGCCATGAAATCCTTTTCTATAATTTTAATTTGTTTATTAATATTTACTATATTTTGAACTAATTATTGTAATTACAATCAGTGCGCGATTACACATGACTTATAAATTCCAATTGTCTTCCAGGGACCAATTGCAATTAAAAAAATCCAATTTTGTTTTGACACATATTCTAAAAAGAAAACTATGTTATATATAAAGGAACGAAATAACACTCCTTGATACAGAAAAAATATATTGATTGAAAAGTCTATTTAAATGGAAAAAAGAAATATACAGGGTTTATAACGCTTTTCGTTTATATTTTTAAAAATTCGTGTATCCCTTTAACAGCGAGAAAATTACACTCCTTAGTATGCGTGTCACATTAGCCTAGTATTTAGGGTGTTAGATTATGATCCAGAGGTTCCGCGTTCGATCTCCGACAGAGGCATGTATTTTCTCTTTTTTTAATGATTTTTTTGGCAGAGGATATATAGTTTTGTTGTTTCAATTGCTTTAGTAATTAAAGTTCATACATTTTAAGACATTTCTTAAAATACGAAAATCTGTGAATAAGTCCATTATATTGCGTGTTTAGACAATGTGTTTCATCGAAAGTTGCATTTCGTAGAACCAAAACGTAATCATGATTCATTTATAGTATCTGTGTTGTTTCTTCTATTATTTATTGCTTTGTATAAGCAATATTGACACTTGTTAAAATCATATTTCTCCTTCCGTCAAATCGTATTGCAAACGTTTGCAATACGCTTTGCAGATGACAGACCAAGTGTTGGTTTACTTCATCTTCAACGCCTATGACTGAAGATGTTATTGAGTAGATATATCCATGTATTTGACGGACACGTTTTTATTTTCATACTAAACAAAATCCTGTACAATAAATAGTTTGTTTACGTCCATATGTTGAATAAGTTTGATATTTAATAAACGATTTTCATATAAGGTAATTATTAATTTTAAATGTTCTATATATCACACAAAAAGTCCATTTGAAAATGAAAGTAACAATTTTTCATCACATCAAATTGATTATAAAATTATATGAAGCCCAATCGCATGGGAAAGATATTCTAGCAATGAAAATAAAACATATTGCCTATGTACGGTTTCCAGCAGAAAATTAGTGCGCTGCGTCTTGTTTCCAGCGATCCAACCCTGAAAAAAATAGAGAGAATATGATATTAACAATTATTCCCATGAGATTTGTTGTGATTACTGCAAAGTCCAAGTCCAATTTATTTTCGAGGAATATTGCCAATTTCGACTTATAAAACAATGTCTTTAAGGTTACATTTTCCAAGATATGACATGGCATATCTAGGACTATATATTGTTTATTTTGGGCATCTTAAATACTTTTGCAACACTTAATGTTATATTGTAAGTGAACAAATAACTCATAGGACGCGCAATTAGTTCATTATATAGAGTGTTCTTCTGTCACCCAAGATGGTGTGTGAAATGGCTTAGTATCCTTTTGAACTCGTGATCACTTTGGTTCTTAAGGTGAACTTCCAATGGTCCACAAACGTTATGTCGCCACGTGATTATAATGATATATTGATAGGATCAGACACGAGCGTATCGGGTAACCAAACACGTCTTACGAAGTTTATTGGTCGTCAGTACGCATTTGAAATAATTACAAACGTTAATTGGGTTTCGTTTGTTAGTTTTTTTCACGTATTGTTTCAATAGTAGATACTTGACAACACTTTCCAAAAGTATAAAGCCATTATTAAAAGCAGTCGAACTAAAATTGAATATTTCTAAAACATGAAGTGAAACCAACATATAAAATAACTGATAAGAACACACACATTTTACTGACGGGAAATACAAACAAGTGTAAGCATTTCAATGGGAACGTGGCGTTGTTTCGACTTAATATTAAGTACATCGCCAGAACCTGTGCTAATTCATTGACTTTTTTCTCAAGAAGTCACACAAGTTGGCGAACCTTCAACAAGCGATTGAGATTTTAAGAGAATACGAGTAATCTGATCATTTTCACAATTTGGCACGTACAACTGAATAACGACCTTTGAACCTATCCGCCGTTTAATAATAAGTATGTAACCGATTCCTTGAGCTTATAGTTCTTTCTTTATAAAATGTTGTAGGTTATATTTATTCCACAATTTATTGGGATTACGCATAAATCTTATTTAGATTAGCATATTAACGAATATGCTTTGTTAAAAGATAAACTGTTTGATTTGTTGTATAAGATTATAGATAACATTATTGCTGTTAAACTAATCATCATATCTGGCTATATTAATTTTTTTATGGAATTTGTGTTTTTCACACTCATACATATACGATTATCAGATAATGTATGACCTGTGTCGGGGTGTGCTTTACAAAATAACTGTCGGAGGCGTATTTCAGATGGCATTGAATAATTGGCTTGATGGTGTTATGCTGTTCTGGAAGTGTGAGGAATTTCCCAATACAAGAACATATGTTGTCTTTATAAAATATAGCACACAATAAATCAACTGAAATTGAAGCAAATCTAAAATAAATAAACCAACATTTCAAGGCTGATCCGTGAATAGCGTGCAAGAACTGTACTGTCTGTTCTAAGAAAGCTAAGCTTTGTCCAGCTGCACGCAATCGTGTGCTTGCATGCAATATGTGCATTATGTTTTAGTTTGTTAATATTGCAGTCTGACAGTCTTTGGTTACTGAAATCCAGCGCTGTACGTCATACATTGTTAGAGTTAATCCATCCGTTTTATATTTTCAACAAAAGTATTGGTAATGAATTGTATGAAAGCGTCGTATTATTGCATTTCTAATCTTTATTGCATTTTTGAATCGACTTTTAAGCTAAGTCTCGATACTGTAAGAAATAACGAAATATGTTCTTATGAAAACGACTGTCCTCGACACTCTTAGGACGATTCTCTGAAGTCTTTCAATAAGTACTTCAAGGCACCATCAAATACATTTACACATTTTAACGCGTCGTCGCATTTTACTATGTAAAATAACCATTTTAGGATATTGATATTGTTTATCTGTAGTGATTTTTTTACTATTAAATATCGATAACAAGAGTATTTCACGTTTCATTAAAACTTAGATTTTAGTTGAACAGTTTCCACTTGTCACCGAATACAAATACCCAAACATTACCACAAGGCAATCAGATAATTTGAATAAGGGATATACACTGCCATAAGATGCGACACTTATGGTCGATGATCTGTTTAATATGTCAGAAAATACCTTAATTCGCTTTTGGTAGTTCTATTGAACGCTTATTATCTACGGAAAAATAACTTTTATTTCATCTTGTGTATGTATCAAATGCCAGAAAAGAAGATTGATTACATTTCAATAATAATAAACGTGTTATATGTGCTCGGTGTTGATAAAATATTTATCCATTACAATATTACAGGAAAAAGATTTATACCATTATACAATTCTGCACACGCACCGCACGTGCTATTGTCACTTTAGAAAAGAATCTGCGGGTTTCTGCTATTCATATTTGTTTGCTTTCGAAATATCCAATTTCAAAAACCGCATTGATACAAATGTGCTTCTGTTAAAGATGTAGCATGCCTTGCTGGGATAGACATCTTTTGAATGGACTCTTGACAGCGAATCATAAAGCTGCAATCAAAACGCCGACAGAGTAGACTATTGGCAAGACAAGAAAAACAACAAAATAATGACATATACATGTATGAACGTAAACAAAATTTAATAGAAAGAGAAAAGTTGTTTGAATGAAATTGAATTTCTGTAGTTGTTTTGTACAAGCAAAATCGAAATCATCACCGTACGCCCTTCGATATTTAGGTACAAATGTATTTGCTTGTATTTAGCATAAGTAAAGATGGAGATCCAACGCCACAATAAACGCCAGCATGTAAGATAACTTGGCCTTATCTTTTGTAACTTCATTCCCTATCAAGAAGACTTATAGTCTTAAAAGTAATTTGAAATGACACGAACAACGTTTAATCATATGGTTAAGCAATTGGTTACACCAATTATGGAATACAGAGTATCGATCAGGGTATTACATTTGTTGTTCCTATGTTCCTCGTTTCAGTTTTAGTAGACATATCATGAATGTTTTGAGGACGACGTCTGGTCAATGGAGTGCTTATTATGCCAAAACAAAAGTCAATGTAATTTCGGTTTCTCTATAAAGTAATAATGCACGGAACTGCTTGTATATTTAAGAAATATTTGACGGGTAACTGTTGGTTATTGCGGTAATAACCAATGCTTTGGAGTTCCGATGCGTAGGAATTAAACCACGAGGGCGGTAGCCCGAGTGGTTTGATAACAAGCATCGGAACGACAAACCGTTTGTTATTACCGCAATAACCAACTGTTACCCGTTAATTATTTCGATTCTAACACGATCTAATATAAAATTCGTACTTTTAAAGGTTATGAATGAGAACTATGTTTATCTATACTCCGCCCATTTTATGAGAAGTGCATTCACACGTGCGTTTCAGTGACGTCAATAAATCATAACAATTCAAAATGACGTCAGCTTTATTGATAAACATTGAGCGAATGACGTGATACTTATCGATATAATACAGTGAAAATATGATGCTAAAAGCGCAGATTACAAGCATATTAATTTTCCTATCTCCAGTCAACAAGAAGTGGCAAGGTTTATCCAGTTAGAAGTGTATTCCTACGCGCCGAATAGCAACATTGTCCAAAATGAGTAGGCAAAAAATGAAATACACCTGTACTCATCCGAGCTTTTCATCGATAAAAACGTCGTGATGACTAGTTTTACAGAGACCCTAGCTTCCATAATGAGTTATTAATCCACACATGACATAATCGATAAAGGTGTAAACAATATCTTCCTTCCATTCCATTTGAAAACACGTGATGTAAGCGGGTTATTCTTTCTGAACAGACTTTCTTTAGTCAAAAACAAAGATACAATTTATTCAAGAATGAAATTACCCTTTATATATATTTTCGTTGAAATGGTATTAAAACTGAACGAAGAGTAGATCTGCATCTATAAATTACTAAAAGGTTGGTCACGATGTTCTCCACCCACAATCCGAGTACATTCTAGAAAATTGAAATTCAAATGGGATTAATCTCACCGTTTCAACTCCAGGCATATATTCGATACACTTTTTGATTTAAATGTTATTAAAATAATTCATCCAAAACGCTGAAACAATTGTATTCCGATTGCTTTTATTTTTAATTCCAACACACTCGCGTCCTATAGTTTGTACACTGTGTAAACTTCAAACTTAATCGAATGACGTAGGCGTGACGCGATGAGCCTTGTCAAAAATCGATGTCTGGTTTATAGTGGCTTCTGTGTACTAATTCTTGTTCGTTAATATTACTGGCGTCAGCAAATTAGATTATTTTTAAAAGTTTAGAAGATTGCCGGTAAGAAACAGAGGACTATTTTGTCGCGAAGTACGCATACATATTGAGTAGAATACATGGTAGGTGCCGGGAAGGAGAAAGTTTATCCGGTTCGGCCCGAAAACAAAAATAGAGCTCGCTAAAGCTCGCCCTATTTTCATTTTCTAAGCCTCACCGGATAAACTTTGCCCATCCCGGAACCAACCATGTATTCTCTATATATAGTTACATTATCTTGTCTAACAAGCTTTCGTTCATGCCTAAAGGGAATTATTTACGAGAATTTGAATAAATTACCATACAATAAGATAAATATAATTCATTTGCATAATGAGATATGTTATACGAGTAGATAATAAGAAATGTATAATTTGAATGGATCTTATAATGAAATCTGAAATCAGATAAAATTACATTTTTTCCAGTAGGAAAATGTATATTATATATTATATCATAACCATTACAAGTGCAATATATCACTGATATTTAGTCACACACATACAATTATATGCACTATGACATACTGATTTGGTCCAATATTACCTTATGTTTATCAATTCAATTCAATCTTAATTGTGGTATACAAGGCCACCGACCAATACACAAAATGTACAACAAATTTATACATGTTCTTGATAAGAGTGCGTACTTACACAACAAAATGTGGCAATAATTATAATGGTAATGATATGGATACTAATAATAACGATGATGTTGATGATGATGATGATGATGACGATGATGATGATACTAGTTATAATAATTATATGAATAAATAATAATATGAAGTATATGGGTAGACAAAGTGACAGAAAACAAGTATACATGCATGGAACTTGAGTCCGGACAACAACACTCAATACAATAGTAAAGAAATTAAGCATTATACTGTTACACATCAATCTTTTTAACAAAATATATACGATATATTTATATTACGAACATATTCACTTCACGTTTAAATACAGTTATGTTTACATAAATTATAATATGTCAAGATATATGATACTGTCTTTTCAAATTTTCATTAACATACTACAAATCGTGTTACATTATTATGTACAAAAATGGTTGTGGAGGTATAAATATACATAGGAAGGTATAAATATACACGTAGTTGCAAAAGATAAACATTTGAAGAATACAGGTGTTCCCCTAGCGCCTATTAGTGAAAACAAAAAAAATAGGTGTATTTAAGGAACAACAACTGCAAACTGTGCATAATGAAACAAACAATGTGTGTTCCCTTTAGAATAGCGCCTATTGCAGAAAACGAAAACAACAGGTACTATCAAAGAACAGCAACATAAAGTACAAAATATACATTGTTTGAACAAAACAAAAAATAAATAATAAACGCAAAGCAAGAGAATGTTTTGAAAGATCAATGTAAAGAATTTAACGCGGCTACAGAATGAAAATATATTTCATGAAAATTGTAATAAAAACTCATCTCTTTTTTCTGAATGCACAGTATAAATACTTAGCTAAATTTCTGACTACAGTTGAATGTTTAGATCCCATAAGGTTATATTAATCAATCAAATTGCTATCGGCTAGCTATCTACTAGGAATATATTGATTTCGAATATCAGAATATAGGGGGCATGCCATCACAAAGTGGAATTCGTCTTCAATAAATCTTTCACAATACATGCATGTTCAAAATTCTCTGGGAATATTATAATACATGCCAGTCTCAATCATTAAGTTATGACAGGAGCTTCTAAAAGACGAAAGGCAACTCCAATGTTTACTATTGTCTATTTCAACAATATAATGTTCACTGATACAGCTTTGTATTGTCTTGACAACTAGAAGACCAAGATTGTTTATACTGATCAGTTAATCTTTGGACATATTGTGATAAGAAACTGTTTGGATTATCAACATTTTGATTTTCCAAAATATACCCAAAACCATTAGCATACAATGATTGCTTTAAATTTGACACCCAATTTTGATGTCCAATACTATCACAGTGAACAAGCATTTCATAACACAATCGGATACCGATCACGACCTGTATTCGTAATCGTAACCAATATTTTATGCAACGCTTTGCTGCCGTTATATTTAAAGGAATATATATCAATTCAACACCATTTCTACTTATTGAATCATTTTCCCGTCACAGGTGATACATACTTTCTGCACAGCCAACAATCAAGAAAGTGGTAAGTTAATTTAATAAAGCTTTAAGTAGATTATACAATTTAAAAGTGAAAATCATTTAGGAGCTTAGATAAAAAAGAAACCTGCCAAAGAAAACGCGCACCCTGTTAACACTATTCGAAAAACCTTTTTCTTGCCTTTAACTTTCACACAACAAATGCTGTAAATATTTAATCTGAATTCTAGAATAATTACAATTAGAATATGCTCTTGAAATGTGGCACTTAAAAAAAATGAAAATGTGATTTTTGAACAATAGTACCCATTTTCCCAGCCACTTTCACATTTACGTGTTTTCTTTAAAATTTAAACATAATTATTTATCTGTAAAATGCAGTTACGTTACACATTTTGCATTACAATTGTACATTACATTTTAACGTCTCTGCCAATGCATCGATTGGCACCGTGAACAAAAACATCAGGTTTGTTCATACCAAAATTACTCCAACATTCAACTATTTAGTATTGAAGCTTGTATTGATATTAACATGAATCTTTTACAGGAGTCTAATTCAATCTCTAGAATACCAATCTTTTGAATGAAACACGTGACAGTATATCACACGACTACACTACATGTGACATTATTCTTGTATTAAACACATTATGTCTTTCTTGAATAGCGTGTACTTTACACCGCATACATCGCAACACTTAAGGTTGTTAATTCGATTAAATGAAATCCAAAGGATGTTTGTTTTTGTTAACGAACATGAAATCTGGTAAACATCAGTAAAAATTTCGTAAAATTTTCTGTCATTCTGAAACTGTTTATGTCATTTCTTTATGCATATGTCTGAAGAAAACATATAAATACAAACGTGTTAATACAGGCTTCATAATTTATACAAAGTACATTGATTGTAGATTTATTAAAATGTTTATAAGACAGTGTTAAAATTCGATGAAATGAAATGAAAGCAGAAACAACAGCTCGTTATTCATCTTAATGATGATGCATTTATTAGTACTGTATCACACAAAACCCTTATTTTTCTATATGAAATATATGTCCTTTATATTGTTTAAGAGGCTATTAATATTCACATACATGATTTGGCGTTGGTGTTAAAAAGTGAAGCCTTTTTGGTAAATATAATAAACACCGATTTGTGACAGTGAATGCTAACAAATACTTTTTTCACCATAATGCTCTGTTAATTTCACTGAACTAGTCTGAAACAGTCTTACTGTCTTAGTGTCGTCAGTGCATCGTCGCTTAGTTATAGATCTAAACATTTCAAATCGCAAAAACGTCTTATTTAACTATATGTTCTGATCATGATTAATGGAGACACTGTTTTTCGGAATGTCAGCAGTTTATTGAAAAGGAATCGAATAGAGAGGTTCCTGTATGTTACATTTGTAATGTCTCTGTGGTGATGAATCTAATATATATCATCATAAACGTTTGTTCTTTTTGAAGTGCAGAGTGCTAAAAGTTTATATTCCCGATTTTTGTTATCAGCAATAAGTGATAGAATAAACCCAACTGAACTGGAATTATTGAAATCTTTTCACTAACAAAACTTTAGTCAAATTTACTTTTGCCAAAGCTTAACTGTAAAAAGGATTCGTGGACTTGATAACTGGAAAGGAATTTAATCAACGTTCACAAACAGATTTAATTTGCATCGAATGCTTTACTAACACTATCATCAATCTGTTATATACTTGCAATATTAAAACTCATCGTTTTGTCTGTACAATGCAATTGATTTCGAAATAATAAAAACAAAACATGAAAACTATTATTTCTCTGGAATTCCATATGTTTTGCTTATTGTTTACTTTGCTGACGATTTACCTGACAATATAACAAATCAAGCGTTCCCAATAATTGATATTCTGAGACGCTATCATAAGTGATTAAACGACGTCTTTTCAAGACCGTCTCTGACAAGTTGACCAAAATTTCATAGTATATTATATCCATCGATTTGAATATAGTATTATTTTAAAATTGTTTCATTATTATAAGCGAGAGTAAGTACTTAAGGTACATTATGCGCTCATGTATTGCATTTCTAGGGAACAAAACAACAAGGTCGGGTTAAACGTAATCATGTTGTCAGACATATGGCGCTAAAAGGCCTGCTATATGTTCCAATACTATTCAGTATAGCTCCTGCATAATCCATCATAGATTGTGACAATCTGTACTGCTTCTAACGAGTCATTAAGGTCGATTTAATTAGGGGTTTTAGTGTATTGGAGAAGTTAAAAATGCCAAGATGGGACACAGCATCTTTCCCGATGCAATCATTTTTGGAGATTGAAGTCATGAACTATCATCAATTTCAGCTGCAGTGATACCCTTATCAATAATTTAAAATGTGTGTGGTGTCGTGAATAGGCTAATATCTTGTTTTCTGCAACCAAACCTCTAACAAAATTAAAGAGATAGAATATGATATTTACTTTCGAACCATTTTGAAATGTGCAAGTCAATGTGGATTCATATTGAAAATGTGAAACGATGCCTTTAGTTTTCGTTTTCAAAGCTATGTCGTGGCGTATCTGTTACATGTATATGATTTATACTGACAATTTAAATACCTTTGCTTTAATTTATTCTTTATTAACTTGTAAAACAAATCTATGTCATATAATGCGAAATGATGATAAATAAATAATAGTCGATTTTAATTTAGTCCCACGCAAACAATGCGATGTCAAATAGGAACTTAGAGCATATTTATGAAAATACGATTCAGTAATTAGATTGGCCTATAAGATAATTGTTAGATGCACTTCCGATGTTCCAGTTACGTACTGTCAGGCAAATTGTGTCGTTATTCCGACATAACAACATTTATATCATCGCCAAAAGTACACGTCTCTAGTTAACGTGCTCTCAAGAATCCCCCATAAAATGAACTGTAACTACAGTTTTAGTTATTACTGTTAGCTCGACCAACGTTCAACGAACCATACGTTGCAATATTTCAATGGGACTTGAGAGTTTATTTATTATTAGTATTGTGACAATTTGACATTCCACGAAAATACTTGACCGATGACCTTTTTCTCTATTTATTTTTTATATTTTTATATCTTCATAATTTTGGTCTAATGATTTCAACGTTAATATTTATAAATCCTGCAATGTCTCTTCTTGTCTCTCTTTATATCGTATTTATTAGAAATTACCAATCGTTCAAGACATTATTGCTTGTGACAATTAGATCTGCTTCCAACGAATTAGGAAATGTTTCAAAGACAGATTTGGATCTGCTTCAAACAAATGCGAGAGTTTATTAAGGTAAGATTAAATCAGAGGCTCATGTGGTGTAAAATTGTGTTACCAGTACAGGCTGAGGCAAGAGATAATTTGAGGATTCAGAATTATCTCCACCATTGGCAGTGTTGTTTGTTTTCATGCATTATATATATGTCAAAGAACATACATACGCTTATAATACACTTCATCTGTTAGTGGCGACGATAAAACACGGCTTAATGTCAATTCTCACTTTTCAATAACACACCTATACACGTTACGCAATGGCGTTTCTGCAATTGTCATCAAACAGATAAAAAAATAAAATTCCATTTTTTTTCATCAGGTTGCCAGCGCATTGCTTGATATAACAAGTCTTATATGAAAAGGAAATCATTTCCGTCGTTACATTGAGTTTTATTTTGTCAACACAATGGTTTCACATGTTCGTGATGATGCAATGTCAAATACAGTTGTTCATTTTTTTTAAATAAACGTATATGTGGCATTTTCGATAAATGTGTGATTTGCACCTACAGTAATTTAAACGAATTGATATGGAGATTTGCGTTTGTTTATGAACTAAGTCTAGAAAACGTCATGAATGGTTTCGTAACTTTTTCTGAAATTCTTTAACGCTTTATGGCATGTATGTAGGCATATTTTTCTGACAATACTCTAAAAGCGTGTTATATCTAAGTATGAATATTTATGAATTGATTGCCTATTGGTTATGTTTATTATTATTTGTTCAATGGTTAAAATGCTTTCATCATGGATTAAAAAACAACAACACCATATAATAAGATATTTACCAGTCCCACCGCATATCATTAAACATCGTTCTTGCTGTACGGGATTCTTTGTGTTTGTATATTTAATATTCTAATCATTTTTGTATATTGTCTTGTTTAAATGAAATAAACGAATTTAAATAATAAGACTTATAAAATTTGATGATAACTAAATGTCTGGTGTATATTCACACTCCTTGGAATATTAACTGAAATAATACTAGTCTCCCCAGTGAATCGTCGTTAGTTATAGCTTGGACCGTTGCACATTGTTTTATCTCAAGTAATTACCGTTCTAAACATGATTAATGGGAACCATTTGGATTGGTTCTTGGAAGTGCTAGAAATTTCTTGAAAACGATTTTAATGCAGGTTACTATAGGTCACAGCTGTAATATTCCTGTAGAGATAAAGCTAAAATTGCTCATCAGAAATGACATGTTACTTGAAAGCGTTTAGTCATTTGTGGAATGAAGAATTCTAAAGTGTAAATTTATTTATAATAAGAGTGGGAGAACTGAACTAAACCCAGTTGAATTTGAATTATCCAAATAAAACTCGTTTACTCTAATTCTTAATTAGCAATATCTACATAGTTTAGTTTGCAAGCTTAAAATATAGCCTTTTGGAAACAACATATCTATACTTAAGAAATAATTTTCGATTTATCGTTGTTTATGGGCAAATAAACAACGATTTGGAGTTCTGATGCGTAGGAATTTAACCACGAGGGCGTTAGCCGAACTGTTTAATTGCCGCGCACCAGAATGACAAAGAGTTGTTTATTAGCCGATAAACAACGATAATGCAAAAATTATTTGGATTCTGATATGATTTGACATATCTTTTTGCAATTGTAATTGATACTATTTTACTATGCTCGGCTCAGAATCGTAACTTCTATTTGCGTTGTTTATTGGGTAGTTTAACAAAGATAATTTTGTTCTTTGCCCATAGAAAAAATAGCGAGTATCATATTAGAATTAACAATAGGAAATGAATTTCATCAAAGTTCACAAAATAAATATAATTTTGACAGTATAAACAATCTGTTGAATCCTTATAATTGCAAAACCCATTGTGTATCTGTAAAATGCATTTGATTATGATAAACATGTTAATAATTATTACTATAGAAGTACATATGAATCAACAACATCAACAACATACTTATGCACAATATAAATGTGGCTACTGCATCACGTTATATCATGTAATGGAATTATTCATGCGCCACTGCAATCTCCAGTACAAATGTGCCGAAAACGATAAGAAATCAAAACGCTGACAGCGTAAAAAGACTGTTGGCGACAAAAGAAATTCCCACCTTTAAACTTTATATTGCAACTTAATATTTAATAGTATACGACATCATAATGAAAAATAATTTGTAAGTTACGAAAAAAATATTTTGTTTGATCTTATTATCTTATGCAAACGGAATTATATACATGCCGGTTAACAAGTCAATCTGCACCGGCCAGAATAACCGATGGAGCGTAGTAGTTCGGCGCACCGATTATTAGTGCTTCTTAGCCAAAGATCTATAAATAAACATGTTTGTGTATAGATCTTTGTTCGTAGCCTACCGAGTCGAAATAGAGCATACGACGCAAGCTATCCATTGTCCATAGTACAGTTATATTCAGAATGAGAATTGGTAACAAGAAAAAAAAACTTCCGCAACGTGTCAAAAATAACCTATGTAGTGCATTAATTTGGTGGCCTTATTCCAGGACACTCCAGTAAATATTTGGGTTAAATAGCAAAAGTAGGGGTGTCATTAGTTGAAAGTTATTATTTTATAAATTGACATTTTTACAAACTGTAATTGTAATAAATCGCATGATATACACATTATAATACACATGACACACATTTTCTTAAATAATTAAAATGTAAGAATGTTGGACAATTTGCATTAAAACACGCACATATATAACAAAAAGGTGTAAGTTTTTTTCCGTACAACAGCGGAGTTAATATGTCAAATAATATAATTTTTACAATGTTTATAGTACAATATACCTTTTGTGTCAATTCAATAATTAATGACGTTCTCAAGATGACGGCCTTCAACCAGCTTTCCCTGTTTAACTCGCTCTGTTCATTGTTCATAACATTTCTACACATTTCTTCACTTATTTTCTTCACTTCCCGTTTGATGTTTTTCAAGAGCATATCGGTCTCCAATGGTTTTGGTCTGTACACAGCCGGCTTCAGGGAGCCCTAGAGAAAGTTATCGCACGGGTTCAAATCGGGACTGTGTGCTGGCCAAGATAGTCCACAATTCATCACTTCAAGGGTATCGTCCGGAAATCACCTAACCACCGAAGGTTTAATGAAGATAATCTAATACCATATAAGATGTATGTGCAGTCGCACCATCCTGCATAAACCAGACATTTTACATATTTTCAGTTCGCTTTCTAAGCGCTGGAACAAACTTGTGTTTCAAAAGCGACAGGTAGCGTTGTGAATTCACACTGTCCTTAACACATATGGACCAATAACTCCGTGCGACGACAACGATACCAAACTGTAAATTTCTCACTATGCAATAGTCTCTCTGTAAAACAATGAGGATGTTCATTTGCCCAGAATCTCATGTTTAGTTTGCTTACATGGCCAGACAGCAGGAAATGCGATTCGTCTGTAAACCAAACATCATGAAACGCGTCAGCGTAATTGTCGGCAACGTCAACTGTCCAGCGACAAAAATCAAGTCGTTCAACCTGATCTGTTATATGCAAACTCTGCATAATCTGAATTTTATAAGGAAAACGTTTAAGATCCTTTCTTATTATGTCATGAACACAAGTTTGAAGAATTCCTGTCTCTGAGGAAGAAAGTCTCACCGACTTTTCTTGACTATTCAAGAGAATTTCACGAAGCGAACTCACGTTTTCTTTGCTCCTACTGGACTTCGGCCGACCTGCTTTTGGAGCATCCTCTACGGACCCAAAGCGCTCACATTTCCTGCTTACATTTGTGTTCTTAAAATGATATTTTAACTTTCGTTCAACGTCCGTTACATATTTATTTTCATAATAATGTTTGACAATAAAAATGCGTCAATCGCGCCATCTTGAAAATAACATGACTACATCGCGTCAAAACGTCATTAAGTTTGGCGCGTCATTTTAACAAACAGTAAACACTTCCATTTAAGACCTTTAGAATGATATAAATTTTACAACAATAGTCATGGATTCGGCAAAGTTATGCAATTTTTAAAGTGGTATCATTCTTTTTGGACAAAGTGTGTTAATAAATGATCTTCGACCATATTTTCTTTTGAACGGAACATCATGGGTCGCGTAATTGTGTAATCATATTTGTTTACTTGAAATAACCAGTTTGTCTACTTGAAATAACCAGTTACTAATGGAAACTACATACATTGGTAATCTGAGTTGCACTCGGGCATGTGTGTCTTTTGGATGTACAAATCCTTGAAACAACAGTTTCTGGCACAACTTTGTCATTAAGTTTATTGTACGGAGACGAAACAAACAGGACAGCGTGCACCTTCTGATGTTGTTAAGGGCTGCATGTAGATTGCAAAGAAAACACACTCTTAAAGTCCCACACGATCACAGACATTAAGAATGGCTTTCCGATAACTGATTCCATATAATGTAGTACAGAGAGAGATTTTATAGATATCATTATAAAAGATTGTAACTTGTGACCATCTGAGCTGCTTCTAACGAGTGTTGTGGGAAGTGGCCTGAAGGTCGATTTAATTAGAGGCTGTACTGTAGCGGTTTTATGACTCCAAGCAGAGATAAAGCAATTGTGTCACTGCAATTATTTGTGGAATAAGGAAGTCACACGATATCATCAGCTTCCACTGAAAGGATGTCCTTATCCAGAACTAAATTAACTGTGTACGAGATGTTTTGTCTCCATTTATTGCATCATAAAATCGTTTGGGCACACTTATTATAGTAGCCGTTACGAAAGTAAAAAAACCAGACGTGTTCCTTTGAAAACGAAATTATGACTTGACAACAAACTGAATGAACTCCCAGCAACTAATGTAAATTGTACACCATTTTGCAATGTAAAATATAAAAACTGTAGAGATAGATGTCTTTGATATATATTTTGTGCATACACAAACTATTTGCCGTAGAAACAACAGTTTTAAGAACAAAAACATTCAAATAATTAATATGTGTTTTGAGACTCTACACTTTGTAACAGCAATGTGTTAAAGTTAAAGTTACAAGTATAAATCTGTTCAACTGTTACACAGACATTCTTATTAAAGCGAGAATATTATTAGCGTAATTAAACAGTGTCTGTATTGTTATGTTTCTGCAATTTATAAAAGACATGCAATATATTTTCCAATCGGAATATCACGGCAAATATAATAAAGTATGTGAAAAAAAACGAATACCACATTGTATATCTTCCCGAGGTCTGGGTAATCCTACCGGCATTGTGGTATTTATTCGTGGGATCTTTTTACACTGAAAATCGTCTGAATTAATTATACGTAGTTCACATTATTGATGGTGACAAAAAAAAAAATTCGATCTATTTCTTGGAAGTTCTAGAAGAGCTAGAAGATAATTGAAAACAATTATGAAACGTAGCATTTCTAATGGCCCAGTAGATATAGTGCTAAAAAAGGTGATTAAAAAAGCTGATTGAAAACGCTTGCTCTTGTTCGGCCTGAAAAGTGCTGAATGTTTATATGTATGATGCATTGACATAAACACAAATCGAAAATTTGCATCTTTACACCATGCCAATTTAAGAAACAACACTCTGCACAATATTGCAAAACTCACTGATTTGTGACTACGCTGCTGTTTGCCTGTTTAGCATTATGAAATTTTTCATCTCTGGTGTATCAATACCTCAATTTTGCAACTTATTATAAATATATACGATATTACTTGCGAATCACATTTAATATGATAAACGTTAATAACTAAAATTTAATAATGATAATTTATTAATATAAATTATCAATGTAGTTTGATGTATAGACCTTAAATATACGGTGATATAATTTGCCCAATAACGCTTCTTATTAGACCTGTTTTGATTTTCATGATACATTTTATTTTGCAATGAACGCCTTTCGGAATAAATGCATTCGTCGACTGTTATGAATTTTAAATTGTATAACCTATTTGATATTTGGTATAGTGTTTTCTCTCAAGACAATGCTACGGATATAACAACATAAAAGTAAGTGTTACCATGGTGACTTATTGCAGTATAAGACACAATATTATGCGATGCAATAACCATAAAGTATAGTACCGTTACGGTATAGTTTGTTAATCGGATTTCTTGTTGCATTGTACCAGCTTATATGATCAATAATTGTTTTGCCTGCATGTATACTTATACATAATTATATTGCATAAAACATGCCACCACGAACTTTCGCCAAACATTCGATTTATGAAAACGTGTATGACGACATATAATTATCTCAAGTAAATAGCATAGCAAACCGTGTACTTAGTACGATGTTTTGAAATATACTTTAAATACAATATACAGAAAGACACATTCAAATGTATTACTTACCGCAATCATTGTCTAGTCCTTCGTTAAATCTTTTATTTATTATAGAGTAAAATCGTCCAAACTCCTCGGACTCACGATGTCCATACTAAATACACAATACATGTACGTGTAAGGAAAGTCTTTAGGACTTATGAGTCCGATGCATATGCAGTCCTGCCAAAATGGAACTTTCAGAAAGAATATGAAACTACAGATTATGCAAAACAATAACAATGAATGTCGTCTAAATAGTAGTATTGTGCAAATAAACAAAGCTACTAGCACAATCTTCTTGTAATATACAATGACTTGGAAACCCGAATGTGAAAAAGATATTTATCTGCAAGCCAAAAAGCATTTATGAAATGTACACTCGTTTGTTGACATTTTCTTTTTCTAATACCTCTAAGATTTGACGACTAAGTGCACGACCGATAGTTCGATATGAGATTGTATTTTTTGCCGACTCGCCCAAACCATAAAATAAAATTTTATGTGAATACAGATTGATGAATAAGATTTAAAAATTATATATTCAACGTTCGGTCATGCCATAGTTCCTAAGTATTTACAAGTTTCCATGTGGTCAACAGATTTGTCGCATGTGTGCGTGTTTGTGTATGTTTTTTTAAAACAATACTTTACGTGTTTATTACATTGCAATATTGCCCATTCATTTAGATTCTTGAACGCTTAATTGAGTGAAAAACTAATGCGAGTAAATACCGTGATATTTTCTTGCTACTTATAAAAGAACACGAACTTCAAAGGCAAATTAGTAAAATAAAATTCTTACATTAATTTATGAATGCTTCTGTCACCGTATTTGCATGTTTCATTCAACGCTTTGTGTTGTAAAACAAAAAACTCCTTTGTGTTGTAAAACGAAAACCCATTAAGAAGTGAAACACAATTCAAGCATGCATGACAATTCAAGACAGTTTGATGCACTATCAGTGCGCGGCTTAATTCCATCGAGAACACCAGAAATAAACAAACTTAACCAACGTTAACATGTCAGTTCTGATTATAGGTTCGGTTTGAGAGGAATATTAAGCGGCGAAAACGTGGATCTTTTTTCTCCCTTATTCGATTGATTTATGTTCCATCCATGGGGAATGGTAACAGCACTAATTCGCAGGAAATTAAATTAAAGTACTCATTCCCTTTTGAAAACTTTTGATAATATTTCAATTTATCCTCATACGGAAAAGGCATTAAAGCTTAAATCTGAACGCAACCGTAACGATTTTTAAAACGAAACAATGTGCATATATATATTATATAAACACAGGCAATAGGAAATTCGACGATCATTAAAAAATACAGGTGAACAATGCAAACACTTAAGGTTTGTTTTTCATTACAATATATTTCGTAAGCAAATATAAGTAATTATGATTAAACAAATTGTTTAAATTGTTCAAATTGTTGCAAGTTCAAATTTTCAGGAGAAGTATACGAAAAGTAACCTGCATTGCAAAGGTGTTCTGCAGATCAACATTAGAAATTAATTATTATTTTATTCATATAATATGACAATGGCATTTAGAATACAATATCAGACATGTGGTTTAAGTGTTGTTCTGGAAGTGTGCGAATTTACACTTGGCTATGGTACCATTAGGTTGTGAGTGTATAACGGTGATTTCATAGTACGATACTGCGGAACTAAACAACACGTGTGAAAACGTCCATAGCAGATTGGACTCGGATACATGATGACACGTTTACACTATTACTCTTTAACTATTTAGCGTATGGAATTTAATTGTGTCAGCATCTTTGCTGCAATGTAATATTATAACCTGAACACAAATGTTTACCACTTAAATTAATCAGCCACTCAGTTCACTATGTTTTTTAAATAAACTTGCATACGAGGTTTAAGAAACGGAAGCTTAATAAGCTTTTTTAAATGTTAAGACACATACTATTAAACGAGATATCGTATCTTTAGGATATGTTCAAGTACACGAAAAGCAAGTTTATGTATACGTCTCAATTAATCTCCGAGACAGAAACAAATTGACGGGGATTATGTGTAGTGTCTACATATCATATTGTATTTTATGGGTACCCTACCCTTCCAAATAATTATACTATTACAAAGTAAAGGTATGATAATTAGCAAATACAAGTTTGATGCTTATATGTAAATATATGGCCAAAAATATTAGTTGACATAATTTGTATGTATTTTAGACCAAATACAAACAGACGTGAAAAAGCGACTCGATGGTTTTAAAGTATGTTTACAATGTGCGTATAATGAACTCATATTGTATGCACTATACCTATACTATATATTCATATATTTTGTTGTGTTAAATAACTGTTTAACAACTTGCTTTCACCAAATACAAGAAGACAAAATGTGCATCTTGATCTAACCGTAATGTGTTTTGCTTGTCTTCGAAATGCTATCACAAAGGTATCTTTAAGTAACGCGAATAACTTTAGTCTTTATTCAAAGTTCAGTATACGAGTCAATAAATCTCCTAGTGTCACATGTCTTTTCAGTTGCCTAGGAACAAATGGAGGACGGGATTATTTGTAGCGGTTTTACTGCAAGCAGTTGTGCCCAGTCTGTGTGTCTAAAGATGGAATTACACGGTGGTATTTTCACCACCAGTGTCAATCGGTCATAAACTAAACACTGCAATGTATAAGGGAACAAACAACAGAATATGTCCTTGCTTTCCATTAATGCAAAGATAATTAGATTTTACTGACTGAATGATTTAAGGATTTAAGGCTTAAACATTAATATTTGTATGTGTTTTATAGTAGTATTATAATGGTAGGTATATCGATAATCCCGCAGTCAGTAATTTCCTATGGTTTTATGTGATGTGATATTAATCCAAAAATGATACATTATAACATGATACGCGCAAAGTTTTGTGCAGACAAAGAACAGAGTTCACCGTTGTTAAACTACCAATGAGCAACCCGATTTTTGTTCTTTCAAACTGTAAAATATAGTTCGCATTTTAATTGCAGAAAATGTTGACAGGTCATGTAAGAATCGCCCTCGTGGTTTAATTCATACGCATAAGAACTCCAAATCGATGTTTATTAGTCGATTATTACTTATAAATCGAAAAGTATTTCCTAAATAAAACACATAGTTTGAAATAATGTCCATTTACTATTTTTAAGGTGTTAGATAAATGCTACTTAGTTGTAATTCGACATTAAGGATAATGAATATGAGTGAGAAGTTCATGTTCCTCCTGAACATTGAGATACATGTACCACGTAAGTTTTCAAAAACATAATAGGTTTAAACCCCTAATGTTTTGAAACGACAGTACCAAGGCGGTGACCCCGGCTTTGCTCATATTTGTGTTTTGTTTTAGTGTTGTGTTTTTCGTATTGTGCTGTATGGGTCACTTGCCTAAAACAAATAACCATTTGATGTTAATTTTTTCTGTTCATATATGATAACAATAACCATCAGGGCAAATCAATGTCTCGTCATTGATTGTCATTTGTTGTCTTCGTGAGACAAGCCATTGACAAGCTGGTTTTTCATATCTTTAATACTGAGACCGCATATGCAAAATACAAGTGTCAATTATATTGGAAGGAATTGAAAGTAATTAAGTGTTGCTATCGACCCCTTGACGTTTACAAATATACTGCGTCATTATGTCTGCTACCAAAATAACTAAATATACTTATTGACATAGTTCGTAGACTGGTTCAGTTTATGCTGTACAACTACATGTGTCAATGGCTTGTCTCACGAAGACAAGAAATGACAATCAATGACGAGACATTGTATTGCCCTGATATTTATTGTTATCATATTGGACATCAATTCTTCATTTACGCAATTTTGAAAAGCTTTAAAGTACTGTCTGACTATACTGATTCTCGTATTTTCTTACTTTCTCATTTTGTCAATTCTGCACGTCTTCGTTGTCAATGAAGTCGCGTTTGTTTAATAGATTTAGCCACATCGAATATCACGATCACTGCTATATGTGATATTTGAAGATATAAATATAAAATACATATACTTGTTAATTAACATGCATTCTTATTACGACAGTAGCGGTATACATTTGTATTTATATTATTAACTTTGGCAGTATATTGCATACTTGTGTGAATATGTACAGAACATACCATCACAATATACAAATAGCAACTTTAAGTACCATTTTATGATGCGCATGTCTGCAATATTATGGTTTTCTTTTTCCCAAATGTCTGTTCTATTTTCTTAACCAATACATGACAATGCTCTGCAGTGGCATAAGATGTACCAATACATGACGATGCTCTGCAGTGGCATAAGATGTACCAATACATGACGATGCTCTGCAGTGGCATAAGATGTACCAATACATGACGATGCTCTGCAGTGGCATAAGATGTACCAATACATGACGATGCTCTGCAGTGGCATAAGATGTACCAATACATGACGATGCTCTGCAGTGGCATAAGATGTATCAATACATGACGATGCTCTGCAGTGGCATAAGATGTATCAATTGTTGTAAGATTAACATTGAATACAATATGGCACGTGATAAAAATAAGACTACATATTGTACGTGAAGTTTATGTAGTGATGACAACATAGGTTTCGCATGAGCGAAATAGGTATTAAAATCTTGAAACCGTAAAATAACCGGGGCATCGGAGTTAAAACCGATTTATTTTGCCTTCGTAAACAAAACCATTCGTAAATATTAAATTGCTATGGACTTATGATCATTTCGGATTGCCGTTACGCAATTCGATCGACAGCAATGCCATTCGAAGAATCTAAACTGATACGGAGCCTCACATTAGCTATAATTCTGTCTGCCGTCAAGCCACCAGTGGGGACATTACGACTGACGCTAAAGCTGATTTGCCTTTCATTAATTTCACACATACATATGGGAAGCTGTACGGCAAAGAAATATGCTACTCGTTGGCACATGTACGGTGAGGTTTTCCACGCAGCACTACATTCCAAGATATGTTCACGCAACTAGTGACAAACGTATCGGGAATTGGAAAATCGCACTGACGGATTAATATTCCTGATTAGAAGGTTCGAGTATATAAGAACGTGTGGAATTTGTTTACGTATGTGTTATGATGGACTTCAGTTACTGGTTTTGAAAAAAATGGTTTCTGGAAGATTATGCGTTTTTTCGATGGTACTTGTTTAATATAACGTTGTTTGGAACCATGTAAAATTCACAACTTTTGATTAATTGCGAGAATGTCTGCGAAGAAAGTGTACAGCTTTGCTGGGATTTTTGTCCTTTGTTGGAGGATTGTGGAATTATATACTGGGCGGATTCCAGTAGGTGAGTCCTAGGATTATTAAACTACATTGCTTTTTAAACGGACATGTTTACAGATTGAAGAACTGACAATTTTCAAACCTTTTTATCACAGATTTCAAAAAAATACCAGTGTATATACAGACGTGAAATAACACTACTGATATAGAAATATGCTGAAAATACTGGTTTGTTAATGAAAATTCATCAGTTGAAATTGATAAAATTATATTTTGCGTTTGTAACGCTAAACCATGGAATAATTTGTAGTGTTTTTGTTGTTTTCGTTGACAACAAGTGAATTGCTTACATAAAGTAAAAACACATACACGGTCAAAGGTATTAGTAAGAATGGCCGAGAGGTAATCGCGTTAGACTTTTGATCCCGAGGTCAGAGGTTCGAACCCCGGTGTCAGCAACATTTTTTAAATATACTTTTCTTGTTATAGAACTTGAGCTCTTTAGTTCAGATGGGGTTTTTTCAAGTTTTTTTCAAGACGTTTAATTTCATAATTCAAAAATTCAAATATATGTGAACAAGTGCCTGTAACGTGTGTGGATTATATATGGTTATGTAATTATTTGAAAATTTAAAATTACAAAAGCTTCTCTTCTGTTACCGTGCTTTACGTTTTTCTTTGTGGGTACTTTGTTAACCTTAGTAATTTTGTTTTCAAGGCAATATAGGAGTAGCATCCTAAATATAAACTGAACCAAAAAGAAACTTTCGTGAAGTGCATGCCAATTTGTCACGCTTACGTAAGAGATGTACACACATAAATACATGTGGTTATTGCAAAATCGTTCTACTTTTCAAAATCGACCAGTCAATCCCAGTAGATGCATAAGACAAACTTATACAACAAAGAGAAGATTTCTGTCAAATCTATTCGAACGTTAAAAATATCTACATTCAAACTTAGCGAAAGTTTCTTTTTCGGTTCAGTATATTTATTATCGTGCACGTTTATGTTGAAAACAATACAATATGTTCAGTTTGCAGTGTTATGAAATGTTAACCAAACGGGAATGCCATTAATCAGGTATGGTGCATAATTACTACAGTTTTGTTACAGCAAATGTCAGTAATTGTTGTATAACTATGAAGATCTGAAAAATATAAACGGCACAGAGACCAAAACATAAGTATTGATTAACGTGGTTTATTTCACTCATCACTATTGTTGTATTCATTTAATACGCATTGCTTATACTACAATAAAACAAATGTATTTTATTTTCGAAAATACATATACGAGTCGTAACGCTCTGTATATTGAAACATATTTTTCATTTGTTTTTTAAATTGTTTGGGAAATCAGATCGTACACAAATGTCAGCAATTTACAAAAAGAATTAATTATTTATATTAAAGCTAACTATTTAGTATACATATATTCTATGTCTGGACGAGAACATTATTTTTTAACAGTTGTACATGTATTATAATGATAAGCACAAAATAAATGGCGCAATGTACCATTTTATGAGATAAAATAGCACCGAATGTCGAGGCACATCTAATGCATTCAAATATTTTATAAACAGAATATACCCCCATAAAACTATGTAACCAAATGAAGGAATTATAGGTCTCGCCTCTAGCTTGAAATGAACCTAGATCCATTAGTGCTCCACATTTATATTTCCGGTGAATTATTCAAGGGTTCATCTCATTTTACGTTCATCTGTGTTGTTTATTACATTCGTAGCGTCGTGGTGTCTTACATATAAAACATTTTTCCAAGGAAAGGAATATGAATAATATTGATTAACTCATTTACGAGACCCATCGTTTCCATGATTTCACAGACTGTGATATCTCCCTGAAATCTTGAGGACATACTATTTCTTGTATCCATCGGTCGTGTGAAGTTCTAAGTGCATTGTATCGGCTTTGACAGGCAATACAGCAGGCCATTTCAAAAGACAACGAGTGGATCAATATCTAACACAATCTAGCAATCCTGAATCCAAATGGTGACAAATTCATTAGTAGGATAATTACTGTTCTTGGCGGTTTTCTTTGCCTAATGAAATAGAAGAAATTATTTCAAGTCGATGCCCTTGCCGACAGATTGCCTGTCTGTGATCGTTACATGAATGTACTCTAGCATATGGATCTATATCAACAATAATATACGTATAATAAATCAACTGCCTCTCGGCACCAAGCACACATATACAGAAGTTTGAGCATGGCTATAACAATCGAAAATAGAATCGAAAATGGAATCTATGGAACTGTTAACCAGTAGTAAAAAGGTAGTTTAGACCGTAGATATTTTAGTGCGTTGGTAAAATTTTTGTATTAACTCTCGATAAGATAAGGCCAACCTTAAACATGTGTTTGCCATTGCCTACCCAAGGTTGCTGGTAACGGGTAGGTAGGTAGGCTTTTTTTTGGAAAAAGATTTGAAAATGTATGAATGATCCATTTATCGTCATATATATAGCGTATAGCACAGACATATCTGTTGATATAACGAGAGCTTGCTAGCAATCAGCATTCAATTAGACAATGAATGCTGACAAACAGCCCGTTGTTTTCACAAGTTTGATAAAACATTATAAGAATTGCATTTTGATATGGCCTGTTATAAGCAAGGGTCTAACTGATACAGTTAATTATTTACCCAATGGGAAATGACCGAAATGAAAGAAGATCGAGTGAGCTTTTATTTAACACCCCCCCCCACCCCCACCCCCCCCCCTAAAAAAAAACAAAAAAACAAACAAACAACAAACTATTAGGAATTTAAAAACGTGGGTTGATTTAACAAACAAAAAACTTTTAAGTAGAGATTTTTTCGTCGGGTAGGTAGGCAGTGGCAAACAAAGTTAATTTTGGCCTAACTTGTATGAATAATTACCGTTTATTGCGACTGCCAAAACATGCAAAACCGAACTGCATCGTAATGTGTGTTTTAAATTTTTAATATGAAATTAAACTAAATTTAAAATTAAAATGTATTATGACTATTTCTGTGAACAATGTGATTATCATACGACGTCCAATTACGCTATGAAATGGACACTATTCAACTCTATTCGTCCCTATTTTACTGCCTATGTGTTGTTGTTCATTGGTTGATGTTTTAATTTGAAATAATGTTTTAGACAGAATTAAATAAAATCATCGATTCTAATGTGTACTTAAGACTGTAAAAGTTGTTTCAAGGTTTATAAGTGTACTAAAATATCACACACTTCTTTGAAGACTGTATCGTCCAAATAGATTGAATGAGAATTAACACGACCTCTGTTTGTTTAAACATTATTACCCCAGTTGAGATCATTGTGACAATGAACGGTAATACCAATTACAGACAATGCGTCCTTTCTTACAAGAGTGAAACAAATATGACAAGCAATACCTTGTGAAATAATGAACGATGACAACTATTCCATTTTTCTTTTTGGCCTTTTTTAATTTTTACTTTTTTTTTTCAAGATTCTTCAGTCAGAATAAATGAGCTACAATTTGCTCTGAACTGGCGACTCGATACCTACATGGTTGCCATATTTTCTGTGACGAGTCTTTTCAGGCCGAACATCAAAAGTAAAACACGGCGTTGCATGCAAATAAAATTCCTTCTGCCTGGTAATGATACCTCAGAGTGCTGCTTCGTTTGTCTGTTGACATCGTATTTGTCTGAACAATATTTACCCAGACAGCGTGTGATGTTTTGTATCAATTAAGCCGTTAGATTGTATCTCAAAAAGCACTGTCAAGCGCCTGTGTAAAGACATGCATCATTTTACTGTTTGTGAATATAAATATAATAAATTATATATTTCTGTTCGAATTAAATGCTGGGAAAATGTTATAACAAACATCCAGAAATATGTGTTGCTTTTTAGAGTAAGATGTTCTCAAAATTGAAATATGGACTATAATAAGCAAAGACACAGTTAAAGGGCTATTTTACGACATTGTCTATATAAGTTCACGTATAAAATGGAACTTAAATTTCCATTTATTTGTTTCTGCATGAGAACTATTGAGGTATATTTCACATCTAAAAATTTGATTTTAAACTTTATTATTTTGGTTATAGTAATACATAATGACAGTATTATATCTCTTATATCTATATTTCTTTAAATTGTGTTGAAAATATATTTATAGACAACATTTCTTTTAAAATCCATGTAGAGCTAATTGTCTAAATTACTCTTATAGCAAAAATTAAATATACTTGCACATTACTGATGAAACTGAAATGAATCCTACCTATTTTTATAAATGCTAATGAATTTTTAGGGATAAATGTACATTTTATGTAATAACGACAGATACATTGTACAATGTGGACAACCCAAATGGTGAACTATGACATATTATAAATATCCGTACAGGAACATATTCTTTATTTCCTCAATTGTGTCGAAGGCCTCTATTAGGGAGCTGTTGAGACATGTTTTCAAGTTAAGGATATTTACTGTTTTTTTCTGACAATCCATTCTAGCACACACCTATAAATCATGTCTAGAGAACCGTATTTCATTTGTATGCAGTTCCTGGTAGACCTCCCTATTTTCAGAAACAATAGACTGAATGATACCTTGTATTTACATAATATATAAGTATTGTTTTCTACCATTAACCAAGTGGAACACAAAAAGCATCAGATATTGTTTTCCACTTAAGTTCAACCTCATATACGACATAAAAGTTTTATGTCTTCATTTCATCGTGCCTCGGAAAATTGCCGTTTTGTTGCTCTGGTGAACATTAAACCATTGACTATTTAAATTGTTATTCAAGCGAACACGACAATTGCACAACACAACACAAAATATAACAATGATTAAAACTGGGGTCTCCGCCTTGGAACGGTCAATGCAAATCATTGGGGTTTAAACCGGATAAACTGCATGCCGAACCACACACTTTGACCAGAATCAATCACAATACACACGCTTGTATATAAAATTTAACCTCATAGCATTGCGATTCAAATTAAATAGTAATAAATTGCGATTCAAATTACATAGTTATTGAAGAGAATATTAACTGTATAAGCAATCGGTCGCTTTCCTTAAATAAAGGACCAGCGGATGTTTATAAGGTGATGTCTCTGTAGTTTCATTATTTTTCAATTATCCCACAATACACTACAGTTGTATAACACTACTTTGGTTGTTACCCTTTATAGTATTCACATAAGTATGAACAACACATGTCTACAAAACAATCAGCAATTGGGTGCTATCCGATTATTTTCCTTAATACATTGCCAAAAAAGTCCAACGTTAATTAAATATTGAGTAGGATCTTCGACATTCAAAGAGGAACCACTCCGTAACAATTCAATGACGCACTGGCAGATTCGCTTGCAAGATATTGACCGGTGCCATGGATATTAGCACAGATTATTGCATGTAAAAGAGGAAGAAAAATCAAATATCAAATATCAGCAGGAGAGAAACTCAAATTAAAGCCTCACAAAAGGTGAGAGTGGTAAAATTCAGACTGAACAAAAGAAAGATCATCGTACTTGTCTGTCGTATTATGTGTTTAAGTTGATATACAACCTTCAACAGAAACATTTGGTTTGCTGGATACTGTTTATCACAAAAACACTGATCCTCCAAGAAAAACTGTTTACGAACACTAGCTATATTTACATGACAAATATCGTTGAGACGATGATTTAATCCGACTATTCCCCGTTAGCATTCTATATTAAACACGAAGACCTTTGGCTAGTTGCATTGTGTTGAAATGTAAACAAAATACTGAATTTAAAACTGTTAAGAGAACACATATTTTATGGACATGATTATATATTTTTTTCTAATAATGCATTTTCTAATAATGCATTATTTAATGTGTGTGTTATCTCTTAATAAGATTTCAATTGTTTAGTTTAATTTGCAACACCTGCTTAGTGCCTTTAACAATGCAAGGACCTTTACTAGTACAACATATCTCATGTCATACAAATGTAAATATAACCGCATATATAAATAAGAACATTTTCCCAGACAAAATATTCGCTTATAAATATAGGTATTGACCAAAGATGGTCTTTATCACAGTACAGACATCATCGCCTATGTAATTAATTATCACCAGAAGTGAAAATCTTACATATATTTGCTGGACAATCTAACATACCTATTATTATCATTCTTACCGATGTCATTGAGGAATATGCCTGTTTGAAACTATTGAATATTCATATCATGTCAAACATCAAGTTAGTTTAAACATATTTTTTATTTCTAATGTGTTTCACAAACTTTACATCCAAGGTAGTACAAGTGCATAGATACAGAATACAAAGGGAAATTAGTCTTAATAAAAATAGTAAAGTTAGGCAAATAAACAATGTTAAATTTCATGCACCGTTTCCGTTACAGGACATGCATATTGATAGCAATATCTGTAATACACATAACGTTTTTATTACACATTTAAGTAAAAATAATTATATACACAATTATTATAAGATTTCCACGTCGTTAAATACTATTCTATAGAATCGAAGAAAAGGCATTTGTGTAAAAGCAGTAAAATAAATCGAGAGTTTGATCGTGAAGCTAGTGAAACGTATATAGAAATGTTAAGCAGATACAACTAATAACGTAGTTTAAGTAAAATTAATAGATCTCGAATTTAACCATTAAACGTGTTTGTTACAAAATAGCCGTCTAGTGTTTTTAACAAGAACACATGCTTGAGGATTACAGACGAAGTGCTACAAATACACAACACATACATCACAACCAGTTTCGGACCACCACTTATACACCACCATATAGAGATTTATGGTGTAGATATTTATTTATTTATTACAGTGACATGTGTTATAAACATACAAATATTATACTGTTTTAAGATGAGTACATTAAACAACCTGTCCCATGGGCCTATAAGTCACTGTCAGTCGGTATAGTGTATCATACATCGTGAACATATTTATAAAAAAGTACAATTACAAATGAACAAACACGGAAAAAATGGCAGTACAATATTAAGCTCAAAACAGTTTTCAGGTTAAGTATAATACTATTTTAGTTAGACAACTACATTTTTACGAATGCATGATAAAAGTTTGCGGTTTGTTTGCGTGTACTCCTTGAATAATAATAAGTACACTTATTTTGTTATTTCTAGTGATGATCATGAAAGTCTAGGAACTGATTTCAGACAAAACACAAGAGTGCGTTTCGCGCGCTGCTTCAAAGCTATCTGAACAATAGACAAACTACGCACTGCACCTTTCTAGATCGCAATAATGGTACTGAACGATGGTTTTGATACGATCGATGGCTGTCGGTCTCACTTCTTGATATAGCAAAACGGGTTTAACTGGTTCTGGATAAAAAGCATACAAGCGGTAGATGTTAACTTATTGCTCAGTATAGTAAAATAACTCTGTGTGACTGTCAAGTTTTTAGTATGATAGAGTAAAACGTTTTTAACTGTTTACCGCACTATATGGTGCCCGTATACATTTGGATTCAAAAGTATGAATCCGTTAGCTGTCAGAGTACTGCTCGATGTAGTAAAATAGTGACTTTATTTTCGCTTATTTTACTTTAAATTGTTTATTCCATCTGGAATAATATTTACTACACAATTCTACAAAAGCGTTTGCATTTCTCAACTAGAACAAAAACTAAGTGTCCATAAATATATACATGAAAATGCACGACAACGAACACGTAACGTATCATGTTTAACTATAAAAACATAGTAAAATTGCATTCATTATTTTCTTGCTTAAGCATGTTCGAATCTTTCACCACTGCAAATATTAGTTTCTGTGGTGGTGTTTGAAGTCTAGATAAAACTTATTTTCTTATATTATAAAACACATCGTAAGAATGTATTAAACTTTAAAATTGTACGGGCGAATCAACTCTCTAAATAATATTAGTACGTTAAGTTTTCCAAATAAAACTTGTAATTGAAAAAAACTTGATTAAGGAGATGCACTCTGTTCCAGGACTTGGAAACAAACTATTTTATTTCATGGGATGATTACTTTAAAACATTAAATGTATTACATTTTACAATTACTTTCATAATCAAGAAACATTTCATGCATGCGCAACGCCTTTAAATTAATAAAACTGTTTTCCTTCTGAAAATTGGTCATAAATACTGAAATAAATGGGAACGAGAACTTCCAATTATAGTTGCCTGGTTGCCAGGCAACATCGATAAATCACGAAATTCTTATCTTAATGTAGTTATTACTATTTTATGAGCACGTGTAAACTAATTTATCGCGCTGATGTTTGGAGATATAAAATGTCAAAACAAATACAGCTTAATTATATTAGACGTTCTTCAGCTAATTATCTGTCTCTGACTTCAAATAAATTGATTAGTTCTTATCAATAAATTTAAATCTGATAAATTAGAGCAGTCATATGATATTTAATATCTAAGATATATAACGGTTTGAAGTATTTTAAGAATATATAAAAACGCAGCCATCAATTCCTTTAGTGCTAGAAAGGTTGACTGATGAAGTCTTTAACTTACGCATTAGTCATTTGTTTTGCAGTTTTTATTCAAATTTATCAAACGAATGAAACACATTGTGCAATCAAATAATTGGGTTGATTGATTAGAAAATATGTTTTTGCCTCGGGATGATATTTTGATAATAGTGCTCTAATTCCAAGCGCTAAATTAGAGTTTGGAGATAACAATTAATTTTGTCTGAAGAATTAATCAAGAATTAAATGAAAGGGCCTTCCAAAAAGCACATAAGCATTGCTCGAAATACATCCTGAAAATGAGATCAGGACCTTTCAATATGAAGATTGCAATTGTATACATCTCTGGGTCTATAAAGACCGTCTTAATGGCACTCGACACGCCACCTAGCGAGATAATATTGGTGCTCTAACGCAGATTTCGTGTAGGAATGTCTCTCCAAAATATTCATAAAAGACATTTTGCTAACGAGGTGGTTTGTTTCGGAACTATTTCGAAGACTTGGTGCTTGAAACGAAACACCACTTAACCGTACATCGCTTGTGAAATACAAATACTGTGTAGCAAGATTGTTTTGAATATAGTGGTTCTCTTATTGGAGACCTACATGTAATTGTTCAAAGATATTCCTAAGGACATTTTTCAGAGTGACATGTCTTTTATTAAATGCAACCAAAGATGACCAAATGTAATTGGAATTTAGTTTGATAGATGTTCGAAACATCTTCTTACGACAAAGGCTCATTCTACATTAATTTCTTAACTGTGTAAAAGCTAAGGACTATATAATGGACGCGAATTATTTTTCAGTATAACATTGATTAAATTCAGAAGCTGTTAAGTTGCGCTGCTTGCCTATAAACAACGTGATTTCAAGCACAAAGTCATTAGTGGTGTTAAGTTCGGAAGGTATTTATGTCATAATTCGAAAGTGATGAAACATATGAAAAACGAGGTCTGGATTGTTGTTGCCATGGTGATAATGAGAACGGTGATTTGTAAGGAAAAGCTGAGATTCGGTAAGGCTAATGATAATGTCTTAATGAAATTAATTATTTCCCCGTTATTTTTGTAAATATTTATTATAGTAAATCAGTCTATTATCACTTACACAGATTAATATGTTTTTAGTCACGTGATTATATGTGGTATCATTTATTGTTTGATGATTGAATTATTTCGACATTGATATATAAGTTTTGACGATGGCTTAATGTACATTGTACGTCATATATTATTATTAAGTTTTTTAAATAAACTGTTTGTGTGAAAGTGCCATAATGTAATAGAAAAGAATCAGAACAAAATTTGTATTAACTGCGATTTAAAAGGGTATTGAATACGTTGTAACGCGGTGCACATTGGTAAAAATATCTGCATATTTTGTATTGATTATGAAAATGAAATTCTAACAAATTGGCAAATATAAAATAAATGACGTGCAATTACGACAATTTCGTTGGCTTCTTTTAAAAAAATGTTTCTATAGCTTAATTAGGAACATTACATTGTACTGAACATGCATGTTGTATGTAAGTTCGTTCAATGATTGCAATGTAAAGACAACAGTAACACAAATAGATCTACCGACCTTCAGTTGCATTAAATACATTGACAGTTTAATTAAAACCGTTGTAAACTACATTTAAACTAAAACAACGATGTATTTTTTTTATATTTAACTTACTTCACTAAACGGTATACGCTATTAGGAGAACAGATTAAATATTGATACAATATTTGGACTATTCTGATGAAATCAATAAACTGAAAATCGAGTGTTTTTCTGCTAGAAGGACGATGGAAGGAAATTCGTAAATGCATTCTGATGACTAGGTTGCACGAGTAGGCCTAGAATATACTACTTATATATTGTTTCCTTTAAGTGTCCTGTTTGTACAATGGTCGTCCATGGTTTTATTTCTTCCCCTAAGGTACGCATTATGCTGTAGAAATACGTGTCCTTAAACCAACTATTATGTCTGAGGTAATTATAGATTTGGCGCAAATCTTGGAAAACAAAGTCTGGTAATTCCAAACACTCTATATATTGCCATCAAAGTCCTATAAAGGGAGTTTAAGAGTGATACATTGCCTTAAGAAACAATCTTTGGTCAAACTGATAGGGTGATTTTAATGTGATTTAAGACCATTGGATATTGTAGACTTAATGTGATTGATTAAACTAGTGTTTTGTGAGTAAGTCGGGTTTTGTAATTTATTTCTTTTTAATACCCTTAAGCATTATTTCTTTAAGTCTCCTCGAAGACAAAAACTCTACATTAAGAACATAAGGGAATTGAAGCCGAAAATTGATTAGATGGCATAAGAAACGACAAATACCGAATCAACGGGACGTAGTTATGTGTTCGTTCACTTCTGAATTGCAAGGACATGTGTTTTTGTTTGACCCTTAACGTTATGAATACAGGAGTTTCATTTGGGATGTTTGTTACACAGTCTGTAAATGTGTAGTGTTATACACATTTTTGTAACATAATATTAAATTTGTAAAACTGCAGATATATAAACATAATGGTCTGGAAACACCTTATATGTGGCTGTTTGATGCTTGCAATGTTACACCAGGATCTTTGCTTAAAGAAGCGTCGTCTAAAATTTGGTGAGTTTAATTTTTCAATAAATACTTCAAAATTGTATATAGGTTTACATGATATCTTTCATCAAACAGAATGACAAGGATGTTATATGGTTTGTAATTCAGTATGCTTGGAAAATTGGTTGTCAATGCCAATGTTCCTTTAAACCGATATTATAACAGTATTTATTAAGTTATTATAGTGCCCATCGTTGCAATTAAAATATCAGTTATTGTTTTGCTGCTATAAATTGTTTAATAAGATAGATGTCAATCATACTAATTCCTTGTTATGGTCAGTTTATTATGTGTTGTAAAATATTTTAGCATAGTCCTTAAAGACACCTAATCCGCATTAGACAGAAAATATTGTCTTTGTACAAAGTAAACACTTGAATTAACAATATTACGCTTGTAACGCTTTTAAATTAATTTTTTTATTTTAACGCAATTCCGTAATCCAAAATATATTCAATGAGCCATATAAAATGTGTATCAACACAGTCTAGGTCATTTACAATATCATAAAAGTTTTTGTCTGAAAATGTTTACTACGTATAAAAATGTTGTACAGTATAGTTGGACATGAACTAAAATGGTTTTGTAAATATACATCAAAAATGAATATGATTAGAATTTAACCACTGTTCGATATAAAGGACCCTGTGCCTTTTTGCTGTTTTAAAATACTGTTTTTCATTAATGTGCGAGGGTTGTATGATAAGTGCATGGACTTTGTCAATAAAAAACACGAATCATCAAATACATTTGATCGACATAAGGCTTGATACAAGTTAAATAATCAAAAAACAATTAAACCGTTACTGTTAACTGTCAACGACGACGTCATAAAAATGCTTTTTATGATGTCAAATGTATTGCGCATCATTTGTAATGATATTTTCTTTTCCTTGTTTTTCTACACAGCTCTGTATAAATTCACCGACTTCCAATGCCCTAGAATTTTCTTATCATGTGTTTCAATGTAGTAGATTTTTGCAAGAGAATCCATTACTATATGGGTTTTTAGTTTGAGTTTTTTCTCTTCAACAAAGATTGATGGACTTTCCATAACTTTTGTCACCAACCAAACATGTGATCGTACAGCTCCAATAGTCTCTTCAACACTTAGGATTGACAACACTTATATTTGTCTATTGTTGACTTTATCAAATGTTTGCAAATGTGTTATAGCAAGATTTGTACGAAACTGCATTTTTATCTTGATCTCCACGAGCGTGATACTCTTTTCACAATTCCGTTGTACTGAAAAAAAAACCTACAGCGCTAAAATTGTACTGAAATGACTTTTAGACAACGTTTATAAAAGTGACAACTTTTCACAACTTTCCGAAAATTGTTAAGTATAATATTTTCATGTTAATTAGTGTTAATAAGTAAATTTTAACGGAGTGCTCCAGATAACGTGTGCATGTTTGCAATACTATGCAAAATATATATTTCGTTGGAACATTGAATAGTCTGATTCTAAACTACATTGCTGATGATATGTTGTATCGTCATCTGTGAAAATTTTCAGATATTAAGGATAATAGACAAATGTATGAACGTATCATATTACCCTCGAACACATCGTTAAAATGTAATATACCAGCCATTATTTAATAGGTGAAACAGGAGATTCCGTTTCAATCTATACCTAAATTAATATGAAATTTACTCCATCAAAACACTAAAAAATGTAACCATTTAATGAAGCTTGTTTTGAGACAGTTATTTGTAAACAATCAGGCATGACGTGTACAAAACGTACTATTTGTCTCAACATAACTGAACACATATTTGGTGGAACCAGCCGGACAATCTAGGAATTTATTGCAACTTCAAGCGGAAAATGAGTATATCAGATCAAATCTGACATAGGACAAAGTAGTAACATATTCAACCAGCTGTTAACTTCTACTAGGAACAAAACACGACACCATCATTTAACAATGTGTTGCCATGCGTTCCCATATACATATTATACCGAATTTTATGAGTATGTTTTTGTGTTCCCATAAACGAAGTATTCCGAATTGTATGAAGATGTTTTTGTTAATGATTGTGCATGTTTGTAATAAAATATCGATATACTATATACAAAGTATAGCAAACCAACATTGACTAATATTACTATTTTAATTATGCAGTGACATACTTAGACAGTGCAAAATTAATATGTATTTCAAAATAAAACAAAGGGCAGTTCAAAAAATTGTAACAGCACAATAATATAAAGGAAAAAGTAAAATGAATATTAACATGAGACGGTATACCATTACTGTTTAATTCTAATGTGCATTATATATGATAAAAACGTGAACATTATACACGATAAATATTTATAATATTTTTGCATATTATTACATATTTCTATTTAAAAATTATCTTCATAAGTTCTAAATGGCAATTTGGTGACCTCCAGTGCCCTAGTCTTCTTTGCCATCAAACTGATATATACCAGAGGTAAATTGGAATAAATGTTGAAAACACATGCATCAAACTTTCCCTATGCAAATGTATTTTTGTTTGACGTACCGAATACTTAAAGCAATACATTGCTTCAAAAAGCTTAAAGTTGTATTGTTCAATTCATCGTGTATAACTATTCCCATAAACTCACTCCTAGTGTGACAATAATAACAAACACACTTTTCAATTCAAGAAATTCAAATTATTATTTGTATTAATCACTTGGGAGTACATGTACCTACAGTAATATTTAACATACTGGTCAATCACTGAACACTTTTATTTTATACAAATGAATGTAACAAATTACGTCTATATATTTAAACTACAAAATCATACATTGTTCCAATCCATTATTCTTTTTCAAACCGGTCTTGTCAGCTAAGACAACAATATAGTTATAATATTCGGGCTCTTGCTAAAAATATACAAGTTGTCTAGATAAAACAATATCTCCTAAACCATGTATCTATGTTTGTATACAGCGTGCGGTGACAAAATGTACATTGTTGAGCTAAGACACTAGAAATATTGTTAAAATGTTTGTCCTTCTGTTAAAATATGTATCTCTTACATATGTCTTGATAAAACAATACCTTTTAAATAATATATTTTGTATGTTTTGTAAATAACGTATGCTGTTAAAATGTATATTGTTGAGCTGGACTAACCAAACCTAGAAACGAATATTGCTGTATTATATTTAATGCAAACCAATTTTGTAAACTTTACTAACACCTTGCGATTAAAACTATGCAACATACCTAACCGAATACATACCGTACGATAGCTATGTACCCTGTAGCCCATTTGTACTCCATCAAGGTCGCCTATTATTTAGTTTCGAATAGGGAGTCTAATATGGAAAAGTACACCAATTTACCATCATTGAATGACTTTATAATAACTGATGGAAATCTACCCGATATATGTGACTCTCCAGTTACCAGATTCAACTGTGTATCTGCACTTATATACCTAGTAATTATGTTCCTATGTATATTATTGAAAATGTTTTAGTTTCTTTCCTTTCTACTGCCAACTATTATATTGTATAATTCATTTGCCATGTTAAATGGTATGAATGAATAAACGGTGCTTGACTTGACCGCCAAAAGCTGAATAACTTACAATCAATTACCCGTGATAGGTAAAGTGACTACGCCATCTAGCGGACTATACATTATGTAAAGGGAAATTAATTGTCTTGTAATTCGTGACCTCAAACTAATAAAATTGTATTTCCCGTAAACTCACTCCTAGTCTGACAATAATAACAAACACACTTTTCAATTCAAGAAATTCAAATTGTTATTTGTATTTAGAACTTGGGCGAATTTGCTGAACCCAAAGAACGGGCTAATAGTAAACAAACTAATTGTTTTAAAACATAATTACTACACATGTACAATAAGCAACTTTATACTGGATTGGAACAATCATACTAATAATAAGTTAACCTTTAAACAAACAAATTAAAACTGTTCATTGCAAAACAGTTTATATATTTACGCTTAAAGTCCTAAACACAAGGACACAGAGAGTATCTCTTGTAAATTGTCCTTCACATATCCATTTTTTGCACATTCACTTGTCCATCGTCCATGACGTTTAAACATTCGATCCTTAACCCCATTATTTGCAGCGGCGGAAGCTCCGCCTGATCGTAAGGAATGCAAACAATACACTGTCACGTCTCTTACATGTGGCTTAATAGCATTCAAAAATAGCTGACATTAATTCGTGTATGACATCTGTTTGTTGCAATTTCTGACTTTAAAACCGTTCTTTGTTTTACTAATATTACAAAATAAATAATTATCGTCTACTAGCTTCCCCCATTGAATCATTTTTTTGTGTGTTTTCAACAGGACATAAGTCAGTCCCTGTACGAGCTATCATTATCCACGAGCCATCTCTATATTGATCTGTTTTTCCTGTTTCTATATATGTAGCTATATATTTATCATAAAATATAACATCTGAAACTCTGATATTCAACAATTCGGAACTGCGCATAAAACCGGCATACGCCAGTAGACAAGCACTTATTGTTCTTTGATGTTTTAGATTGTGTTCTTCGTAAATTGTGTAATATACTTTTCTTAAAATATCAACTGTAATTGGTTCCTTTTTTTGACACTGCCTTTGCCGAAATCGTCTTTCCTGATTCTCATAAATTAACTAACATTTTTGAATCAGTTGGTGAGTTTAAATAAAAAATATCATGATGCCACTTAATAGCGTAAAATGCAGTGACAACAGGACTTGGAGAGCTTGCAGACTGTATTAATGAAACTAAGTATAATGCAACCGTACAAGGTTTAGCACGCAAAATGTCACTACTCCCAAACCCATATACATAGCCCATTTTCTAAAACGTTCGAAACCATAATGGTAACTTTTACTGGTACTCTTCGTTCTGGATCTGAGTAGCAGGTGGGGGAGCAGTTCCACCATGTCCATTAAAACCTCCGGCAACTCGCTTATGTCATCTTTGTACGTCTGGAAAAATAGGCGTAGAAAAATAGTTTGGTTACACATCATAACTAAAACGTTGCAACAAAATAAACAATTAAACAGAAATAAAATAATCTGCTCACTTTGACGATACCGTCAATATATTCAAATATTTTTAGAAAGTATGCTATAAATTAGTCCACAGTACCGGCGATACCGCCCTGATAACTGCACATCACATTAATATAGTGTTATATAATACAGTTACAAACATATGTCTCCTGGTGTACTTAGCGATACCGCTTATACCGTTTATAGTTTAAAGAGTTTCACTTGTCGGCGATTCCGCCTTTGAACCGTACTGGCGATACCGCCTGGTACAGGTTTCAAACGTCCTCATTTTTATGCCAAATCACAACAGTTTCTAGCCACGTGCATTGATTAATGCAATCAACAGATCATACATTTTACACGTTCTTAGAAACATTTATAAAATCAACTTTTAAAGCTTACATTCTAAAATGTTGCTGTGAATTACCAAAAATACCCTTTCCATTTCGACATTTATCAAACGCGTATTTATGTACGGGCAAATCAAACGAATCCACAACATTATCAACAAACACACCACTTATACAAATTAAAGGCCAATATATTGTTGGATTCCAGAAACGGGAATAAAACATTGGTAATTTTGCGTTGTGCTCTGACGCAAACCAATCTACTTCAATATAATCGCCAATTTTATGCAATATCAATTCCATGGAGCCACTAGCCAAACCCCAATCGTCATAATCAACAATCCTGGACAAATAGTCTGCTTTGTCATTATCTGACCTGATATCCATTCCATATCTTATAAAATGTTATTCTGTAAACATGTTAATTAAATATGTTAATAGCAATTCCGTGCAAATCACAGTTCACAAAGCCTTTAACAGCTATAGATTTCACCCCTTGGTTATCTGTAAACGATTTAACACGTTGGTTACTAAGAATGTGACTAAAAGACTGCAGAACCCGAAACACCGCCATGAGTTCTCTCCAAGTTGATGACCTCAATCGTTCTGCTGGAGTCCACATTCCATGTGAAACTTCCTGAATTGTATTCACTTCAAAGCGCCCGAAACCTGTCGAACTAGCAGCATCCGAATACACTATTTTGGAACACCTGTCAGAAACCGTTAACGGTCTTTCTTTAAGTACTTAACCAGAAATCAAACTGCATTTTGCTATCTGGCTCTAGTTGAACATAAGAACTCCAATACTGCGCCTGCAAAATGTTTTCGCTAAGCGCCCGGGTCATTATTTGGGACACATGACCCAATACAACTCCCATAGAAAGTATTTGCCCAACAGCACTAGTTATTGTCCTTACAGGAACCGACCTATGTTCCTTGTCCATTGATATCAACTCAAAAATAGTTGTCTGAACTTTGAAGAACCTTCTATCAATACTAGTTATAGTGCCTTTAACCGTATTTAGGAGTATTCCCAAATACTCCAAAATCTGTACAGGAACCCAAATTGACTTTTTAGAACGAATCCTGACTTTTCTAAATCACTTTTTTATAACACATCCAATACCATCATCAAGAAACATAGATATTAGAGTGGTCGTGTGAGCTTTGAAAAATATATAGCAAGCACTTGACAAACCAAATGGTAACACCAACAATTTGTAATATAACATATTTCCGTCATAATCCGTCCTATTTGCTTGACACATCTAAGGGCCTAATTAGAAAAGAACTCATGCAGCGTTGCAAAAGTTGGAAAGACGCATTAGTTTCCTTCGCCTATCTGCCGCATTCCACATTTATTACCATCCATTTAATACGATGGACTACTGAGTCCCATTCCATATTTATTACCTTCCATTTAATACGATAGACTACTCCCCCATTCCATATTTATTACCTTCCATTTAATACGATGGACTACTGAGTCCCATTCCATATTTATTACCTTCCATTTAATAAGATGGACTACTGAGTCCCATTCCATATTTATTACCTTCCATTTAATACAATGGACTACTGAGTCCCATTCCATATTTATTACCTTCCATTTAATACGATGGACTACTGAGTCCCAAAGTGTGGTGCTGAATTGTAAGGAACAATAGGTTTAAAGTTCGTTTTCTTGAATTGAACTTATGCCGAAATAGCACCTGTACCAATGGCAGAGACTTTTCATTAGATCAGTTGTCGTGTACAGTGCATTTGCAGACCTACCATCATAGAAAACCGGAACTTCTCTGTTTACAATTAAAATGGACCTGTTCACGGAAGGGCAAATTGACAATTTTTAAATTTTTTGTCATAGATCCTAAAAAGAAAAATACTTTATGTATAAACAAGCAACGGTCATAGGTTCGAAGGCGACGGCAAATCTAATTTTTAGTTTCTTTTTATTTTATAATATTTTTTGTTATTTCATCTGGTTTAGTTTTTGTAGTTAATACATTAAATGACATTTTTTTTAAAAATACGAAAATTTGTGAATAGGTCCCATTACAACAAAACATGTAGTAATACTAGTACATAAAAGAAAATAATTGATTTACGTTATTTTTGTCAATAAAACATCGATTAGAGTTGTAAACTCCAACAAATATCTCGAGTAGTATAAATTAGTTACAATGTAAAAGCATTAATAAAAGCAATGTTCTAATTTCAAGACGCGCCGCATTGATTTTGTTTTCTTTCGACAACCAAATTTAACTCGCCCTCCCATGGGACATTGATACAGGATGCTTCGCAGAACTATTAGATGAAGTCACTTGTCTTCATTGGGCAGAGCAAATACGAAATTAAATTAGGTCACGACATGAATTAAGGGAGTAAGATGGGTTGGTAGTTAACGTATAGGTTGCATCAGCAATTATTACCATCCATAAATCATGTGCGCTAAAGTAATTTTGCTTTCGGCAACGGAGAATGTTTTAAATAATCTTTTTTTTAGTTGTACATTGTACAAATTGAATTAACTTTGTGATGATAATCTGAAATTGTAAAATAGCGAATATGTGCAAAATTAAGGACATATTCTCCTCCAGTAACACAATAAAATACGAAACCATATTAACTACTGAGTTATAAGTCATTGTATAGTTGATGTATAAACAGTGTATTTTGGGATTTTTTATGTTCATTTTATATAATCATTAGTGTAGAAATAATTAAACATGTTTTATTTCTGTTTTGGTTGCAATTAAATTTATATTATTGTTATTTAAACATGTTTATATTGTATTTATCATTTTTAATTACAAAAACGTACTGGTAATAATGGTCTTACAAGTATGTCATGAAGACTTTTACGAATTTGTCAGACTTCATTCACATTCACATACAATTATTGTTAAATAATGTTTAGTTTCTATAAATTCCAGGTTCCAAGATATATTTTGTCATAATCTCGCTTAATAATTTCATCGACATTGATCATGATGCAAAATTGAATCGTATTTTTTTATCATTAGCCATGCATATCAACTTTCCAGAAATAGTTTAATTCCTGTATATAACTTCTGATACAAATATGTACGGAAACGCTTTATCATGATCATAGAGATGTAGTAAGTTAGTACAGCCGAAGGTTCAAATTAGATACCCCCATCCATTCATCGTTGCGTCCACATATAAGCTTCTGGAAGATATCTCGTCAGAGTGTCCACAAAGGCTTCTGGAAGATAGCTTGTCAGTGCTCCCTTTGCTTATACGTTAATGTCAATAAATCAAGCCGGCGTTTAGATTATTCATTACTGATTAGGTTTTCCATTACACCATTGCCACAAATCACACATTTAGCATGAATAACTAAACGCAATTACATGTACATGAAATAGACCTTAAAAAACTAAGAAATAAAAACTAAAAGAAAAACGAAACACATATGTACATACATTTACTAGCTAAGCAATTGAATGTCGAAGTATTCGGTAATGGGATTGGCTCTTAAAGGGACATATTCACAGGTTGACAAATTTCCTAAATGTTTGTTTGTTTGTTTGGATTTTTCGCCGTATTCAGCAGTATGTCAGTCATATAACGGCGGTCAGTTAACACTTTTCCTGGGTAAGCTGGTTTACCGGTAGTGTGCACATACTTATGCCAGTAACTGACAACTGCCCTACTTGAATCAGACGTAGGGGGAGAATGGCCATATAAATAATTTCATGACCAATCCCCACACAAGTTATGTGGCCGAGCTGGGAATCGAACCCGCAATATGCGGATTTGTAGTCCAGCGCTCTAGCAACTGAGCTAAATTAGCCCGGCTAAATTTCCAAAATACTTGTGACTGATTCCAAAAAGAACACTACATTACACATAAGGAGCTAAATATCACTCCTGATACAGACATATACTCGATATAATGTGTTGTTAATATTTTATAACACGTGTTATAACTTATTTACGTTTAACTTACACTGCCAATTAAACGACCCGTTTGAGCCTAGTGGTTAGCGCGTCAGATGTTTGATCGAGTCCCGATTGAGGCCTTATGTTTTTCTGCTTTCTTCGACAAAAGATATATGGATTCGTTAGTCCAGATGCTTTAGTAATTGAAGTTAAGACATTTAAAGAAATTTCTTAAAAATGCGAAACATTTGTGAATAAGTCCCTTTAATAAGATCGAAGCTCAGTATTCATTGTCACTCCTTCATTTGGATGTCATGACAAGCAACAGTGTGAATGCTTCATTAAGTACAAAACCACTCGCATACCCATGCAATATGTTTTCGCGATCAACCCTAAGGAATAAAGTGATAAATAATGTGTTGGAATATTCATTGAAATAACACGTTCTTAATGACGATATTGGTTTTAAATAGTTGTGAACTAGCCATGTACAGGGGCGGTATTCACGAAGCATCTTAAGTTAAATGTTATCCTTATCCTTACATTTGGAAATTTCCTCAACTGCATCATTATGAACATGTTATTTGAGGAATATCAACAACATATGCATACGTTTATTAAGTAAAGAAATATAATTAACATTTTGCACTTAAGTGACATGATTTAAGAAACTACTTAAGATGCTTTTTGAATACCAGCCCAGGCCATTAATTTCTTTTCAACGAATTTAATAAGGAGAATAAGGTGAAAAGCACATTTCATGTAAATGTATATTAGATGATTGTCAACGGATGTAATTTAAACGCACGCGGTTTTAAAACATTCATTTCAGATTGTGTATATTATTAAGACAGTTTCTAAACATGTGTACAATATTAGACAATAGCAACAGCCCTTTACTTAAATGTTTACACCATCAATAGCACAAACTCAATAGAAGCCAGGAAAACAAGTACCCGATATTTTACAGTCAGTTAAAACCTACGGATAAAGTGGTTTGCAGGCAAAAGTAAGTAATAATATGTTCCCCATTTTCATCTTGTATACACACTTCCCATTTTCCATTTCAGGTGCGATATTTGACTGGGACGATAAAGAAGCCAAAACGGGGTTTCTGTCCGCAGTTGCGTTTTTCAATAACCGTAAGGAGGAGGCGTTCCGATTGTCTGTCGTCTTAGACATGATTGACATCAGTGACAGCTTCAATCTAGCCACTTCAAGTAAGCCAACAAACAATATTGCATGAGCTGTGTGTTGTGCATATCGTCTGCAATGCCCTCTATTTCAGATTCTAATGGTTCTCTCGCTAATTTGTTAACATTAGACGCGTTTTCTGCCCCAATCAATGTTCCCAATTCTTATTGCGTACTGTTAGTTTACAAACCAAATATATGCGAATAGGCCTAAAACTTTACACTATTTAATTCAGCAGTTCCAAATTCGTATTGCATGCGCTTATTTGTTAACATAAGACGTGTTTCCATTCCCAACCAATGCAAATGATACTGGAATTGTACACTAGTTGTTCTAGCAAGTAATGCAACCATTATTATTATGTGCATCTTATATTTAAAGGCCTAGTTTAATCATTCTTTATTTCACCCCACCACCCGATATTTGGGGGTATTGTACTATTGTGTATTGGCACCCTGCTAAGGTCACAGTGTGAGCACAGTTTGGCGTCCCTTATTAGCTGAGATCAAAACACTGCTGCAATTGAAACAGTGCACTTAGCCATTGCTCAGTCAGCTGAGAGAAAAGATTGCAGATAATGATACGAGATTTTATGGTGGTCCAACACACAGATTGGAATACCCCACGGAATGGCCAGACATTCCTTAAACTGGGCCTTTAACGGCGCTTTAGTCTCATACATGATCCCAATTCTTATTCCGCTCTCGCTATTTTGTAAGCAGTAGACACCTTTTCATTACAACATATGCAAACTGGACTGGAACTATATCATCGTTACTTGCGCTAGTTTCAAATTTTAATATATCTTACGCTATTTTGTTAACAGTAGACGCGTTTCCATTCAAAATCAATGCAACTGATAAGATACTGTACCCTTGTTACTCCAGTAAGACAACAGACAATAATATTAGGAGCTTCGTGTTTCAATGCCGTCTCTCGTGGCTCTCTAGTCCTAAATGTTAGACATGGTTATTATTCCAATAACGCGCTCACTATTTTGTTAACAGTAGACGCGATTTTGTTCCAAACCCACTTGCATTGGAACTTTTACCTACCTACTCTTGTGAGTCCAAAAACCATATTTATTATGTTCTTTAGTGTGTTGAATATTGCCGTCATTAGTGTAATAGCCCTCCATATCAAGCATGTTCCAAATTCGTGTGGCTCCCTCACTACTTTGTTAACAGTAGACGTGTTTTCAAGCCAACCAAAATGGTTCTGTAGACGATGTGATGGCATGCCATTTAATAAAACTATGAATAGAGATGTGCTTAAACATTTCTTCTATACGGTAAATAAAATACAAATGCACAATGTAAATAACTTAATCCAAGTAAGTGTTTTGTGCACTGTTTTAAATATCTAAACACAATTAAATGACTTTTTTGGGCGATAATCTCTGTCTGAGACTGAAGTATATATTTTATTTGCTTTTATTGCAAATCTTGATTGCTTAAATATAAAAGGTAATAGACAAATGCATATGCATATCTATCAACAGAATATTCAGGGTTCTAAGCAAACATTGTACGCGTCACCACTTTCCTGGGGCTTCTTGTTTATTTATAAACATGGAATATATTATTTTTTACAATTGCTATTTAAGATTAATTTGCAGTTTACCTTATATATTCATTATATTAATTTAACTTCGATTGCTCCTACATGTGAAACACATTTTACAAAATTTGCAAGGAATGAATATTACGAATATAGGCGATTGACATTTTTACTTAAAGTGCGTACGCCTCATTCGCATTTCCGTCAAAAAGCCATTTGTATCTCGTAGTTCCCTCATTTCGTATGAACGCGATTTCTCTAGGGGTAACAGAAATCCAGTTTTCCGAGCGATTATGCTATCTCGAGTGCCCACATCTCATTTAATAAGTGATTGTTTACACGCGGAACGTATTTCCGACGAGACTACATAAAATACTAATATTTTACGAGCGCTGGAGATTTCTCACGAAAAGAGCGATTTGCTGTTCGCGATTTTATTGTACAGTATAATGGAAATATTTATGTATAGTCTCCCTGTGTATGCCAAGCGTTTTAAATGTATATGGTATGTCTTGTCTATTGAAATATTTTATAACACAAAATTGTTATTAAAACTTTTTTTTTGTCACGTAATTATACTATAATTAATAATCAGGACTAAATTCTATACGGGTAAAAATAAAAATTCGTTATGTTGACCGTTACATTGCGGTGATTAAAGCTTTTGTGTGTAAGGGGTTGCCCTGTTTTATATTTAATTAAAAGGCAAAATGGCCATTTGCCTTAAGTCCTTCATTAAAGTAATTACCCGTTTCTTTACTGCAGGTATGTTTCATTACCGTTAACATTAAAATACGTATTATATCATTGCTACTTTGAAATGAATTATTTGACGTCATAAACAAAGTAATAACGTGAAAAGCTTCGATTGAAATATATCTTATCTTAGGGTAAAAAGCTATCAAGGAATATAACGTTTGAAAGGTTTAACGATTGTATGATTCGCAAATGAGATCTGTAAACAGTTTTTAATATCATCTTCAATCATAGTAACATTTGCTTGTCAATAAAAACACTGTTTTTCATCAAAATACGTTTGCTTCAGCATGTCTTTTATTTGAAATTTAGAATCCAACCTTGTATGAATCAAACTGATTTTGCATGTTTCTGTAGTATGTTTTATAACCCGAAATTAAAACTATTACAATAGCAAAGGCCTGTAGGGTTTATAAGGAAATAATTACATTTTCTCGCTATTCAGTGCTCGATTAATTAATCACGCTCTGGTATGTTAAGACAGATACCATATCAAAAGCGTGGGTTTTGTCATTTGATGGAGATTAATAAGTCCAACTGCTCACAAAAGAGACGCCATTTGTGTCATCTGCCCTCATATCTTATGGGAAATAATGAAATAGAGTAAAACGAAATAAAATACTTTCGTTGACAAATACATAATAGATATTATATCACGCTTCAAGTACATGTACTCGTAGTATGTAAATTAAATCATACGGATTGGTTGTTTTCCATGTCAATATTTGGAAGAATGATTACAACGGTTGAAACATTTCTAGATTATAAAATAAATATTTATTTATAAAAGATATTGTTAACATTGTTTTAACTAAACCAACAAGCTGTTGATAGGCAACAGGAGTGCTTTCTGTGGAGAGACAATTGTGTCAATATCAAACTATTATCTGACGTTTGAAACTTTCGTTAATCACGCTTTGCCCTACAGGAATTAATAAGAAGAAAGCCGTATAATAACTAGTGTCCCATCTATTCTATCAAATAGAGAGAATACTAGATTCGTGTTAAATACAGAGAATTTGATTTGGCGAGGCTTAGAAAACTTTTCGTTCCAAGGAAATATATTTATCTTAGTGGTATTCAATTATCCAATCATTAGCTGTCTTTATTTTGAAAATAAACAAAAGAAAGTGAGGAAATACAACAAATATTATCCCATGGGGTGTTGTAATTATTTCATAAATTCCGGATGGGATAAAAAAAAACAACAACAACAACGTACACACCGACCTAGCGAAAGTTGACAAGATAGTAGTGATAACAATGGGAGTTGAATTGTATAGAATTAGCCAATTCTTGAGTTTTATACACTCAACAAAAGTTATAAAGCACCCAATGGAAATAAGTGGAATTTGTTGTATTTTCTTCTTTAAAAGAATTATAGCTTTAAATGTCTTATATGATCATTTTAGTTATACATGCATGTTTTCATACCAAAATATTGGAAAAAAATCGAGGAATTTTGTGTTTACTATGGTACAGCTGAAATTCTTACAAATAAAGAAAATACAACAATTTCCATTTTATTCGTTATAACTTGTGTTCAGTGTATATTTTGATATTTGTTAAATATAGGATCTGACACGAGTTGTCATTTCATATCATATTTAAACGAGTTCAGGAATTTTGTTAGTAAGCGAGCCTTTGGCGACGAGTTTCCTGGACGAGTTTAATAAAACATGATATGAAATTACATTGAGTGTCAGATATTTTTTAGCACATGCTTTTAAACGAAAAAAATGCTTATACTTTTACCAAAGCATGTCGATAAATCCTAAAAGTTGTTTACTGCATTGTCGTCATTTCATGTTGACGACGTCATTTCACCAAAATAACGCCATGCGATTGGTCAGTCAAAAAATATGTAGCCATAGAAAACGCTCATAATGTAATCTTACACATGTGTAAAATAAAAATATTCGTAATGGTTGTATTACATGGCAAACAAGGTATAGCATGTGATAAAATGTTTTCTCGATTTCAAAATCACGATAGATTGATTTATTTTAGTAAAGAACGCTATTTAACATATCTTTTAAATGTCACTGTAACTGCCTAATTTGCTTAAAACGTGCTTTTTCTTCTTTTTATAAATTAATGTTATGGCAAGACGAACGCTTGATTAACTGTAAAAAAAGTCTGAAATTCAGAGTTGCTGAACAGAAATGAGTCTCATTATTATCAACGCAACTGGAACAATTTTGTTTGAAAGAAACAAATATACACATACAGTAGCACCAAACGCAACAAAATACAGACAATACAATGCTATGCTGATATATGATATCATCGTCGTCAAGCCGACGAGGCCAGTGTTGGAAGAAGTATTTGTAAAATACATATGAATATGTTTTGCTAATGATCCCCACAGCCTATTGTGAAAGTCGTTTATGAAAATATGAAGACCTTTACAAATTAAATCAAATAAAAAATTTTCATTGACTGTTAATTTTATTTTTAAAATGACCTTGATAAGACAATGTGTTCAGCCATTCAGAAAGATAGACATAATTGTTTGACAAACATGCTTTGTAAAAACATTCAAAATAATACATTAGTAACTATTCTACTTTTTTACCAGACAAACTCCATGCAAAAGTATATTAATATATAGCACATGCTTAATTTTTGTATCGCCAACCTTGAATTGCAAGCCTTATAATTATATATCACATCAGAGCCTAACACACACTACATGTTTGTACCACATGTTATCGTGTTTTCATGATCTGAGTGAAATAAAGAGTTTTGACTTGACTTGACTTCATTTGACGTATACTGTCAACGATGTTTGTCGGAGTTTAGCCTATTTGTAAGTAGGCGTGGTTATAAATCCCATAGCGTTTAGATTATTATTCATGGTTTCGCATGATTATATTTCAATGATGATATAGCGAATACTAGAAGTCCACGTCCTTCCTATTGTGAATAATGTTATGAATATATTGTAGAAGCAAATTAGCATGATTCATTCTTCTTTGTAAAATAGCAATTGTTAAGTAAAATCAATGCAGTTAGTTCCAATGAAAGTATTTAGTATCGATATGCATGTAGTTTAGTATATGCCATATATAAAATGATATGTTTGTTTTGAATTTTTTTTCTACACACGGGATCCCGGTTGCATATAGTGTGATACAAATATATGAAATTAATAATGCATGTTAATAACGTTAATAACTAAGCATTAATGGCATTATATTTACATATATGCAAACTGCTAACGGTGTTCTCGTATAAGTTAGTGCATAGATCTCTTACAATTTTATCTAAACATGCCAATTAGGAGGGCCGTCATGCATTCCACCAATAAATAATTGTGCTCTGGCACACAGAAGTATTTCCAGAAGACCTTAATGGTATTTCCGAAAATGGCTTTTGTTTGACATTTATCGATTTCCGAAATCAGCGTTCGTCTATGGTTGTAAATCACTGAGTGGTTTCTTTTCTCACTGTTCATTACCTCCAGTTATGTTTTTGCCGGCGTTTATTTGTTTTTGTCTGTTTTTGTCTGTTTGTCTGGGTTTTTTTTACAACACACTTTAAGCACCAGTTTATAAACGGATCTGCATAAAATTTGCTTTGGAATGTTTCAAATGTGTGAAGTCAATATACACATGATTACGTTTTTGGTGGTGATCCGGATCATCGACAGGATCCAGAAATGTTTTAGAGAAATATGTTTTATTGGAATACAGGACAAATTGGAGGTCTGCGCATTCTGAGTGCTTCCTAGTTTTGCACGTATATTGGCAGTTAAGCGATCTGATTTTACTTGCAAATTATATGCAGGCCTTGTTCGATATTCTAATTCTGTCTCACGTTGGTCCCAGTCACTAATCCAAGAATAATTAATTACGCTCTTGTCTAAAGACATATCCTTGAAACTGGTAAGGTTGATAAAACGATGGACTCTCGTCTGGCATATAGCGAAAACGTAATTCGCAATTCCATTCCGTTTTAACCGAGAAACTGGTTTTCGGTGTGCAAGGAACCGTTTTCAATTAACTTCAACAAAGACCAAACGTGGCTATAAGTTATTGAGTTGCTAGAAGTACCAAATTAAAGAACTTGAAGAACTAATGAAGTGTATTTTTCTAATGGTCCCCTAATTGAATTGTGTGAGTAGTTTTATGAAAATTGCAAGACTTGTGCCAATTGAATCAATTTAAAGAGCTGTGTGTTTCTGTGTTAATGTAATTAATTTAACGACCCTCATTGGTTAGGAACTTTAAAAAGATAGGATTTGGAGCTTTTATGTGTAGACTAACTAATCAAATAACGTTTAGATTTTCAGTAAACAGATATTTTTTTTTTTTTTTTTTATTTATTTTTTTTTTTTTCAAAATTATACCTTTATTTCATGTAAGTGCACACACATAAAGTAGACATCATAAGGTAAATAAAGTACGCTTTTTAGAGATGCACACATGCACAAGGAAGAAAAAAACATAGGATTAAAGAATCAAATAATAAGTGTGGGAAGGGGGGAAGGGAAAGGTAACAGGTCTTGCTTTGACTTGGGTCTATTGAGCACTGGACATATGATATGTTTGGATAAAGTTTGTAGTTTGTAGAGGTTTTTTAGTATTTAGAAACGCATGGTGGATAAATGCAGGGCTATATTCGTGTAACACACATAGAAAATGTATTATTGAGTAAGGTTGAACTGTTATGGAAAGCGTTTCTACAAAACAAGCACGTATATGTATAGAGAAAAAAAAACGTACGTAAATACTCTAGATAGTGCTATGAAGTGTTTTCAGTCAACTGCAAAAAGAGGTGGTTCTGTGATACATTGACATTCAAAATATCTTTCCAAGCAAGTAAACTGTCAACTTTCTTTTCATATATTGCTACATCTTTAAGACTGTCATATTGTGATTTCATAAAGTGTCTTCCATTTTCAACCGTTGGTTGTGTTGAAGACATCTTGCATTTATACAGATAAAACTTGGCATAAATAAAAGCATTGTTGACAGCATCACTATTATATCCCAGAAGAAAAGTATATATGTTACAAAATGGAAACAACTGTTTGGGAAAAAGGTTTTCAATAATAATTTTTGAAATAGGACATTCCCAGAAAAAAATGTTCAATCGTTTCCTCACAACTTTTGCAAAAGGTACATTTGGGAGAGTCTTTCAGATTCATTTTAAAAAGTAGACTATTTGTTCCAAGTATTCTGTGTATAATTCTGTATTGAAACCATTGCATTTTCACATCTTTAGTTATAGAAAATGGTTCACGAAAAATATCCTTCCAAACATTGTCAGTAATTTCAATATTTAATTTACCTGACCATTTTTGTTTTATTGGTAAGCATTTTTCGGTCTTATTTAATATTGTTAAACAGTTATTGTTACTTTATTGTTTAGAGTCTTTAAATGTATTGCGTTGCAGGTATCATTAAATATTTGAAAAACTAGTGTTGAATATTTTTGAAGAACAAATGCAACGTCATGAGTAAAATTTATATAAATTAGTTTGTGATTAGTCATAGTTTATAAAGAACATTATTATTATTTGACCAGTAAGTCATCAGGCTCGAGAAAATCCATATCGAATTCACAGTATGCCTTTGCATGTAACTCAAAATGTACTAAATATATGGGACAAGATTTCATGCGTGCGTTTTCTTTTGCAGTATGTTCACATATGGAGACTGGCGTTTTTATGCTGTTTGGCGGACGCAAGTTCGAGTCCAGCAGCATCATCGAGGCGTATTCGCAGACTTTCCACGTGCCCTACGTGTCTCCGAGTTTCGCGGACAACGTGCAGCGCCACCTCTCCACGTTCCAGCTTCACATGAGACCTTCCCATACAAAAGCTCTGGCTGACCTTATTGCACACTTTCAATGGAGTAACTACTATTATGTGTACGATTCGGAAGAAGGTAGATAGTATTGTGTACATCAATAATTACAACATTTTGTATGCTATATAGACAATAAGAGCATTTATCTGTAATATAGACCATAAAGCATTAATTTTGTATCTGCAATATAGACATTAAAGCATTTTGATCTGCAATATAAAGACTAACAATACAGACAATATGAACATGCTTAATGCAACATATACAAAAGAAACAATAACTTTTCTACAATAAAGAAATTCCCAGCACTTATCTGTAATATAGGCAATATCATCATGTTTATCTGTATAAACTATAACACGAGTTCATCTGAAACCCTGACAGCAAGAACATATTTATCTGCAATAATAATTACAACATATTATCTGCAATGGCGACAACACAGAACGGAACAAAACAGGCATTTAACACACCCATGGTCCATATCCACAAAGTTACGTTAAATCCTAACGAAAGTTGTACTTCACTGAAAATTCCGAATTACAGTTGTCATGTGAAAATCAATATAGTATATTCGAAAATGGTACAGTAAGAAGCTGAATGGTACAGATACAAACCTGATTTTCTGCAATATAGAAAATAATAAATAATAAAATTTTTTATGCAACTTAGATGATAGAAACATGTTTACAAGCAATATAGACGTAACAGTTGGGACATTCGCCTACAGTTTAATGTATAAATTATGAAAATAGTATTTACCTTTTAACGTCCATTTAAATAAGTTCACACATATAGTATAACACAAGCATTGCATGGTATTACAATATTCTTGACAGTCTGATCGTCAGGAAATAAGTTGAAGACTGCCATTGCATAATTAAAATCATACATATATAATGAAACATAATATTTGTACATACATTTGAAATGAATATGGCTGTACCAGACATAAATCAATTACATTACTTATTCAAATTAACACACTATACAAAAATGAACTAACACTTTGATATATATAAGCCATGTGACAAATTGAATGTAATCAACCAGAATATGTTGTGGCATTGTAGAATGTCGTTATGCCCTTTATTCCCAGACGAACGTGAATTAGCATGTATTTCAATTTTACTTCAGACGAAATTGGTTTGATATAAATATAAATACGCATATCTGGAATAGCGTATTACATACAATAACTGGTTGAGTCACTTAATAGGTATACTTCTATACGCACGCGTGTAAGACTTACCAGGTTATGTACATTGTGAAAAATTTAAAAACTGTGTTCAAATAGTTAAGGCGTCATGTAAGCTGTGTCCGATTCACGCCATTCAATTTGTTTCTTACAAATAATGCTTTTGATTAAGCTTATTCAAGACAGGTTTACGAATTGCTTTAAATTAAATGGCCCACAATTTCGCAACTGTGCGTATTCTAAAATTTAGCTTAGGAAAGCCTCTGGTATGAATTGCACTTTGCAAAATGTGTTCTTTGTCCCTAATGTATTATGCATCTTTACGCCGAAAGCATCACAAATGACATTCCATGAACTATGTTGGCAATCTTAACAATGGCTTCGTCGATAGAAATGCAAGGACTGGTTGTCAGTATGTCGTTTCTTGTTAATGAAGATGGGCGAATTTTAGGTTTTTCAGGTCCCAGAGCGAGTTCAAAAATGTCTCCAAGTTTAAAGCATCTTTAACTAAGCATTGTAACCGCTTGGCTTTATGGGATTTGTCACATAGTAAATTGAGTAAACTGTGGTGATATGTCTCCCTAAAGATGTAGGGTGTATAGAATTAATGCAATTATCAAATTAATTTACAATTTTCCGTAATGATACAATGTTAGTGATATTCTCCATATACGAGTATTTATTATTGTCAGTGAAACATATTTTTTCATAGATATCGCATATTTTTTAATTGAATGCGTTATGTAACATTTTGGAAACAAAATATTGTAGAATGTGCTTGGTTTCAATTAATGACACCATTACATGCTCTATGATCGTTTAAAACAGTGGCAGCCAGCCATATCGCCAAGTTCTTATACTCATGCAATATGTTCATAAAACTGGCTGTTAGGAGTGAAATGGATCATATTTTTGTATTGTTTTACATAAAAAGGTAATTTCGAATAAGACATAACATCGAGGGACCCTAAGAATGCGAATATTGCAAAGATTAGGCGCTACAAATTAGGATTTCATGATCATTTATCATTTAAATACATCGATTAACTAGAGCTTATTGTGTTTTTGTTCCATTTTTATTTTTTTTTCCATACAGGAAATTGATGAATCCATGATGTCACTTATTATGATCCCGATTGTTTTTATAAATGTTTTGTATACACTAAAGGGAAATCTGGAATTGAAAGTTTTTGTTTCGATTATATGCTGATGATATTTGGGGCGAAGTGCTGTTCATGATATGGCAAATGTATAGAAACCTGAATTTTTGTACAAATATTATTTCCTATGTGCAGATAAATCTGCGAGCTTTTAACATATACGTTTTTAAACATTTTAGTCGTTTACATGGTACACGTATGTGATTATTTAAAATATGAAGAGCAATGTGATTCTTTGATGTTCCGTGTCAGCAAATACTATTCTTCAATTAAAATTTATAAACACGACTGAAACAAAAGACACAATTGTCGAGGCAAACGTAAATGTAGTAAGCGTATATATATGACAACAAATAAATATCCAACTGTTTTAGTGGTTTTATATTAAATGAATTATAAAATGATTGTAATAATATACAGAACACCAAAGATTGAACTTAGAAACAGAAACAGTCGAATTTAGTCATTTGGGTGTTCTATGTATTACATCTAGGACTGTATAGGATGCAGGAATTGGTTCGAATGTTTGAAAAGAAGCGTTACCGCGTAACGGTCCGCATGCGCCGTTTACAAGACATCGACAACGCCCACGAGGACCTTCGAGCACTGGACAAGCAAGCAGACGATGACAAAAACAAGTACATCCTGCTAGACCTGTCAAAGGAGTCGCACTACTATAAAATAATGAAGCAGGTGAGTCTAATCGTATTTGCGATTTATTTATATATCAATGTAAGTGTTATAACAGACAGTTGAGATTTTAAAGGGCTAAGCAGTTTTGTTAAGAAGTTATGGCAGAATTATTTAAGTGCAATTCCAGTTTTGTGCATAAATGCACTCTGATACACATACAATATCTAAGGGGTCACACTACAACTAAAATAATGAAGCAGGGCAGATGTTCATGTATTATGCACAAACGTTTTCCGAAGGGGAAGTGTTGTAAAACAAGAATTCATTGCCAGTTACATGTACAACACAAAACATCACGTAGTGATACACTGTTGGTACACTTCTTTTTACTTACAGTGTTATCAATCATTCCCTCCCATTTCTTACATTTAATGTCGAACGTTATCAATTGGCATATGCATACGGCGAAAATTAAGGGCTCAACGGTTTTGTCATGTTTTAGTTTAAACTGACAATTGGTTGGTTCAACAATAGTATAAACGTTTGTCCGATACGTATAATATTTTACCGCATCTTCTTTAATGCGTTAACTATATGGATTTATAGTATCTGGAAAAATTGAAAATAAATCAAGAATGTGTGGCATTACAGACTTACAGTGCAGGTATACTTCGAGAAATACTGATAATGATTTTTTTGGTTCACAGACGTAGTGATTGTTAATGATATTGTTTCAATATACAAACATTAAGTGCTTTCAAGTATTTCCCCGCATTTCTGACCTTTCAAAGTCCAAAGTTATGTGTTGATACATATGTAACCGAGTGTAACCTATATACATGTTGATATTAATATTATTTTGTGTTTATTTAAGATTCGAGAAGTTGGTATGAACAAACACGGCTACCACTATATAATGGGTACAATGGTAATATTATTATTTACTATAGTTAAACTATATAATAAACAATAACACATTAAATAACAATTGTATAAGTTGAAGTATAACGACAACGTATTAAATTGAAACCAAGTTACTAGTACACCAGTACAAACCCACATATTGTGTCGTTCTGTATGAAATGTACAAAATAATATAGATATCAAGTGAATTACAAATTCTTAAACAAATCCTTGCCGCTGATGTATGTAATAAACTACAGGTCTATTTTAAATTCATAAACAAACGAACATCGTGAAGAAACTGCTCACGGCATTAAATATATTGTTCATCCGTAACATTCGTTTCAGGATTTTCTCAATCATAACATGGAACGATATCAATATGGTGGTGTGAATATAACAGGATTCCAGCTTGTAAACTACTCGTCAACATTTGTACAGAACTTCCTAAAACTCTGGCGGCAACTTGACCCAAATATATTTCCAGGCGCCGGAAACAACAGCATACATGTAGGTGGAGCCAAAAAATAATGTATGTGTTTCGGGCAACCCGACCGTACCTAGCGAAAACCCTCCGACCCTAGATTTTTAAGAGACGATTGTTTTCTGTAAAACCTGTATTCGTCACATTTTAGATAATTGTCAATATTATTTACCAAAATGTGTCTTAAAAAAAGTAAAAAATAAAACTCAATCCCGACCCTACCTAACCGTTTTGAGACCGTTGCCCGAAACACACAATTTATTGTTTTGGGCCTGAAGTACCTAGTACGCGTTTTCATCTACATCTACAGGTTACTGCCCAATAATCGATTGTCGATTATAACTGGGGGTGGGTGCTGTCAGGGAGGCAGTGTGTTAGTAAAAACAAATAGAACAGTAAACAATGCCTTAAAGATAAAAGGACGGAATTTACAGTTAAAATCAAGTTACAGGCAATTATAATTTAACAGATATAACGGTAACTAAACAATGAAAAGTATCTATCAATGACATCATAATCTTACGCGTATATTATGTTATACGTTACAAGGTTTAAAGTTCATTAAAAAACAATTTGAAGAAAACAACAAACATTCATAGCTTCCATCCAGCTACCATATAACTTAAATAATTGGAATTATTAGTTACTATACGTCTAAATCTGCGGTAACCCGAACGTTCCAAGCTAGCGTAACTAAAGTGTGAACTGTTGTGAAAAGACTAGTTCAAGAAGCATACACTTAAATAATTAATGCATACAAATAAATGGTAGTACATCTTGGATAATATATACACAAACTAGATGTGTACGCATACATTGTTACCAAAAATATAATCAGTCTTGGGTTGACTGAATATGTTTGTTAGTGTGTTTATGTAAATGTCTGTAATAATAGATTGATGCTGCACTTGCTGTGGACGCTATTGAGGTCATTCAAAGGACTCTCTCTCAGCTGATTGAGAATTCCTCCAGCGTCTTTAAGGTACTGTCCTAGTGTAACGAAGTTAGATATTTTAAACTTTGATAAATAGTTTGTTCCCAAAATTAACTATTAAAAGCCTAACACTGTTAAGTAACTACTTATAAAATTAGGCAGACAGATTTGTAATGGTGCCTTTATTAGTGTGATGGAGTGATTTAGTCGTCTCGCTAAATCCTATATATCGTCCATTGATAGCCAAAAGGACTAAGGCCTGTAGGCATAAAATTTTGCCTGCAGGTATATTTTTGTACCTGTAGGTATACCTATTTACTTATGACCCAAACGGTACGTCATAGAAGGCTGATAGGCCCTTTTGGCTTTCAATGGACGAATTATGTCAAGCGAACATAAGCTTCCGGTAGTGAGGTTTCAGGGGTTTGGAATGTAACTGTCACTCTGAGTTATAGGACCTTTAACATTGTTTAAATATGATTGGACTTTGCGTGAAGTTATAGAGAACATCACTCTCTGATATACTTGAATGATAAACAAAGTTAAATGAACAGTTCACGATGTTGAGTGTTGTGTTTTTGCGACACTTGGTAAATCTTTCCACAAGTGTCCGTCAAAAAGTTGCAATATCGGGTCATTTTACGAATTTACTTAAGTTCAATGTTTGGTTCTGATGGCTGTTGTTAACACTTTTCAGTAGTATTTTTAGTACTTACTAATTTGTTTGCTGACAATGAATTTATTTCAAAATAAAACAGCGTGAATGGTGTCCAATTAAATGAACTAGTGTATGCTCGGAAAACGATTTTCGTGAGGCATTTAGTTATTTTTTGTTATGTGATGTTATGTGTTGGTTATGTGTTGTGTTGTGTTGTGTTATGTTATGTTATGTTATGAGGTTGTTTAAGTCTGTAATTATAATTTAATGCATGTTATATCGTGGTGCGACGTTATTGCAGCCGTTTGTGTGGTTTGTGCTTTACATTTAAAGAGCGCATCAGAGAGTGTTGAACAGAAATTGTTTGGAGTGTGGAAGAGAACTGTTTTAAAGATGGTATCAGACAACCAAGAATAAAGAGAGCAGTGGGCTATTAGATCGATATGTTAACCCTGATTATTTAATCACTGTGGACGAACTATTGAATTGAATAACATCATTAAATTTCCCGATGGGATACTTGAATCAATATTAATATTTGCTCTTCATTGCATTCCCATGAAACGTGTGTATTGATTTAATTGAGGGCACATATGTGACATACATCTCCCTTTAATTGGTACTTTAATGTCATACATATGAAAGCAGATGTCATCAATTTAGGATGCAGATTCTTTCTTCATACCAATGCACAATAAGATTATTTTATTTGCACTTTACAAGAGTTCGATATTTAGGGCATCAAGTAGAAACAGTTTTGATACACATTCTGTAATATGTGTTAGGTTAATTCATTCTCATTCGCCAACAAATTACACTGATTACTTAAATAATTAAAGGAACCATAAGTTATAAACATACAAGACATATGATATTTTCTTCCGTCGTGTGTGTTTTTATCTAGCAACTTAGATGGGTGTAAAAAGAAAATTGTACATTGGTACACACGTTCAAAATAACTAAAAATATTCTTAAGTGATGTGAACACACTTTTTATGTCCGACGTTGTACTTAAATATAAAGCATTTACGGTATGTTTAAATTTCATATTTTTACAAACGTTATAATATTAGAACTAAGAATATTATTTTGTTTTTGGACATCTTTGTAAATGCATGTGATTGTTATTCCATAGAAACTGTTTAACGCATGAATGTAACGCATGTCTGATGTAAAAAGACGACATTCAACTTGTGCAAAATGGCAATATCTTGCAAAATGTGAATACTTTTCATTCATGATTCACTACTACCTCGACCACCGGTGTTTCAGCATACATTCCGCCGTGGGGAGGTGTACAACCACAATAGAACACGTGGTGTACCATGTGACGCGGATCCACCCGTTCCATGGATGCACGGCGAGGCACTTACTGAAGGAATGAAGAAGGTAGGTTGATTCAAAGATAAAAGGGTGTGTCATAAAACGGGACTTGTTTATGTATGGCGAAAATGGTTACCTTAAATAATAGAAGTACGCAGTAAAAAATTGTAGATTTTAAACTATAATGTTTTCTAGAACTTTGTTTAGTATTCATTATCATTGCGTAGAATAAATGGTTCATATAAAAAATCACCAACATTCTTTTGAAAAAGGTTTTGAGTTGCAGATTTAAAGTAACAATCAATATGTAAAGAGCAAGTATATATAGAAGAACATATCAACATATGTTAATTTCACAAAAATATAGTTTTTGATACATTTAAATAGTACGAGTACTTCTTAACATAATTTTGTACGGAGGGTTTGGTTAAAAAAGACAAGTGACCAAACTTACTATTCCAGAAATGTAAGTGACCGAACGGTATTAAGAAAACACAGATAACTAAAAGTGCATGAATATCCAGCTTGCGTAATGCGAAACACAATAATTACGTAAACATATTATTTGGCTTTTATCTAATAGCCTACTTGTACGCCGTAAGGCCATATACCAAATGCATTTTCAAAAGAGGGTATTTCTTATACGTTCAAACACTTACTTTAATTATACGACCATTAATACCTCTTCACCTAAATCACACTCTGAATCACAGTTCCTCAATAGCCGGAAGCTTTTATTTGTCTCTATTCGCCCTTTGGGAGCCGCTCCAAAATCCATAATTGTACGATTATACTCTTCTGGTGTCTGAAGAGAAAATAAAGCAATCACATTTTTGTGTTATTTTCAGCTGCACTTCGATGGAGTTACTGGGAATATCGAGTTCGATGAATACGGGTTTAGGAAACTATACAAATTTGACGTCTATAACGTTGGTTTGAACAATGGACCTAACAAAGTAATTTGTTTATATAACATGAAATATCTACTCCGAACTCTTCACAATAAATATCTTTAGATATCTTCTTAATATGGGCTTTAGGCGGTGATCCTTGATTTCACAAGTTTGTAAATTAATGTCGGTATATATGAATGCTATAATACATACCCTTTGCTCTTGAAGTTTTGTTTCGTTCCCTGATATTTCGTGATTGCTGTTAGTGTGCCATTGTCTTTAGACTGTTAATAAACTCAATCGATGTTTAAATGATTAAAGTATTGTAAAGTTGTATGCGGAGTTCACATTAAATATTCAAACTGCTCCATAATCGATTCTGCTCAAGTTGATCTGATGGAGGCGTCAACATATATCCACATTTTACTTTTGGATAGTGTTACATTAATACACATGATTGATTAACTCAAACATTATTTTCGTCTTATATATATTTGATAAATGCAGATAGGCGAATGGTCATCTCGGGGTGGAGTGTACACGGACGGAGAGGAGTTCGCCAAGGCAACCAATTCTTCCACTGGTCCTGGCGTATACATCGTTACCTCTACTTTGGTAATCATTTTTTATGCCCCCGAAGGAGGGCATATAGTAGTCGCACCGTCCGTCTGTGGGTGGGTGCATGGGTGCGTGTGTGCGTTGATGGGTGCGTGCGTGCGTGGGTGGGTGCGTGCGTGCGTGCATGGTTGGGTGGGTCGGTCCGTCCGTCCAGACTTTGTTTCCGATCTGTAACTGTTTAACGCATGGATGGATTTTAATATAACTTCAGATTATTATTCCTCATGACTAGACGGTGTGTCACGTACAACTCCCATGCTCGTCGGTCAAAGGTCAAGGTCACAATTCAAGGTCAAAGGTCATGCATTTTTGTTTCCGCTCCAAAACTTCTAAATACCTGGATGGATTTTAATATAACTTCAGATTAATATTCCCCATGACCAGACGATGTGTCGCGTGCAACTCCCATACTCGCCGGTTAAAGGTCAATGTCACAATTTAAGGACAAAGGTCATGAAGTTTTGTTTCCGCTCTGTAACTTATTTACGCCTGGAAGGATTTTAATATAGCTTCAGATTATTGATACCCATGACCAGACAATGTCTTGTGTACAACTCCCATGATGGTCGGTAAAAGGTCAAGGTCACAATTCAAGGTCAAAGGTCAATTATTTTTGTTTCCACTTCATAACTTATAAACGTCTGGATGGATTTAAATGTTACTTCAGATTATTATTGTCTATGACCAGACAATGTGTCGCATACAACTCCCATGCTCGTCTGTCAAAGGTCAAGGTCACAATTCAAGGTCAAAGGTCAAGGATTTCTGTTTCTCCACCATAACTTCTAAACGTTTTGAAGGATTTTTAATATTACTTCAGATTATTATTTCCCATGACCAGGCGATGTGTCGTGTACAACTCCCATGGTCCTCCGTCCAAGGTCAAGGTCACAACCCAAGGTCAAATGTCAAGGAATTTTCTTTCTGCTCTATAACTTCCATACGCCTTGAAGGATTTTAATAATACTTCAGATTATTTTTTCCAATGACCAGATGTGTCACATACCACTTACATGCTCCTCGGTCAAGGTCCGTGGGTCCAAGGTTACACTTAAGGTCAGATATTAGAATGAACTTTTTGTAGGAAGCAAAATGTTTGCCAACATGTAAGGAATGTAATAACTTGTCGGGAATGAAGATCATTATGAGTCACAATAACAAGCAGCTGTGCTGCTGAAATCTCAAGCTATTTGTCCAGGGCATAATATTGTACCTGACATTGTTTTGCCTTCCTCTGACTAGCATATGCTCGGGGGCATATGTCACATCATGTGACAAGCCTTGTTTATTTTAGTCATTTTATTAATCCGTTCACTTCTTCTTCACAACACTTAAACAATGTTACATGTATATATGTTTGTGTGTCACTCGTCCTTATACAATGTTTTAGGCTCTGAGTATTCTTCGTTGGTAAGTCTGAAAATCCACACGACTGTGTATGATTATACCGCACGTCACTGATATGTGTATGTATTCTGTCTATAGATGTACAAGATATGTCACGTGGTAATAATTTTAATCACACCGCAGCTTAAATATGTAAGCCAAAACGTTATTGTAATGTCGAACGATTATTTAACGGATTTTGTTGAGGAAACGGTCGAATCTTGGGTAATGATCTGTTTTGAAAGGAGCATCCAGCGTTAAGCGGACAAGAATACCAGAACTTATCTTGTTATTTACCATTTGTCATTTGATAATAGAATATAGCTACAGCTTTACATTACTTTGGAGTCGCGAAAAAAAAAATATTTGTACGCACGCATTTCCTATAATAGTATGTTAAAGGAAATTGAAGATTTTAGGTCCATACATGAGTGTATATAATTATTTGAAACGCGAGCACAATGCCGATACCACATTATGCTAAGCGAATCTTCACATTTGTTCATTGCTATGGAAACTGTGCACGTATGTATTTTTGCCATTTTTTTATGTGTTGCAAATCACGATCACATATTGCACTGTATATTTCAAATAAAACATACTTTAATCTTATTTACATGGGTTTTTTTCTTACCAGTTTTTTAACAACATTGATATACTCTAAAAAATGATTTTCAACATAATAGCTAGTTTATGCGAAAACAAAACATATCAATGAATATTTTTATTCACAAATTGTGTGTCTTACAGCCACCGTACCAAACGTTACCAGCATCAACAAGAACTGTACATCACAGACATGGCTATTCTGTACCTTGGTACGGTCACCGCCTTGCATCACATGGCAGTCATAGCGAGGACGACGAGGCGAAATTGGCTTCAATGGATGACCGAAAGTCATATGCAGATATCATACGAGCAATGAACGGAGAGATACTCAAAGCGGGGCGACTGCGTGGCAATTTTTCGAAGTTTTACTTCGGGTTCCACGGGAAAACCGAGGGACCCACAGAGGGCAGAGCTAGAAAACCGGACGAATTCCGTAACATTACCACAATAACCACAGATGCGACAATAGCTAATAACAACGAAATTAATTTGAATGAAACAACATTAAACATAACTGAAGTGTTTTATAACTCGACAGATAACTCAAATTTTGTTGCTGAAAATGGATATGACAGTTTTGGTAACACAGTGACAGCTATGCTTTGTTTGGAATTAGTGTTCTTTATCTGTGTTTGAAAGATAAATCGCAGTGTATTAGCTCTCTTCCACAATTCTAAATGCTACCTTTCCAATAATTGATTGTTGATTGTTCTGTACGTATTGCTTTCCACCCCTTTATGTTGTACTGGAATTAAATAAAAACTAAAGTTACTGCGTTTATTTATCGCTTGCCACAAACATACTACCATGGAATAGTGCATTCATTATTAAATAGTTTATTTTTATAATAATGTGCATTACATATTATATATATTAAATCCAAATTAAGTGCTATTTTTCTGCAAATATTTTAAAATAAAAAAAAACTGTTGAAATGCATCTCTATCAAAGAATAGTAAAAATATTAGAGTTCTAATTTTAGATTACACGTTCCTGTTCTAAAATAAAAATTACTAAAATAAGTAAAGGTGTAGCACGTACACTGATCACATAAGCCACTTAAATATATTAAACATGCTATGCTAATTGGCCGAGATAGTATCGGGTGTTTTCTTACAGGATCAACCGGTTCTTATGCTTAAAAACGTGTGACCGATAAGTCATTGATTTAATTGGAACATGACATACTAATTGGTCTGGTAAGTATCGGGTGTTTTCTTACAGGATCAACCGGTTCTTTATGGTTAAAACGTCTGACCGCTAAGTCATTCATTTAATTTGTACATGCCGTGCTAATTGGTCTGGTCAGTATCGGATGTTTTTTTTACAGGATGAGCCGTTTTTAATGCTGAAGAAGGGGATGATGGCAGACGGAAAGCCTTGGATTGGGAATGATAAGTACGAAGGTATGAACATTGAGTGAGGTTAGGAGTACTACGTAACTATGCCATCAAGTATCGAGCATTCTAACACGATACTCGCTAATTTTTCTATAGACAAAGAACACAATTATCGCCGTTAAAAAACCAAATAAAGAATGCAAAAAGTAGTCTCAATTCTGAGCAGAGCCTAGTAAAAAGTATTTCCTATTACAATTGCAAAAATATGTGTCAAATCATGTTTGAATCGTAATAATTTTCGCATTATCGTTGTTTAAAGGTCAATAAACAACGATTTGGAGTTATGATGCGTGGCTATTAAACAATTTGGGCTAACGCCCTCGTGGTTTAATTCCTACGCATCAGAACTCCAACTCGTTGTTTATCAGCCGATAAACAACGATACATAGAACATTATTTCTTAAATATACTGTTTACCATAATTGTATCGATTATATAAAAATTACTTTAGTATTTTATCCAATCACTTCACTCGAATATCACATGATCAACTGTTAACCTATTTTAGTTAACATAAACATTAGCTCTTGTATGAAGCGCTGGCTAAGGTCTTAAATCATTTAGCCTAACAATAGATAGGGATGAATTTAAAATCAAACTGGCAAAATTTGAAAAAAGCCCATTGCCACAAATATTTCAAGACTGTTTGTACGTATAGTGTATTATTGTTTGTACATTATAGTGTATTATAATTTTGTATTATAGATGTGTAATAACAAGGCATTTAACATGCATGTCATATCGTCTCGAATGAAGACGACAAAATAGTTGACTTCTCAACCTTACATGTTTTTGACAAATACCACGCTGCTGAAGTGCAAAAAGACCTACCATAGATAGCAAAACTCGTATTTTAGCATGCTGTCTGGAGTTATATTTGAACAAAGTGGTGTTATTAATACTTGCTTAAGAGACATAGCATCGATTAAAAACCCGTTGCATATATTTTTAACATATAGCTGTATGGAATTTTATTGGAACGTAGCGATAGCATTAATAATTGTCTAAGACACATTTATTCTGCGCTGAATTACGAGTGACACATTAGTATACAAGGATTATACACTGATATGCTCTCTTACAGGTTTTTGCGCTGAGTTGACGAGGCGAGTATTTGAGCGCCTTGGCAAACCGTACAGGTTGAAGACGGTTTCGGACGGACTGTACGGCGTGAAAAAGTACGACGAAAACAACAAGACCAGCTGGAATGGTATGATCGGGGAGCTGCTTCGTGGAGTAAGTGCTTAAATTGCCATGGTAGCGTGCATTGTAGTAAAGAAATGTACATCGTTCTTACCTAATTATTTCCATTTACATTTATTACAAAAAGGATGTATGAAACAGGACAAAAAAATATATAACTCTCTTAAATAAATCAAAATTATTTGTTTATGCTAAATATATGTAATTTTAAAAGTTCTGTGATTTGCAGCCACACACGTTATGCGTTATGATATTTAAAATATATATGCTTATTATATATGTAAATGGCTAAATACATTATATTAACAGTATATTTAAAATGACGATAGTTAAAGCTTGCCACATAATTTCTCAGCATCAGTCTTAGGCTTAACTTATGCATAGTAGCCAATGAAATTCTAAACTGATATGGATATGCGTTATGTAAATAGTTTAAAATGAGACACTGATATGGATATGCGTTATGTAAATAGTTTAAAATGAGACACTGATATGGATATGCGTTATGTAAATAGTTTAAAATGAGACACTGATATGGATATGCGTTATGTAAATAGTTTAAAATGAGACACTGATATGGATATGCGTTAGGTTAAGAGTTTAAGATGAGACTAAGTTTGCAATTGAGGACGTTTGAAGTCATGGGATTAGATAATACTGTTCACATTGACGTTTTCGTGTTCTGTAACAGGACGCCCAGGTTGCTGTTGCCCCGTTGACAATTACCAGTGAGCGCGAGGAGGTCGTGGACTTCTCCAAACCCTTCATGGACGTGGGCATAAGCATCATGATCAAGAAGCCCGAAGTCCAGAAGCCCGGGGTTTTCTCGTTCATGCAGCCGTTCACACTGAACCTTTGGCTGTGCATTGTACTGGGCTATGTTACCGTAGGTCTAGGAGTATTTTTCGTCAGTCGCTTCAGTGGTGCCGAGTGGATACGCAACCGTCAAACGGGCGAGCTCGAGTACAACAAATTCAACCTGCCGAACTCGCTCTGGTTTGCAATGGGCTCCCTTATGCTGCAAGGAAGTGACGATGCATGTCCTAGGTTGGTGCGTGTGGCATTTATTTATTGAATGTTAATGGTCTTGTAATATAGAACACATTAATGGTGATTGGAGCATTTTATAATAAATATATTTATGTAAACATTCCATGAAAGAAATGAACCGATAAATTCCAAATCCAATGCAAAACTCTGTACTCAATTTCTCTAAAATGAACTGATATCCGAATTATGGAATCTCTATACTCATTTATGTAGTGAATTGAAGATTTTTTAATGCAATGAAACTCTATACTCGATTCCTGTAAAACCTAATGATTTCCGAATGTAATTGAATTTCTATGCGTGTAATCAATTCCTGCAAAAAAATAAACAGCTGGCACTAACGATATCTCCTATCTAGCCTCGTTTATTTCATTTCATTTTTTTGAAAATGATCGTGTGCATCCTCTGAAGTCTGGACACGCTTTTTCGAGATTGCCATCATTTGTGTACTATTACATTATTTATGTCTTTCCTTATCTAATGTAGGTCAGTGCCAGGCCGGATTATTGGCGGTGCCTGGTGGTTTGCCGTTCTGATTACCATATCATCGTACACAGCAAATCTGGCTGCCTTTCTGACGATAGAAAAGCTGTTAACGCCCATACAAGGCGCCGATGACTTGGTTAAACAAACTGAAATTGCCTATGGGTCCCTAGTTTCAGGGTCAACACAAGATTTTTTTAAGGTATACTTTAAAACTATTACTGAAATAACATTAAATACATATAAATACATATATGAATATTGCGTCATCGTTATGGAATGGAAAATAATAACATCTTTTTTATCCTTTGGGTAATGACAGTTTCAACTTAAAACAGTCTTTGCCATTTTAAAACTGTCAGTTCTAATGCATAAGTAATATTAATTTGATCTTATTTTAATCCTCTAAAACTTATGAACAGTGTCACCATTTAAATAATAGCAATATTTACTGCAAGTGATCTTTTCTTTCTACTCTTCTTATAGAATTCAAACGTGCAGACCTACAAATCAATGTGGTATTATATGGAGTCTGCAACTCCATCTGTGTTCGTCCAAAGTATCGAGGAAGGTAATTGTGAAAAGACCATATTTCACATGCATTTCTTTTTTTTGTCGTATGAAACGTTAAGTAAACAAAGAGAGACAATCCAAATAACACCCGCTTAACGTCTGTTCTGGAGTTAATAGACGTTGCCTGTTCTTGCCAGTAATATTTTACACTACTCTCAAGATAATTGGTAAAGGAATGATTTTCATTCATCACTTTGGTAACTGACTCACAATCTTTTCCACATGCCCTTTTGTGTTAACGAGGTTTTAACAGTTAAACATGACACATACTAGTGCAATGATGGGATAAAGCACTCAATTCATTTGCAGATGACTGACATTGGTGGAAACATTCATTATGTCGAGAATGTGTTACATTACATGACTGAATTGACAGCAAAAATGTATTCAGTGACAGTTGTTATCCTTATACGGACACTGGTAATCAACGTTGTACATCAGAACGATATCACTTGCAAAGACGTGTGCATTTTGTAAGTTACAATGATGTCAATTAATTCAGTTGGTAATTAATGCATTGTTCTTGCAGGTATAAAGCGTGTGAGGGAGTCTAAGGGAAAGTACGCGTTCCTTATGGAATCTGTGTACAATGAATACGCGAATAATCAGAAGCCGTGTAACACTATGAGAGTGGGTCACAATCTAAACTCTAACCACTATGGAATAGCGACTCAAAAGTTTTTAACTTTAAGGTAATTGTAATTGTAATGTGTTATACACTACAGCAGTACAAGACTCGTGTTAGTTTGGACTAACAGAGTAACTGCCGGTAATTCAACTGGAAATTTGTCGCATTTTTTTTTTTTAAACCGGAAACATAACCGATTCTCATACTTAACGAGTAAATAATTACGAGAGTTTTTATTAACGAACAATGTTTGAGAGTACACAGCATTTACAATTAAACAAGAGTGTGTGATTACTCGATGTTATGTATTTTATTGTCGTTGAATCAACGACATAGTTTGTTATTTGTCTATGGAAAAGTTAATACACACATTTAGTTAGGCCAATTCGTCCACGCCCGTTTGAAAAACGGGACGTATTACGGGAACGCCCCTGGTATTGGGCGGCGGAAAAACTTTGTCCGGAGCATATCTTAGTTCAGTATTGATTGATTTTAAAATAACTTGGCAGAAGTGACAAGCATGCTGGGACGGAGTGTCGCGCACAAGATCCTGTCCCTAGGTCCAAGGTAAAGGTCACAATTCAAGGTCAAAGGTCAAATTTAAGAAATCAATCCTTAACACATTGTCCGGGGCATATCTGTGTTCAGCATTTATGGATTTTCAAATAACCTGACAGAAGTGACAAGCATAATAAGACGGAGTGTCGCGCGCAAGAACCAGATCCCTAGGTCCATGGTCAATGTCACAATTTAAGGTCAAAGGTCAAATTTAAGAAATCAATCCTTAACACTTTGTCCGGAGCATGTCTTTGTCCAGCATGGATGGATTCTCAAATAACTTTTTTTGTTATTCCAAATTTATTAATTTTCATAGACATATATGTTATACTTGAACATACAAAAACACCATTTATAAACCTTGTACATAAGTATGTCTAGAAAAAATAAAGATGTTTTAATGTTTTGTCAGTGGAAAAAAAAATAATAAAAAAGTATATTCTCAAATAACTTAGCAATAAAGTGACAAGCATGCTGAGACGGAGTGTCGCGCGCAATAACCAGGTCCTTAAATCCAAGGTATAGGTCACAATTCAAGGTCAAAGGTCAAATTTAAGAAATAAGTCATTAACTCTTTGTCCGGAGCATATCTGTGTCCAGCATAGATAGATGTTCAAATAACTTTCCAAAAGTGACAAGCATGGTCAGACGGAGTGTTGTGCGCAAGAACCAGGTTACTAGATCCAAGGTCAAGGACAAAATTCAAGTTCAAAGGTCAAATTTAAGGAATCAATCCTAAACACTTTGTCTGGAGCATATCTATGTCCAGCATGGATGGATTTTAAAATCGCCTGGCAGAAGTGATAAGCATGGTGAGACAGTGGGTGGGGTCAAGGTCACTGTTACTAAACATAGAAAACGGTTTATGCTCAATAACTTGAGAACACCTTGAGATATTTTAATGAAACTTCATACAAAAATACCTTACATCGAGACCTTACTTGGGATTGTGTATAGGGTGGGTGGGGTCAAGGTCGAGGTCGCTGTTACTAAAAATATATATGTAACAGTTTCCGCTCAATGACTTGAGAACACATTGAGATATTTTAATAAAACTTCATACATAGATATATCTAGATCTCGCTTGGGATTGCATACGGGGTTGGTGGGGTCAAGGTCAAGGTCACCATTACTACATTTTATGTTTGTGATGACTTTAATGCATTTCGTTCTAAAAATTTGGGTTTCGTGGAATGTCCATGTTTCTAATTTATTTTGTAGTCTTGTTTATAGATTAAAAAATATATATATGAAATATTTTTGATACCTGAACTCACCACACAGAGAGATACTTTGGAGGTGAATAAGATGCCCAAATACCATGACTCTACTTTATTAGGTTTTGAATTGTTTCTCTTTAGTCGTAGAATCTTTACCCCAAACAAGCTTCTTTGACGGGCGTATCTTTGTGACAATGGAACTCGTGTTTCATCCTGGTTTTGATCTTGACAGTTACATGTAATACATGTGTATACGGTTGCATAGAGTTACGTATATATCTGCAGAGACGAAATCACGTTAAGCGTACTAAAACTGACAGAAGAAGGCGTTCTAGACCGTATGAAGAAGGACTGGTGGGTGAACAAAGGAGAGTGTGGTTTTAACACAGGACACAGGGTACGTTACACGTAGATTACCATACATGAGGTTCATAATGCTGACTATTTCGTTATATTGAGAGTGTCCTGGAGGAAATGAGAGTGCGGTTTCGACACCGGACATATAAGGGTACGTTACGCTTAGATTACATTTGGTTAGGGCCTTAGGTCAGTCTATTCAGCTATGTTGGGAGTGTAATGTAGAAGCAGGTCTGATCAAAGGGAGAGTGCGGTTTCGACAGGGGACATATAAAGGTACATTACGCGTAGATTACATTTGGTTAGTTCCACGGGACAGTCTATTCAGCTATGTTGGGAGTGTAATGTAGAAGCAGGTCTGATCAAAGGGAGAGTGCGGTTTCGACACGGGACATATACGGGTACATTACGCGTAGATTACATTTGGTACGGTCCGTAGGGCAGTCTATTCAGCTATGTTGGGAGTGTAATGTAGAAGCAGGTCTGATCAAAGGGAGAGTGAGGTTTCGACAGGGGACATATAAGGGTACATTACGCGTAGATTATATTTGGTTAGTTCCACGGGACAGTCTATTCAGCGATGTTGGGAGTGTAATGTAGAAGCAGGTCTGATCAAAGGGAGAGTGCGGTTTCGACACGGGACATAAGGTACGTTACGCGTAGATTACATTTGGTTAGGTCCTTAGGTCAGTCTATTCAGCTATGTTGGCAGTGTAATGTAGAAGCAGGTCTGATCAAAGGGAGAGTGCGGTTTCGACACGGGACATAAGGTACGTTACGCGTAGATTACATTTGGATAAGTCCTTAGGTCAGTCTATTCAGCTATGTTGGCAGTGTAATGTAGAAGCAGGTCTGATCAAAGGGAGAGTGTGGTTTCGACACGGGACATAAGGTACGTTACGCGTAGATTACATTTGGTAAGGTCCGTAGGTCAGTCTATTCAGCTATGTTGGGAGTGTAATGTAGAAGCAGGTCTGATCAAATGGCAAGTGTGGCTTCGATACCGGACATACGGTACGTTGCTGTAGTTTATAGGCTGCCCATTAGCTATGTGTGTACCATTGGTCGAACAATAATGCAAAACTGATGTGTAAAAAAGGAAGTAAATGTACACGATTGACACAAAGATGATAGAAAACGTTGACCTCTACATAGGTTCATTACTTTGTCAAATCCGTTATTCTCTAGGTGTTGATTGCCATTATCGTTGAATGGCCACAATTGCGTATTCGTATTTGAAGATTATAATGGTTTTCAGGTTTTATTACGTATAATATTTCTGAAAGATTTTGTTTTGATTGCAACTGTTGTTATTTTCAAAACAAACATTTTCCTCCATATAATACTTTTTGTCTGCTGTAAGATATTATGCCAAAACTGGTTTTCCAAAGTGTTTGAATGTGGACAGGTTTTGATTTTACAAACACAACATTGATAAGGTATAATATATATAACATTCTGAACAACAAAAATAACGCAGGCCTGTTTTATACTTGACCTGTCTTATAGTATATACAGATTTCATTTACTGTACTAGTTTACAAGTAAACACTTCAATGCTTACGTACTAAACCAATTATACATGAAATATAATACTTACTATACGTTTCAGGAGTCCAAAAAGAAGAGCCTTTCGCTGAGTAACGTGGCGGGTATTTATTTCATTTTAATAGCAGGCCTTGTTTTCGCCATCATTGTTGGCGTCTGCGAGTTCTTGTACATCAAATCCAAGCCGGAAGGAGTGCCCTCAGCTGTGAGAAGTCTTGTACGTACTTTAGGGCCATATTCCAGAAACAGATAAAGTTTATCTTAAAATATTTTCACTTAAGTTCCAATTTGTGTATGGTAAAAACTACACATACATTAATTAATCCAATTACTGTTAAGTAAATATTAGTTAATAATAAGTTGATTATAAGTGAACATTTGGCAGAATGTCATGTAAACATGGACTAAAATGTTTAAGAAAAATGAGGATTTTAATGCAAAGGATACGATTTCACTTACAATGTTTCTGGAATACGACCCTTGATGTGTTACAAGTTTATCTGAGACAGTATATGTTACCCAACATGCTGGCGCATACTTTTATGGTTTTATTTTAGTGCTGGTGTTGAAATTGATAGTGTACATGTTGTGTTGAACATCACATTATAACGGAATAATGTTTTACTAGCCTTGACAGAATATGAATTTTGCGCGAGTGGTGTTGTTAATTCACTTACGACCGAGGTACACTTTCTCTTGGTGTCATTGAACATTTGCAAACACCTCTTAGAACGAAGTATTCCATATTCGGTCTCTAATTTATATTTGTACAGGTAATTCAAACTAGCATATGACATAATTATTTCGCTATTTGGTGTGCAAAATATGGTTGTACTTGCGCATTTTAGATCAAATTACGTCTCTGTGGTGCATACATTGATGGCATTGTTCACTTGTAACCTAACAAAGCACTTGATAACATCAGTGCAGTTTTTATCCCCACAGAATCCAAACGCGTGTGACATTAATGCCATACTATCGCAACCGCATAATGGTTAAAAGTTTAACATTTGATGTTCAAAGTATTTCCTATTCCCCCATTTCCCAACGCGACAGATGGTTTACATGATGCCGGGATCCGACATGATGGAGCAAACAGATGACGTCACTGATGACGAAACCGGAAATCACAAGACGCAGAATGGACCTTCTTCCCCAGCGAACGGCAACGCCCAGACCGCCAGCAATGTACGTATTAAGCCACGTGATTTCTAGGTCACGTGGGTTTGTCAGTACGATGTTCATTTAAATTGTATCGTAATAACGCACTTAATGGTATGTATGCGTTTGTTTCAGTGGGTGTGCCAATCGTTTGATACATTTTATGTCTCTTTTGTATAGACTATTCAAGCTGAACGTTTCAAACATTTATGCCTGCTGTTTGTGGTGTATTCTAGTTATACCTTTGAATCATTAGACGTCTGCTATGTATAGAATATTCAAGCCAACATCTGATATTTTCAGTTCAGTTACGACCCAGTCCCTCGCAGTCCTCCGCCTCAAATCACAGTTGACATGGACGCCAACACCTCCGTTTGATGACGTCACAAAAACCAGTGTGACCTTGTGAATTTTGAGCCCGACGACATCGCTGCAATGTGCGTGACGTCATGATGGCAAGGACCGTTCGGAGGTAGATGAAGTTCTACTGTAACACATCCGGTGTTTCTAACGAGATATTAAACGAACGTAAGGTTGTTGGTGATTGGTTTTTTGTGAAACTTTGTGATAGGAACACACATCGGTTTGTAGCAGTGATAAAGGACCATTGGTAATTAAGGTTAACCGTCCTGGGTTTGGTTGCTATTGGCTCCGAATGCTTTTGTGACCTGGAGGTTTTGAATTTTGTAACAGATGACGTTGATCTCTGATACGGAAGCAACACATTAATAGTTTGAAAACGTGTTGTGATGCATGCATTAATATCAGCGTACATTATCATTTAGGAAGCTATTTTACTTAAAACGGTTACTGGAAATATCTTGAAATGTATTTGGAATTGATGAAATTCCACCTTATGTTGTTGATACAATATTATCACTATGTTGGTGCTTTCCATGGTATATTAGCCTGTATTATAGTAATTCATTTGTACAAATATTTAACATGTGAAAATTGCAGTTGCATAAGGTTGTAAACCGTAATGCTGTAGCCAGTGTTAATGTATTAGCCTTAATATAGTAGGTTGTTTAGAAACAGGTTAATTAATCCGACACAATTCTACATTATGTGTTCGTAAGATTAGACGCAGTATTAGCCACTCCGTATATTAAAGTGTATATGTATGATATTTATTATCAATTATTTTCAAAATAAACAGATAAAAGTACAATTAAACTTGAAAAGAAACAGAAAACTTAAAAATAACGATTTAAACACTTAATAGGGAATACTCAACAAGTACTAGTGTCGAGTTTCTTTTTGCATTGTTTATCAGTGTTGTGTAACCTTAACCAACTGTCAAGTCAACGTCATTTATATACATGTATTTGGGTTTCCGTATGTACAAACGACAACTATTTGGTGATTAAAAACTAGTTTATTGTGCGTTTAAAAGCTATGGTTGTTCTTAACTTTTATTCCATGTAAAAAAGAAATATATGTTTATTTTGGTTAATTGTATTTATGCCACTATATCTGTTGTAAGAGCGTACATACACGTGTTAAAACAACGTGCATATAATTGGTTTATTTAGTATTGGGAAGTTAGCTTTGTTCACAATGGACGATCGACAGTAAATAGTCATCTCCTATCCGAATGCAGGTTTTGTTTGGGAATTTTGTATCAGGCAACATTCCAGTAACGTACGCGTGTTTTGTGGAATATTAAGCTTGGAATATAACGTGTTTGTAGCAAAATAAGCTGTACATATATGTATGTGTTGTGATAATTTGTTGTTGAGAGTAGAATTACATCATTATACTCCATAGTAGTTAGATTGAATGTACACAATTTCAATCCCATGTATAAACTAGTCATTATATTCTATATATTATATACATGTTAATAAATACTATATATTGTTAATTAAAGTGTTTTGACTACCAATTTTAAACTGGTTTCGACCAACAGTTAGGACCTCAAGAAGAAATACTATATATTGTTAATTAAAGTGTTTTGACTACCAATTTTAAACTGGTTTCGACCAACAGTTAGGACCTCAAGAAGAAATACTATATATTGTTAATTAAAGTGTTTTGACTACCAATTTTAAACTGGTTTCGACCAACAGTTAGGACCTCAAGAAGAAATACTATATATTGTTAATTAAAGTGTTTTGACTACCAATTTTAAACTGGTTTCGACCAACAGTTAGGACCTCAAGAAGAAATACTATATATTGTTAATTAAAGTGCTACACTCATTGAATGCAAAAAAATAGTTCAGTTTACATTGAACTGTTTTCGTGGTTTTCGCGGTAATATTCTGCGTCGAAGTTATAATTTTGTTGTAGATTTTATTTATTGAAAAAGTTGTAAATAGAAATCAAGGTTTTGGCCACTGGACGACTACCAGATTTTTTTTTAAATTTATATAGCAGGACAAAAATCACCGTTACCGCATGATATACTTAAGAAATAATTTTCAATTTATCGTTGTTTATCGGCCAATAAACAACGCTTTGGAGTTCTGATGCGTAAGAATAAAAGCACGAGGGCGTTCGCGCGAGTTGTTTAATAGCCACGCATCAGAACGACAAAGAGTTGTTTATTAGCCGATAAACAATGATAATGCCAAAATTATTTCGATTCTAACATGATTTGACATAATATATTTTTGCAGTTGTGTTTGGAACTACTTTTTACTACATGTTCCGCTCAGAATTCGAACTTCTCTTTAAGTTGTTTATGGGTAGTTTAACAACAATAATTTAGTCCTTTGTCTTTGAAAAATTAAAGAGTATCATGAAAATTATAATAGCTATACAAGAAAAACACGCTTCTTATTAGAATGTGACTAGAAGCGGTACAATATACTACATGATTTTAATACATTACTTGGAAATTAAGCTAGATATAACAACATTATAAGAAGTATATTTTGACAAATGGTGAATGCAAACCGTGTCATGTGCCGTAAAACTTTGTCCAGACCATATATACAAACGTTCCCAACAACCCCCTCTAAATAAAATATATAACATTTAAATACTACTTAGGCCAAAAAATAAGCAGTTGGTTTCCGCTTACCTGTCCAAAAAAAATAGAGGAGGGGAGGTAAAATATAAATTTGTTTTTCATTAACTGTTTTTTTCTTTGCTGCATATTCACCACATAGATTTAGTATATTGGATTGCATGTAAAATGTTTGGTCCGTTTTTGTGACATGAAGTTACGTTTAATGACATTTTGACTGTCAACGCCTAAGATAAAGTCATTAAATGGTTTTAACTTAATTAATAGTAAGCGGTTATTTTATGCGTCAAAATATCCATATCATCTAAAGTCGATGAAGATCAAACGCCAACATGTAAATCAAAGAGAAGTCATTTTTCATTGTAGTCAGGAGTCAGGAGTACTGAGGCCAAACAAAAAAATGCTGTGTTTCGGGCAACCCGACCCTACCTAGCGAAAGCCCCTAGCGATGGTAACGTTTTTAGCGACGATTGTTTTCAATTAAATCCCTATTTATCAAAATTTAGATAAGTTTCAATGTTTTATTTTTTGACCAAAATGTGTCTTTAAAAAAGTTACAAAAAAACCCATCTCATTCCCGACCCTCCCTAACTTGTTTGAGACCGTTGCTCGAAACACGCAATATATTTTTTTTGCCTAATCTGAAACGTATACCTATTTTGATTGTAATCTTTCTTACCCACTGTGTAACATATTACTCACAAGTCTACATTGTTCCGTTTTTAATATTAGTATTAACTTAACTGGTATTTTTTGCGTGAAATTACTTAACATATACTATCCATAATGCCTCAAATAAACATTTGATTGTTTTCCCTTCCATAAGTGATTTTTTTCAGTATAAAAAGGGAACATGCATAACTAAAAGCAGGAATCTTACTGCTGTTTGAACAAATCAAACGTAAATTAAACCTTTGATAGACATTGCATTTCAACTTCTGAAATATATCTATGTTTAAAAAATATAGTTCATTCATTCATTCATTATTTTATTTTCATCCAGCGTAGGAAAGCGTAACATGTAAATATACATAGTTACAGTTTTAAACAAAAATTACAATATGTTACAACGTGTAGTAGTCATACAAAGATCTGTGATAATACAATACAAAATTAGTAGCATCAACAAGGTACATATTGCATATGTATATTTAAGAATTTTTTTTCGATTATAGATTTGTTAAAAAATCTCGCATCAGAACGATAAACAACTGTAAGGCGGCAATTATTTCGATTCTTTCGATTTTAGCATTACCTGACAACGTTTTTGGCAATTACAATGCGAACTATATTGTACAGTTTCGGAACTATTCTTTTCGGGTTGATGATTGGTAGTTTAACAACGGAGAATGTTGTTCTTTCTCTATAGAAATGTCTGCTCGTGCCATGTTAGAACTGACTATTTAACCTCCAAGTATATAAAATCTACTTGAAATCAACAACGGTCAACTTGACTCTACATTAAGAGCCTCTTGAGGCGAAACAAAATGTAGGAACACATTTCTTAGTAAAAAGTACAACGCATAGATCTACATGTACATTTTTTTTTTTAAAGCGTAAACAGTAGTGAAATGGCTCTAGAACTATGCGCGAGAACAGGCTAAGTTGGTATCGCCTTAGTAGTACAAGGACCTATCTTACATGTGAAAAAGGTGCAGATAGGCTCTTGTAATACTAGGTGGCGATATACGCATGCCTTAAGGCGGATATATGACGTTTTACGTCGGGGGTTAATGACTCGAATAAACGTATTGCCGTGTCCACATTGTGGGTCACAATAACAGCTTAGTTATCTCATAGTTCTCGACGTGCTTGTTTTCACTGACGTAAATGCAGTCGAGCGTAGAGAAGAATCGACCAATCGGATACAGATTATTTTTAGAACTGCGGTGTTTCAGCAAATTATTGATGGAGTAAGCAGTTTTGTGGTTAATTAAGAAATCGTTTCATCAGCTATCAGAAAATTAGTATAAAAGGACGAAATGCCGTTCAGTCGTCACAACTGCCCCCACTGTCGTCTGCTGAGTTAGAAACTACACAGTAAAAGTACACAATGAACACCGTCGCCATCGTTGCCTGCCTCGTTTTGGGATGCATTGCCATTTCTGAAGCCCGTAAGTACAATATCTTACTTGTATTCAGGTTTATACACCATACTGGTAAATGTCAATGAGAGTTTGCTCTCGTTGTGTAGTTCATTCGCATTTATTTATTTATTTATTTATTCACATTTATTTATTTATATCAAAATTACTATACATGTATAATAATTTGACCAACATCGCCGTTTATGCATTAAATAAATAATATACTACACAGAATAAAAATTAATACACTCACAGTGTGTTTATTTAAGCGCTTTATTATTAGGCACGTCAACAGCTTCACTTTCAGTTTTAAACAAACATGTTATTTCTATTATTTTTTTTAGAAATTAACAACTACGGCGGTCGTACGAGACCGATCACGGGAAACAGTAAGTACATGCAAATAATTTTGTTATTTTATGACATTTTATCATACGTATCATCATGAAACCGTAAATCTCAACACGTAGTGTGTTCATACGTTACGTACATGTAACTATGAATTATTTCATGTTTTTTTATATAGTGCGTTGAAAAAAAACATTAGTGCTCAATCTTCATAAACAACAACGCAAAGGAATTGATATACGCTTTGAGCATGTCTTGTAATACAACTGTATATGTGCACTTGTATCTTTATGCAACATGTTTCGTTTTTTTTTATATAAATCCAATACATGTATGCATATTGCGTGTTGTATATAAATAGTGTTTAAGCCTATATCAGTACGCACAGCTGAAAACACAAACAACTACAGATAATAACGTAAAAAAACAAATAACAGGCATCAGATATTTTACAGCATATGTTGATATGTATGTTGTTGATGCTGTCACGCATATCTAAAAACAAAAAGCTACAGATACTAGCATAAAAACGGTATAACAGGCAGCAGATATTTAACATCTTATGATGATACTATATTGTTGATGATGCTGGTGATATATTCCTTGATATGTTGTTAACAACAAACTTGTCTTTTTCAGGGTATTGCTATGACTACCTCGGTAACCCAGTTGCCCCTGGAGACAGCTTTTACGATGGATGTAACACGTGCTTCTGTGGAACCAACGGAATGGTAAGTTGAATTAAAACGCACTTGGATATACTCGTGTTAAAATAAAAATAGTATTCGGAGAATTTTCTCGTCCAAAATTAGCGAAACAATTAAGAAAGCGCTTATATATCTGTTTAAAATGCAGTAAATGCCGTCGGTAAATGAATGAATTAATGAATGAATTACTGAATGAAGGAATTACTGAATTACTGTGTTTTTAATGAATGAATTAATCAATTAATTAATTGAATAATTTATTTATTTATTAATTAATAATCGTCCACTTTATCCGAACATTACTTAGATAAGCCATAATACCAATATGAACAATCAATACCACGTCAATAATTGGACAAAACAAAAACGTGTGTACAAAACGTTTATAGAACTCATCAAGTTAAGCTTTCAGATTTCTCCTCACAGCCGTCTGGTTAAGCTTACACATTTTTCCTCACAACCCTTTGGCTAAGCTTTCATATTTCTCCTCACAGCCCTCTGGCTAAGCTTTCACATTTCTCCTCATAGCCCTCTTGTTAGGCTTGCATATTTCTCCTCACATTCCTCTGGTTAAGCTTTCACATTCTTCTCACATTCCTCTGGTTAAGCTTACACATTCTCCTCACATTCCTCTGGATAAGCTTTCATATTTCACCTCACATTCCTCTGGTTAAGCTTACACATTCTCCTCACATTCCTCTGGTTAAGCTTTCACATTTCACCTCACAGCCTCTGGTTAAGCTTTCGCAAATCTCCTCACAGCCCTTTGGTTAAGCTTTCACATTTCTTCTCACAGCCCGCTGGATGTACCCGCCGCGCTTGTATTGGAGGAACCGGAGGTCAGTTTATTGGAGGAGGCAGAGGAGTAGGTGGAATTCTGGACGGAATCGGCGGCGGACGAGTCTGGTGAAGAGAAATACCTAAGATTGGAACATTTGCTTTATCTCTGATGTTGATGTTATTTATTGTGTTAATGAGTCCCATACGTATGTTTTGTAACGAATAAACTATGTGAAATTTCATTTGTCGTTGTTGCATTTGTTTCATGCATATTCTACCTAAATCCATTGTAGTACCATATGTTTGTAATGTTTGCAACAAAAACCATATAAGGTAAAGTATGTATAAACTTATTCGAATTGTTCTGCATCGGGTATTAATCATTAGGTTTGAGAATTTACAGTACATACAAGTAATATCGACCATACAAACGAAGCTATGAAATGGACAATCAATATACCAATGTATATCAATGAGACTTTTGAAAAGGATATCGACAGCGCAGCACAACATGGTAACCTATATAGAAAACATAAGAAGAAAGCATAGTTTACCACTGAACTATATATTTGCATTGTGAGATTTACTTAACATTCGGTGGTTATTTAAACTATGTTATAGCTGTAGCACACTTTGACCGAAATATGTTAGTTATTTAACGAGCCCGCAGGGCGAGATTAAATAATTAACATATTGAGGTGAAAGGGTACCAATTTACCAATCGCATCGCAACTTATTACGATGGCGATCCCAATGAGCAGTTCCTAAACGTCACGTGATGTCTGCCATGCTTGGCATGCGAGTTATTTCCATCCAAAAATTTAGCGCTGTCGCAATGTGTCCACTAAGTGCAATCGTTCAGTGCAATACGTAGCGTGCGTATAAATTACAACTAAATTTCAATCTACTGCACTCTACTTATTGCACGGTTAGCTTGCATATTAGGCTCCGCCCCCCATTTACCGATCTGATATCACAGTTATTGAATACCTCAAAACAATGAAAACTCTCTGAAATACGGTATAAGTACACAAAAGTGAGGTTTTGTGTCCTACAGATAAAAAAATATTACAATAAGTATTCAGAACTGACATGATGAACTGAATTTTATCTACACAAACAGTAATTCTATTTAGAATAAGAATAGTTGTGTTAACTGTACGACATGTCTATATCGCATTGAACGCCCTTGCTAAAACATTTATGAATGGAAAAATAAATAAACACTGTTGTGAATAAACATGAATGACACATTTTTAATATCACCCATCTTCTCCGCACTGACTCCGCTCAGTTTTACGCATAGACCGGTCTCCTAAAAAAAACAAATTACTAACCAAATACGGAGAGAATTTTCCTCAATAAAGATTTGAGTTAGCGCTTGGACATTGTTGTGATATACAACATAACATTCGCATATAGCCTTCATCTACCATAACATCTGACGTTACAGCATTTAAAACCGAATCTTTAAACGCATAAGCATCGTGCATCACTTTACAGTATAGCATGATCAAACAACAATAATCAGACAATTTAATCTAGCCTCATCTTATGTACACATTAAAACAATTCCTCAACCATCTCTGATATCAATACTACAATAAACAATATTTAAGTCTTAAGACATGTTTTAAGATATTTAAGCAATTCATTCATATAAATACATGTTTAGAAGCAGACCTTGTAAAATAACTGTTGTATTTGCAAGTTCAGCAAATAATACATACACCAAAATAATGACCTGGCAAAATAAATATATATCAATTAACATCCTAACTATCCGTGTTGTACCACAGTCCGTTTCCCATAGCTGAATTAAACATTCTACCCTGATATCGCCAATACTGTTCATCAGCAACATGAGTATTAAACAACATCCATCCAACCAATCAGGTGAAAGTATTTTCCTAGTAATTCAAACTTCGGAACACACATTGCTCACACATAAAGAAATACTTATTGTAATATAGAAAAAGACATCGTGCTTGTGGTATTAACCGAACATGCATGCATTATATTTACTTCCTTATGGAACAATTTGTATAAGATGTCGTAATAACCCGCCATTTCGTCACAAAAACATAACTTAGGCAGCAAGAGAAAAGTGTCACGTACGTTATCACATACTCTCTATTTAGTACCGCAGTTTATGTCAATTTATATAGACGTTTTCCTTTCATTTTCTATATAAATACGTAAATAAAACTATCCTTATTCAACTGGAAATGTACTATAAAACTGACTTAACAAATTGTATTTGTAACACATTTCAATACCATAACAGGACCGGAAGATATTCAAATTTTAAATTATAACTAGAGCTTTGACTAAAGGTTGATTATTAACCCACATACTGCTTTGACACAGATAGGACCTTCACTTGTGACCTTAACCATTGAGAAACGAGCATGGGTAGGCAACATGTGATCTTGTCATGGGGAATAATAACTTGCAGTTATATATGAAAATCTTTTCAGCATTTACGTTATGAAGCGAAAACGAAATATGGGCGAACTTACGGAACGACGTACGTACGGATGTACGCACGGACGAACCGATACGCATGAATCCTATAAGAACAACATTTTTTGTTACAAAAAGTGTGGGTCCATTTTATTAACATTGTACAAATCTAGCGAAAAACTCGTGGATAGAAATATACTGATTGTTAAATGGACCATAAAAGAAAGAATGAACACGATTGTATGTGTATATGATAGCGAATAAAGGGATGCTTAAGTTTATTTCAACACCTTTACCTTCTTAGTCATGTTAGATTGTAAAGAGGTCAACTTATCAGCACAGGGCATTGTGGAAACATAGTTCTTGCTCTGCGTTGTCTCAAATTGCCATACCAAAGTCTAGGTTTGCGCCAAAATGTCTAATGAAAAAAAAAGCTTACCTTGTTTTGTCTTCATTTGTGGCTTTTCAAGCATATGTTTTCGTTTCTTTTCTATATTGTGATTTTTCAAGCTTTTGGTATGGTTTCTCGTCTATATTGATGGTGCATTTACTTTAGTTTCCTGCCTTAATGTGTCCTGTCTTAAGCTTTTGATATCGTTTCCCGTCTAAATTTGTGGTGTATTAATATTTCACTGAAGTTACCTGTCTTAATTTGTGGTTTCTCAAGCCTTTCGTATCGTTTTCCATCCATATTTGGGGTGTCTCAAGCTTAAAATATCGTTTCTCCTCTATATTTGTGGTGTCTCAAGCCTTTGGTATCGTTTCCCATCTATATTTGTGGCGTATCAAGCTTTCTATTACTTTAGTTTCCTGTCTTAATTTGTGGCATCTCAAGCTTTTGTTTTCGTTTCCTAGCTAAATTTATGGTTTCTAAGGCTTTTTTCTTCGTTTTCCCTCTTCATGTGTGGCGTTTCAAGCTATTGTTTTCGATTCCTGTCTATGTGTGTGTTGTCTCAGGCTTATTTTTAAATTTTCTGTCTATATTTAAGGTGATTCAAGTTTTTAGATCTTGTCTTTAGTTGTGGTGTCTCAAATTTTGGTTATCTTTTCTTGTCCTGTATTGAATGTTTTCAATATACATTGTGTACTCGTACATACATTTATATAAAGGTTATAATTTGTGACGTTCAATGAGTATAAATAAGATATAATGGCGCCATGTAGTAAACAATGCTTTTCGCTAGAGTATTTGATTAGGAACAAACGTGCATTTGTACATGATCCCAAATACAAATCAGCTGTGACGTTTATCTTGAACCAATTACCTTATTAATGACTTAGTTTATCCTGTGAAAACGCTCTCTTCTTCTAAATCAATTACACATCATAGCAGGTTGTTAATTGTGTCATAATCGCTTATTAATGGTAGTACTTTTTTAATAACAAACTATTTGAAATTGAATTTAGATAATATACCTTTGAAGGGTAATTCAACAATTATTGATGTGAAAAAATACAATACGACATATACACGGTCAATGAATAAATTTATTTACCATCAAGCATTTATGATACCATTGCTTTTAATGCTGGACATTTGATTACACAGACCATCGTTAGCTACTAGCAAAACATAGCAGTTATAATAGCAGCAGTCCTTATATTATTATATTCGAGGTGTATTTGTTGCAAAAGAATTTTCCTCTTGCATGAAATGATAACCTTTAATATTAACAAAAGCAGTTTTCATTGCATTTATGACATGCTTTTGTCATTTTATGGCATATTTATTGATGGCGAGCATTATTTTATTTATTTATTTATTTATTTTTTGCAATGAAGATCAGCGTATAAATGGTTGAACATTGTTGTACACGATAAACCATAAATCAAACCTGATGTTAAACTGTAGTTTTACAATGTGTTAATTGTTTATCAATGGCTGAACATGTTCGTATAAGATAAACCATGAACTAACCAGATTTAAAAGAACATGTGTACAATATGTATATTGTATGTTCTGTGGCTTTATTTCACAAAGAACTAAAACAAATGTCAGTATTGTATATAGGCAGGGCATAATCCATTCGTTTTATTAATTTGCGATTGTTCGCTAAGGAAACTGTTTAACAAATGAGCAATTGATTTATAAGACATTCATTTAGCCAACGATAGGATTGGCCTGGTTTACATGTTTGATGCATGACATGACTGAGCTACGTTCGTTCAGTAAAGTGAAACGCTTGGTTTGAATGACGTATCTAACGTTTGTTTACGTTAACGTCACTAGCCAATCAGGCGTCTTTTATTTTTAACGTTATGTATTGTAGACACTAACGCAGGGAAGATGATTGGTTAAAATCACAGTTCACAGGCAAGTATTTACCTTCGTAGCTTGACCAATCAGAGACCGTCGAAAAGATCAAAAGAGTATCAGACACGCTATATAAGACACGAAATAGCGTCACACTTTCAAAGCAACGAACAAGCAAAAGCAGTTACCGACAAGCTACTAAGGAGAAATCAGATCAACATGAACAAGTTCGTCATCTGTCTATGCCTCTTCGTCGGCTGTTTTGCGTTTTCTCAAGCTCGTAAGTAACTTTTCGTACATGAGTGTAGTGTTTTTATTAAACACCGACTATTTATACATGCATTATGTTTCAAGCCATATTATTATTATTATTATTATTATTATTTTCCATTGGCATTACGCCTTCTTGACAATGTTCTTATTTCAAGAATACACGTAAATTTCAACGCATGATGATTAATGTTGACACGATATATAAAGACTTGACAATATTGCTTTTATTTCGAAGATTGTGTCTATCGACTGACGAAATATATTCAGTTTCGTGTTGTTGTTTCAGAATTGTTTGGAAATAATGGATATTATGGCCGCCAAAGACCGACCTATCCCCAAGTCCGTAAGTAGGCCTTCTTTTATTGCATTTTTTTCAACAATTCCTATTCGTGTATTCGTTTGCTGAAACATTGCGAAAAACACGAAGTTCACTTAGTACAGTTGTTTTACAAATGATTTTATTACTTTTCCGTTTTAATCAGACACATAGGACGGCTACGAACTCTAAATGGTGATACAATTGTAATTGTCTGATCCGTTGTCAAAATGTAGACTAACATATAGACGATATGTATGACAACTTAAAAATGAACGTATTTTAAATTGCGCATTATAAAATACGGAAATATTAGACTATCCAATATTGACAAGTCACTAAATTTACAGGTAAATATGAATTGTATTGAGTATATTGTAATCTTAATAAGGCAGACTACCGGGTATATGAAAATATTAATAAAACATACTATATGGAAAAAAAATTCACATAACTGACTGGCATATATGCAAATAATAATAAGGCAGACTTTTCGAACAGGTATGGTTATGTGAAAATCGTTATAAAAACAGGGTATGCGAAACAAGAAATATCTTTAAAAAAGGTATTCGTCGTCTATGCTAAGTTTGAAAATAAAGAATGTCAATAGAACTTGCTACATAAATATTCAAAACCTATGTTACTTGTGGATTTTCAATTATAATTTACTTATCTATTGCATATAAAACTAGATCAGTACAGTACACACTACACATATACTACACACATACTAAATCATACTATACCCTTTAAGAACATATTGCTCTATTATTTAATGTTACCTTTGAAACAGTAGGAACCAATCTTTACTAGTATTAACTGTTCATAGACATACCCTTACAATCTTTATTAACTGTTCGTAGACAGATACACTATAAAAAGTATATATACGTATGGAACATAACAAACATTGTTACAGGTTCTTGTGGTGGGAGCTATTGCTATGTTTAGAGCGTGCCGCCTATGAAGGCTTTACAAAATAATTATTCAGTCTGTGAATGAATATTACATTCAGTTCATGACATACAATGAGAACATTTGTTCATAATTATGCTCAGCTCTAGAGTGTTTGTCGATGCTATGTTTATAATTTTATTTTAACCGCTTATGTAAACAATTATGTATATTTTAATCCAAACATTAATGCAGCTGTTTATTTCTAGACCTTAAACCATTATTGTCCTGTGTAAAAATGGCACTTCAGAAATTCATTCAAAGTGTGTCCTTTCTGTTAAAAAAATGTTTGCACTCTGTTTCCCTTGCTTTTAGTTTCTTTCCTTTTCTCGCTACCAGTATTGACTTTACCTCGCTATTCGTGTACTTACTACTATTCCCGATAATTATTCCAGGATATTGCTACGACTACCTAGGCCGTCCCGTGGCCCCTGGACAGACATACAGTAACGACGGATGTAATACATGTACGTGCGGATACAACGGACAGGTGAAGATATACACTACTGTATTCAACTTTGGCTAATGCTTTGGCTAATGCTAACACGTAGGATTTTTTTAATCTATGTTAAGCTTAGGAACGAGAAAATTTCTTACGGTGATCTCTGCTGCTAAGCGTGTTTGTTGCTATTATCAACTAGGGGAAATAACTGTTGTAATGTTCTTGGAAAACTGTCAAGTTATACCAACCAAGGACTTTAGGAAACAGTTGGATATAGAATATGCAGCCAATTAGTACCGAGTTTATTGATATCATCAGACTGTTAAGCTAATAGTTGGTAAAACGCTTTTGATAAAATACAATTGGCTGGATACATATTTTATATTACACACTTGTTTTGTTTTAGGGCGGCTGTACACTGATGGCATGCCACAACGTTATTGGTGGTCGCCGGGGTCGTTGGTAGACATTCGTCCAATTCAATCACACCACTTCCCTTTCCTTGTTTCATTGCATTTATGACCGTATCTTTTGCACGGTTTCATCTTCTCTTATTGTTAAGTGCAATAAAATAAAGAATTTTATACGCATTTAATCTTTGTTGTTCTCGGAGCTGTGGCTGCGAAAACGTTTTATACTAAATGCCGACAAGAACATATGCATTATTAAATGTAGTAATGTTCCTTTTAAGAACACAATGTATTAAAATGTCGTTTATACGCATCCATTGATATGCTTCCATTATATGGCAGGTGTGTATTCGCAAAACTACGGTAAAGAGAAATGATTTAGAATTAAATACACCTTCTATTGTTCAAGTGACCTTACGGCGATATTAGGTTGACAATGTGTTTAGTCAGTCGGAAAGCTAGGACTAAGTGGTTTTACGGACATGTCTTTTGAAAACATCTGCATACTACCTACGGAGTTTGTCGATGTTTGACCTAAGTAGGCGTGGATACAAATCCCATATCGTATTGTCATTTGATCGCTATGCGATTTGTAATCACGCCTATTGAGGTCAATCTACGAAAATACTCGTTGAGAGTATGCAAATCTTTCTACAAGATATCTCCGTCAAACAATGATGGCCACGCTATCTGAATGGCCAAACGCTTTTTCAATCAAATCTCCTCGACCCTGCACACTCTACAGACCTTATAATACATTCATCTTGACAACAAAGGTCAAGTCCGATTTGATTTAATAGAACAACGAAATACTCTTAGTTGTGATGTCCATGGCTACTTGTGTAGCTTCGTGGTCATTCTCAAAGAATTCGCTGTACGGTGGTACGAAATTCTCAAAGATTTAGCCAGCTTGATTAACATATCTATGCAAACGCGCAAATGGTTTCAAACATAAATACTTGTAACAAATGTATACCGATTAATAACAAGGTTTATTTCGAATTGCATACATGACAATGTTCAGTTTTGAAGCAAATGGGTATCCAGACAGGCTCGCGTTGTACAGCTTGTTAGCTGAAAAGGAGAACACACATAACATGTCATGAATAATTATTTAATAAATGAATACCAAATATATGTAATTAATAATTATGTAATGAATACAAATATATTTGGAAGAACAATTAAGAGATCATAAAGACGTAACATGGGATGAAAATCTTGCTAGTTTTATTTGCGTAGTTTATTTCAATGATTGTTTTTGTTCTATCTGGGTAACAGAGAAAATGTAAAAAGGTATCGATTATATTTAATTGTAACATACCATTGCTTACAAATTAGTCGAGGACCTATACAAATGTTGTTTGGAAAGGTTTGAGACAACTGGTATTCTTAAGTTTCTGAAAACTACAACATGCAAATCATTTTGACAGAGCTAGAGCCCGTGCTTCCGATATAAATTAGTAATTACGCTACAAATTGTTTAGATAATATACAGGCGAGCTAATTTGCAATTTTAATAGTAGAAACTTATGCCAGCGCTGAAAATAGCGGTGATTACATGATCGATGCAATGTCCGTTTGCATCTTGTTTCAACTTAAAATAGATATTTCTGAGTTGCCTGCAAAACCCGATTTTAAATTATAAGAATTTGCGGTCATTTTGTGCTGGAATCCTATTTGGAGATCATTGGTTAAAAGATAGCGCATTCGAACTTCTTCGTAATCTTGTGTTTACTCAATAAATACTTCATGTAACGGGTGTTGAATTTTGTTTAGTTTGTATATTCACTCTAGTATATATTTATAAGAAAAAAAAGATTAAATATGCGAATACATTGTATATCATATTATTTTCAATTAACTAAAATACACTGCATTACAGCAATTATGTTCAATGCATAAATCAGCCATATAAAACACAGTAGTTGCTTGCAAATATAATAATTATCTGTCACACTCCTAACATCATAATTACTACACTAGCCACTTCTTCTGCAAGTTCCATCTCTTCCATTATGAATTGTGTTTATTTGTTTGTCACTGATCTAATATGGGACAGCTTTGATCAGTGTGCACTTTTATAATTATGTAACTTATATTTTATTTATTTATTTATGTACAGTTATATTCAACTCCCACACTCTGTGGCATGCTAGGTTCAGACATAATGTGCATTGTTTTTTGTAATAATTGAAGTTTTAATCTTTCCAGCAAATTTTTGATGGTATTTTTTAAGGGATTTTCTTGTTTTTGAAAAATATTTTAATACGTTTTAAATGCAAAAACTTAAGAATCAGGTCGAATCAACCAAAATGAATTGCAATTTAAAGACAAAGGAGCCTCCACCGGAGCTCGAACCCACAGCCTCAGAAGTAAAAGCCATTAGGCCACAGCAACTGATGTACTCGGAATAACACATTGGCTCGAAGTATTATTTTTGTTTCTTAACTTATAATGCCCTTTTCTTTTTCAAGCCTATATAAGAATTATCAGTCTCTATAAAAAATATTCGCAATACTTGAGGGTTCTTCCTACATGATGCAGGTTTAACTGTCTTCTAAGCAGCTGTACTTATTCAGATTTCTCCTGTTTGCTGTTTTTACTGTATTTAATCTATAAATAGCTTAAGTTGCATTTTTGGTCAGGAGTGGGACAATGACTGCCAAATTGAGAATTTTTATGAAGGAATTGCAAGATATTATGTTAACTGACTTAATATGTGGAAAGTATCTATGTAGCTATTTTAACATTAATATAAATATAAAATAAACAGATCATTTATAACATTTTTAATATTTTACCTTTATTCATATCTTAAATTTCGTAATGTTTCAATTAAAAATCAAGAAAAAAAAAGAATGGTGTGAACAGAGACTTACCATATACACAATATAAGGCTTATTTATATTATATTTTCATTTCAAATCAATATTTTACCAAAATCAAATTGCAAAATGTGTGAAGATGATTGTTTAGGAACATGCAACAAAGTAGCGTCACATTCTTGACAAACACTATCAAGTCATTATCTCAGTAACAAGTCATAAAAGCTGCTCATGAGTGATACTTATCATCAGTTCATTTCTCAGAGTTTCAGAAAACAAACACTGAGATACATATGCCTCATGAGTGTTACTTATCATCAGTTCATGTATAAGAGTTTCAAAAAAAAAACCTGAGGTACATATGCTTCATGAGTGTTACTTATCATCAGTTCATGTCTCAGAGTTTCAGAAAAAAACACTGAGGCACATATGCCTCATGAGTGTCACTTATCATCAATTCATGTCTCAGAGTTTCAGAAAAAAACAATGAGGTACATATGCCTTATGACTGTTACTTGTCATCAGTTCGTGTCTCAGAGTTTCAGAAAAAAAACAGTCCGGTACATATGCCTCATGAGTGTTACTTATCATCAGTTCATGTCTCTGAGTTTCAGAAAAAAAAAACACTGAGGTACATATGCCTCATGAGTGTTACTTATCATCAGTTCATATCTCAGAGCTTTAGAAAAAAAAAACACTGAGGTACATATGCCTCATGTGTTACTTATCATCAGTTCATGTCTCAGTGTTTCAGAAAAAAAACACTGAGGTACATATGCCTCATGAGTGTTACTTATCATCAGTTCATGTCTCAGAGTTTCAGAAAAAAAACACTGAGGTACATATGCATCATGAGTGTTACTTATCATCAGTTCATGTAACATAGTTTCAGAAAAACAACACTGAGGTACATATGCATCATGAGTGTTACTTATCATCAGTTCGTGTCTCAGAGTTTCAGAAAAACAACACTGAGGTACATATGCCTCATGAGTGTTACTTATCATCAGTTCATGTCACAGAGTTTCAGAAAAAAAACCACTGAGGTACATATTCCTCATGAGTGTTACTTATCATCAGTTCATGTCTCAGAATTTCAGAAAAAAACACATTGAGGTACATATGCCTCATGAGTGTTACTTATCATCAGTTCATGTCTCAGAGTTTCAGAAAAAAAAACATGGAGGTACATATGCCTCATGAGTGTTACTTATCATCAGTTCATGTCTCAGAGTTTCAGAAAAAAAAACACTGAGGTACATAAGTCTCATGAGTGTTATTTATCATCAGTTCATGTCTCAGAGTTTCAGGAAAAAAAAACACTGAGGAACATATGCCTCATGAGTGTTACTTATCATCAGTTCATGTCTCAGAGTTTCATAAAAAAAACACTGAGGTACATATGCCTCATGAGTATTAATTATCACCAGTTCATGTCACATAGTTTCAGAAAAAAAAACACTGAGGTACATATGCCTCATGAGTGTTACTTATCATCAGTTCATATCACAGAGTTTCAGAAAAAAAAACACTGAGGTACATATGCCACATGAGTGTTACTTATCATCAGTTCATGTCTCAGAGTTTTAGAAAAAAAAACACTGAAGTACATATGCCTCATGAGTGATACTTATCATCAGTTAATGTCTCAGAGTTTTAGAAAAAAACAACACTGAGGTACATATGAATCGTGTGTTACTTATCATCAGTTCATTTCTCAGAGTTTCAGAAAAAAAAACACTGAGGTACATATGCTTCATGAGTGTTACTTATCATCAGTTAATGTCACATAGTTTCAGAAAAAAACCACTGAGGTACATATGCCTCATGAGTGTTACTTATTATCAGTTCATGTCTCCGAGATTCAGAAAAACAACCACTGAGGTACATATGCCTCATGAGTGTTACTTATCATCAGTTCATATCACAGCGTTTCAGAAAAAAAAACACTGAGGTACATATGCCTCATGAGCGTTACTTATCATCAGTTCACGTCTCAGATTTTTAGAAAAAAAAAACACTGAGGTACATATGCCTCGTGTGTTACTTATCATCAGTTCATGTCACATAGTTTCAGAAAAAAAAACACTGAGGTACATATGCCTCATGAGTGTTACTTATCATCAGTTCATATCACAGAGTTTCAGAACAAAAAACACTGAAGTACATATGCCTCATGAGTGATAATTATCATCAGTTAATGTCTCAGAGTTTTAGAAAAAACAACACTGAGGTACATATGACTCGTGTGTTACTTATCATCAGTTCATTTCTCAGAGTTTCAGAAAAAAAACACTGAGGTACATATGCTTCATGAGTGTTACTTATCATCAGTTAATGTCACATAGTTTCAGAAAAAAACCACTGAGGTACATATGCCTCATGAGTGTTAATTATCATCAGTTAATGTCACATAGTTTCGGAAAAAAAACACTGAGGTACATATGCTTCATGAGTGATACTTATCATCAGTTCATGTCTCCGAGTTTCAGAAAAAAAAAACACTGAGGTACATATGCCTCATGAGTGTTACTTATCATCAGTTCATGTCTCAGATTTCAGAAAAAAACACACTAAGGTACATATGCCTCATGAGTGTTACTTATCATCAGTTCATATCTCAGAGTTTCAGAAAAAAAAAACTGAGGTACATATGCCTCATGAGTGTTACTTATCATCAGTTCATGTCTTAGAGTTTCAGAAAAAAAAACACTGAGGTACATATGTCGCATAAGTGTTATTTATCATCAGTTCATGTCTCAGAGTTTCAGGAAAAAAAAACACTGAGGAACATATGCCTCATGAGTGTTACTTATCATCAGTTCATGTCTCAGAGTTTCATAAAAAAAACACTGAGGTACATATGCCTCATGAGTATTAATTATCACCAGTTCATGTCCCATAGTTTCAGAAAAAAAAACACTGAGGTACATATGCCTCATGAGTGTTACTTATCATCAGTTCATATCACAGAGTTTCAGAAAAAAAAACACTGAGGTACATATGCCACATGAGTGTTACTTATCATCAGTTCATGTCTCAGAGTTTTAGAAAAAAAAACACTGAGGTACATATGCCTCGTGTGTTACTTATCATCAGTTCATGTCACATAGTTTCAGAAAAAAAAACACTGAGGTACATATGCCTCATGAGTGTTACTTATCATCAGTTCATATCACAGAGTTTCAGAACAAAAAACACCGAAGTACATATGCCTCATGAGTGATACTTATCATCAGTTAATGTCTCAGAGTTTTAGAAAAAAACAACACAGAGGTACATATGACTCGTGTGTTACTTATCATCAGTTCATTTCTCAGAGTTTCAGAAAAAAAACACTGAGGTACATATGCTTCATGAGTGTTACTTATCATCAGTTAATGTCACATAGTTTCAGAAAAAAACCACTGAGGTACATATGCCTCATGAGTGTTACTTATTATCAGTTCATGTCTCCGAGTTTCAGAAAAAAAACCACTGAGGTACATATGCCTCATGAGTGTTACTTATCATCAGTTCATATCACAGCGTTTCAGAAAAAAACACACTGAGGTACATATGCCTCATGAGCGTTACTTATCATCAGTTCATGTCTCAGAGTTTTAGAAAAAAAAAACACTGAGGTACATATGCCTCGTGTGTTACTTATCATCAGTTCATGTCACATAGTTTCAGAAAATAAAACACTGAGGTACATATGCCCCATGAGTGTTACTTATCATCAGTTCATATCACAGAGTTTCAGAACAAAAAACACTGAAGTACATATGCCTCATGAGTGATAATTATCATCAGTTAATGTCTCAGAGTTTTAGAAAAAACAACACTGAGGTACATATGCCTCGTGTGTTACTTATCATCAGTTCATTTCTCAGAGTTTCAGAAAAAAATCACTGAGGTACATATGCTTCATGAGTGTTACTTATCATCAGTTAATGTCACATAGTTTCAGAAAAAAACCACTGAGGTACATATGCCTCATGAGTGTTACTTATCATCAGTTAATGTCACATAGTTTCAGAAAAAAAACACTGAGGTACATATGCTTCATGAGTGATACTTATCATCAGTTCATGTCTCCGAGTTTCAGAAAAAAAAACACTGAGGTACATATGCCTCATGAGTGTTACTTATCATCAGTTCATGTCTCAGATTTCAGAAAAAAACACACTGAGGTACATATGCCTCATGAGTGTTACTTATCATCAGTTCATATCTGAGACTTTCAGAAAAAAAAAACTGAGGTACATATGCCTCATGAGTGTTACTTATCATCAGTTCATGTCTTAGAGTTTCAGAAAAAAAAACACTGAGGTACATATGTCGCATAAGTGTTATTTATCATCAGTTCATGTCTCAGAGTTTCAGAAAAAAACAAACCACCGAGGAACATATGCCTCATTAGTGTTACTTATCATCAGTTCATGTCTCAGAGTTTCAGAAAAAAAAACACTGAGGTACATATGCCTCATGGGTATTACTTATCATCAGTTCATGCCACATAGTGTCAGAAAAAATAAAAAACTGAGGTACATATGCCTCAAGAGTGTTACTTATCATCAGTTCATATCACAGAGATTCAGAACAAAAAACACTGAAGTACATATGCCTCATGAGTGATACTTATCATCAGTTAATGTCTCAGAGTTTTAGAAAAAAACAACACTGAGGTACATATGCCTCGTTTGTCACTTATCATCAGTTCATGTCTCAGAGTTTCAGAAAAAAACAACACTGAGGTACATATGCTTCATGAGTGTTACTTATCATCAGTTCATATCACAGAGTTTCAGAAAAAACCCACTGAGGTACATATGCCTCTTGAGTGTTACTTATCATCAGTTCATATCAAAGTGTTTCAGAACAAAAAACACTGAAGTACATATGCCTCATGAGTGATACTTATCATCAGTTAATGTCTCAGAGTTTTAGAAAAAAACAACACAGAGGTACATATGCCTCGAGTGTTACTTATCATCAGTTCATGTCTCAGAGTTTCAGAAAAAAACCCACCGAGGAACATATGCCTCATGAGTGTTACTTATCATCAGTTCATTTCTCAGAGTTTCAGAAAAAAAACACTGAGGTACATATGCCTCATGAGTATTAATTATCATCAGTTCATGTCACATTGTTTCAGAAAAATAAACACTGAGGTACATATGACTCATGAGTGTTACTTATCATCAGTTCATATCACAGAGTTTCAGAAAAAAAAACAATGAGGTACATATGCCTCATGAGTGTTACTTATCATCAGTTCATGTCTCAGAGTTTCAGAAAAAAAAACACTGAGGTACATATGCCTCATGAGTGCTACTTATCATCAGTTCATGTCTCCGAGTTTCACAAAAAAAACCACTGAGGTACATATGTCTCATAAGTGTTATTTATGATCAGTTCATGTCTCAGAGTTTCCGAAAAAAACCACTGAGGTACATATGCATCATGGTTATTACTCATCATCAGTTCATGTCACATAGTTTGAGAAAAAAAAACACTGAGGTACATATGCCTCATGAGTGTTACTTATCATCAGTTCATATCACAGAGTTTCAGAACAAAAAACACTAAAGTACATATGCCTCATGAGTGATACTTATCATCAGTTAATGTCTCAGAGTTTTAGAAAAAAACAACACTGAGGTACATATGCCTCGTGTGTTACTTATCAGCAGTTCATGTCTCAGTGTTTCAGAAAAAAATCCACTGAGGTAAATATGCCTCATGAGTGTTACTTATCATCAGTTCATTTCTCAGATTTTCAGAAAAAACCCCACTGAGGTACATATGCCTCATGACTGTCACTTATCATCAGGTCATGTCACATAGTTTCATAAAAAAAACACTGAGGTACATATGCCTCATGAGTGTTATTTATCATGAGTTCATGTCTCAGAGTTTCAGAAAAAAAACACTGAGGTACATATTCCTCATGGGTATTACTTATCATCAGTTAATGTCACATAGTTTCAGAAAAAAAAACACTGAGGTGCATATGCCTCATGAGTGTTACTTATCATCAGTTCATATCAAAGTGTTTCAGAACAAAAAACACTGAAGTACATATGACTCATGAGTGATACCTATCATCAGTTAATGTCTCAGAGTTTTAGAAAAAAACAACACAGAGGTACATATGCCTCGAGTGTTACTTATCATCAGTTCATGTCTCAGAGTTTCAGAAAAAAAAACACTGAGGTACATATGCCTCATGAGTGTTACTTATCATCAGTTCATGTCTCAGAGTTTCAGAAAAAAACAAAACACTGAGGAACATATGCCTCATGAGTGTTACTTATCATCAGTTAACGTCTCAGAGTTTCAGAAAAAAAACACTGAGGTACATATGCCTCATGGGTATTACTTATCATCAGTTCATGTCACATAGTTTCAGAAAAAAAAACACTGAGGTGCATATGCCTCATGATAGTTACTTATCATCAGTTCATATCAAAGAGTTTCAGAACAAAAAACACTGAAGTACATATGCCTCATGAGTGATACTTATCATCAGTTAATGTCTCAGAGTTTTAGAAAAAAACAACACAGAGGTACATATGCCTCGAGTGTTACTTATCATCAGTTCATGTCTCAGAGTTTCAGAAAAAAAACCACCGAGGAACATATGCCTCATGAGTGTTACTTATCATCAGTTCATTTCTCAGAGTTTCAGAAAAAAAACACTGAGGTACATATGCCTCATGAGTATTAATTATCATCAGTTCATGTCACATTGTTTCAGAAAAATAAACACTGAGGTACATATGCCTCATGAGTGTTACTTATCATCAGTTCATATCACAGAGTTTCAGAAAAAAAAAACCAATGAGGTACATATGCCTCATGAGTGTTACTTATCATCAGTTCATGTCTCAGAGGTTCAGAAAAAAAAACACTGAGGTACATATGCCTCATGAGTGCTACTTATCATCAGTTCATGTCTCCGAGTTTCACAAAAAAAACCACTGAGGTACATATGTCTCATGAGTGTTATTTATGATCAGTTCATGTCTCAGAGTTTCCGAAAAAATCCACTGAGGTACATATGCATCATGGTTATTACTCATCATCAGTTCATGTCACATAGTTTGAGAAAAAAAAACACTGAGGTACATATGCCTCATGAGTGTTACTTATCATCAGTTCATATCACAGAGTTTCAGAACAAAAAACACTAAAGTACATATGCCTCATGAGTGATACTTATCATCAGTTAATGTCTCAGAGTTTTAGAAAAAAACAACACTGAGGTACATATGCCTCGTGTGTTACTTATCAGCAGTTCATGTCTCAGTGTTTCAGAAAAAAATCCACTGAGGTAAATATGCCTCATGAGTGTTACTTATCATCAGTTCATTTCTCAGATTTTCAGAAAAAACCCCACTGAGGTACATATGCCTCATGACTGTCACTTATCATCAGGTCATGTCACATAGTTTCATAAAAAAAACACTGAGGTACATATGCCTCATGAGTGTTATTTATCATGAGTTCATGTCTCAGAGTTTCAGAAAAAAAACACTGAGGTACATATTCCTCATGGGTATTACTTATCATCAGTTAATGTCACATAGTTTCAGAAAAAAAAACACTGAGGTGCATATGCCTCATGAGTGTTACTTATCATCAGTTCATATCAAAGTGTTTCAGAACAAAAAACACTGAAGTACATATGACTCATGAGTGATACCTATCATCAGTTAATGTCTCAGAGTTTTAGAAAAAAACAACACAGAGGTACATATGCCTCGAGTGTTACTTATCATCAGTTCATGTCTCAGAGTTTCAGAAAAAAAACCACCGAGGAACATATGCCTCATGAGTGTTACTTATCATCAGTTCATTTCTCAGAGTTTCAGAAAAAAAACACTGAGGTACATATGCCTCATGAGTATTAATTATCATCAGTTCATGTCACATTGTTTCAGAAAAATAAACACTGAGGTACATATGCCTCATGAGTGTTACTTATCATCAGTTCATATCACAGAGTTTCAGAAAAAAAAACCAATGAGGTACATATGCCTCATGAGTGTTACTTATCATCTGTTCATGTCTCAGAGTTTCAGAAAAAAAAACACTGAGGTACATATGCCTCATGAGTGCTACTTATCATCAGTTCATGTCTCCGAGTTTCACAAAAAAAAACCACTGAGGTACATATGTCTCATGAGTTTTATTTATGATCAGTTCATGTCTCAGAGTTTCAGAAAAAAACAAAACACTGAGGAACATATGCCTCATGAGTGTTACTTATCATCAGTTCGTGTCTCAGAGTTTCCGAAAAAAACCACTGAGGTACATATGCATCATGGTTATTACTCATCATCAGTTCATGTCACATAGTTTGAGAAAAAAAAAACACTGAGGTACATATGCCTCATGAGTGTTACTTATCATCAGTTCATATCACAGAGTTTCAGAACAAAAAACACTAAAGTACATATGCCTCATGAGTGATACTTATCATCAGTTAATGTCTCAGAGTTTTAGAAAAAAACAACACTGAGGTACATATGCCTCGTGTGTTACGTATCAGCAGTTCATGTCTCAGAATTTCAAAAAAAACACACTGAAGTACATATGCCTCATGAGTGTTACGTATCATCAGTTCATGTCTCAGAGTTTCAGAAAAAAAAACCACTGAGGTACATATGCCTCATGAGTGTTACTTATCATCAGTTCATGTCTCAGAGTTTCAGAAAAAAACAAAACACTGAGGAACATATGCCTCATGAGTGTTACTTATCATCAGTTCATGTCTCAGAGTTTCAGAAAAAAAACACTGAGGTACATATGCCTCATGGGTATTACTTATCATCAGTTCATGTCTGAGAGTTTCAGAAAAAAATACACTGAGGTGCATATGCCTCATGAGTGTTACTTATCATCAGTTCATATCAAAGAGTTTCAGAACAAAAAACACTGAAGTACATATGCCTCATGAGTGATACTTATCATCAGTTAATGTCTCAGAATTTTAGAAAAAAACAACACAGAGGTACATATGCCTCGAGTGTTACTTATCATCAGTTCATGTCTCAGAGTTTCAGAAAAAAAACCACCGAGGAACATATGCCTCATGAGTGTTACTTATCATCAGTTCATTTCTCAGAGTTTCAGAAAAAAAACACTGAGGTACATATGCCTCATGAGTATTAATTATCATCAGTTCATGTCACATTGTTTCAGAAAAATAAACACTGAGGTACATATGCCTCATGAGTGTTACTTATCATCAGTTCATATCACATAGTTTCAGAAAAAAAAACCAATGAGGTACATATGCCTCATGAGTGTTACTTATCATCAGTTCATGTCTCAGAGTTTCAGAAAAAAAACACTGAGGTACATATGCCTCATGAGTGTTACTTATCATTCAGTTCATGTCTCAGAGTTTCAGAAAAAAAACCACCATGTTACATCTACCTTCATGAGTGTTACTTATCATCAGTTCATGTCTCAGAGTTTCAGAAAAAAAACACTGAGGTCCATATGCCTCATGAGTATTAATTATCATCAGTCCATGTCACATAGTTTCAGAAAAAAAAAACACTGATGGTACATATGCCCTCATGAGAATTACTTATCATCAGTTCATATCACAGAGTTTCAGAAAAAAACCACTGAGGTACATATGCCTCATGAGTATTTCTTATCATCAGTTCATGTCTCAGAGTTTATAGAAAAAAAATCACTGAGGTACATATGCCTCGTGTGTTACTTATCATCAGTTCATGTCACAGAGTTTTCAGAAAAAAAAAACAGTGAAGTACATATTCCTCATGAGTGTTACTTATCATCAGTTCATTTCTCCAGAGTTTCAGAAAAAAAACACTGAGGTACATATGCCTCATGAGTGTTACTTATCATCAGTTCATGTCTCAGCGTTTCAAGAAAAAAAAACAGTGAGGTACATATGTCTCATAAGTGTTATTTATAATCAGTTCATGTCTCAGAGTTTCAGAAAAAAAAAAACACTGAGGAACATATGCCTCATGAGTGTTACTTATCATCAGTTCGTGTCTCAGAGTTTCCGAAAAAAAAACACTGAGGTACATATGCATCATGGGTATAACTTATCATCAGTTCATGTCACATAGTTTCAGAAAAAAAAAAAACACTCAGGTACATATGCCTCATGAGTGCTACTTATCATCAGTTCATGTCTCCGAATTTCACAAAAAAAAACCACTGAGGTACATATGACTCATAAGTGTTATTTATCATCAGATCATGTCTCAGAGTTCAGAAAAAAACAAAACACTGAGGAACAGATGTCTCATGAATGTTACTTATCATCGTACGTGTCTCAGAGTTTCAGAAAAAAAAACACTGAGGTACATATGCATCATGGGTATAACTTATCATCAGTTCAAGTCACATAGTTTCAGAAAAAAAAAAACACTGAGGTACATATGCCTCATGAGTGTTACTTATCATCAGTTGATATCACAGAGATTCAGAAAAAACCCACCGAGGTAAATATGCCTCATGAGTGATACTTATCATCAGTTCATGTCTCAGAGTTTTAGAAAAAAAAATCACTGAGGTACATATGCCTCATGAGTGTTACTTATCATCAGTTCATGTCTCAGAGTTAAAGAAAAAAAAACACTGAGGTACATATGCCTCATGAGTTGTTACCTATCATCAGTTCATTTCTCAGAGTTTCAGGAAAAAAACTGAGGTACATATGCCTCATGAGTGTTACTTATCATCAGTTCATGTCACATAGTTTCAGAAAAAAAACACTGAGGTACATATGCCTCATGAGTGTTACTTTTCATCAGTTCATGTCTCAGAGTTTCAGAAAAAAAAACCACTGAGGTACATATGCCTCTTGAGTGTAACTTATCATCAGTTCATGTCTCAGAATTTCAGAAAAAACACACTCAGGTACATATGCCTCATGAGTGTTTACTTATCATCAGTTCATGTCTTAAAATTTTCAGAAAAAAAAACACTGAGGTACATATGTCCTCATAAGTTTATTTATCATCAGTTCATGTCTCAGAGTTCAGAAAAAAACAAAACACTGAGGAACATATGCCTCATGAGTGTTACTTATCATCAGTTCCTATCACAAGCGTTTGAGAACAAAAACACTGAAGTACATATGCCTCATGAGTGATACTTATCATCAGTTAATGTCTCAGAGTTTTAGAAAAAAACAACACTGAGGTACGTAATGCCTCGTGTTGTTACTTATCATCAGTTCATGTCTCAGAGTTCAGAAAAAAAAACCACCGTGTTACATATACCTCATGAGTGTTACTTATCATCAGTTCATGTCTCAGAGTTTCAGAAAAAAACACTGAGGTCCCATATGCCTCATGAGTATTAATTATCATCAGTCCATGTCACATAGTTTCAGAAAAAAAAACACTGAGGTACATATGCCTCATGAGAATTACTTATCATCAGTTCATATCACAGAGTTTCAGAAAAAGAACCACTGAGGTACATATGCCTCATGAGTGTTTCTTATCATCAGTTCATGTCTCAGAGTTTTAGAAAAAAAAATCACTGAGGTACATATGCCTCGTGTGTTACTTATCATCAGTTCATGTCTCAGAGTTTCAGAAAAAAAAACAGTGAAGTACATATTCCTCATGAGTGTTACTTATCATCAGTTCATTTCTCAGAGTTTCAGAAAAAAAACACTGAGGTACATATGCCTCATGAGTGTTACTTATCATCAGTTCATGTCTCAGCGTTTCAGAAAAAAAAACAGTGAGGTACATATGTCTCATAAGTGTTATTTATAATCAGTTCATGTCTCAGAGTTTCAGAAAAAAAAAAAACACTGAGGAACATATGCCTCATGAGTGTTACTTATCATCAGTTCGTGTCTCAGAGTTTCCGAAAAAAAAACACTGAGGTACATATGCATCATGGGTATAACTTATCATCAGTTCATGTCACATAGTTTCAGAAAAAAAAAACACTCAGGTACATATGCCTCATGAGTGTTACTTATCATCAGTTCATATCACAGAGTTTCAGAAAAAAACAACACTGAGGTACATATGCCTCATGAGTGTTACTTATCATCAGTTAATGTCTCAGAGTTTTAGAAAAAAAAATCACTGAGGTACATATGCCTCGTGTGGTACTTATCATCAGTTCATGTCTCAGAGTTTCAGAAAAAAAAACCGTGAGGTACATATGCCTCATGAGTGTTACTTATCATCAGTTCATTTCTCAGAGTTTCAGAAACAAAACACTGAGGTACATATACCTCATGAGTGTTACTTATCATCAGTTCATGTCACATAGTTTCAGAAAAAAAAACACTGAGGTACATATGCCTCATGAGTGTTACTTATCATCAGTTCATGTCACAGAGTTTCAGAAAAAAACACACTGAGGTACATATTCCTCATTAGTGTTACTTATCATCAGTTCATGTCTCCGAATTTCAGAAAAAAACACAGTGAGGTACATATGCCTCATGAGTGTTACTTATCATCAGTTCATGACTCAGAGTTTCAGAAAAAAAAACACTGAGGTACATAAGTCTCATGAGTGTTATTTATCATCAGTTCATGTCTCAGAGTTTCAGAAAAAAAAACACTGAAGAACATATGCCTCATGAGTGTTACTTATCATCAGTTCATGTCTCAGAGTTTCAGAAAAAAAACACTGAGGTACATATGCCTCAGGAGTATTAATTATCATCAGTTCATGTCACATAGTTTCAGAAAAAAAAACAATGAGGTACATATGCCTCATGAGTGTTACTTATCATCAGTTCATATCACAGAGTTTCAGAAAAAAATACACTGAGGTACATATGCCTCATGACTGTTACATATCATCAGTTCATGTCTCAGAGTTTTAGAAAAAAAAACACTGACGTACATATGCCTCGTGTGTTACTTACCATCAGTTCATGTCTCAGAGTTAAAGAAAGAAAAACACTGAGGTACATATGCCTCATGAGTGTTACTTATCATCAGTTCATTTCTCAGAGTTTCAGAAAAAATATGAGGTACATATGCCTCATGAGTGTTACTTGTCAACAGTTCATGTCACATAGTTTCAGAAAAAAACCACTGAGGTACATATGCCTCATGAGTGTTACTTATCATCAGTTCATGTCTCAGAGTTTCAGAAAAAAAACCACTGAGGTACATATGCCTCATGAGTGTTACTTATCATCAGTTCATGTCTCAGAATTTCAGAAAAAAACACACTGAGGTACATATGCCTCATGAGTGTTTCTTATCATCAGTTCATGTCTCAGAGTTTCAGAAAAAAAAACTCTGAGGTACATATGCCTCATGAGTGTTACTTATCATCAGTTCATGTCTTAAAGTTTCAGAAAAAAAAACACTGAGGTACATATGTCTCATAAGTGTTATTTATCATCAGTTCATGTCTCAGAGTTTCAGAAAAAAACAAAACACTGAGGAACATTTGCCTCATTAGTGTTACTTATCATCAGTTCATGTCTCAGAGTTTCAGAAAAAAAACACTGAGGTAAATATGCCTCATGGGTATTACTTATCATCAGTTCATGTCACATAGTTTCAGAAAAAACAAACACTGAGGTACTTATGCCTCATGAGTGTTACTTATCATCAGTTCCTATCACAGAGTTTCAGAACAAAAAACACTGAAGTACATATGCCTCATGAGTGATACTTATCATCAGTTGATGTCTCAGAGTTTTAGAAAAAAAAATCACTGAGGTACATATGCCTCGTGTGTTACTTATCATCAGTTCATGTCTCAGAGTTTCAGAAAAAAAAACAGTGAAGTACATATGCCTCATGAGTGTTACTTATCATCAGTTCATTTCTCAGATTTTCAGAAAAAAAACACTGAGGTACATATGCCTCATGAGTGTTACTTATCATCAGTTCATGTCACATAATTTCACACAAAAAAACACTGAGGTACATATGCCTCATGAGTGTAATTTACCATCAGTTCATGTCACAAAGTTTCAGAAAAAAACCCACTGAGGTGCATATGCCTCATGAGTGTTACTTATCATCAGTTTATATCTTAGAGTTTCAGAAAAAAAACACTGAGGTACATATGCCTCATGAGTGTTACTTATCATCAGTTCATGTCTTAGAATTTCAGAAAAAAAAACACTGAGGTACATATGTCTCATAAGTGTTATTTATCATCAGTTCATGTCTCAGAGTTTCAGAAAAAAACAAAACACTGAGGAACATATGCCTCATGAGTGTTACTTATCATCAGTTCATGTCTCAGAGTTTCAAAAAAAAAAAACAACTGAGGTACATATGCCTCAGGGGTATTACTTATCATCAGTTCATGTCACATAGTTTCAGAAAAAAAAACACTCAGGTACATATGCCTCATGAGTGTTACTTATCATCAGTTCATATCACAGAGTTTCAGAACAAAAAACACTGAAGTACATAGGCCTCATGAGTGATACTTATCATCAGTTAATGTCTCAGAGTTTTAGAAAAAAACAACACTGAGGTACATATGCCTCGAGTGTTACTTATCATCAGTTCATGTCTCAGAGTTTCAGAAAAAAAACCACCGAGGTACATATGCCTCATGAGTGTTACTTATCATCAGTTCATTTCTCAGAGTTTCAGAAAAAAAACACTGAGGTACATATGCCTCATGAGTATTAATTATCATCAGTTCATGTCACATTGTTTCAGAAAAAAAAACACTGAGGTACATATGCCTCATGAGTGTTACTTATCATCAGTTCATATCACAGAGTTTTAGAAAAAAACAACACTGAGGTACATATGCCTCGTGTGTTACTTATCAGCAGTTCATGTCTCAGAGTTTCAGAAAAACAACCACTGAGGTACATATGCCTCATGAGTGTTACTTATCATCAGTTCATTTCTCAGAGTTTCAGAAAAAAAACACTGAGGTACATATGCCTCATGAGTGTTACTTATCATCAGTTCATGTCACATAGTTTCAGAAAAAAAACACTGAGGTACATATGCCTCATGAGTGTTACTTATCATCAGTTCATGTCACAGAGTTTCAGAAAAAAAACCACTGAGGTACATATGCCTCAATAGTGTTACTTATCATCAGTTCATGTCTCAGAATTTCAGAAAAAAACACACTGAGGTACATATGCCTCATGAGTGTTATTTATCGTCAGTTCATGTCTCAGAGTTTGAGAAAAAAAAACACTGAGGTACATATGCCTCATGAGTGTTACTTATCATCAGTTCATGCCTCAGAGTTTCAGAAAAAAAAACACTGTGGTACATATGTCTCATGAGTGTTATTTATCACCAGTTCATGTCACATAGTTTCAGAAGAAAAAAAACACTGAGGAACATATGCCTCATGAGTGTTACTTATCATCAGTTCATGTCTCAGTGTTTCAGAAAAAAAACACTGACGTACTTATGCCTCATGAGTATGACTTTTCATCAGTTCATGTCACATAGTTTCAGAAAAAGAAACACTGAGGTACATATGCCTCATGAGTGTTACGTATCATCAGTTCATGTCTCAGAGTTTCAGAAAAAAAACACTGAGGTACATATGCCTCGTGTGTTACTTATCATCAGTTTATGTCTCAGAGTTTCTGAAAAAAAAACACTGATGTAAATGTTCCTCATGAGTGTTACTTGTCATCAGTTCATGTCTCAGAGTTTCAGAAACAAAAGAGGTACATATGCCTCATGAGTGTCACTTACCATCAGTTCATGTCTCAGAGTTTCAGAAAAAAAACACTGAGGTACATATGCCTCATGAGTGTTACTTATCATCAGTTCATGTCTCAGAGTTTCAGAAAAAATTCACTGAGGTACATATCCCTCATGAGTGTTACTTATCATCAGTTCATGTCTCAGAGTTTCAGAAGAACAAACACTCAGGTACATATGCCTCATGAGTGATACTTATCATCAGTTCATATCTCAGAGTTTCAGAAAAAAAACCACTGAGGTACATATGCCTCATGAGTGTTACAAATCATCAGTTCATGTATCAGAGTTTTAGAAAAAAAAACACTGAGGTACATGTGCTTCATGAGTGTTACTTATCACCAGTTTATGTCTCAGAGTTTCAGAAAAAAAACACTGAGGCACATATGCCTCATGAGTGTCACTTATCATCAGTTCATTTCTCAGAGTTTCAGAAAAAAAAACACTGAGGTACATATGCCTCATGAGTGTTACTTATCATCAGTTCATGTCTCAGAGTTTCAGAAAAAAAAACCACTGAGGTGCATATGCCACATCAGTGTTTTATCATCGGTTCATGTCTCAGAGTTTCAGAAAAAAAAAACACTGAGGTACATATGCCTCATGAGTGTAAATTATCATCGGTTCATGTCGATGAGTTTCAGAAAAAAAACACTGAGGTACATATGCCACATGAGTGTCACTTATCATCAGTTCATGTCTCAGATTTTCAGAAAAAATCACCGAGGTACATATGCCTCATTAGTGTTACTTATCATCAGTTCATGTCTCAGAGTTTCAGAAAAAACCCACCGAGGTACATATGCCTCATGAGTGTTACTTATCATCAGTTCATTTCTCCTAGTTTCAGAAAAAAAACACTGAGGTACATATGCCTCATGAGTATTAATTATCATCAGTTCATGTCACATTGTTTCAGAAAAAAAAACACTGAGGTACATATGCCTCATGAGTGTTACTTATCATCAGTTCATATCACAGAGTTTTAGAAAAAAACAACACTGAGGTACATATGCCTCGTGTGTTACTTATCAGCAGTTCATGTCTCAGAGTTTCAGAAAAACAACCACTGAGGTACATATGCCTCATGAGTGTTACTTATCATCAGTTCATTTCTCAGAGTTTCAGAAAAAAAACACTGAGGTACATATGCCTCATGAGTGTTACTTATCATCAGTTCATGTCACATAGTTTCAGAAAAAAAACACTGAGGTACATATGCCTCATGAGTGTTACTTATCATCAGTTCATGTCACAGAGTTTCAGAAAAAACCCCACTGAGGTACATATGCCTCAATAGTGTTACTTATCATCAGTTCATGTCTCAGAATTTCAGAAAAAAAACACACTGAGGTACATATGCCTCATGAGTGTTATTTATCATCAGTTCATGTCTCAGAGTTTGAGAAAAAAAAACACTGAGGTACATATGCCTCATGAGTGTTACTTATCATCAGTTCATGCCTCAGAGTTTCAGAAAAAAAAACACTGTGGTACATATGTCTCATGTGTGTTATTTATCGCCAGTTCATGTCTCAGAGTTTCAGAAGAAAAAAAACACTGAGGAACATATGCCTCATGAGTGTTACTTATCATCAGTTCATGTCCGAGTGTTTCAGAAAAATAACACTGACGTACTTATGCCTCATGAGTATGACTTATCATCAGTTCATGTCACATAGTTTCAGAAAAAGAAACACTGAGGTACATATGCCTCATGAGTGTTACGTATCATCAGTTCATGTCTCAGAGTTTCAGAAAAAAAACACTGAGGTACATATGCCTCGTGTGTTACTTATCATCAGTTTATGTCTCAGAGTTTCTGAAAAAAAACACTGATGTAAACGTGCCTCATGGGTGTTACTTGTCATCAGTTCATGTCTCAGAGTTTCAGAAACAAATGAGGTACATATGCCTCATGAGTGTCACTTACCATCAGTTCATGTCTCAGAGTTTCAGAAAAAAAACACTGAGGTACATATGCCTCATGAGTGTTACTTATCATCAGTTCATGTCTCAGAGTTTCAGAAAAAATTCACTGAGGTACATATCCCTCATGAGTGTTACTTATCATCAGTTCATGTCTCAGAGTTTCAGAAGAACAAACACTCAGGTACATATGCCTCATGAGTGATACTTATCATCAGTTCATATCTCAGAGTTTCAGAAAAAAAACCACTGAGGTACATATGCCTCATGAGTGTCACTTATCATCAGTTCATGTCTCAGAGTTTCAGAAAAAAACACCGAGGTACATATGCCTCATTAGTGTTACTTATCATCAGTTCATGTCTCAGAGTTTCAGAAAAAAAACCACCGAGGTACATATGCCTCATGAGTGTTACTTATCATCAGTTCATTTCTCAGAGTTTCAGAAAAAAAACACTGAGGTACATATGCCTCATGAGTATTAATTATCATCAGTTCATGTCACATTGTTTCAGAAAAAAAAACACTGAGGTACATATGCCTCATGAGTGTTACTTATCATCAGTTCATATCACAGAGTTTTAGAAAAAAACAACACTGAGGTACATATGCCTCGTGTGTTACTTATCAGCAGTTCATGTCTCAGAGTTTCAGAAAAACAACCACTGAGGTACATATGCCTCATGAGTGTTACTTATCATCAGTTCATTTCTCAGAGTTTCAGAAAAAAAACACTGAGGTACATATGCCTCATGAGTGTTACTTATCATCAGTTCATGTCACATAGTTTCAGAAAAAAAACACTGAGGTACATATGCCTCATGAGTGTTACTTATCATCAGTTCATGTCTCAGAATTTCAGAAAAAAACACACTGAGGTACATATGCCTCATGAGTGTTATTTATCATCAGTTCATGTCTCAGAGTTTGAGAAAAAAAAACACTGAGGTACATATGCCTCATGAGTGTTACTTATCATCAGTTCATGCCTCAGAGTTTCAGAAAAAAAAACACTGTGGTACATATGTCTCATGAGTGTTATTTATCACCAGTTCATGTCTCAGAGTTTCAGAAGAAAAAAAACACTGAGGAACATATGCCTCATGAGTGTTACTTATCATCAGTTCATGTCTCAGTGTTTCAGAAAAAAAACACTGACGTACTTATGCCTCATGAGTATGACTTATCATCAGTTCATGTCACATAGTTTCAGAAAAAGAAACACTGAGGTACATATGCCTCATGAGTGTTACGTATCATCAGTTCATGTCTCGGAGTTTCAGAAAAAAAACACTGAGGTACATATGCCTCGTGTGTTACTTATCATCAGTTTATGTCTCAGAGTTTCTGAAAAAAAACACTGATGTAAATGTGCCTCATGAGTGTTACTTGTCATCAGTTCATGTCTCAGAGTTTCAGAAACAAAAGAGGTACATATGCCTCATGAGTGTCACTTACCATCAGTTCATGTCTCAGAGTTTCAGAAAAAAAACACTGAGGTACATATGCCTCATGAGTGTTACTTATCATCAGTTCATGTCTCAGAGTTTCAGAAAAAATTCACTGAGGTACATATCCCTCATGAGTGTTACTTATCATCAGTTCATGTCTCAGAGTTTCAGAAGAACAAACACTCAGGTACATATGCCTCATGAGTGATACTTATCATCAGTTCATATCTCAGAGTTTCAGAAAAAAAACCACTGAGGTACATATGCCTCATGAGTGTTACTAATCATCAGTTCATGGATCAGAGTTTTAGAAAAAAAACACTGAGGTACATGTGCTTCATGAGTGTTACTTATCACCAGTTTATGTCTCAGAGTTTCAGAAAAAAAACACTGAGGCACATATGCCTCATGAGTGTCACTTATCATCAGTTCATTTCTCAGAGTTTCAGAAAAAAAAAACACTGAGGTACATATGCCTCATGAGTGTTACTTATCATCAGTTCATGTCTCAGAGTTTCAGAAAAAAAAACCACTGAGGTGCATATGCCTCATCAGTGTTTTATCATCGGTTCATGTCTCAGAGTTTCAGAAAAAAAAACCACTGAGGTACATATGCCTCATGAGTGTAAATTATCATCGGTTCATGTCGATGAGTTTCAGAAAAAAAACACTGAGGTACATATGCCTCATGAGTGTCACTTATCATCAGTTCATGTCTCAGAGTTTCAGAAAAAAACACCGAGGTACATATGCCTCATTAGTGTTACTTATCATCAGTTCATGTCTCAGAGTTTCAGAAAAAAAAACACTGAGGTACATATGCCTCATGAGTGTTACTTATCATCAGTTCATGTCTCAGAGTTTCAGAAAAAACAACAATGAGGAACATATGCCTCATGAGTGTTACTTATCATCAGTTCATGTCTCTGAGTTTCAGAAAAAAAACCACTGAGGTACATATGCCTCATGAGTGTTACATATCATCAGTTCATGCCTCAGAGTTTCAGAAAAAAAACACTGAGGTACATATGTCTCATGAGTGCTACTTATCATCAGTTCATGTCTGAGAGTTTCAGAAAAAAAACACTGAGGTACATATGCCTCATGAGTGTTACTTATCATCACCTCATGTCTCAGAGTTTCAGAAAAACAAACACTGAGGTACATATGCCTCATGAGTCTTACTTATCATCAGCTCATGTCACAGAGTTTCAGAAAAAACGCACTGAGGTACATATGCATAGTTTAGATTGACAGAATTTTGCAGTTTATGCATGATGTCACACTCCTGACAAATTTGGGCGACAATTTCTGGAGGCTTCTAGGGAATGAACAAGTTACATTCATGGTCTTAAAAATCTGGTATGAAGACTAAGACACATTAAACTACATCATGTTAATAAAGAATAACTACTTAAAGACATTTCAATTTAAAAAAATTATTTTTAATGACTTTTGGGTGTAGAAAATGTATCATTCCAGGCAGAAATGACAGCCAGTTTTATTGTTTTGTATAGATTCATTCACTTCACATACACCTTAAATGATGCTCAGGAAATATATCTTTCATTTCAGCTTGCCTTTCTTCCTGCTTTTTTTCATTAATACACTTTGAACAGACAGGTTTTTGAAAATTGTCACACTTTTTTGTCACACTCCTGACAATTCTGGCTCCCCATGAAGCTGTTTTGATAAAATTTTCAAGATCATTAAAGGACGTGAGAAGACGTCACTGGAAAAACAGAAAATGATGCTAGAGTGTACAGTATACTTGTTACGAAGTCGAAACTCACACCAGCCATTTTTCTAAAAAGCCCATTTGCAAAATTACCTAAATTTTTATTATTGGATATATATTTGCAACTAGGACAATTTTATATACGCAGTTAAATATTGATAACATGCATATATCTGAATGTTCCGGTTACTCTTCATTCTAAGATACGGTATGTTCCTGAACACAGAATATAATTATCTTAATTGATATAGACACTTTTACAACTTTGTTTAAAGATGTGTGCAATACGTTCGTTTGGTAGCAAATAAACTATGTTACATATCGTTTGTCGGTTACTTCCATTTTTTTTTTTTGTTCCGAACGTTCCCCGCACTGTTAGATGGATGTATGACACAAAAATAAATGTTTTAAAAGTAATCAACAATTACACAAATACAATAAATGTATTAACTTACTAGGAATCAATTTCGTTATTTAAGGAGATTTGGGAACTTAACGAAAATAAGAGAAAGCGTGGTGAACAATTGAAGAGCAGAATTATAGTTAATTAAAGATGTATGAAACCAGTGTGCCTAAACATATTTAAACTTTAGACAAAAACATTTTAAGATGCATGGATATTTATGTAAAGTTGAGCATATCACGTAAAGATATTACGCTTTAGACAAATGGAATAGTAAGAGGCCCATGATTTATAAATATGTAAAAAAAAAAGTGACAAACAGTTTGTATAATCCATGTTTATATACACACCTATGATCTGACACCATTAACTCGACAGGAAATCAAAATCCATACAGGCATGTAAACATCTAAACACATACATGGGTACTGGGCACTGTGAAATATTTAACATGAGCATTTAACAAAGTTCCGATGTGCTTCAATATTACACAGGCGGGTATATTTGTTACAAGCAGTGTATGCAATTATGCAACAGTATGGTTCAAGTATAAGGTATTCACGCCATAAGACCGTGGTGAATGGCACCAAGTATAAGGTATTCACGCCTTAAGACCGTGGTGAATGGCACCAAGTATAAGGTATTCACGCCTTAAGACCGTGGTGAATGGCACCAAGTATAAGGTATTCACGCCATAAGACCGTGGTGAATGGCACCAAGTATAAGGTATTCACGCCTTAAGACCGTGGTGAATGGCACCAAGTATAAGGTATTCACGCCATAAGACCGTGGTGAATGATTCAGGAATTGAGACTATGCTTTGGGCAAAATGAGTATAGGTATATTAATGGGAAGATGAAAATCATTTGCAAAAGAATGATACAAAATTTGTTGTGTCTCAAGCTTTTGTTTTTGTTGTATGTCCTTACATAAGCATTTATGATACTATTGTTATCTTGTTTTTATTTTGGACATTTGATTTCACAGACCATTGCTAGCGTTCTCCGTCAATAATACCACAAGCACAATTGCAACAACTTTTATATTATTTAAATCAAGATATACATATTACCAAACAACTTTCCTCTCGCATTAAATGATAATCTTTGATATCATTAAAGGCCGTTTCATTTTTAAACATGTCGTTGTTGTTTTATGACATATATATCAGTGATGAGCATGACAGTTAAAAAATAACGATCCACCATATATGTCATAGGGTGAAAAGTGCAATGTTGAATTATGATGGTTAAATTAACCTTCAGAATACCAAGTAGTTATCTAGTTTAGTCTAGTCTTTTAGTATTTTATTAGTTAGTATTGGTAGTTATGAAATGCATTGAACCGGAACACAAGATAAATTCAATAATAATAATAATAATAATATATACTACTACTAATAATAATAATAATAATAATAATTTCTCAACATTTTCCAAACAACATTGTATATGTCCTCAACTAATTTGTAAGCAATGGTATGTTACAATTAAATATATTCGATTCCTCAATACATTTTTGCTGTTACCCAGATAAAAAAAAATCATTTAAATAAACTACGCAAATAAAACTTGTTTGTAGTTATGTTATTTACGTAGCAAGATTTTAATCCCATGTTACGTCTGTATGATCGCTTAATTGTTCTTCCAAATATAACCGTCTCCGTGGCCTAGTGGTTAGGGCGTTCGCCTAAGGAGCGGTAGGTTGAAGGTTCGAAGGTCAAAGGTTCGAGTCCTACACAGGGCGATTTCTGATATGGCCGGTTGCATACCCAGCAGCTAGTTAAATCAAGGGGTACCGATTGCCTCCCTGCTAAGCGCCCGGCATATAGGATAGGAATCGGGAGTAAAGATGTTCATCAGTAAAAGTGTCTAATAAGTCAAAAACTGGCTGGCCCTTTATCGCGAGGGGTGACACTATAATAAACAAACACTTTACTTTACTTTACTTTACTTTATATTTGAATTCATTAAATAATTATTCATTACATATATTTATATTCATTAAATACATAATTATTCATTACATGTTATGCGTGCTCTCCCTTTCAGCCAACAATCTGTACAACGCGAGCCTTCCTAGATACCCCTTTGCTTCAAAACTGAACATTGTCGTATATGCAAACCGGTAATTAACCATTGTTATTAATCGCTTCAAATTCAAGTATTCAAGTTTGTAACGATTTCCTCGTTTGCATAGAAATGTTAAAGAAGCTTGCACAATCTTTGAGAATTCCGTACGACCGCACAGTGCTTTCTTTGAGAAAGACCACTATGCTGCCCACAAGTAGCCATGGAAATCGCAACTGAGGGCATTTTCTTTTTATATTCAATCAAATCGGTCTTTGCCTTTGTTGTCACGATGATTGCATGATAAGGTAAGGATGATGTGCAGGGTCGGCAATACGCTTTGGGATTTATAACCACGCCTACTTAGGTCAAACCCCGATAAACACCGCTGACAGTATAGGAATGTTTTCACAATACATATCCGTCACAGCACTAGCTTTCTGCATGGCTAAACACATTGTCAATCAAACATCGTTGTAATGTTAATTAAAAAATAGAACGATCCGGGTTTTGCTACGAATAACTTCAACTCCTCCCCAGCTATTGTTAAAGGATTAATTTCCATTCATCGAAAATCAAAAACATTACCACGTGCTCTTTCGAATAGCACAAACATTTTGGACGTGCTCTTTTGAATGAAATATTTGAACCGCTAAACATGTGATATCCAAGTACGATTATTGAATAATATTGCAGATTAATTTGAATATGATTTTATCACAAAGGTCAATGCTTCCCTGTGAACTGTATATTTCTAACCAATCAACTCCCCTGTGCAAATATGTTTAATGCACTCGTACACAACATTTAAAATAAATCACGTCTGATTAGCTACTGACGTTAACGTAAACAAACGTTAGATACGTCATTCAAACCAAGCATATCACTTTACTGAATGAACGTAGATGAGTCATGTCATGCGGAAAAACTCTCACACGTAAACCGGGCCAATAATATTGTCGGATAAATATAATTACGTCTAATGAATTACTAATTTGTTGAACGTTGTCTACGCAGACAGCCGCTTTTGAATAAGATGAATTATTTGTGTTCTACCTTGTGAAAATACTATCATTAGGTTTAGTTATTTCTGAAAACAAGACACAGAATATACAATTAGCATATTGTACAGACGTAATCTGGTTTTATTATGGTTTGTCGTGTACGTAAATGTTCCGCCATTTATACACAATTAAAATTTTGTTCATCTGTACTTTTACATCCTGTTTGATAAACGTGTGTATTGTATATGAAAATGTTTAACCATTTATATGGCGGATCGTATTTTTTTACTGTCATGCTAGCCGCTAATAAATATGACATAAAACCAGAACGACATGTTTAAAATGGCCTTTAATGATATAAAAGATGTTGCTATTGTAATGGTGGTATTTTTGACAAAGAACGATATCAATGGTCTGTGGAATCAAATGTCCAAACTAAAAACAATAGCAATAGTATCATAAACGCTTAAATAAGGAGATATAACAAAAACAAAAGCTTGCGAAACAAAAATATGATTGTTTTTTATCATTGTTTTACAAATGATTTTCATCTTCCCATGACTATACCAATACTCATTTTACCCAAAGCAGAGTCTGAGCACCTGAATCATTCACCACGGTCTTAGGGAAATAATACCTTATACCTATTACTACAAGCACATCAATACTCAACCTGATAGTAAGCATTTATGTTATTTTAGAATCATGCAATTGCATAATTGCATACACTTCTTGTAGCAAATAAAGCCCATTTGCAATGTTTAAGCACATCGCAACTTTGGTAAATGCTCATGTTAAAAGTGCCCTCTGCTCCTGTATGTGTTTTAATGTTTACATTTCCTGACGAGTATAATGGTTTCAGCTTATATGTGTGTATTTCGATGTGTTTGCATTGTTGTTTATGTTGATTATTTAAATGACAATGCAAACACATCGAAATGCAATGAACAAGCGCGTACGTATCCCCTCGTACCTTTTTTGTAGTGTTTGTTTTTTACACTGACTTTTTATAAATGCATTATGTTTCAAGCATCTTTATTACTTTTAATCATTATTATTACCATTATTATTACCATTATTACTATTATTTTCTTATTATTTTTATCATTTTTAAGTGTTATTATTATAATTATTATTATTGTTATTATTATTATTACCGGTATAATTAAGTAGTAGCAGTAGTAGTAGTAGTAGTAGTAGTAGTAGTAGTAGTAGCAGTAGTAGTAGAGTAGTAGTAGTAGTAGTAGTAGTAGTAGTAGTAGTAGTAGTAGCAGTAGTAGTAGTAGTAGTAGTAGTACAAGTAGTAGTAGTAGAAGTAGTAGTAGTAGTAATAGTAATAGTTGTAGTAGTAGTAGTTGTAGTAGTAGTAGTAGTAGTAGTAGTAGTAGTAGTAGTAGTAGTAGTAGTGGAAATAGTAGTAGTAGTAGTAGTAGTAGTAGTAGTAGTAGAATTAGTAGTAATTGTATTAGTAGCAGTAGTAGTAGTAGTAGTAGAATTAGTGGAAGTAGTAGTAGTAGTAGTAGAAGTAATAGTAGTAGAAGTAGTAGAAGTAGTAGAAGTAGTAGTAATAGTAGTAACAGTAGTAGTAGTAGTAGTAGTAGTAGTAGTAGTAGTAGTAGTAGTAGTAGTAGTAGTAGTAGTAGTAGTAGTAGTAGAAGTAGTAGTATTTGTAGTAGTAGTAGTAGTAGAAGTAGTAGTAGTAGTAGTAGAAGTAGTAGAAGTAGTAGAAGTAGTAGAAGTAGTAGTAATAGTAGTAAAAGTAGTAGTAGTAGTAGTAGTAGAAGTAGTAGTAATAGTAGTAGTAGTAGTAGTAGTAGTAGTAGTAGTAGTAGTAGTAGTAGTAGTAGTAGTAGTAGTAGTAGTAGTACAAGTAGTAGTAGTACAAGTAGTAGTAGTAGTAGTAGTAGTAGTAGTAGTAGTAGTAGTAGTAGTAGTAGTAGTAGTAGTAGTAGTAGTAGTAGTAGTAGTAGTAGTAGTAGTAGTAGTAGTAGTAGTAGTAGTAGTAGTACAAGTAGTAGTAGTACAAGTAGTAGTAGTAGTAGTAGTAGTAGTAGTAGTAGTAGTAGTAGTAGTAGTAGTAGTAGTAGTAGTAGTAGTAGTAGTAGTAGTAGTAGTAGTAGTAGTAGTAGGAATACGGGTAATAGTAGTAGGAGTAGGAGTAGTAGTATTCTCCATTGGCATTAAGCCTTCTCGACTGACGAAATTTATTAAGCTTCGTGTTGTTGTTTCAGAATTGTTTAAAAATAATCGATAGTATGGCCGCCAAAGACCGATCTGTTCCCAAGTACGTAAGTAGGCCAGCTTTTATTGCATTTTTTTCAACAATACCTATTAATGTATTCGTTTGCTCAAACGTTGGGCAAAACACGAAGTTCACTTCAAAATCCAAACAGGGTAAGAACACACGCAAGATACAGTAGCAGTTAATAAAAGAAATATGAAAATATGATTAAATGTCCACAGGTAAAAATGGAGGATGGGTTTGGATCGTGGTAAAAGCAGAAAAATTCATGGAAATTTAGTGTGCGTAAATTCATCAATATTTTGTTTTTCTACACTACCGGTGAGAAATGTTTCAACGCACTAAATGGTAATGACTTTATATCGTACAATTAAAGTCATTATTCTCACCACCGTTCTACATGTAAACCTGTATGATAAAATAATACACATCATCGCTCTAATACAAATTAATTGATAATTCCTACGTCTTATAAATTATAGTTTTATTACCTGTCCGTTTTATTCAGATAAATAAAACTACTACGTACTCAAAATGGTAATACAATTGTGAATGTCTGATCCGTTGGCAAAATGTAGACTAACATATAGACGATATATATGACAGCTTAAAAATGAACGTATTTCAAATTGCGCATTATAAAATACGATAATATTATTCGACTATCCAATATTGATAAGTCACTAAATTTACAGGTAAATATGGATGGTACAGAGTATATTGTAATCCTAATAAGGCAGACTACCGGGTATATGGAAATATTAATAAAACATACTATATGAAATATATTATATGGAAAAAAAACATATAACGGACTGGCATATTTGAAAATATTAATATGGCACACTTTTTGAACATGTATGGTTATGTGAAAATCGTTATAAAAACAAGGTATGTGAACAAGAAATATCTTTAAAAAAGATATCCGGCGTCTATGTAAGTTTGAATATGAAGAATGCCAATTGAACTTGCTGCATGCATATTCAAAACTTATGTTACCTGTGGATTTTCACTTATAATTTACTTATCTATTGCATATAAGACTAGATCAGTGCAGCAAACACTACACACATACTAAATCGTACAGATTCCCTTTAAAATTTTCATTAACTGTTCATAGACATATACCCTTACAATCTTTATTAACTGTTCGTAGACATATACACTATAAAAAGTATATATACGTATGGAACATAAACAAACATTGTTACAGGTTCTTGTGGTGGGAGCTATTGCTGTGTTTAGAGCATGCCGCCTATGAATGTTTCACAAAATAATTATTCAGTCTGTGAATGAATATTATATTCAGTTCATGACATAATGAGAACATTTGTTCGTAATTATGCTCAGCTCTAGAGTGTTTGTCGATGCTATGTTTATAACCTTATTCTAACCGCGTATGTAAACAATTCTGTATATTTTAATCCAAACATTTATGCAGCCATTATTTGTAAACTGTAAACCATTGTTGTCTTGAGTAAAAATGGCATTGCAGAAATTCATCTAAAGTATGTCCTTTCTGTTAACAAATGTTTGCACTCTATTTTCCTTGCTTTTGGTTTGTTTCCTTTTTTCGCCAACAGTCTTGATTTAACCTCGCTGTTCTTGTACTTACTACTTTTCCCGTTAATTACTTCAGGATATTGCTACGACTATCTAGGCCGTGCCGAGGTCCCCGGACAGAGATACAGTAACGACGGATGTTATACATGTACGTGCGGATACAACGGACAGGTAAAGATATACACTACTATATTGAACTTAGGCTACAGCTTTGTCTAGTGCAAACACGCAGGATTGTTTAACTTTCGGAACGAGCAAATTTCTCACTGTGATCTCTCCTGCTAAGCTAGTTTGTTGATATTCTCAACTAGGCGAAGTAACCTTTGTGATGTGCTTTCGCGGGGGTGGGGGGTGGGAAGCTCTAGCAACTAAGGACTTAAAGAAATTGCTGAATGTAGAATGTGCATTCTACCGAGTTATACATTTCTTGTAATTTCAAGACTGTTTACCTAATTTGTGGTATAATTTGATTATAGAGCTATTGATTAAATATACTTGGCTGGAGATATATTTTGAGATATATTATGATCTGTTTTAGGGCGCTTGTACACTGATGGCATGCAACAACATTTATGGTGGTCGCATGGGACGAATAGGCCGCCGTATGGTGGTCGCATGGGACGAATAGGCCGTCGTATGGTGGTCGCATGGGACGAATAGGCCGCCGTATGGTGGTCGCATGGGACGAATAGGCCGTCGTATGGTGGTCGCATGGGACGAATAGGCCGCCGTATGGTGGTCGCATGCGACGAATAGGCCGCCGTATGGTGGTCGCATGGGACGAATAGGCCGCCGTTAGTAGACTTCAATCATGCCACTTCATTCACCTCGTTCAATTGCATTTATGACTATTTATTTTTGCATGGTCTCATCATTTTTTATTATTGTTAAGTGCAATACAATAAAGCATTTTTATACGCTCTTAATCGTTGTTGTTCTGAGATGTGTTGCTGCGAAAGCGTTTTTTTTTACCAAATGACTTAATAAACATTCGTATATATGTCGAATCGCTATAGGATTTATAACCACGTATTTATATCAATCTGCATGAACAACATTGACAGTATACGCAAGGTTTTTACAAGACATCTCCGTCAAACCATTAAATATGAGCTTTCTGAATAGCTAAACACATTGCCCATCAAATCCCGTTGATCGGTCAATTACATTTGCCGACTCTGCACAACATACAGGCTTTATAATCCCATAGTCATTACAACAAATGTAAATATATGTGACTGAATACAAAAAAAGCAAATGCTCTCAATTGTGATTTTCATGGTTATTAGAGGATAGTTTCTTGGTATATCTCAGAGGAAGATTTGTGCTGTCGCACGGATTTCTAAAAGATTTAGCTAGCTACATTTACATACCTATGCAGACGATCTAATAGTTTCTCACTTACCGTAAGCGATAACCTAGACGTAACATGTGATTAAAATCATGTGCCGTTAATTACATAACCAAAAAATGTTCTATGCCGTGTTTATTTTGCGTAGTTTATTTCAATGGATCCTTTTTTATATCTGGGTATCAGAAAAGGTATGGAGGTATCGATTCTATTTAACTGTAACAAGCCATTGCTTACAAAATCATGAGCAAGAGAATAAAAAGGTTGTTCGAAACGTATTGAGACAAACGGTATTCTTTTATTTTCTGAAAACAAGAACATCTGAATTATAAAGCACTCCGCATGTCATCCGGTATTTATGCCAGAGCCTCTGCATCAAATGTAACCCAGTAGTTACGCTCAAAATTGTTTAGATAATAACAGAAAATTAGCCGTGCCACTTTCCAATTTAAATAGAAGGTACTTATGCGAGCGCTGATAAATAACAGTGATAGCATGGTCGATACAATATCAATTCGCATCTGGTTCCAACTTAAAACGGGTATTTCTGAGTTGTTTGCAAACCTTATTTTCAGTTATAAGAATTTGCGGTCACTTATTGTTAGAATCATAAAGGTATATTGGTTCAAAACATAATGCGTTCTAACTTCCTTGCCATCGTGTTTTTACTCACTTTATAATGAAATATAAAGGATAATATCCTGCTTGCCTTTATTTTTCGTGAAATCAAAGTTGTAACCTACGAGTTGTAACCTACGAGTTGTAAAGTTTGGAGATATACACTTGAAATATTACACGATAGAAATAAATCCTAAAGATTTTATAAACACAAAACTGAACTTCAACAATACGAGTATGTGAAAACACCATTCTGTTAGCGTCTATGGTGTTGGTTATGGAGGTTGAGTAGGGTTGTGCTGGCACTGTTTAAATATATACATACACGTAGTGAGCGTAACTTTGTCCAGAAAGGATGGATTCTCAAACAAATTGGCAGAAGTGAATAACATTATGAGTCTCTTGCAAGAACCAGGTCTCTAGGTCCAGAGTGCAGGTCATAATTCTAGGCCAAGGGTCGAATATACTAAATCAATCCATAAGACTTTGTCCGGAGCATTACTTTATCCAGCATGGCTGGATTTTCAAATAACGTGGCAGAAGTGAAAAATATTGTGGGTCGGCGTGTGACGCTCAAGAATCAGGTCCCAGGACCAACGTTAAGCTCACAATTCAAGGTCAAATATCAAATATAAAAAATCAATCCATAAGACTTTGTCCGGAGCATTACTGTGTCCAGCATGGATGGATTTTCAAATTACTTGGCAGAAGAGAAACATATTGTGGGTCGGCGTGTGACGCTCAAGAACCAGGTCCCCAGTTCCAATATTAAGGTCACAATTTAATGTCAAAGGTCCATTATAGGAAATCAATCCATATATCCTTGTCCGGGGCATAAATTTGTCTAACATTGATGGATTTTCAAATAACTTGGCAGAAGTGAACAACATTTTGAGACGGCGTGTGTTGTTCAAGAACAAGGTTCCTAGGTCCAAGATCTAGGTCACAATTCAAGGTAAAGCTAAAAAATAACAAATGTATCATCAAGACTTTGTCCAGAGCATTACTTTGTCCAGCATGGCAGGATTTACAAATAACTTGGCAGAAGTGAAAAACATTGAGAGACGACGTGTGGCGCGCATGAACCTCGTCCCTAGGTCTAAGGTCACAATTCAAGGTTATAGGTCAAATATTAGAAAGAAATCCATAAACCCTTGCTCGGAACATAACTTTGTCTAGCATGGATGGATTTTCAAATAACTTGGCAGAAGTGAAAGACATTGTAAGACGGCGTGTGGCGCGCAAGAACCAGATCCTTCCTTAGGTCCAAAATAAATGTCACAATTTAAGGTCAAAGGTAAGGTAATAATTTAATCATTCAGACTTTGTCCGGATAATAACTTTGTTTACCATGGGTGCGAGTGTAAATAGACACACCACCATTTTTCTGTTGCAATCTTTACAATCCACAGTGTAGTTAAGAATTATAAGTTCTGTATCCCGAAGGGTTTCAGGCGTTTCCGAAACACAAATTGTTCTAGTGTTTGAAGCCTAAATACGGATCTGGTCTAACTTTGGAAGTAAAGTTCGTGAGTTGATGTGTAGAAAACGAAGACCAAGTTTCCAAAAGACATCATGATCACAGCTTTGGTTTAAAGTTGTAACGATATCTGGACCAGGGCTTGAATTAACATCCCCACACAATAATAAACAAAGTGGTATCAAAGCATCTTGTTATGTGATGGTTGTCTGTATTTCAAGGTATCTTCTGTTAGTGTGTGTTTGTTAAGATCGATATATAATATCATATCATATATTATCTTAATAATCCGTGCATTCGGATAAAACTTGTTGGCAACAATACTGTCCGAAATAGGTATTGACCGTATTGTATCCGAAAGCTATTGCAGTTTACAATCCAAGACATCCTTAGCGATTTTTAAATACACAAAGCTTGTAGTCAGTTCCAGGTATTTTAAGAATGTTTTACAGATTTTCAAGAGTAACCAATGGCTCTTCAGCTCTCTGTGGTATACACCTTAAGCGATATTAAAAACTTATTAGCAGATATCTTCCCTGAGAGTTTGCAAAGAAAACTCGTCAACTAGGTAAGTGAATAAACACCAGAGTTATTGCCCCTTGTGTTTGGGAAGAAAATATCAACACGTCATCAATGATTGGCTTGCACACACGATTTTTGATTCAATGTTGACCAAACTTACACAGTTTGCGCATGACCATAAAAATTGATTGATAAAATTTGATTTCCAACTTTGATGTCTTCAGAACCTGCATTAACATCATTTATCATCATTGGAAAGAAAATTATCAAAGAAAAAGCAAAACTTTACCTTATAGCACAGCCATCGCAATTATCGCATTGCAACTAGTTGTCAATGATTTGAGAACCATTAGCAAAAAAACGCGCATCCACTCCCCAACTCATACTTTAGTTAGCCCATTGCACTTACCGATGTTTTGACCCAAAATTGATCCTACCCCCACTGTGTATTGTCCAGATACCTTAATTTTCAAACCTGTCACAACAGTATGGTCTTCATCTGTACCAGTTCTCAGGTGAGCGCTTTGGGCCATCATGGCCCTATTATTTAGCTCACCTGAGCACGAAGTGCTCAGTGAGCTATTGGTATAGGGGACCTCTCCGGCGTCGTCCGTTGTCCGCATGCCGTCAACAATTTGGACCGTTATCGCGATAAAGACTACATTTTTTGTTCAATTTTGACCTTACTTGCACAGTTTGTGTATGACCATAAAATCTCGGATGGGATTGTTATTGGGTCAGATCACACCAGTAACACCAGAGTTATTGCCCCTTTTTCATGCAAAAAAAGCGCAAATATGCCCTTTTCCAACGTAGAGACTTTATTTTCCATCCAATCTTAACCAAACTTTCACAGCTTGTGTATGACTATCAGATCTCATCAGACCAGGGTTGGCACGAATCACCCGCCCCCGGGTTTTCCCGGCGGGTTTTAACGGTTTTTCCCGCCCCGGTCAATACCCTGAAAGTGGGCAATACTGGGGAATACTGGGCATTACCATTTTTTCTTCAGTCAATATGCAGTTTTAATTCTTTTTACAAATCTAAATACTATGTTAAATTATATTATAAAGAAAATTACTTATTTTTGATTTTGCATTTTGAATTATATTTTTGTATATTTTTTTTAATAAACAAAGAGCAATTACTCTGGTGTTTGAAACACGATCTGGGCAATTTTTGGCGTCTGCTGCAGGGTTGGCATAAAACCCGGGTTTTATAGTATTGACCTGCCCGGGCAGGTAATACTGGGAAAAACCGGGTTTTTTAGGGTTTAATTTGTTAAATTGGCTTGACAAATTCGGATAACAATTATGTTAACCTAAATTATTTTGGTTATTCATATATCACTGGTGAAAACATGGAGCTGTATGATTGGTTTATTCACAGAATTCATTTTTGATATATGTTTGGATATATTCCATCACAGAGAAAAATATATGAAGAACCGTAAATCTTACTTGGATCTATATATTTTTATGTTTTAAGTGATGTGATGGAATGTGATGTTACGTCGATTGCCCCAATGTGTCACACTGCTCTCGCATACCATTCCATTCTTGAAACGTTAGACATTTTACATAGTCCGCTAGTTTTGGAACAGGTGAACAGGAAAGGTTGCTATATTATTAAACGATCAACATGTTTTAGGTTTGTTAGGATCTTCCCCAAGTGGTGAACATTATAATTTCAAAAAACTAAAATAAAGCCGTGAAATTGTCTATATATAGTCTACAACAATCACTGTGTATAAATATTTATATTCAAACATAAGAAACCAATACATACATATCTACAGTACTACATTGCTACGCACATTCTCATTGTTGAATTCAAGAATAACGTGTCTCAACACTGATCAAATGTTAACAAACGCTTCAATCATATGAAATGGCGGCGACGCTTCCACTGGGAACGTACACACACACGTATTGCGTAATTAATATGTGCTTTCAATTTTCAATGTCTGTGTATTTAAAAAAAAAGATATCCAGCGTTTGAAACTAGGTCCACATAATTATAGCGGCCTAAGGGTCATACACGCTAAAATCAGACTAATTAAAATCGGCTCTTAAAAAAATTATATACGCAGTAGGAAAGGCAAGCACTTATCCTTGTTACAATTAGTGTGCTAGACGAACATCGAGAGAGATTATTGCGCTAGAGTTTGAAAATTAACATTTCATTATGTCAATTTTTGTCATCACCTCTGTTATACGAATGAAGGTACATTCTGGTATATATGTATATTAAACTTGCCCGTGTAGTTGTCGCTCATGAGACTGGCATATAAGAGTATATTCTGCATGTTTGGATGCTTACATTTACCGAACATGCATTTAAATATGGACTGTACTATATTTTGCAGCTAACATTGTCATTGTCAGTTATAACATATTGACATTTCATTTGTTTCTACTAGTTCGGCTGTATTAAAGGCATTACAAGCACTGCTTTTGCGTACTTTAAAGGGATTATGTCATCGAAAATGGCCTCAAGGAGCAATTTCTTTTTAAAAAATCTGAAATTCAGATATTGATATGGGCATAAAATAACGGTTAAAACAGAGTAAATATAATAGGAAAATAGTGTACGCATTCTGAGATATAAATCAAATTTTATAATATATGTCTTGCTTGTTTGGCATATTTAATGTTTACATTTTGACGTCAGAATTGTGATTATTGTGTATAACCATAGTTTACACACGACTCCTTACCAAGCATGAAAGCGCAGTTGGATTAAGCGCTGTGTATTGTTACTTCATATGACTCCTAAGTCGTGAGTTCGATCCCTGCTTGGTGTTTTAATTTTTAGACTTTTTGCTGACTTGCATTTATCAAATATGTAAGTGTGTATTGTTATTTTTTTGTTAATGCACATGTCATAGTATAGCGCATTTCTATCATACAATATCATTTATAGTGCAATAGGATTCCAATTTGTTGTTGACATTTAAGGAGAAAAGTTGGAATGAATGCAAGCTTAGATTGACACATGTTGTGATGTTAATTTCCAATTAATTTACGCTTCTCATACACCGCACAATTTATAACTTACACACAAGTGTAACTTACTGTGTATATGTATAATATACTGTTTTAGGACGGGCTACGTTTCGATCAAATCGATGCGATATATACATATACAAAATGATCGATATTTCATATGTCATCTGATTTTGTATAGTATATACATTTATTAATTGAAAATCACATATTTGGTTAACTTTAAATAATTATATGAACAATAACGCAGTGCTACAACCAACCTTATTATTTTATATTTCAGTGAGTGAATGTAATGTTTATTGTTTGCTATTTGCTAATAGTTGAACTAAAAATGATTGTTTCTATTCATGAAACAATAATATTCAAGAAAATTATTACTATAAGTTTACTGACATAAATCTTATAACGTAACTTACTATTATTGTCATAATGTGAAAGAAGAGATACTGAAAGTAAAAGTACAAAATCAGTGACTAAAATAAAAATTTAGATATAATACCTTCAGTGGATTTGAGTGGTTTTAATATAGAATGGCTGATTTAGATAACTCAGGGTTGACTTTCTGTATTTGGTGTCTTGCATTTGGATGCTAAAAGAAATGTACTGTAGCAGTCGAAGGTAAGTTCAAAATTTCAAGACTACTAGGATATGCTGTTGTATCAACATTCCTTAAAAATAATACTTGAGAAAGCTCTAGTTAAGTTTGTTTGCAATGTTGACACTTTTTGAATGGATAATATTAATCTGAAGTACTGTTAAAAAACAAGGCCAAACGAATATGTTTAATAGTATGTCATTGAAAGTTGGAACAAATTCAAGATGGCAGATTTATGTTACTAACAAACACATTTTCCATTGACATGTTTGCAAGACAAAAGCACAAACAAATGGTTGTAATTGATAGATAAATTATTAGTATTTTAAAACGAATAGATATTATTAATTTTCAAAGTCCACTGAAGCTCCGTGAATTGATTAGTTTCTTATGTCACTGTAATGTCTGTGAATTGATAAGTTTCTTATGTTATCGGTATATGGACACACGTGGATAAATAAAGAAATACCGGCACATTTGACTCTTGAAATTTAGAGCTCAAGAGTCATGACTTATGGGATTTGAATCGTTGTGATTTCCCTGCTTATAAACGAAACATACAATGATAAATATTGCGAATAAAATAACAATCTATGCATACGAGTTTTGTGTTTATTTTTATGAAATTCAATTTTAACTGAAAAACGAGAAATTTAGGCAAATCTGATCTTGATTTGCCGGCCATTATATTTCAAAATGCTGTATTTCGAATGCATTTAGTTATGAAAGCATGTTAAGGTTGTTGTCTTGGAAACAATAATTTTCTCCTTAAATAATGTTAGTATTTCATAACAAAATGAAAACCAAGCGACACCATGTTCATCGGTTTGTTTTAGTAACTGTAACATCGCACTTTTTGCACTATCTATGTTGTTTATTGCAGAATATTGCTACGACTACCAAGGCCGTGTCGTGGCCCCCGGACAGAGATACAGTAACGACGGGTGCAACACCCGTACTGGTGGATACAGCGGACAGGTAAGGATACAGTAACGACGGATGCAACACCTGTACTTGTGGATACAGCGGACAGGTAAGGATACAGTAACGACGGATGCAACACCTGTACTTGTGGATACAGCGGACAGGTAAGGATACACACTACTAATTTGAACATAAATATCAACGCTACTGGTTTTACGCTTTCCAAGCTAGGTAAAGCTTAACAAGGGAGGTAACTAGGAATAGGAATAAGGTCGCAGTGGTGTAATGGATATGGTGTCCGCCTTGCGATCGGGAGCTCGTGAGTTCAATCCCTACTCAGAGAGCGTTTGAAAGATATTTCTCGTTCGACACTAAGTACTGGTTCTACCCAGGAATCGGACTCGAGAGTGTCTCAATAATCATCAAGCTTTCGACAAAATCGAGCTAAAATAAATAGGTTTAAACTAACTAGGAAAATCGCTAAACACTTGTTTCCATTCAATTACTACATAAATCGAGATAATTTAATCTAACGAATTTTGTTAAACCAATTTTTGAATAAACGTTGGTTTTAATCTCATATTTAATGATCGCGTCTGGTGTTCTGTTTTCGTTATTTATATGTTTCAATCGGAACATAAGTGTTTCTTTAATTAACTGTGGAATCCCATATAAACACACTTCAGCACTAAATAACATGTTGAAATGGCATCTTTATGTAAATAAGTTTTTGTAATATAGTGTTCTCTGAGGTTGGGTTCAGTTGTTGATACCAATTTCTAAAGTGTCAGTAGTAAAAACACAACTAGAGTTCAGTTCATAATTATTCCTCATCAGAGTAATATATTATTCAGGATCAATCAATATCAATATGGATCAAGTTGGATCAAGCCCAGAAAATACACAATAACACACATACAGTCTTACAGAAACTCATGTAGTTATCACATTAAAATACCTGAAAGAGTTATGCAGTTTACATATATAATAATACGAGAATGTATCTAGTGGCCCACTTAAATAACTCTTTACACATATACTAACAATTCACTAGATAAACATACAAGAATCCCTTACAAAACAACAGAACATCACAGTTATATAAAACATACAATAGTTACACTTTTCCTCACATTACACATTACAACACATATCAACATACCAAATGTGGTTTGGACTTTTACACAGTCAATGACTCTGTTTTCCTCTGCCTCGCGCCAACACTCTGACTCGAGAATGTTAAAGAATCTTCAGAAATAAAAGTAACTTTGCGTGTAAAAATATTCAGCTCTATGACAAAATGGCTGCTCACACCTTGACTGCCCAGAACACAATGAATATAGATTTAAAAAGAGTGGGAAACAGTCACCTGACTAAACAGGTTTTAAAATCGGTCAGCTGTGACAACTGGTCAGTCTGGTCAAAGGGAGATAATTAACTACTCTGTCAGAGTTATTGGAAAAGTCTACCTGGCTACATTTTGACAAATATAAACATCATGTCAATGTGTTAATTAATGAAACATATACAGTGATTCAAAATTTGCCACTTAAGTTAAAAACTTAAAATATTTAAGAAATTACTTAAGATGCTTTGTGAATACCAGCCCATATCCACAAATCTCCCTAGGAAGAACTTGAGAACATTTCTTAAAATCATAAAATTCCTTAAGTCCCTGGCTGGTTCATTTAAAACGTATTGTATCTTAAATGCTTTTAATCTGGTAAAAAACAACAGATGTTTCTTATTTTACCATATATAAAATGTAAAATTTTGATTTTCTCATGGAACCTTTAATTGGAAATTTTCCCTTAAATGTGACTTAAGTTAAGTTTCCTTAGGCGCTTTGTGGATATGGCCCCTAGTCGCATTTGTTGACCCCTTTCAAGCTTAAAACGCCAATTCTGTTACATGTATACATGCAATCGATGCACGACATGTGGTTTTACAAATAAAGTTGACTGTATTAACATTTGCAGATATGTTACACAAGTGTTTTGGTGTTTCAGATTGGCTGCACATTCATTGCATGCAACATCATCATTGATGGTCGCAGGGGACGAATGGGCAGGCGTTGGTAGACCTTTATCTAATTCAATTACTCCGCTTCAATCACCACGTCACGTTGTGCATTTCTGACATATGGATTTTTGCATTGCATATTTTATTGCTGTGAATTGCTGTACAACCACTTTTTACGCATTTAAGTGTTTGGTGTTCTTAGTATTGTTACGGCGGAATCCTTCACTTGTTGGTCCTTGTAATGATTCAAATACACCACTGTCGTAATAACATTATAATCATTTCGTTCGTGTCATATATAAAAGAATAGGCTCTCAGCTGCGGCTGCCATAGTTATGAGTTTGGTGGCAGAGCCTGCTATCGGACAGCTTCGTGGTACATCACGGTTCGCCCTGGCTAGAAACTTTCGTTCGCTACATTTATAGTACTACATTAAAATCATACTCAGTTGTGGTGCTGTATTGGGTTCTATGGAGAAAAAATTGTAGACAAAATGAAATTTTTTAGCAAAATAATTCAATATTTCAATTTGTAGCCATTGGGTATTTTGGCGAATGGCAGAGTAAGCATTGTAAATAATTTCTAAGATTCTATAAGCACTGTGGGCCATACGGATTCGGCACAGCTGTTATCTTAAAAAACAGATCTAACAACAGTTTCAAGCTAAAACCAAACGTTCACCGATAAGAGGATTTTTTTATTACTGAATTGCAAACATTAACATGTTCAGTTTGGGGCAAACGTGGCTTCCAGACAGAATCGCATAGTACAGATGGTTGGCTGAAAGGTAGCAATGATTAAATAAGATGAAATGCATGACATAAATGAACATGCATTTGGAAGTACGATTAACAAAGAGATGTAACCGATGAGTAAAATGATGCGAATTTGATGAAATAAGATGATATGTATGAAATTAACGAAAATGCATTTGGAAGTACAATTGACTAACAGGTGTAAGCAGTGATTAAATTATGTGAACTTGGTTAAATACATAATAAAAAATGTAAACTGTTTATGCTAGTATCTAATGTGTGTATTGTGTTTGGAATCGTTAAAGGCCTAGTTTAAGGAATGTATTAAACTCCGTGTATTGGTCCACCATAAAATATATTATCATAATCTGCAATCGTTTCTTGCAGCTAACTGGGCAACGTGCAATGCAGTCAGCCACACTTCAGCGGTGATGCAATTATCTAATTACTTCAGCAGTTTATTGATATCAGATGATAAGGGTCACCACACTGTGACCACAGTTGGGTGCCAACAGTCCGATTAAATTCAAATCCTAAAATGCGCTTCGCATTAGGATATGAGGACGACCAGTAGAAGGTCATCTTAGGACCTCTTTTTATTACCATGTAAACAGAATTTTATAGTAAAGTTGTGGGATGTACGCCAAATAAGAACAATGTGTTACAGAAATGTCTTCATATCCAACATTCCATGAAAAATAATAAATCGTGTCGTAAATCACAACACAAAACAAACGACGTGATGCTTCTCGAAAGGAACAATCCCATTGGTAGAGATATAAATAGCTTTTTAAAAATTCCAGGTTTACGACAGGAAGTAACAGGCCGTCATCAGATCATCTTGTTGGAAGATCGTGCATTTTTGCCGGATTGGGGTGTCAATACACAGGAGTACAATAACCCATTTCTGTTTGGGGTGGGGGGGTGGGGGTGTCAAATAAAGAAGGGTTAAAATAGGTCTTTTATAGCTTGGCTATACGAGCTGGGATATTTGAATGGTAATGGGGTATCGAAGGCGTGCAACATACGATGCTATTGTTCACAAACTATATGATGGTCGTTCGGAACGTTTTGATACTACTCCCATTTTGGTGATGTTCTGATAACAGCAACATTTAGAACTATATTAATATGATATTAAATGACTTGTCTCTTCAATGTAACGTAGTAACTGCGCTCAATATTGTTTGGATAATAACGTACATCCAACCGAATGCAAATTGCTTTTCCTTGGTTACTTGAAAAACCTGTTATGTTGCAAGAATTGGTGGTACATGCGTTTAAATGTTGAAGCTACATTGGTTCAAAACAAAATATTAGTACTGAGCCACTTTTTCTCCGAAATCTTGTTGTAACTCGATTAATCATTGCACCTACACAGGAAAATATGTCGGGATTTCCGTGCAATTCTGGAGATATCAATATCTTCTTACACAGTCGAAAACAGCATGAGAACTGTGCCATACAGACGTACAAACCAATGAAACGAAAATAAAGTTCAACAATATTCAATGTACGTGCGATTATGTGCAAACACTATTATATCGGTGCTCACTTCAATGGTGGTGGTCAAGATCTAATAGTTGTGAAGATGTGTGGTGTGCTGGCCCGTGGTTGTGCTGCTGGAGCTATTAAAACAAATACTCACAAGTCCATTGAAGCCACACACGCAGCGGTTGCAGCCATCATAATAACTCTGGCCCGGTTGAATTTGAGTGCCATTCACGTCGTGGCAATCTACATGTATACAAGTGTACACGATAGAGTCACAGGAACATGTTCACAGATTTACGAATTGACAGTTTACAAAATTTTTGTCACAGATTCCAAAAAGAAAATGATAGAGTATATATAGAGGAGCGAAATAGCACTGCTGACATACAAATACACATATTGTATTGTACATTATACTGGCAGTAACGTTTCGTTAATTAGATGACAAAAATTATAAAGCGTTTGTAACGCGAAACGATTGACTACTTTGCAGTATTTTTTTTGTTTTCGTAGACATTTTTGAAAACAAGCGACTCACTTGCATAAAGTAAAATTATAGGCTCATGTATATAAATGATACACATGTCACGTTAATAAACAATACCACACCTATTGCAAATAAATCTTAACATTCTGTTGGTCTTCCGTAAGGACAACGGAAATCAACTAAGAACGTTACCCAATCGTCCCAGCAACATAGTACGGGCAAAGCTTTTAGGTAAACGATCGGACAGATGCATTCATTGATACATTGTAACAATATACAAGATATCCGCAATGACAACGAAAATTTACTGATATTCTACTAGAAAAGTTTTGTGAATGGCCCCGATTACAGCATGTTGGCAAACGTTGCTAACTACACGAACGGTTGTTATCTGTAACAATATAGGACGAATGCCTGTAAAAATAACCAGTGTACGCCATGGTAATCATTACATAAAATATCATGTAGTACGTCAAACCTTTTATGAAAGGTAATTATCAGCGTACTTAATTATGTTCTATGACATAAGAACAATGAAAGAGTTTTTCATACAAAATTGAACTATATGATGCTATTTTTAAACCTTTTTTATAAAAAGACCAGATGTAGTTGATACTTGTTTTTTGTTTCATTTCATCGTGCCTCAGAAAGTTGCAATTCTGCTACTCTGTTTTGAATCTAGCCATTTAGTAATTAAATGGTAATTAAAGTGAAAAGTCTTCTCTTTTATTGCTGTTTGATTTGAATTGCGATCCTATCAGGTTAGTTTTTATTTACACTTAAATGTTTTGTAAATAATTACGGCCAAGTGTGAGGTTCGGGCGCCCGTAAACCGGTTTAAGCCCACAATGTGTTTTTGCATTGACCGTTGCAAGGCGGTGACCCCAGTGTTATTCATTATTCATTTTGGTTCATTTTGTCTTTTTTATGTCTCTATGTTGTCAGTTGTGTGCATGTGCATGTTAAGTGAATAATTCTGGGCTAAGTGTGAGGCTAGGCGCCCATGAAACCGGTTTAAACCTCCAATGCTTTGCATTTACCGTTCCAATGCGGTGACCCCAGTTTATTCATCTGTGTTTTGTGCATGTCATGTGTTTTTGTGATGTGCTGTCCCAGCCAGCAAGGACATATGGGACCCATATGGGTCCAATATGAGCTACCATATGGGTCCTGTATGGGCAAGCCACATGGGGCCTAATGGGATTTTGCTAACTGTTTTTGTATGGGTCCCAGATGGGTTGCGATATGGGACCTATGTGTGTCCCATGTGGACTCAAAGTGGGTCCCATATGGAATACCCATATAGGTCAAATATGGGCTTCGATATGGGTCCTGGATGGGCAACCCATATGGGCCAAATAGGATTTTGCAAACTGTTTTGGCATAGGTCCCAGATGGGTTGCTATATGGGACCTATTTGAATCCCATGTGGACCCAATGAGGGTCCTATATGAGATACACATATAGGTCCAATATGGGCTTCGATATGGGTCCTGTATACATATGGGGCCATGTGGGATTATGCAAACAGTTTTAGGATGGGTCCTATATGGGTTGCAATATGGTTCCCATGGGGGTCCTGTATGGATCCAAGATGGGCCCCAATATGGGCAACCCATAACGGACCCATGATGCAAAAGGAGTTTGCAAAATCCCGCTTGGCCCCATATGGGTTTCCAAATAGGACCCATCCAGATTTCGATAAGGGTCCTCAATGGGCAACGTGTATAAGACCCAGTTGGGTTGTGAAAACTCTGTTTGCATGGGTCCCATGTGGGTTTCGTTCATATATTCGTATATAGATCTACATGTAAATACTTTGAATTAGATAATTAATATTGTATAGCAGGTTTACAGATGATGTATAACAGCATGAACACACATGAATTTAGTGTTCATTTCTTGCAATTAAATATTTTAATATTGCATAAATAAAATGTTTCATGGATTATATATTTATTTATTTATAAACATTAAAATAATTCAAAGTAAAAAAGCATATATATTGTATTCCTACTGATAACAAAGTAAACAACAAACAAATAGTTGTGATAGATCATTAGATAAAATTCATTTTTAAATCATGTTCGCGAAAATACATGACTATAGTGGTATTTTAGTTCAAATATTATTTTAAATGCAATTATGATAATTAAGTTATATATAAAAAAAATAAAAATAAAATAATGCAACACAATTATTTACCTACTTGTAATGTAAGGAATGCAGGCTGCATGGTGCTTCTCGAAAGAAAAATTGCAGTTGAGGAAACAATTTTAAAGTCAAGATGGCCGCCGTAAATAACTGCTAAACTGATCAGAGATGCACACAGACCGATATGGGACCCATATGGGCTTGCTAGTTAGAAACCCATATGGTCTATCTTGACGGAACCCATATGGGTTTGCTATTGGTGACCCATCTAGACCTGATTGTTGGGGGCCCATATGGGCTTTCTTGCTCGGGCCCATATTGGCTTGCTTTTTGGTGACCCACATAGGCTTTTTTGAAGGGGCACATATGGGCTTGCTATTGGTGACCGATCTAGGCCGTCTTATTGGGGGCCAATATGGGCTTTCTTGTTGAGACCCATATGGGCGTTCTTTTTGGGGACCAACATGAGCTATCGTGATGGGACTCATATGGGTTTGAGGGTGTGGACCCATGTGGGCTTTCTTGTTGGGACCCATTTAAGCCTGTTGGCCTGGGACCCATCTGAGATTGATATGGGCATGACATGTATGTGGGACCTACATGGGGCCCATGAAGTCAATAAGCCCAGATATCGCCCATATCGGGCCCACATGTGCTGGCTTGCCGGGGCTTATATGCGATTAATTGCTAGGGACCCAAATGTGCTTTTTCTATGGGACCCATATTGGGTTGCTTGAATATGATCCGTATGGGCTTGATTGTTGGGGACCCATATCGGCTTGCTCTTTGGACCCATATGGGCTTGTCTGTTGCGGACCCATATGGGTATTTTTGCTGGGGCCCATATGGGCTTGATTCTTTGGAACTTCATGTGGGCTCTTTTGCTGGGACCCATGTGGGCTTTCTGTTGGTGATCCACATGGGCCTGATTGTTCGGGACCCATATAGGCTTTCATGCTTGGACCCATATGGGCCTGCTTGCCTGGGGACCTATATGAGCTTTCTTGCTAGGACCTATATGGGCTTTCTTCTTATGCGCCGATTGGGCTTTCTTTCTGGGACCCACGTGGGCTTGCTTTCCTAGGACCCAACTGGTTCTGATATGGGCAAGACCACACAAATGGGTCTCACGTGGGGCCCATGTGGTACATTAGCCCAGATAAAGCCCATATCGGGCACAAATGGGATGACTTACTAGGACCCATATTGGCTTACTTGCTGGGAACACATGTGGGCTTGTTGCTTGGTCTGATATAGGCCCGATATGGGCAAAACAATATTATATGGGACCCACATGGGGCCCATTTGGTATATCTGCCCACGTTTAGCCCATTTTAGGCCCATATGGGCTTGCTTGCTGGGGTGTTGTTTCTTGGCAGTTGGTCACTTGCCATAAATAAAGGAACTCGGGCTGCTAATGAGAGATGTCTCCTGCTGTCGCAACTGGAGTTTCGATTTGTTTATATTTTCATACACAATTTAACAATCTGAAAAATATAGGAGGCGCTATCAAGTCTTGGAGATTTACTGTAAATTTGAAAAATAATTACTTCGTTTTTTTTAATTGAGTATTTTCAGTCATGGCAGATAAAATATCCTGTTTAGCTCATCTGTAAGCTAGTTTTTTTAAACGTAGAACTGTACATTATAGTGACTTTGAAATAGCTTAGTTTGAATAACAATAAAGAATTGGAACATACACTGGTCACCCACAAGCGCCGCTCCGAATGTGCCGTGTGCTGGAAAGAAGATGCAAAGAAATTAATGGCATGATGGCACATGCACGTCCAGTGATTGTTATATAATTATTGTGTCATGTTTGTGTTGTTGTTTTCATTATTGTTTAGCACGCTATATTTAAGGGACTTTGACGAAAAGGCTCCAAATGGTGCAACTTCAGTAAACAAACATGAAAAATATATATTAGTATTGGCATAAGCATGTAATGAAGATTATTACATATATATCATGGGAAAGAGATATATATCATGGGAAAGAGATTGCGCATTCTCAGAAAACAATTCATAACCGGTATACAATATAGGTCGTGTTTGTTTGGCCCTTTTCCTGTTTATAAATAAATAAATATGATGGACGTCAGAATTGTAAGTTTCTTCTGTATGTAACCAAAGTTTGCCCATATATTTTTACAAGTCAGAAAAGTGCAGAAGGTAGGAACACTTTTGATTGTTCTTACGACTCCGATGTCGTGAGTTCGATACCCACTCGATCTGGGTTTTCTTTTTTCTAGTATCTGTATTTGTTTGTTTTATAAAATATCTCTTTCTGCAATAAATTATACGTACTTCATCTATTGCACAGGCCTTTGTATTGCTTATTTCTAGAATATAGTGGCATTATTAAACATATCGGTAGAAGATCACCCTTTTGTAGACATAGTACATTTAATATATAAAATTGACTCAACTATTCCCAGCTAAATATATGGTTCAAAAAATGAAACATACAATGTCAAACAAAACCATTAAAAAATTACAAATTACCACACATAAATAGTTCTGTTTGACCATAATGTGCATATTTTTATAACCTCTACAAATCTTTTGCTGATTTTATCCAATTTTGCTTTTGTTCAACTAAGCGGAAGACAATTATTTGTGTTTACAATAATTATTTAACTAATACAGCCATTGTGTCCTCTCGCGGGCTAACAGCAGAACAGTCATATGGTCTGGCGTTGCAATTGATAAGTCTATTAGTTCAATAGACTGGAAAGTTATCTAATAAAACAAAAAATTAACAAAAACGAAAACGTTCAATATACTTACAAGCCATTATGCCTGTCAATAGAAAGATACAGACGACTTTTGCGAACATTTCGTACACGTGTCTGTACGCCAATTAGTACAATGAAACAGTGAAGTAAACATGGAAAAATCTTATCTTAATAATAAACGTGACAGGGAAGCGAGCAAATGACGATTCCTTATCGTTTCTTGTTTTGAACTCTTAAATGTACGTGGATATGTGACAGTGTGCACAATTGTTAAATAGCATTCAAACGATACAATTATGTAAACAGTTTATTTGAATGCAATATTTGTTAAGACATTATTTCAAAGAATTCTAAACATGTGAGGCGTGTCGTAGGAAACCCAGGCTTTTAAAGTGTCGCCCCGGATTAGCCTGTGCAGTCCGCCTACAGTGGATTTATGTTTAGAACAGAGAACATTGAAACAGAAATACCATAAAAGCGGCAAGTCCGCATAGGCTTAATCAGGGGCGACACTTTTAATACGCACTTGCATTAGGCCCGGGTTTCCCACATATATGTTCACATTTTACTTTCCCTCTTAATTACCAATATGCATTACCGAAATGCGTTATGGGAAATATATATATTCACGGATTTTTATACGCATGTTCTGTTTCGTTTCTGGCTGTTATCAAGGTTTAATGACTATAGACGGCCCACTGGCAACATTCACGAGAAGAGTCAAAGTGAGTAGAATCACTTGATTAAGCTCAGTAAGACGAACCTCATATTTCAGTTTACATGAATATGACTGTGCCGTGGCTGTTTATGATAATGAATAATGCATGTTTAGGCAATATAAAATCCATGCTTCTATGAAATGCGCATTCTTGAGGTAAATAAGAATAATAATGTGAACTTTAACTTGTTTACATCGGAAGCCTTTTGAAATATAGTAAGGCGTAAAAAACAATATGTTTGTAACCCGACCTACCCTAAAAAAATGCCCCGACCCTAGAAAATTTTATTGGGTTTGTCAGATTGATTTTTGGTTTATTTACCTTTTTCAATAATTAAATGTATTTTTGGATAAATAAGTGTTTTGTTTTGATAGTATTTTTTTTTTGGAGGGGGGGGGGGGGGTGAATACTGTAATTGCAAAAACACCGATCCTCCAAGTAAATCTGTTTACAAATACTAGCTTTATTTACTGCCCAATTTGGTGGCGCTACATAAAACACGAGGAAATTCGGATAGTTTCGTAGTGTTGAAACCGTAAACACCAAACTGAGCTTCAAACTGTTCAAATTCCATTTATTTTATGAAATGTGTATAAGCTTTTAGCTCCTAATGCATTATATATGTGTTATCTCAACATTAACTTGACTTTTTAATGTTTAGTGTTGCCTTTAAATATTCGTTAAATATAACGACTGGTCAACCACGGTAAACGTGGAAGCGAGTTAGTATAGAACGTGTTCTAGTCAAGTATAGAATGGTTTCTGTTTAACATTAAAACTGAACGTTGAAGAGATATGTATAAATTTGTTATCATGTCTATTTTGACGACTAGCATATGTTGAACAAAATAAGTATGTATACCTTTAAATGACAGAAAATGTCAGCGTTGCAATGTTCTTGAAGAGACGAGTTTAATTTCTTGTTAGAATGTTCACTGAATAATAATATTAGAAAATCATGAATTAAAAAGTATTATTGGAAAAGACCAGATGTAACAAAATGCAAACCGGCACTATAATAATTAACAGACACTTAGCTATGTATGTCCATAAAGCGTTTATTCGAAGAAAGCAATATAAATATTATTACGATTAATATTACCGTAAATGTATTCACATTTGACTTCTCGCTCCGCATGTTGCTTTTTATATTTACTGTATACTCAGTTAAATTAATAGTTTGCTGTTGTTAATAATAGCTTTGTTAATATTTGCATTTATATGCTATACCTGTTGTAATTTATTTATGCTTAATTCAGTCGAGAACTAGTATTTAACAGATGACCACATACATTTACATTGTATATATATTTATTGACTGTTTCATCTATACTCCTGGACTGTATGTCTCATGTATATTGAACAAAAACACATATATAATTTGAACTCGGCGACTAGTAAACGCTGACGAGAATAAGTATAGAATGTGTTTGCTTAATACAAACGACTGCTAAAACCTCAATGACATGAGTTGCCAATTGTTCTAGTAGTTCGTTCTTCATTTAAATGCTCATGCTACATGTGCAAGTAACCAGCGTTATTATCACGGTACATCGTATTTACAAACACAAACATATAGGCAAGCGTTATTCACTGGGACCATTTAATTACTTAATAATGTAAATATATTACAAAATATTACAAGAAACGTATCTGGAATTTCGTAAAATATGTCCTCATATTACACCTGCTGGTATGACCTATGCTGACTTTGAAAATGCGAAGCACAGAGGGCAGGGTGGATACTTCCTTGTACCTTACGTCAGTTCCAAGCAATCGAGAAAACAAAATGTTCTTTGTTATTCCGTAGACTCGTGTCATGTGAGTTTGTAACCGTTTATGTTGTCAGGAAAGCTGTTTATTATTTTTGTGGATCACATTCTCTGATTTAAGCCGTTATGACTTGTTTATTTGTATGTGAATAAAACGACTGGCTGTTTTCATATTGATACATTTATTATTTCATGTATTTTGTTGTCAAATATAAGATATTATATTTACTAATTACATGTGTTTTCTCTCGGACCAGTGCTGATGTATAGTGGATGACTGTTGGCTCAGGACACATACTAGCTGGGCATATATACTAATCAAAACTTCCTAACGCATCACATATTCAAAGCTCTTGTTAATACATAATATAGTGATTTGCAAACATGTTTCAATAGTAAAATTGCGCCCAACAGTGTACACAATGAAGTATGGCTTAATAACGCGCACACGGGACATTATAGAAAATCACAACCCGTCAATAACGGTTATGTCCCCATCTTGCATTCAATACCGCAGTGCATCTCCGACGCATGGAAAGAACAAAAGTGGTCGCCGTGTCCAAAAGAATAGTCACCACTTCGTTTTTTTCACGCATTTGCTATGTTTGAAAAGGAGCTTTGAATATGTGATGCGTTAGGAGTTTTCATTAGTATATATTAAAGCTAAAAGGTAACAAAACCAGCGTATATTTGTGCGTTAAAATGCTATTTTTCCCGTGCATGCCCTGTACTGTATGTTTTACTGACGCTTTGTTGACACCCGACTGGTGACGAACAACAGAGCGCATGTGGGCAGAAACCAAAACAGACTTATTACAAAATATTGAGTGTTGAAAACAATCAACTGCCATTGAAATCAATACAAGTTGGTACCTTCTGGTTTTCAAACATGGACATGAACCATACACGCGTTTGCCAAACATAGACATGAACCATACACGCGTTTGCCAAACATATACATGAACCATACACGCGTTTGCCAAACATGGACATGAACCATACACGCGTTTGCCAAACTTTGGTAGAAAGCTTTGTGTCGTCTGGGCCCATTTCCACAAAGCTTCATACTGAAAACTTCTGTAAATTTCTTAAAATCGTAAACATCCCTAAGTCTGTAGTAGGTGCATTGAAAGTTGATTTTGTCCAAAATGGTTTTTATATGATAAATAATCAACAGTTGCTTCTTCTTTTAGCATGTTTAAAGAGAAATTATTGATTTTCAGACAAACATTTGAGGCGCGTCGTGAGAAAACCGGGCTTAATGAATGTGCGTAAAGTGTCGTCCCAGATCCAGGACGACACTTTCCGCTTTTATTGTATTTTCTGGTCAAGGAAGTCTCTTCTAAACATAAATCCACTGCAGGCGTAAAGTGCCGTCCCGGATTAGCCTGTGCGGACTGCACAGGCTAATCTGGGACGACACTTTACGCACGCATTAAGCCCGGGTTTCCCACGATGCGCCTCATTTTTATTTAAAAGTTGCCCTTAAATATGACTTAAGGTAAGATTTCTCCTTAAGAGCTTTGTGGATGTGACCCCTGGTGTAGCCTAGGCTAACTTCATATTCTATTTGAAAATGCCCAGAACAGTGAACACGGGGTATATTTGTTTCGGACATTATGTCAGTTATTAAGCAATCGACAAAAACAGCTGAAAACAAACCGTTCTTCTGTATTTCGTAGACACGTGTAATATCAGTGTATGACCTTTTATGTTTTACTGGTCATTTTTCAAACCCGTGCATTATTATTTCATGTATGTTTCTTCAAATATAAAATATAATTTCTACGTTCAGTATACAACGGTCAGTACTCAGTATTTGTGCGTGTTTTTGCCGTACCAAAACCATGCACAGAATAAACAACAACAACAAAACAAAAGGAAGTCCATATTCCGAAGAAACTTTAACACGTTTATTACATAACAATTTCAAACAACTGGAAGTTTGGTACAAGTTTGAGGTTAGATCGAACAGTATGAGAAGACTTTACTTCAAGGTCATGTTCAGCGTCCAGTGGGCAAATATGACTCACAAGCCCTCAAAGTACAAATGGTAGGCTGAAACAAATAATTAAACATGGATTATATTAGCATATGTGTTATACCGTACAAAAGGAAATAAGTGTTACCATAGTAACGTTTTTGAATTGTTGCTTCGAAATTCTAGTACTAACTAAATATGGCATAGGATGCCGGTAATGGTTTCCGCCACTACTCTTATAAATAAGTGTACATCTGACACATAAATGTGTGTGTTTGTTTTTTTTCATTAATAACGTATACCGAAACAAGAGGGCAATAAGGTCCTAGATCGCTCACCTGATAATTTGGTCTGGTGACCTAGTTTTTGACCCCACGTGACCCAGTTTTGAACTATTATTGGGGCTAATGTTCTGAGCAAGTTTCATGAAGATTGGGTTATAAATGTGGCCTCTAGAGTGTTCACGAACTTTTCTTCAGTTTGGCCTGGTGACCTAGTTTTTGATCCCATGTGATCCAGTCTCGAACTTGTCCGATATATCATTAGAACAAATGTTTTTGGCAAGTTTCATGACGATTGGACGACAAAAGTGGCCTCTAGTGTTCACAAGCTTTTTCTTCATTCTGGCCTGGTGACCTAGTTTTTACCCCACATGACCCAGTTTCGCACTCGTCCGATATATCATTGGAACAAATGTTCTGGACACGTTTCATGAAGATTGGGAAACGAATGTGCTCTGTAGTGGGTTCACAAGGTAAATGTTGACGACGAACGACTAACGACGGACTACAGGCGATCACAAAAGCTCACCATGTGCTCAGGTGAGCTTACAATGAATATGCTATCTTCCTATGACCATTAGTTACCAACATTACAAAGACACAAAGTACTACACTACACCCTCTTATGAGAGATGTAATCAATAGAAGTTTCCACATATACATTTATTAATACAATGTATCGTGTTTTATCCAATCAATGCACTTGTATATCACGCGTTGAACGGGTTATCTATTGTACACAAATACAGGAAATTAAGGAAAGGGCCTTTCGATGATGTTGGTATAACTCTAGGTGCAATTTATGTGTATACATGTATTTCTATATTATGTAATCGTTGCATACATGCACATGTACATACCACAAAATGTGTTTAAACTATAAAACACAAAAACATAAGTTTAAAATGTAAGTGGCAAAAAATAGAAAGGTGTATTGTTGAAACGATACTCTACTATTAATCATCACTTCTTAATTAGGTTCGGCCATAATCATTTATGCTATTGCTAAGTTTATTGCTGTTGTTGTTTTTCCTCTGTTGTAATACTGACATATTTGTATAAAGTCAATTGCTGTTGTTAGAATAAGACGCGGTTGTCGTTTAAGAAGTTTTGTTCTATGTTTTCATATGTCTTCAGCTGTACACCAGCCATAGTTTAATGTAATAATGCACCTATCCATATTTCCCCCCCGGGAGCGGCGGGCTTACCCAGGGGAATCTGGCTAATTTTATTTTTGTGGTATAATGCCCCACCCTAAAGCCAAGCACTTTTGTCTAAATCCCTAAAGTGGGAGATGCTTGGTATATCAAATGGCCTTTATGTGGCCTAACACTAGCATAACAGGATCTAAAATCCGACCAAAGTCTATTTCCCGGGACCCGGAATCATTCGGCGTGTCAAATTCCCGCCTGTCGGAATCGCTTTCAGTCTCAAGTCCCGTATATGCCCGCCTATCCCCACCTGGGGGAAATAATGATAGGTGCATAAATGTTGTTCGTTGTATTAATTAATAATGCGTATGTGACGGTTAATAATGCATGATCCGGTTAACATGGAAACAAACGATCGGAACAATTCAGTAATTTAAATTAACTTAAAATCAGTAAACCACGGACAAGTTTATTAACAAACAAGAGGCACAAGAGTGCCTGTGCCTGTGTCGTTCCACTTGCTTATTAAGTGAGGAGAGTCATTAGGGAAAGTACCCTGATGAGACATATAAGGAAAAAAGGCCCCGCCCTATGGTGGCCATGTTCTAACAAATCAAAATAAAGATTTAAAAGTATTCTGGTTGAGAACCACACAAGGAAAATTTCCGTGAAATTATTTTAAAATGCAACCAATAGTCTCTGACAACAGCATTGTCAACGTTTTCAGCAAAGCCAAATAAGGAAAAATAGCCCCGCCAAATGACGGCCATGTTTATCAAATGACCGGAACCGTTTGAGCAACCTTGGTAGAGAACCACCGAAGGAGAATTCCTGTGAAATTATATAGAAATCAAACCTGTGGTTGTTAACAAGGAGATTTCAGAGTTTCAATATAGCCATACAAGGAAACTCTGCTCTGCCTCCTGGGGGCCATGTTGTTCAACGGACCAGAACCTTTTGAGAAACGTTGGTAGAACTACTCAATGAACATTTCTGTGAAATTATTTTTCAATGTTTTCAATATAGCCATATAAGGACAATGCCCTCCCCCCACCCGTTCTGGCAGCCATGTTTTTAGACAGACCGGAACCAATTGAGCAATTATGGTAGAGAACCACCAAAGGAATATTTCTGTGAAATTATGTAAAAATCTACCCATGGGTTTAGGAGGAGATGTCGTTTAAAGATTTTTCTATTTATAACATGGGCAGTAATCTGGTGCAGTGGACCGAAACCATTTGTGCAACTTTGGTAGAGGGCCGCCCAAGGAACATTTTATCAAAAGCGGCCGACGGGTTTGAGAGATGTTTAAAGGAAAAGTTCGCACACGCAACCACGGACGCACGCGCGCACGACGAACGAACCACCATGAAATAGGCTCCCTGGCATTCGGCCAATGGAGGTAAAAATGGTAAAAGTGATGTTGCTGTTGTAAACTATTTACCGGTAACTAACATGAACGTTTCACACATGAACTTAAGTTTGTTTTTGAAAAAAACCCATATGTCTCCCCCCACGCACCGCCATAACTCAGTCCACCTACCATGACGTGCCGACCACACTTGGTACTGATCTTAAGTGAAAACATTCTAAGGGCCTTCAGTCCGGCCGAAATCCGCCGACCACGACATGCCGACGATATGCAAAACTAGACTTGTACTGATCAATCCAAGTAGTCAAAATGCGACCAGGGGTTACGGAGAACAAGCGCATACAAGGTCTCTTAAGTGAAAAACTTTTAAACGCCTTAAGTCCGACCGAAATCCGTCGACCACGACATGCTGACTATATGCACAACCAGACTTGTACTCGTCAATCCTGTGAAGTTTCGTCAAAATCCGACCAGGGATTACGATTAACTAGCGCAAATCCATCCATCCATCATCAATCCATCTACCCATCCATCCAGACAGATATATTTCTTGCACAAAATCAGTATGGGGGAGACATAAATAAATGTACTCATAGGATTACGTATATATTTAGCTTTAGAATATTACTTAAATCAAAGAAAAGAGTAGTGTGTTTATTAAATTGACTGTGTGATAGTGAGCACATCATTTATTCCTACCCTGCCGTTGAAGCCGCAAGTACAAGTGTTGCAGCCATCATAATAACTTTGGCCTGGTCGAACGGGTCGTCCTTGGTGGTCATAGCAATACACTGCGAAGAAAAATACGTTATTTTTTTAGAAACAGCAATATGCTGGGAAGACAAACATGTATGCCCTGTTAGCCATAACAATGTATTGCGAAGACAAAGAAGTTATCTGTTAGCCATAGCCATATATCGCGCAGACAAAATGAGTGTTCTGTTAGACAAAACAATGTATCGCGAAAACAAAATACGTTTTTCTGTTAGCCAAAGCAATATACTGCAGACAAATTTAATATGCTCTATTAGCCATAACAATATATCGCGAAGACAAAATACGTTTTCTGTTAGCCAAAGCAATATACTGCGAAGACAAATTTAATACGCTATATTAGCCATAACAATATATCACGAAGACAAAATAAGTTTTCTGTTAGCCATAGCAATATATCGCGAAGACAAAATGTGTGCTCTGTTAGCCATAACGATATATCGCGAAGACAAAATAAGTTTTCTGTTAGCCATAGCAATATATCGCGAAGACAAAATGTGTGCTCTGTTAGCCATAACAATATATCGCGAAGACAAAATGTGTGCTCTGTTAGCCATAACAATATATCGCGAAGACAAAATTCTGTTAGCCATAGCAAATATCCTGCGAAGACATAATAGGTCATCTGTACGGCAGCCATAGCAACTGTTTTGGGTGAAGAGAACAATTGCCCGATTGTTCGTTATTTACAAGATCCCAATATAATCGAGAACTATTTTATTTTACTACCTGTTCTTCCTGGTCGACCGATGTAGTCCTCTGCAAGAAAATGAAAGAGTAATTTTTACAGAAAGTTAAAACACTGTTAAGCATTAATCTCAGCGGGTGTCGAATAATTTGGGTAACTGACCTAAGAAAAACATGCACAATTCAGTGCTGATAATAAAGTCCATACATGCCTTTAAGTTAATTTGTACGGTCTAATCATAAGTTGAAATGAAGTTAATATGATTCAAATGTTTGACGATAAAAAAAACTCGTAAAAATAAAGATATTAATATTTTGATATAAAGCTCGAAAACGTTATTGATGTGCAAAATTCACAACGATAAATATTTCATGGCTTGTTAACTCAGACCACTAGCGGATCCAGCGGGGGGGGGGGGGGGGGCGCGCCCCCATAAAACTCCCGGGCCATACATACATGGCCATATATAAAATGGTCAAAACTGGATAAAGTATGCTAAAAAAAAATTCGGTCGCTACGCTCGCTCACTTTTTCAAACAATATACACATTACCTTCAGTAAAACATATCCGACCAACCTGCCCCCTACGAGTTATTACGCACATCGTAATACCGGCGCCAAAGTTCAGCGAAAATAGAAACTATACACACTGGGTATATATACCTTTATTTGTGGATGATCTTGTTTTCTTTTATAAATTCATATATACATGTAATATACAGACGTCAGCTTCAATACACCAAAGGCACAGGATATCACATAAAAGAAAATCATACTTTTCGAATAAATATGATTTAAAGCCGAAATTAAAGTCAAATCAATGACTTCTTTCGAGGTTAAACAATTTTTTCCCAATAAATAGTTTACTACCCAAAACTCTAAATCGACAAACTTTTTGTTCCATGTTGCCTTAGCAATCACACCAAATTTCATATTGTTTTATGTAATCATAGGAAAGAATAAACGTGATAAAGTAGGGGAAAGTCCACAACGTTGGCTCCAATTGTTGGCGATTTCGTATTTTTCCCGGCACCATAATATTATGTCAGCCAAATTGACACAAAGTCGGCATCACTTGCCTTATCAGTTCACAACGCAATCATACAGGTATCTTTCACAACGTTTCGTGTGAAAAAGGTTCATCTGTCTGTCCGTTAGATCGTTTCGATAAAAATGACAACAATGACAATTGATGAGAATGGCTGTGAACGTCTGAGTTATTTAATGACATTTCGAAAAGAGACCATTACACTTCGGTAATTGAATAATACAAATAAGTCTCAATGCGTGTGTGTTTGAATGTAGTCAGCTACGGATTTTACATGTTTAAAGATGTTCCTGATATATAACTTTGAATGTAAAATACGTATTTAGTGGACAGACACATCAAACATGGCAATTTAATTCCAAAACAGGTGCATGACATACAGATAAATTAACTTGTCTTTCAAACACAATACGATAGAGTATCAATATATTCTGTGAAACAAAGTGCATTTGACGATGGCGACGATGAGGATGATGATGATGACGATGATGTGCAAAAAAGTATTATTTATTTTTGATACGGATCTGTAGCTGATCACTGCAGATCATAAAGGGGTCACAACAGCACGATCAACAGTTTGCGCCCCCACCCCCAACCCAAAATCATGGAACCGCCCCTGCAGACTGTACTATGTTGGACCATAAACGTAAAATAACGACTAAAATAATGACTGTTTGACCACTCAGTTCATAACTGTTGAATTATTTACGATTGACCATCATAAAGTCTGAACGACTTCAATAATTGTTGGAACATAATATAATCATGCCATAAAGACTAAAAAACTCTTGCGTTTCACGATGAACATGTCATTACAGCAAGGATGCTCATGTGTTGGACTTTGGACATGTCATAACAGCTAGGATACTCATGTGTTTGATCATCAACATGTCATAAAAGCTTCCATATTCATGCTGTTGATCATCAACATGTAATAAAAGCTACGATATGCATGTAATTGACTTTGGACATGTCATAACAGCTACGATCTTTGATCATCAACAGGGGTGTGATCTTTCAATGCCCGACTTGTCCGACCCGGGTAATTTTACCATCGGAAAAATAAACTTTCCCTGAAAAGTTGTCCGTGAACAAGTACTATTTTTATCCGACGGTGTGTTAAGATATAAATTTACTTATTTTAACAACAATAAAATTCTTATTTTATTGATAATTTCTAGCTGAACGTGGAACGACCATTTCTGTGGTGGAAAGTTTTCCTTCTTTGTCTATATTGTTCCGACAGGATGTTGATCGCCACTTTGATGTCCCGAAGTTAGATAGTTATTGTGAACGGATTGCAATAAAAGTTACATACCTGGATCGATAAACCGTTTCTTATTAATGTTCCATAAATATGTGTATGAAAACACTTTCACTTTGCATTGGACTGAGCCATTCAAACCTACACACTATTGCATTTTAAAATAATCTCGCTGTCCTCCACCGTGTAAACTTTAATCGATATGCTGCTACGCTGTAGAAGTGTTACGTCATTCTATTGGTCAGTATCAGGATAGCCTCACTCTGATTGGTTTAAGTGCTAAAACCAGGCTGAAATTTTTGGAATTTTTACTTACCTGTGATAGGTGTTGTTTGATAGATAACTATATTGTTGCAAATAATGGAAATTTATGAATATTATAACTTTGAGGTTTCCACCACGTAAATGGTCTTTCGGCGATGGGACGTTCCAGCGAATATAGCCCTATATAAAAAGTAACACTAAACTCGCTGCACGTCTCATGAATTAGCCAGCGAATTTAGCCTTATATACAAAATAACACTAAATTCGCTGCACGTCTCATGAATTGGACTATGATAATTTCATGACAAATTAAATTATGAACATCCAGAATATTAAGAACTATATTTTTATTTGAACAAGTCACGTTTGCTTGCGAACAATTAAATGTTTGCAGCCAACTTTTCCATGGACAAGTGAATAACTGCAATATTTCCACACCCCTATCAACATGTAACAACAGATACAGATACTCATGTGTTAGACTTTGGACATGCCATTATAGCTACGCTATTCATGTGTTTGACTTTGAACATGTCCTAACAGCTACGATATCCATGTGTTTGATTATTAACATGTCATAACAGCAACGACAGTCATGTGTTTGATCATCAACATGTCCAACATGTCCGAACAGCTACGATATTCATGGGTTTGATTATCAACATGTCATAACAGCTACGATATTCATGGGTTTGACTTTGGACATGTCCTAACAGCTACGATAAGCATGTGTTTGACTTTGGAAATGTCCTAACAGCTACGATACTCATGTGTTTGACTTTGGACATGTCATTACAGCTACGATACTCATGTGTTTGACTTGGGACATGTCATAACAGCTACAATACTCATGTGTTTTACTTTGGACATGTCATTACAGCTACGATACCCATGTGTTTGACTTGGGACATGTCATAACAGCTACAATACTCATGTGTTTTACTTTGGACATGTCATTACAGCTACGATACCCATGTGTTTGACTTGGGACATGTCATTACAGCTACGATACCCATGTGTTTGACTACGATACCCATGTGTTTGACTTGGGACATGCCATAACAGCTACAATACTCATGTGTTTGACTTTGGACATGCCATAACAGCTACGATACCCATGTGTTTGACTTTGGACATGTCATTACAGCTACGATACCCATGTGTTTGACTTGGGACATGCCATAACAGCTACAATACTCATGTGTTTGACTTTGGACATGTCATTACAGCTACGATACCCATGTGTTTGACTTTGGACATGTCATTACAGCTACGATACCCATGTGTTTGACTTGGGACATGCCATAACAGCTACAATACTCATGTGTTTTACTTTGGATATGTCATAACAGTTACGATACCCATGTGTTTGGTCATCAACATGTCATAAAAGCTACGATATTCATGAGATGGACTTTAAATATGTCAAACCAGATTACGGTACTCATGGGTTTGATCATCATCATAATTATCCTAACAGCTAAGATACTCTTGTATTTGACTTTGAACATGTTCTACCAGCTACGATACTCATGACCTTACAGCTAAAAACATACGTTTTGACCATACACCCGATATAAGGATTAAATTCCTCATATGGTGTCAGCATAAGGCTGTCATAGCGACTGAAAAACACGGTTCCCACCATAATCATAAGTACGACTAAGACAATTATGTACATTTGTACTATCAATAGTATAGATTGGTATATGCAATAGCGCATATAACGGTAATGATATAATCATGTTGAAAATCACCAACGCTTATCAATATCAGGACTATCAATAATAGAGTTACGATAACCAGTTCTTAACGACGGAGTTACCTTCAACTTTGCACAAAACAATACATGACGATAACGGTATAGTCGAATTAATAAGCCGTGCAACGAATTTAGTGCTACTTTTTATATAGTGCTAAATTCGCTGAAACAAACGTTGCCCATATAAAAAAAAGTATCGCAACATTTGTCCTGGGCTTTCAAGTATACTAGATACAGTACTAAACGGCAATACATTTAACAAGAGCTGTCAGAGGACAGCGCGCTGGACTATTCGAAGTATTTCAGTTGGTACATATTTTTGAAAGTGGACAGGGCATAAAAATGTTAAAATACAACAATGGGTTACCGCAATTATTTCATCAAATAATTCCAAGTTTCCAGTGAAAACCTTATATAGTTTATAAATTTTAAGACTTTGGAACAAAAACTTAACCACAAAATCTTTGTAAACAGTGGGCATACCTCTCTAAAAATACAAAACGGACTTATGGGGGTAGTTGAACCTGATGCTGGAGTATGCAAATGTATTCCAAGTTTTCAAGTGAATAACCAATGTAGTTTTCAAAGTATAAGAATTCTGAATATAAACTTTAACCAGAAAATCTATCTGAAAAGGGGGTGTAACTCTGTCAAATACAAAACAGAGTTATGGGGAATGTTGCCGTTGATACTTGAGTTGATGACAAAGGTTAGTTCCAAGTTTCATAGTTTAATATAAACTTTAACCAGAAAATCTACGTGAAAAAGGGGCATAACTCTGTCAAAATACAAAACAGAGTTATAGAAAATGTTGCCCCTGATTGAGGAGTTCATGACAAAGGAATATTCCAAGTTTTAAGTTAAAACGTATGTAGTTTTGAAGTAAAAAAACTGTATAAACTTTAACCAGAAAATCTATGCGAAAAAGGGGGATTACCCTGTTCAAATACACAACAGAGTAATAGGGAATATTGCCTCAGATACTGGAGTTGATGACAAAGGTATGTTCCAAGTTTCAAGTAAATAACTTATGTAGTTTTGCAGTTACACATTTTTTGAATATAAACTTTATTCAGAAAATATGTGTGAAAAAGGGGCATAACTCTGACAAAATACAAAACAGAGTTATGGGGAACGTTCACCCTCATACTGGAGTTGATGACAAAGGTATATTCCAAGTTTCAAAATAATAACTTATGTAGTTTTGAAGTTACAAATCTTTTGAATATAAACCTTAACCAGAAAATCTATGTAAAAAAGGGGCATAACCCTGTCAAAATACAAAACAGTGTTATGAGAAATGTTGCCCCTGATACTGGAGTTGATGCAAAAGGTATATTCCAAGTTTCAAGTGAATAACTTACGTAGTTTTGAATTACACAACTTTTGAATATAAACTTTAACCAGAAAATCTAAGTGAAAAAGGGGCATAACTCTGTCAAAATACAAAACAGAGTTATGGGGAATGTTGCCCCTGATACTGGAGTTGATGACAAAGGTATATTCAAAGTTTAAAGTAAATAACTTATGCAGTTTTGAAGTTAGAAGACTTTTGAATAAACACTTGAACCAATTCAGAGGCGGACGCCGTCGCCCAGGGTAGTAGGATATAGCTCACTTATTCTTCGAATAGTCGAGCTAAAAACGACAATTATTCTAACACGCTTAATCAGAAAACAACGCATTAAGTACTCACGTGCTTGGGTCAGTGCTACAAAACACATCAGAAGACAGATTAGACTTTTGTGTTCATCCTGAATTATTACTGTCTGTATATACGCAGAAAACAAAGTGTTGTAAGAATTTCTTATCACGGGCGCAAATTTATACAAACTTAGACACATGATTAATTACCATTTGTTGTATTGCGACACGATTTTAAATCAGTGAATCTAAAGCACAGCGTCTGATTGGATCAAATTATGTAACACGCGCTTTTAAATACGTCATCTGTGGTTAAAACTACACGGATTTCCAGTTAATTCACGGTAAATAATGGGTGTAAAACCAGTGCAAACTAGAAATATGGTCGTTATTTAGGTTACACATGCGCAAATAAATTCTTCTTTGTTACATATAAAATATTCAAAATTTTATCTCACTTTTCACCATGACCAAGCTACTTTCCAATATATCACCATACATTGTTGGAAAGATGAGGACATAACCTTTTGAAAAAACAGCATGTCAAAAAATTCTATTTGTTGTAACTCAAAATATTTACCTTAGAAAAAACACACCGGTTTTGACGGGCATGGAGACTGCCATTTTGCGCATGAATACATGGGCCAAAAGTCATGAAGCTGGGAACCACTATACAAACAGTAGTGCACAATACAGCCTTTTTTCTTATTGCTTACATATATACCTTTAAAATGATACCAAAACATATCATTTTAACTGTATTTTACAAATTATATGCATCCTGCACTCAACCACATGTGCTTATTATCTAACTGACCCCATTTTGGGGTAATTAGACCTTTACAGTGAAATGCTAGCTTTTTTGCATATTGCTTCACTTTATTATTATCAATCAACCACTTTTTACAAGAACAACTGCAGCATTTTAATAGACCCATATGGTGGCATAGAACTGCCTTAGGATAACTACTTAAGGTTAGCAAAAATGTCGCGAATTTTTTGACGTAAGATATTTATTGGCTAAATGAAAAACAGGCTGAAACTGCCCAGAACTGACATTTAAATTTCAGTTAATAAAAACTTATGTGGTATCACAAATATTACCTAGTTTAGATTTGCGTTGTAAGATATTTACGATGATAATATTCGTGTTAGATAACTGGTAACAAGAACTGGGTTGCGAAAACATTCGCAAAACATGAAAATGAAGTAGTATTGCGAATATTAACGTGTCAAGATTTACGTTGTAAGATATTTATCGTGATAACATTCGTGTTAGATAACTAAATTCACGAACTGGTTTGCGAATACATTTGCGAAACATGAAAATTAAGTGGTATCGCGAATATTAACATGTTAAGATTTGCGTTGTAAGATAATTATCGTGATAATATTCGTGTTAAATAACTGGTTTGCGAATACATTTGCGATACATGAAAATTAAGTGGTATCGTGAATATTAATGTGTTCAGACTTGCGTTGTAATGTAATTATCGTGATAATATTCGTGTTAGATAACTGGCAACACGAACTGGTTTGCAAATACATTTGCGATACATGAAAATTAAGTAGTACCACGAATATTAATATGTATAGATTTGCGTTGTAAGATAATTATCGTGATAATATTTGTGATAGATAACTGGTAGCACGAACTAGTTTGCGAATACGTTGCGATACATGAAAATGAAGTGGTATCGCGAATATTAACGTGTTAAGATTTGCGTTGTAAGATAATTATCGTGATAATATTCGTGTAAGATATCTGGCAACACGAACTGGTTTACGAATACAATTGCGATACATGAAAATTAAGTGGTAACACGAATATTAACGTGTTGAGATTTGCGTTGTAAGATAATTATCGTGATAATAGTCGTGTTAGTAAGATAATGAATACCTCGCGCCGAATTAAGTGGTAACAAGAACATTTTCTAGTTAAGATTTGCGTTGTCAGATAATTATCATGATAATATTCGTGTTAGTAAGATAATGAAGACCTCGCGCCAAGTGGTATCACAAATATTATCTAGTTGAGATTCGCGTTGTCAGATAATTATCATGATAATATTCGTGTAAGCAAGATAATGCGGAAGACTTTGCGCACAAATTTAGTGGTATCGCGAATATTAACTAGTTCAGATTCGCATTGTACAATAATTATCATGATAATATTCGTGTAAGTAAGATATTTCGGAAGCCCTCGCAACCCCAAGAAAATGTATATAATGTCAGTTCTGGGCACTTAAAGGCCATTTAGTATAATAATAAGGCATCTTTCAGAAACATATTCGCAAACGCAATATCCAGATTAATATGATAAATAAGTGGTAAAACTAATCTGTTCGCGAACGCTAAGTAGTTAACACGAATATTTTCGCGAACCTTATCATACGGCAGTTCTATGCCACCATAGACCCCAATTCAAAATTCATAACGATGTAAGCTGACGGACCGGAATTGTGTGTTATTTATTATTAGTTATCACTAAAGTGTCGTTTGCGTCCATGTGGCCTTGCAGGGCCTTCCCCATTATTGTTTTTCAGGCGCTTCGGTTCCGACAGGGGTGGCCTAGGGAGGGGTATCCCCTCCCTACGTGATTTTTTTTTTCGCGGTATGTATCAAATGACCTTATCTGGTGCGTTTTAGCTCTTAAAATTTAGGCAAACAGCTTTTCTTTTCTTTTTTAAACGTTTAAACGAAATTAAATAAACGAAACATCAGCGTTAAAACGGTATACCTCGAGCCTTTTAGAAGCATAGGGCGTGAATTTGGTTGCGAAACTGAAAGTAGCTAATAAATTTTTCCGGATGTTTCAACCTCCGCGCAAAGATTTGACTGGTATCGAGCATAGCTCTAATCAAATTAACCGATAGCCTTTTTTGTTCGATTAATTATGTTCATATGGGCATGCGTTTAGTGTTTTAACACGGTTTTAATCGTTACAACTGTTGAACATAGTACTAACTGGATAATTGGTGAAATGTAAAGATCTTGATTAAAATTATACATTTATACAATAATTGCTTTCATCGTGCAAAATGGCGGGAAAATGTCCTACGCGCGTCAAATGTTAGTAATGCACATGGTCCGAACACACACGCTTTCCATGCTTGGAACGTGACGTCGTGGTTGTCAGCAGACATTTCGCGCTCTTTCGTACAAAACACGGGTTTAACATGGCATGCATGTAAAACAAGACAGCTTATTGTACGAAACTACAACAGCAACACTGGATAGGCTTTTCCGATTGCGATTTCATATTAGCGTATTTAAGACTGATTTCCGCAGTTTATTTTTCTATTGTAGTTATTAAATTTAGCAAATAAATAAGTATGGATATTATAAAATACGAAAGGGCAAGGGTTTGTTTTGACGCGAATATGAGGTTACTTTTGTGTGGATACATGCCGATTGCGCCGATTCGTCAATGATAACGTCGTTCCATAGCGAAAATAACGTGAGCGTTTCTATTGGCTTATATCGATTTTACTGCGTAATTAAACTCCGCCTACAGGGGCGGAGCTTCACGGTGATTGATTTCGGCTTAGGAATTAACTGCAAATTAATTTCGGCGAAAGGACACTCGCTTAGATCATCCACCGACTTGGTTGAGTGGATGTACATGTTTCTAGAGTGAAAAACTGCCTTTATGACGCAAGAGATTAGCTTTCACAGCAGGTACTGTCGGTCTTCTTCAGTCAACATAGCTGAACAATTGATAGAATACAGGTGCCCCGGGCGATGTTTATAAGCGCAACACTAATTTAAGGTGCCCCGGGAATGTTCAAGTTAAAATTCAAGCGCCCCGGTCCCGGGGCGCTAAAACGGCCTGGGGAAGTCCCTGCCTTGTGAAAATGTTACACTTTAAAGATTCATTTTTGTTTTATACACTGTTGTGTTGAAAACTGTCAGTAAAAAAAGAGTGTATGTGGTCTTCAACGCTATGAACGTATTACATGCATAAAATGTACAGCTGTGCGCGGCTTCACGCACGTAAAACATACTGCTGCACGAAAACGCTTCAACACTACGTACGTAAAATGTACAGCTGTGCGGCATCACTTCAACACGGAATTTTTCGTACGGATCCATCACACAGCGACGTCAACGTAAAAATAGAGATGCGAGAATTGGGCGATAATTATCACTGTGAACTATTTCATAGACACGCGAACTTAGGACGATAATTATACAATTTCTATAAAATTTCTCAAAGGCGGGATCTGGAGAAAATACAAGTAAAAAGGTCGCATCGTCGCGGTCAAGCACAGGGTGAAATTCAACTGGCGGAGTCCGGATTCTGTATGTTGCTGTAATATTGCCCCTGATAATTTTCCTCAAGGAATTTGACTAATAAAGCAGCTGTCCAGAAATATGTTCATACAAATAAAACTTTGAACACATCCTTTCTAATGGACATCTTACGATCAAAATACAATTAACCGCATTGGAATCAGTGCAACTATAACGTTTTGATTACTTTTTATCGTTCATTTCTGTCTGCGATAACTGGTGATGCCTCTGGAGTCAATCAGCATGTACATTATTGTATATTCCGTTCTTACCAAGTGTTTTCGAACATAGAAAGTGCAAGAGCTGCCAGAGGACAGTGCGCTCGACTATTCAAAGCATTTCAGTTGGTACATATTTTGGAAAGTGGAAGGGACATAAATTTTTTGAAATACAAAACTGAACTATGGCAAAATTATTCCAAGTTTCAACCTTTTGTAGTTAATAACTTGTGTAGTTCTGAAGGTATCAGTTTTGAATATAAAATTAAACCAGAAAATCCATGTGAAAAGGGGGAATAAATCTGACAAAAAAAAAAAAAACAGTATTATGGGGAATGTTGCCCCTGATACTGGAGTTGATGACCAAGGTATATTCCAAGTTTCAAGTTAATAACTTATGTAGTTCTGCAGTTACAAAACTTTTCAATCTAAACTTTAACCAGACAATCTTTGTGAAAAAGGGGCATAACTCTGTCAAAATACAACACAGAATTTTAGGGAATGTTGCCCCTGATATTGTAGTTGATGACACAGGTATATTCCAATTTTCAAGTGAATAACTTATGTAGTTCTGAAGTTACAAAACTGTTGAATATAAACTTTAACCAGAAAACCTATGTGAAAAAGGGGCATATGTCTGTCAAAATACAAAACAGAGTTATCGGGAATGTTTGCCCTCACACTGAAGTTGATGACAACAGTATATTCCAAGTTTCAAGTGAACAACTGCTGTAGTTTTGAAGTAATAAACTTTTGAATATAAACTTTAACCAGAAAATCTAAGTGAAAAAGGGGCATAATTCTGTCAAAATGCAAAGCAGAGTTATAGTGAATGTTTCCCCTGACACTGGAGTTGATGACAAAGGTATATTCAAAGTTTCAAGTGAATAACTAATGTAGTTTTGAAGTTACAAAACTTTTGAATATAAACTTTAACCTGAAAATCTACATGAAAAAGGGGCATAACTCTGTCACAATAACAAAACAGAGTTATGGGGAAAAGACGAGCTAATAAAATGCCTTTCGTAAATAAGAAACAGTTTTCAGACAAATAAATACCATTAACGTTCATTAAAACTAATACCAATTTAAGATGTATAGAATTATATTTTATGGACTGCTGCTTTAACGTTCATAAGAACTATTGCCGAATTACAATATATTGAATAAAATTGCATGACTGCGGCTTTAATGCGTTTCCCAACTGCTGATGCTGCTGGATTTTCATAACTTTCATAAGTATAACAAATAATACATTAAGTTTCACCATGTTTTATTTCACGGTGAATCCACCAGATCCACGTTCTTGTGCAAAATAAATAAATCAGTTGGTTTCTAAATGATTATGCACGACTGCTAGGCAAATACAGCATTAAAACAATTCACAACATTAATTTGTAAACAAAAAGGGAAATAAACTTTCACAGGACGGAGTCATGACAAAATAAATCAAAACATAATAAACATTGTAGAAGTTACGAACAAACAAACTCACAAAACTATTCCATTAAACTTACATGGACAATTAACTTATAAGAATTAAATGACAAGCAGATGTTTGAATTGTGCAGCTCATATACAAAACTTACGCCATAAATATGTTGAAAAAATTATACTGCATAAAAATCACAACCAATATCAGCTGACTAAAATTTTTCAAAACGCAGCACTTGACAAATCGTACTTCAATTTTGTTCAGTCAACAGCAATCTTTTCAAGAAGCCCCATACAATTAGTCCCTTATAGACAAGACCTGGACACTATCTAATGGTATTTGACATTCAAATCTTTCGTTTGAAATAAGAGAGACTCAATACAGCAAAACATTGAGAACATAGCACGAGATTAGCCACACGATGAAGATCACGGCTGCAGCGATAGATACACAGAGCCGACGCATGAAGTATGAAAGCCCCACAGAAAACGCGTTCACAAACGTGCCAAGATTTGATGGTCGCATATGTAGTGCCCAGAATGTCTGGTGGTCCGCTGAAGTTTGGACTGAACCCAGAGTGAAGTCCCACGATGATTGGTCGATCAAGTATGACATGTGCTGACAGCAGATGTACAGGTAAATGTCTAAAAATAGGAGAGCCATCGCTGCCCGGTAGAGTCACTGAAGAAGGTTGTCAATGTCCCCATCATTGCGTTTTCTGTCAAGAATTTTTTTTACTGCATACAGATTGTAAAAAAAAAGCTGATGGGACAAATGATGTTAAAAAAAATATCTGGTTTGATAACAGGATATACTACTGAACAAATGAAACATTGTTGCTAAAAAAAGTCCATCTCCTTAATTACGTTTATAATTGATTACAGTGCTCTGAGTAATACAACCTTAGTTGCAGTGACCTGTTAAAGTTTTTATGTGACTTTTTAAGAACATACTGTTTTAATAGTCTACATTTTTACCATGTTTACTTAAAACTTTGAGACTGCATGGATGCACTAGGTCAAGTAACTACTGGGTTATACTTCTAGGTCACACTACACTAATAAAATGAGCTATGGAGGTGTATAGTCTCTATATGAATCAACAAGTTTAACTCTAAGACCTGTTTTGAGGTTGAGACACTTGCTATATTTTTTTTTGGACCTGTTGGTAGGGAAAGCATTGGTGTGCACTAACAAATACATGTTTTAAGATTGGAGACTTAAGTATGACACTTGCACGGAGGCAGGTTAGATCAACTAGATAGTAGCAGTAGATAAAACAGACCTTAAATACTTCTTCCTTAAATATTACATGACATACCTTTTTTATTGTTTAAATCAATTCAGTTCAGAATGCTCTTCAAGAAAAGGTAAAAGTATGAGGGTCCATATGTGCAAAATGTTGCGTTTATTGGTTAAAATGATCACTTTTACATTGAATTTCAAAATGATTGGAATTAGTATATTGTAACCTTCTAGCATGTTTTATCTACAACTGTATACTAGCCCCACATAGCACTGTACACTTCAAAACATTATCTATCAACATTATCAAAAATATTCAAATCTTAAATTCTTTCAAGAAAGCAATGCCAAACACTTACTTTCTGGATGACTTTGGTCGAGAAGATTTCGGTCGGCTCGACTTTGGCCTGCTGGATTTGCTTGCTTTCTGCTTCATGGCCTGTTGGGCGCCTTCAGCTGTGTATGCCAGATAGACACTGGAGAGGTCGGGCTCACTGCGCTGTAAGAGCAGAAGTAGGCTATAGCAGTAGAATATACTATATAAATATCACACCCCATAGAGGGTGATACAACGTATTGTCAACCCTAGAATGGTAATGTCAACCGAGGCGTAAGCCGAGGTTGACATTACCATTTCGAGGGTTGACAATACGTTGTATCACCCTCTATGGGGTGTGATATTTATTTTATAATACCGAACAATAAAACAAGGAAACTTAGGCCTGATTACTTAATTTATAGATCTACTTTTTTAAATGCCCTTTAAAACCAACTAATAACCTAAAAGTGTTAAAGCTAATTTACCACAGATTATTTTCATTATTTAAGATGTGTATCTATATGAAACATTTATGGTTCCTTCACAATACAATAGTTAAATAATACTGCAGAAACATACTTCCGTACTTTAAACAGGTTGCACTTCCGTACTTTAAACAGTTTGCAAAGTGTACCGGCATGTTCGGTGAGTGTGCACAGTGCAGTTAAAAAATGGCGTGATCAATAGGAAGTTTCTACAGGGCGTTAGTTTAAATCATTAATATACATGGCGAAATACGGGCGAAAATTATTGTTGGATACAAAACAAAATATTATAGTTGATGGGAAGTGTTTTATGGATATTCTGAACACTTGAACGCGATAAATGTGCACAGTAGAGTAGTGCAGTAACGGCACAAACCAGTTTTCACTCGACTGACATAGGATTGTGCTGTATCGTGTTAGTTTGTTTTTAACATGTCTAAGCACTCGCGTAACACATAATTAATTAAACCATGCATCGGCGATATCTGAACTTTATTTGGACGGCAAAATACAGATAATCGGATACAGATTAGGAGACAAAATACGATTTAAAATATACATTCTAACCAGTCATGGCGATTTCAAAAACAAATCGCGTTTCTGGTTAGCACGGTTCGCATGAATTAAAATATTGCACAACTTTGTGGATACTTGAAAATGAATTGCAAACGCGTGTTGTTGGATATTAATTGTAAAAGCAGTGGATTCACGTTAGCATTACTAAAGGAAAACGTTGTTTTGTTTAGAAAAACGGTTGTTCTATTTTTAGCCCCACGCGAGGGTGGCAGTATATTGTCGCGTGTGACTGTACGAATTGTTTCATGATAGGTATATGGAAATTTAACATGGGCTAGTCATGTGAGGTATAATAATACGAATTGTTTCATGATAGGTATATGTAAATTTAACATGGGCTAGTCACGTGAGATATAATAAAATCTATTGTCTACTCGGTGAGCGGTCAAACGATCTTTCTCAGAAGACACCAGTATTGGTTCTACCCAGGAAATGGACTCAAAAGTGTCTCAATAAGCCTTTGCCTTAGAGACAGTCAAGCTTAAATAAATATGTATAAACATTAATCTGCCTATTGATTCCATATAGCTTAAAGGGGCATATTGATGGCATCATTAACAGAAAACAGCTATTTGATTACATTGTACAGTAATCAAGAGGTAATACAAATTTCAATTAACTATTATCTTTAATAAGAATCCCTAATGAAGGTTGCTTGCATTTATTAAGAATCCCTATTAAGGGTTGCTACCTCATCTTCGTCCATGTCTTTATTAAGAACCCTCAAAAGGGGCCGCTACCTTGTCTTTATTTAGAACCCCTCATTAAGAGTCACTACCTTGTCTTTTTCCTTGTCCGGCTGTGGGGTCTGTTTCCTCATATTGTTTCCGGTGTACGCCACACAGCGCAGCTGCCACTCACCGATGTCTTCGTTCCACGCCACATGCTGCTCAATCATCTCCTAAACAACACAAGAGAAATCACACAAGTGATCCTTAATTTCCACATGCAAACATAAGTAAATTGTAAGAAAATACCCTTCCCCCACCCGCAACCACCCTTCAAATGTTTTTCAAAAACTCTTTATGTCCAAGTAGATTCAGCAAATTCTTTTTTTTTTTATTTGTAAACGTGGCGCGTCGTGAGAAAACCAGTCTTAATGCATGTGCGTAAAGTGTTATTGTATTTTCTGGTTCAAGGAAGTCTCTACTAAACATAAATCCACTGTAGGCGGAAAGTGCCGTCTGCACAGGCTAATCCGGGACAACACTTTACGCACATGCATTAAGACCGGTTTTCCCACGAAGGCCACATATAAAATTTGGCATTCAAACAGAAAGAATCAGATGTCAGCAAAAGGTTTTCCCACGACGCACCACATATAAAATTTGGCATTCAAACAGAAAGAATCAGATGTCAGAAAAAAGAGTCACAGCCCTGATTGGGAATTATACTGCTGCATACGCTAATATTGAAGGGCAACTTCGCAATGGATTTATCATGAACACAAGGTACCTGTTCCACAAACTGCCCATGCTTCAGCTCTCTAACAACTCAAGAATGTATAAGATAACAAAACAGAAAAGAATTCTCATAAATATTGCATTAAGCAACAGTATAAATATAAGGGTTACTGGCAACAAAACATAAATCCCATAAATATTGTATTAAGCAACAGTATGAATATAAGGGTAACTGGCAACAAAACAGAAATCCCATAAATATTGCATTAAGCAACAGTATGAATATAAGGGTAACCGGCAACAAAACATAAATCTCATAAATATTGCACATTGAAGCAATATTATTTAAAGTGTAAATGAATTAATATAAAGACAGTCATAGAAACAATAAACATATGCATGAATTCTAAGTGATTTTGAACTGCAACATGCTAGCCACTCAGAGGCACTAATAAAATGTACTAAAACAAGCAAAGCAAGCTGTTTGTTAACAATAATCTCAATGTAAATGTCCTTATATCCAAAGACATGACCTAATATTCGTTAAGCTGATGATACCTGATGGGACCTTATATTCAGTCAGAGAGTCAGCATGTTATAACAGGGCAACGAGTTTAACAAACCTGATATTCAGGAGGAATAAAGTTGTTGATGACAATAATCTGCAGTTTCAGATCTCGTGACAGCTGGCGTACATTCTCGAAAAGTCCTTCCATCTCCCTCTGATGCTCCTGCTGTAAATCTGCAATCTGTAACAATTATTTTTATCCAAGTTCAACAATTTAACCAGTTTATGCCACTGCAAACATAAACCATGTTTGCTACAGATTTGAACAAAGGCCTAAAAATGAAGAGCAAGACTAATTTGTGCAAAATTATATCTTTTATATAAAAGTAAATTTTAAATAAACTAGAACACAAAGGCTAAACAAAATTCATGAATTGTTTCTCAGGCACTTTTTCAAAAAATTCAGGAGGGAGGGCAATTTTTTTTTTTTTTTATCCTTCTCTTTTCTATTGGCACTATATAATGGCTTATTAAAACATGTAATTACGTACAGATTAAAGACAATTTTAAGTTTTAATAATAACATCCCTTTTTATAAAATTCTAAATATAGATTTATTAATCACAAACGGTAATTTATGCAAGCTGACGTAAAAAGGCAATCAATTTGAATGTTCATAATTAACATAAGTGCCTTCAAATTGATATACCATCAGAATTAAAATATTTATATTTATAGAATTTAACTTTTCGTAATACGTATTTTTCTTAACTGTCAAAAATAGGAATTATTTTGCTTATCACCAATAATTTTTGGAAAGGAAAATCAACACTTGTCAATGCAGCTGGCATTTTTGTTTGTTTCCATAAGACTTATATTGACACAGATTTTTTTCAATAAATATGGAATGCTAAATATTACACAAGCAAAAGCATCTACGAAACATCGTTTAAATCAACAAATAGACAATATTTATAAAGGCTCCCAATCAATTTTTTTTTTTCAAACTTTACACAGTATTTCACAATTTGTGTATATCCGATTTATATAATTAAATCACACAGGAAGAAAGTTACTGGCTACACCGAAATCTACTGGGTTTCTCTTCTTCTGCTATGTTAAAATATGGATTCGTTTAATTTTAAGCCACTGTCCATGGGATCTAATTCAATACATCGTAATTTTAGTAATAGTTCTTATGAACGTTTATGATGTTTATTCGTCCAAAACATGTTTCTTATTTACGAAAGGCATTGTTCAAAAGCACTTGGTACGAACGGAATATACTACAATGTACATGCTGGTTTACTCCAGAGTCATAACCAGTTATCGCATACAGATAATAGACGATAGCAAGTTACCAAAATGTTAATAATTAACATATTTCAATGCGTAGATTTTGTATTTTGTTCGGTAACATGCCAATTAAAAAAAAATTCTGCGAAGTTTTATTTTTATTAACAAATCTGGACTGCTCTTTTAAAACCTGGGCGCGATCGTCAAAAAATAGTAAATACATTTTTTTGGCATTAAATCAAATTCATGGCAGGCCATAAAAATACATTGCGGTGCTGCCTGAGAAACAAATCATTATCTTTTTTTTAGCCTAAAGTGTCATATTGTCTTAAATAATATAATGCAAAGTTCTGATACCATGTTCAATTAACATTAGAATAGAAAAGCCAAATGGAACAATGACTCCCTAAATACAGTGAATGAAGTCTAAATACCAATTGCTTATTCTTGGAGACCAAAGTTCAAAAATGTTGACCCATACCTCAGACTTTGCTTGCATCAGCATGGTCCAAACCTTCTTCAGTTTCTTGGTTTTGCCTGTAATTTCTTCCTGTAGACTGGAATACTTTTCTTCAATGTCCAGCCGCTCTTGCTGAAAGAGTGTGAACAAGGAATTTATACAGGTATCTTATATTGCATTGAAACTAACTTCAAATACTCGGTGACTTGTATTAAACATTATATTAGACTAACATGGATAGTACATCGTCATAATACAATTTCCTTATTCAGTAAAATTTATTACAATAAACAACATGTTTACAAAGCATCAAGTATAAACAAAACAAATTTAAATGTTTAAATGGCACAGAAAGATTAAGATTCAATTCCCAACACATAAACCCCAAATGGCATGTTTTACAAATGAAAATTACATGTATACTTGGAATACCTTAAAATGCTTATCACTTGTTTTCTGCTTACTTCCTTTTTTGAACTGTTTCTGCTTTTCTCCTTTTCCTCAAGTGTTTTCTGCTAACCTCCATCTCCTCAAGCTCAAGCTTACATCTCCCTTGAGCTGTTTTCTGCTAACATCCTTTCTTCAAGCTTTTCTGCTTGCTGCCTTTTTCTCAAGCTGTTTTCTGCTTACCTCCTCCTCCTTGAGCTGTTTTCTGTTTACATTCTCCACCTTCAGCTGTTTTCTGCTTACCACCTCCTTGAGCTGTTTTCTGCTGACCTCTTTAAGCTGTTTTCTGCTTACCTCCTTTTCCTTCAGCTTTTATTTACTTGCCTCCTTTTTCTCTTGCTTTTTTCCTGCTACCTCCTCCTTAAGCCGTTTTCTGCTCACCTCATTCCCCTCAAGCTGTTTTCTCAGCTTCTAGACTTCCAAATTACAGCCACCACTCACAAAGGCAACAAAGCAAACTGCTTACCTCCTCCTCGAGCTGTTTTCTGCTCACATCATTCCCCTCAAGCTGTTTTCACATCTTCTAGAAATCCAAATTACAGCTACCACTCCCAAAAGCAACAAGCACACTGCTTACCTCCTTCTCCTCGAGCTGTTTTCTCAGCTTTTCCTCCTTGGCCTTCCTCTCTGCCAGCTCCAGGGCGCTCTCCTCCAGCAGCCTCTCCTGTTCCTCTGCCTTCTCCAACAGGTTCTCCCCACCCACGATGATCTTCTTTTCGATGGCAGCAAGCTTCTGTGCCAGAGCATCCTGCTCCTCCCTGAATAAATAGGTTTTACCATTGCAAAGATGTCCTTAGTATATACCTCTCAACCCTTCTGTTATAAATTATTGAATTAGTTATTGACCAATTATTGCACTGGCATTTTACCTCTCCATCTAACTTTTTTGACGTATTTTAACAAATTCTACATGTATCCTTCTCCTGTGACACAAACTGGTATTTTTACATCCTTCTACATGTAAACCACTTCCTAACATCCTGTTACTAACACTAATTGGTATTTTTTCACAACTTTCTAACATCATGAAACCAACACTTACTGGTATTTCTTCACCACTTTCTAACATCATGCTACAAACACCTAGTGCTATTTCTTCACCACTCTCTATCATCACTTTAACACTTTCTAACATACAGTACGTGCCACGCGAAACCCGCAAAGATAGCGAAATGCAACGAGCCGATTTGATCGCGAAGCGCAGATCGCTCGCTCGCGATGTCACGAATTTTTGCTATTTTTCACGTGACGAAAATTCACGCTTGTTCGCTAACTTTCTTGGCGAATAATATTGTCCCGCCACGACTCGTGACGAGAAAATAATCAGTAAAATGCACACCTGTACGCAATATTTTCACTTAGCGGTGAATAAATAATTAGTGTTAGAAAACTTTGCGTAATTGCGTAATTGATATTTGAATGTATTCCTTTGGATTATATTAGCTAAATATGAATAATTACATGTACTTAAAGGGAACATAATTCATTGATCGACATTAATAACATTCATTATAAATGTACAAACTGTACTACATGTATGAATTAGAGCGACTTTTTATGGAAAGATATTGGTAAGAATAATTAAGTAATATCTCAATGTATCAGGTCATAATTTACAAACATTATAAAACAAAACAGTAATAAAAAGTAATACAATACTGCAATATGATATTTTAGTTTGTTGATAAAAGGCATTAAATGGATGCTCGTTTTTAGTGCCTACATTATATCAAAAACAACAACAACAACATTTATAGTTAGTTTATTATCAAGATAAATGAAAGTGCAAATATAATTATGTGCTCATTGACAAGAATATGTTCTAACTCATAGTTTCACTGTTTGTCTTTTTACGCAATTAATTAGAACCAATACAGCGTTCATTGACAAACAAAAACAGATAGTTACAAGAGGTGTTTGCTCCCTTTAGGCTTTCACGACCCCTGCCATTTTAAACAATTAAGAACCGCTATCGCAGATCAGTCCACTGTCGCACAACATGTGCCTCCGGTTTGGTAATTGACACTGATTAGCGATAAGATAATGCGGATAAGTGACACAGGAAGAGTTTTTGAATATATATTTTGTTCAACAAACACCCGTGTTGTGAACACGAATAATCGAATATTCAATGTATTACCAGTTAACCGCCTTAATAATTGGAAAACTGGTTATTCGTTGCCATCTTTAAAAAACTTATAGTATTATGATATAAAGACTGAATAAACAATTGCTATGTACTGCTATCTTATGTAGGCTATATGTAGTTTCATTATCATTCAGGATGTGAACTGGAATTTGAAATGACTATAAGAACAATGGAAGATAAATCCCAAAATACATACAAATGAATAAACAGAATTTAGATGCCACGATCAGTTTGTTTGCTATATTGACACTTCAGTTAACACATTGGTGGCCTGTATACACAACATGTGAAAACTCAGAAAGGTAGCTATGGCCAACACGCACTCACCCCCACCCCTCATCGGGAACTGGTAGTCTGTAGAACAAATGAAAGTTTTCTTTAGCAAAAACAAAATTTAGAAGCGGCTACAATAACCGTTGTGATGGCTTTCGATTGATATACATTTGTATTTACATATATTTTGTTTACCGATGAGTACATTTTATAAATACATGTTACAATAAAACCACACGTTACAAATGATTATAGACACTTACATGTATATTACCACCTTAAATACAACTCGAGTACATGATCATTATAAAAATATCGTGTCAAAACGTTGGAAATTTGCATCTTTATAATGATTATAAATACGATAAACTTGAATATGCCAGTGCACGGGTGAGGATGACATATATGTACAAGTAAACAAATAAACTGAATGGATATTCTAAAAGAAAGAATGTTTGAAAAAAATCACGCCCATGAAGAATAAAAAAAATTGTTTTTATAATCATCACAAGAACCCCGTATACACATAACAATCGAAACAATTAACGAAAAACTAATAAATCATTTAAATGGACATCAGTTCATATTATTGTAAGTGACATCAAATTCAAATTAAGCGAATTAGTGAAGTGTGGCATGTACGTAAAAGGGGTGATTATTTGTAGTGAACAAAAGAACAATCAGTGATTTATAATTTTAAGTTGATTTTAATGATTATTGTCCCAATTGTAAATGTAAACTTAAACTTATATACACACTATATTAATTCGTCATGACTTATATATGCGTTTTCACTGTTTCCTTTGATTAATACTGTCAAATAATAGTGCCTTATTATATCATTATTTATTAATTAAACGTAATAAGGATACAAAATAAATATATTGACATTTAGCATACACTGTGCGACACACAATGTACAATGTTTCGAAAAGCCCGTAAAAACTGTACAACTCTATATTTTTAAAGAGCAAATGCACATATACCTGTAAAATCGCCATGAATAGCGACGAAATTTCATGACATATTCGTCACAAAATCTCGCGCTGGGGCTACCCACTATATATCGCGAATCGTCGCGAACTTTCGTGACATAGCTTCACGACTGTTGATTGAAGGCTCGTCACGACATTGCAAATTCCGCGAATTCCGCGTGGCACCTACTGTAGTGCTACGAAAACTTACTAGTATTTCTCCAGCACATTCTAACACCGTGTTACCAACACTTACTAGTATTTCTCCAGCACATTCTAACACCGTGTTACCAAAACTTTCTAGTATTTCTCCAGCACATTCTAACACCGTGTTACCAAAACTTACTAGTATTTCTCCAGCACATTCTAACACCGTGTTACCAAAACTTACTAGTATTTCTCCAGCACATTCTAACACCGTGTTACCAAAACTTACTAGTATTTCTCCAGCACATTCTAACACCGTGTTACCAAAACTTACTAGTATTTCTCCAGCACATTCTAACACCGTGTTACCAAACTTACAAACATTTCATCACCACTTTCTAACAACACTTACTGGTACTTTTTCAGCTGTGCTTCCTTCAGCTCCAGGTCTTCTTGTACCTTGTTCTTCTCCTCTTCCGCCATGTCTTTCTGTTCCAGCAACTTGCGGCGGTCCGCATCGATCTTGGACTGTATCTCCAACATCTTCTCCTTGCTTACGTGGGCTGACATGCAATGAACACAGAAGTTTGTTGTTTATCTACACTGGCATAGAATTACAAGACTTCTTCCTCAAGTCTAGTCTAGACTGACATTTCAGTTAGAAAACTTTTATGTCAATGACATTCCAACTGATAAAGATACAGTTCTTTCATATGAAATTAAGTCTTTAATATGCAAATGTTTAAATGCAGCATTTTAATTACAAAATTAAATACCTTCAGAAAAAAAGAATTGATATACAGGTCAGGTAATAGCCTTAGGTCATTTTAAAATAACTTTGATATTAACCTGATGTTTAAATGTATAGCATTTTAAGTATAAAAACATTCTCAATGTAAAGGTTATAACAGTTTATAATTATTTGTCCAACACTTAAGAGCAACAATTTTATTTCCATAAAAGATGTGAAATATCTAACTTCATTATTTAAACTTTTATTTTGTTAATCGTAAATAGGTAGCATAAACATAGACAAAATCAAAGCTCTGCACTAACTGAATGTATTCAGTCCTATGATCACAAATTAAGCACCTACAAATAACTAAGCATGCCATAAGTCTGGCAACAAATCTATCAGTACTGTAGCAATACTCCAAATTAGACACTGTAAAATGTTCAAAAGAAAGCATAGTAATTTTAAAATATTGAAAAAGAGAGACATGATTGGCAGAAGATGCAAATATGTACATTGAACCAGACAAAAGTAAACCTAATAAATAGGCATTGGCAGAACATAATGCACTATTTACATGTATGAATGCAAGAAGAAGAACGTAACAAGCAAAACATATCATCGCAAAATACTCAGTAATTAAATTTTCTATTCCAGTGACTATAAAAGTTTTCTTAATCGTGGTCGTAACTGAAAATGGTTGCAATGAAAATGAAATGACTATAATGAAAATTGTTGTTACAGATAAACTTTGTATTTCATTGACTGATATTTATGATGAAGACCAAGTTAAAGACGTAGTCATAAGGTAAAATATTATGTAGAGCTACAATTTATGCGATGACATACCCGCAAAACACCACTGAAACACTAAATTGTGCAACAATTACTGTCCGACAATACCACAATGCTTACACATACATTCTGTGAACGTACAAAATTTCATACCCTGCAAAATGGAGTTTTATTAGAACGCCCTTAAAATAGAATACTGATTCGCTCATTTACATTTCTTACATTTCCCAACAAAGTCATTTAATGTATACATTTTTTACAAGCACACCCATACAATAATTACTAGTGTGTAATCAAATACAAAGTTTTGCTTTTTAGCATTTTTTACATAAACATTTTTTTAAAGAAAAAGCCTTGATATGTCTTTGAGACCAGTACAATTTAAAGTCAGTTTCATCCAAAGAAGACATGTAGGTCTAAAATTGTGTATGCAGATCGTTAAACCTAGTTACAGTTAGAAAGTGTCAATTAATGGGTTTGAAAAAGAAACATGTATGGAGGCCAAAGCATTAGAAGAATTATAAGACATTTGAGCAGCAGAAATACTGGACAAGCACTGACATATCTACTTCTGCAATGTCCAAATGCAACAATGAATATACATAAAAAACGGTGCATTCAATTGACAAAACATATAGGAATGCTAATAATAATTAAATCATTTGTCATTACCCGTTCAAATTCATGATATTTAATATCTGTAAGCTTCTTAAATCTCATGTGAAAAGGTTTAGATCCCAAAACTTTTTATAATATATTATGCCAACTCCAATCCAATCACACACTTCTGTAGCCGAACCATAATTTAGCAACCATCAAGTTATTGTGCGCAAAACTGGATTTATTTACATTATCTAGCATAAACTGTGCCAGTTTAAAATGTCCACAAAAATAACAAATAATAATACAATTAACCCACTACATGCTGAAATGTGCATTATGGATGATGTTTCAATGTTCAGAAATTATGAATGACGCTACTATATTAAGGATGACGATCTTACAAAGAATATTTTGCAAGTGTGCACAAATGCTATTGTACTATGAACAATAGAAGCCATTAATTTTGTAAATGGTACAATGTGTATTGTATATTTAAACGAACTGATCAATCTCTGAAGGAAGTTTTTAGCATGCACCACATTCAACAATTTAAACATTTATACAATAAGCAAAAAAATAATTTGAATTACTAACTAACAATCTAAATAAAATGAAAACAATATTGGTTCTCAAGTTAAGATGCAATTAGTGTTATAACTACATAAGGCATCGTTAGTTTTTTGTGCAATAAAGTAATATCATTATGAAATACAAATAACAGTTGATATTAAAATGTATTAATGCAGAAAATATTGTTGAATACCGTGAATACGTATTTCTCTTCACAGTGCACCTATTTCCAATTAAAACTAACCCAGCGTTTTTCCTCACTACTTTGGAAATGGTACCAGTACCAGTTAACTTGGTAAAATTAACCTTGTTTTCCAAAAAATTTGGGATTTCATAAAAAAAATGCCAAAACAGATGTAAAAACACTAAGTTACAATAAATTAACTCAAAAACAACTTGTTTCATTGATTCTTTCACTTTTATTTACTGTTTGGAGGTGGTAAATTGAAAGTAATTTTTTTACAGGAACACCATCAATATTTTGTGGATTTTATTTTTATTATATGCTTTCCATTGAAATATCGAATTTTATTGGTGAAATCAAATTATATATTTTCACTGTTGGAGCAGTGAAAATTTAAGATTTTATATTTTCACTGCAGTGAAAATATAACATAAAACAGACTATTTTTCCATAAATAGCATCAATCTACAAGTAGTGGTTTACAACCTTTGGCAAATGTATATACATTTACAGTATGTACATGCATGTGTTTACATAAAACACATGATAAAATAAAATTCAACAAAATTATAATTTAGCAACAAAGACTCACAAAATATGGCACTTTTTTCCCATCGTACTAACGAGTGACAGTTTTGGAATCACTTATTACGTCATTTTTATGACGTCAGAATACACGAACTTGTGATGTTTAAGCTAATCACGCGGAATTTTATTTATTTATTGTCCAAAAGCATAAAATAAAAACAAAATTTGTTGATTTCGGTGTAAGATCGTATTTTATTTCACTCGTGATCATAGAACAAATATTTTTCCCTCGTGGCTGCGCCACTCGTGAAAATATCATTTTCTATGTACACTCGTGAAATAAAATACGATCTTACACCAAAATCAACAAATATCCTCTATTTATTTCATTCAGAGATTTGAGAATTTTTAACTGTATGTAAATCTGATTGGGAATAGTACCAGTTTTTGGTTCCATATTTACACAGAGGAAAAATGCTTTAACCAGTAACATAACTTTCAAATCTTCTTACAAATTAAGCAAATACATGCAATTATTTGAATGTTTTTTTTTTTCTCATATTACAGTATCCAAGGTAACAGGTCATGTTATATTAGAAAATGTATAAACCTTAACCTAAAAGGGCTACTTTTAAACTAAAATGAGGCGTGTCGTGGGAAAATTGGGCTTAATGCATGTGCGTAAAGTGTTGTGCTAGGACGACAATTTCCGCTTTTATGGTATTTTCAGTTTCAAGAAATTCTCTTCTAAACATAAATCCACTGCAGGCACAAAGTGTCGTCCTGGATCAGCCTGTGCGGACGGCACTGGCTGATCTGGGATGACACTTTACACACATGCATTAAGCCCGGTTTTCCCATGACACGCCCCAAATGTGACATAAACATAGGACAGATGGGTGATAGCAAAATGTACATACCGGCTTGTCCTATTGCATAGTGTGAGGTAACAGAGCTTATACATCAATGAGCAATATTAATGTGATAAGCTATTACTAGCTTATGATGGTTATATACAAGGATGTGATTTCCAAAACACCTTAGGGAAGGAAATCACCCAACCCCCCTCAAACATGTAATCAAAACTCCTCATATCTCGACTGATCAAGCAAACGAGGTACTTTTCGAAATATACTGTAATAAAGGGAGGAAATCTTTAGAAAGAGGGAAAAGGAAAATTCACATCCCTGTTTGTGCTATTCTATAATATATACTCTCGACTATTATGTACATGTATTTACACAGAAGTTAGCCATTTAATGAAAATGTTACTAAACTGATATTTTTCTATACCTTCTTCATCCAATGTGTTATTAATTACCATCAACAGAAAATACAATAAATTATCAAAAAGTTATTTAAAAATATTTGCCTTTTGTTCCCCATAAGTATTTCAAAATGATCTCAATGATGTGACTTTTTCTTGTCCATTCTAATATGGGATTGAATCAAAGAAGGTATACAATAAAACTAACATTATTAGCCCATCCTCAAAAAATTGTTTGTTTGAGGTAACGTGACCAACTCAAGAAATTGGACCCATCTCACATGTTTTTAAAGACTTCCGTGAAGATTTTTTAAATTTTCTGTTCGAAAATTTAAGTTATATCTTCATCATATTTTGTTCGTAATTAATTCATTACGTTTTGTTATCAACTAAACACTGCGTTCTAATTACTCTAATTAAGCTGAATTTTGATGAGGGTTAGCATCCTGATGCCCTGATGCCACTGGCATACACTAAGCAATGTGATTTGCTCTTGTATTTTGTATTAAGGTAATTTGGTTCATGTCTAAGAGTCGTCTACATTTGTTCCCCCCCCCCAAAAAAAAGTATCAAACTACCTACCCACCTTAAAAATTCTGGGCCACATTACCGCAAACAAACAATTTTTTAATAATGGCCTTATTGGGAATAATTGCACTGCATTTCATGGCTTCTATAAAATATGCACAACCTCTCACAGCACCGTGTTTTGTGTGTTTTGACTACTTCATTCAACTAATACAATCTAATTCTCTAACACAATTTTCGGTACAAACAAAGCCTAGAAATCAAATGGTTTTTAATAATGGCTACCAGTATAGCTAGTACTGTCTTCGAATGAAAGTACGGTAGATCAAAAGTTATTACTTCATTGCACCTTTTTTTTGTGCATATAAAGAACTTGATGTTTATATTGGGAGGGTGCAAAATATGATGAAATAACACAATTTACATATACAGTAAAAAGGCAAGAAAAAATGAAGCAAATGTGTAATCTTGTACAGCAAGGCCAGTGGTGAAACTACACGCAGTTTCAATAAAATTAACATGACATTTTATGAGGTGATTTTTGGTGGAAAAAAGACCACTGAAAATCACAATTTTCAAAAAAATACATGGCCTGACATTTATAATCAGAAAGTAAACACTACATATTTGTTTAAGATTAGACTACAGGTTTCTGTCAACACAAATTAGTGTGACATTACTGAATATTTGATTGTACGTGGAAAGTTGAAAGATGTCGTAAAACGTACATGTTCCTCAAAATTAAAGATTACTGTACCTGACTGTAATTTTTAAATTCCATGAGCCCAGAAAATATGTTACAAAACAGCCAGTAGAAATGCAGGGAGGATTTTGAAGGCACCCAATTAGGTCCAGAGAAAAAGTACAGTGTACTTTCCAGCTGGCCCTAATTGGATTTTGTTTCATTTGTTCTACCCATTATTGTAATTCTCAAACACAATTTTCAGTACAAAAAAAGCCTAGAAATCAAATGGTATTTAATAATTGCTACCAGTATAGCTAGTACTGTCTTATAATAAAAGTACGTTAGAAAGTGTTGTAATAATGGGACACTTCCCTGCTTTCATAACAAACCACGTGATGGTGTTCGATTTAAATCTGTAAATAATTATTTATAGTTTTAATGAGTTGTTACTTTCCTTTTTTCATTTTTGACTGTAAATGGTTTATAATTATTCCATTAATGTACAAACAAAACGCACTGACTTGCATTAAATAAGTCTACAAAAACTAAGTCCTTCCAGATCAAGATCCAGATTTTACTTGTGATGGCAGTAGTTACTGTTAACTGTTAAGGGAAGTAACCGCTGCAAGCAGTTTGCCATGTGGTGTCTGGGAATGGCATTTAACAAAATCTTAGTCCATAAACATCACAATTTTCACAGTATTTCACTTCTTGGCACTTTTTTCTGTGCGTAGATAGAACATGGTGTTTATATAGGGAGGGTGCACAATATGATGTAATACCATATATGTCATTATGCAGTCTCAAAATTAACCAGTTAGTCATTTTTATACTGCATGAATTTGAAACATGATCTTCAATACGAAATGTGCCAATCACTATTACTTCTACATAAACAATCCTTACCTTTCTTGGTCTTCTTCTTCTTCCTACGAACTCTGACCCCATTTTCCATAACTTCTTCCTCACTCTCCTCTTCTGATCCCTCATCATCTGTGACTCCTATGATTTAAAAAAAAGTAACATTAGACTTGTGGCTACTTTCATTCAAAACGGTTGTATTTGAAATCTGATATGCTTGAAGAAATAGGAATGGACTTGCATACATGAAGGCCATGGTGGTGAAATTGTCGGAAGGTCTTTTTACAGAAAATGACTGTGATCAATCTATAGCATGTACAAGATTGTGTACAAAATATTTAAACGATACTTTCTTCGTCTTCAGAATTAGACTTCAAGTGGTTGTAAGTAGAACAAGCCCTTAGGCCTTGTTATTGTAATTTCTGAACAAGGCTTGTTCAGACAGTGATTTTTTAAATATTTTTAACAGGGTCCGGTAAAAGGACCCATTTCCCAATGCCAAAAATGGTTCATTTTTCCCAATTGGAAGGAAAAAATTCCCAATTCAGAAGTGACCAAATCTTAAATACATTACCAATGTGATTCTAAGTTGTAAATCAATAACAAGAAAAGGAGCAGGGATGTATTCAAGTAGTGCATGTTTATAGATAAACACCATTAAAATACCAAATTCAACCAATAAAACACCAGTTTAAGTTGTTTATAAATTAAATTTCTTGCCTACATTTTACCCAATTGCAAGTTTTCACGTCCCGGAATTCCCAATTTGATGGGAACCGGATGGGGGAGGGGGGGGGGCTTGCTCTCAAGTTAAAGTTGGTAATATAAAAATAGGGACTTGTTTGGTCAAACAGCTAAGTTCAATGACTGGACTGGATCTTACCACCAAAGTGGTCAACCTCCGGGCAGAGATTTGACTGGTTCCGAGCATAGCTCGAGATCAAATCCCTGCTTTCATAACAAACCACGTGATGGTGTTCGATTTAAATCTGTAAATAATTATTTATAGTTTTAATGAGTTGTTATTTTCCTTTTTTCATTTTTGACTGTAAATGGTTTATAATTATTCCATTAATGTAAAAACAAAACGCACTGACTTGCATTAAATAAGTCTACAAAAACTAAGTCCTTCCAGATCAAGCTCCAGATTTTACTTGTGATGGCAGTAGTTACTGTTAACTGTTAAGGGAAGTAACCGCTGCAAGCAGTTTGCCATGTGGTGTCTGGGAATGGCATTTAACAAAATCATAGTCCATAAACATCACAATTTTCACAGTATTTCATTTCAATCAACAATTCTCACTGAATAAAACTGAGTTAAATATTTCAATTACTACCACCAAGCCAATGAAGTCAAAAGCCTTTAACATGGCAGCATACCATCTTCAAGTTGCTTTCTAAGTTCTTCTATTTCTTTCTGGAACTGCCTCAAGAGTGCGTCCTTCGGATCTTCATTGATCTTGGCCTTGTTCTGGATGTTCTTGGCACGGTTTGCGTACCGCAGAGTACTTATAGTCTCGTCATAGTTGTAATCAGCGGGGCCAATGTTGGCAATCTAGATTAGATACGAGTTACTTTGTACATTGTATGATGATACATGTGTATCTACAACAAAACCTGTCAAAGTATTCTGCTATGCAAATATTTTCTTTTATGTACAGTTTATATGTGATTTTGTACTGGTCCCAGGTTTGTAAACTTACCGATGTGATGCCATGTCCAATATTTATATTTAAAAAAAGTTAATTCTGCAAGCTAATGCATTTTCAAATAACAATTATTGGCACTATTTAACCAATTGCAAAGATTCATGACAGGTATTGTCAAATGCATGATTTTTATTTATTTATTTATTTTTGCAAATGCTTGGTATTTACATCAACTTTTTTTCATATTAATTCATATCTGTATTCAATACTGTACTTAATCTTCGCATCTGCCTATTGCGTAATAGTTAATTCACAAACTCCCTCAGTTACCATGGTAGTTTTGGAGTTGCCTCCGAGTGAATCCTGCAGCAGCCTGGTCAGTTTTGAGTTCCTGTAAGGTATATGGCTGCTCTTGCCGTCCACTAGAGCCGAGATGACGTTACCCAGGGTGGACAGGGACAGGTTGATCTTCGTGGCTTCCTTCAGTCGCTGACCAGTGGCACCCGTCTTGGCCTGTCGTTCTGAACCCTGGAGAGGAACATGGCAAAATCTTAGGTGGACAGGTCACACATTTCAAAATATCTGTAAGTAATATGAGGCGTCTCGTGAGAAACCCGGGCTTAATGCATGTACGTCATCCAGGATTGGCCTGTGCAGTCGGCACAGGCTGATCCGGAAGACACTTTCATCTTTTATGGTATTTTCTATTTCAAAGAAGTCTCTTCTAAACATAAGTCCTATGTAGGCAGAAAGTGTTGTCCTGGATCTGCCTGTGCAGACTGCACAGGCTGATCCGGGAAGTCTGCACAGGCTGATCCGGGGACGACACTTTACGCACATGCATTAAGGCTAGGTTTCTACTTGTTTTTCCCATTTCTGTGCAGGAGAGCTGAAAGAATACCGTAAGGTAAAATCAATTTTTACTAACAATAGGTATTTTACATCTCTTACTGCATTTCAGGAGTAAATCTGATAAAGACAAAAGACAAATGCCAAAATCCCATACAAATATTTCATCAAAAATATATTTCTGTGGTGATATTTATCTATATATAAAAATGACTAAAATTGTTAATCAACCTGTAAAAAACAACAACATAATATTAATAGATTTTACCAGCTTTGAGCATATTTACAATGAGCGTATGTTCAATACATTTGTGTTTAATAAAGATATGTTAATCAGCTCTGCATTAAAAACAGGAACCCACTCACCAAGGCTTGTGATTCAGGTAATCTTAGCATAGCTAGATAAGCTGATCTCTGTTGAATACTAACCTTATATTGTTAGTTACATGGCTTCTTACTGACCCTGTACTGTGTGATACAGGGTCAGTATGTTAATATTGGGCATACATGCCATACGTCCCAGTCTCACCGGGATTGTCCCGGTTTTGAAAGGTCTGTCCCGGCGAGATGCATTTTGTCCCGGTCAATCACAAAATCGATGTTAGTGTAGCATAAAACTTACATTTGGCCAACACTTAACTTCAGATCGTTAATCCCTTTATCGGTCAATATGACAACAATACCCGCTAGCCGCGTGTCAAAGAGGAGCAGTAATGATACCCCATTAGCGATTTATTGATCGTTTGTCACACTTTCGCGGGATGGGGGGTCATATATCCGCGGTTGCCGATTGTTGCATTGTTTCGGAATAAAAAAGGAACTGTATTTGTTGTTATTTTGATTTTAAATAGAATAGATGTTCTCACATAATTGGTTTAGTAACGTTTGAAGGTAAGTATGAAAATAAATTGAGTATTAAAGATGCAAAAACAATCATTACTGTCTTTAAACTCGTATGGTTCACATCGCAAAATTTGATGCAGTTAATGACGCGGTGTATAGTGGAACGTAGCCCAGGTATTAGTCTGCTGGAGTAGTCTCCCTTGTAAACGCATTTATTTATTTGACAATCTGTGTTTATATTTCGTGTTTCGTGTAAGTTCTTTGATGTCATAATTAAAAATACATGTTATCATTTATATTATTGATAAATACGATTGAAATATATGCGTGTGTATGTTTGTGTTATTCATTTTGGGTGATTATTGTTTGAACTATAACTATATAGACCACGAAACGGAATAGGACCTAGGTTAGATACGATAAACTAATATTATTACTCGATTTTTTTTCGGACAAAATGACAATACTGATGTGTCCCGGTAAAGTGTCAAATGTCCCGGCAATTTTTTGGCAATGTTCCATTTTGGCCTGAAAAATTTATGGCATGTATGATATTGGGCGAGAGCGAACTTCCAGCCCAATAAAAATTTACTACCCTGTATACCCCGGGGTTAGTAGGAAGCCATGTAATTAATTTATCTTACCGAGTACAATTCTTTCTCCCATCATCACGCAAGCATTGACGAAATAACACCCCTTAACTTACATATATTTCAACCCTTAGTCTGCGGAATAAAGAAAACATGAGCAGCATAATGATGTCATCTTGTTGATTTCCGTGACGTCATTTCTTTTGAAGGAATGATTTTACTGACTGGATATTAACTGCTACAGACCTAGTATGGAATAATACACAGTCAGCACGTGACCCGGCTAAACCAATGAAAAGCGAGTATTCTGTACAAGGTAAGACAATATCTATTGTAGAACACATGAAAATGTGTACAAAATAATAACTTACAACCATGATCAAACTAGTCATAACTTACAGCCAGATCAACAAGATGGAGTTTTCCCACTTTGAAATGCTGTTCCCCGTCCAAGCCCTTTTCACTACATTCAATGGTGACGGTGAATATGGCGTGAGATCTGGAGCTGTGGAGATTCATGTTGGTGGCACCTGTCATTCCTATGCACAGAAAAATAGCAAAACATTTTAGCATAATTGTTTCACTTGTTTTAATTTGATGCGCATAAAATCTTGCGGATCTGAATGCCATTTTCAGTTTCGTATTTCATTTCCAAAGATTATAGGAATGCATAATGAACACAGCAGAGTTTTTCTTAGAAACATTGTAAAATTTTTATCCTTATTTTCAGTATACACAAAAGTCCCCAAACATACTGGCCATGAGGTATGGTAATCTCTTTATTATTACTGGCCTAACTACATATTACCGGCTACTCAAGAACATTTAATGTGCAATTTTTTTTTTCCACCAGCCATGAGGGCCAGTACTCTGGGAATTTTTCCTTGAATTCGTACAGTTTTACTGGCATTGTCCAAGAACCGACAGACTTTCTCGGAGACTGCTTAGCTTAAAGACTTTAAAACATTTCAAATTTCCCACAACTTTTTTAGATGTACAACATACTATTTTTGTTTCCAATTGTCATGATTCTGTCCATATCATCAGCATTGTTGACGACAAAAGCGGACAGGTCTTTCACATACACGCCTATGTCTGGCCGCTCTTTCACCTTTTCAGTAGCAAAAAGGTACACATGAATCAAAAGCCAGACAGTAAAATTATTAGGAATGTCATATATACACATAAACATAATGAATATACACGTTTATAGTTTCAATCTTGAGTTATTTCAAAAGTATGCCTTAAAGAGGCAAATACATTTTAAAGAGAATGTAGAAGTTTTTTTTAAGAAATTCAAAAGTGTACCTCTAATCTCTGAATCTGATCTTTTCCCAGAAGATCCCTGACATCTTCATTATAGATCTCCAAGTAAGACACCCTTACAAGAAATCTAAAATGCAAGAATTTAGACAACTGTTACCAATGCACTGTCATTAAAACCTCTTGTTCAGATTTCACCTCAAGATCATTATATTATGATACACTTTATATGTTTACCTCTACACATCACCCTAAATATCAAATAATTTGTATATAACATGCACTTTATGTCTAACATTATGTTCAGCATGTTGTGTTGTTTGTTGTTGTTGTTGTTTTTTTATAAAAGTGTTTTTGTTTTAAGTGCTTGGTACATGGATAAATAACAAACACAAAAATCCCTTACATATATTCAATATACAAACCTTGTGTCTCCTTCAGCCTTTGCTATGTGGCCAAAGATGTGAGCAAACGAGTTGGGTATAACGCCCCTGAGTTCTGGTACCGCCCGAACGCCTTCCATCGTAAATGTTTTCCCTGTACCAGTCTGCCCATATGCAAATATTGTGCCTAAAGAATTAAGTGTAATTGATCACTGACATGAGCTTATACAAATCTAGTTTATAAACAAGATTGTTAAAATACTGCCCATATGTTTAGCTTAAAATATAATTTAGAGGTTTCGGTTATTAAATCTTTTTTTGCATAGAAAATTTATTCACTATACCAACAAATAACACAAGATGAACATAAAATTATGTATATGTCAGAATAATTATAATACTCACTGTTCGCAAGAAGCATGAAAAAAAGATGGCCACAGTCACAAAAGGATCATTCCATTACATTCTATGACTATGTGGCATGTATGGTTTTAAAAGTTGGTCTACATGTAGCATACTAACTCATCAACATATTTACAACACAGATCAAAATGACAAATATTCACAAGTGACATTTACAAAAATATCATTATGACGCACATATGTGTGCAAGTGAGATCATTTACCATTGTATCCTTCAAGGACAAAGTCCACAATAGGCCTAGCAGTCTCATTGTAAATGTCCACCTGTTTGGCATCCGGTGCATAGACATTGTCAAAGGAGTAGGTCTTGGGAGGTTCTGGTCTGCTGCTTTCTTTGTGGTTGACTGTGATGTTCTTTCTTACTGTGTCCACCTGATTAATAAATACCAGTAATGCTAGTATTCATGTATTTTAAGATTTCAACACATATTAGCTAAAATAATTCCCATATTATAAAATCCATCCTCAGCACCCCAAGTCAGATTCATTACATATATTACATTTATCATTACTGAGTGTAATGGCTCATCACAGGTGGGTATTTAATGATGTATAAGATCCCGAGTTGAGTCAAACTTTTAATTTGTTCCATTTTTCTGGTTGATGGTTTTTCCTATTGGTACTTAATAATCAACTATCAACATGCCTTGACAAACATGTCCATATAATATTACACCCAACACAAGCATAATTTATAAGTGCTTTATTTCGTAATATGATCAAGATTGACAAAACATCTATTTTAAGCACAATTGAATGGAGTTGTTTGAATAAAATATATTCATTACATCTGGTTTTGTTATTTCCCTTTAAAAGTGTTGTATGTATTTTTTGGTAACTTTTTAATTCGCTGTTTAAGAATAACTTCTTAAATTGTTCTTAATACTTACGTGCACTACTTGAATACATCCCTGCTCCTTTTCTTTCTCATTCATAGGTCGACAGCGCACACAAACCCGGACATTGTCCGAGTCATTGTTTTCCTAAAACATGAAACAAGCCATATCACTTTATGAAAGCATTCACCAATGGCTATCCAGCCTTTAAGATGCAGTCATATCAAAAAGATGACGCTAAATAATTTTGTGTTACTGTTGATTATAGAATAAATTAAATTTAATGTCATTGCTCAATTATTATTTCAAAGGTAAAAATCTGAAGGTTTAACTATCAGAGGGCCTGTGGTAACCATAATCATAAATAAAACACACAACACAAAAAAACACCTCTGAATTTAAGGACAAATTCACATTTGAGCAAGGGTATGCCATGGTATGAACTTTGTCACTAAAATAAAGCAAATAAAGGCAAAGATCTTTGCTAAAGGGCTGAGGTTGTGCAGCGGCCCGGTTAGCTCAGTCGGAGAGCACTTGCCCCGTAAGCGAGAAGTCCCCGGTTCAAGTCCTGGACTGACTGCACAATTTTCTCACCCTGTGACATCGAGAATCGGAAATGGCATGATAGCTAATATTTTAATGAGCCCCATCCCCAGCCTCTGAAAAAAGCCCTGCCTTATGGCTAAAGTGAAAAAGTCCTGAGCGCCTGTGGGGCATTGACCCTGTGTCTTCTGTGTGAGAAGCGGACAATAACTGCGTCACTAAAGAGCTAGCCATATAGCAAGGCTGTTAGAAGTGCCTTATTGGAAAATCACTACACTCATCCCCCTCATAATTTTTCAATGTCCAAATGGCCCTAAAACCTGAAGTCAGAAATGACCAAGCCCAGATCCGTTTACTTCTTACACCTTTAAAGTGAAAAAGTCTGCGATCAGCCTGTGGGGGATTGAACACTGGTCCACTGGCAAAATAATCACTATTTTAATGCGCTTTCATACTCTGTTCTTGTGTTTAACAACAGTGCAGGTACCCCTTTTTCATCAATATTCACTCGTTGTTTTGAACTTAAACTGAACAGCATTTCACTAAAATTGAGATTAAAATACAATGTAGATTGCTCTATAAGAACAAAAGCGCGTGCACCAGACTCAGATGACGTCATAACCCAAACATTGACAAGAAACAGTATCAAAAGACGCTTGTTTTTTTATGGGAGATCGTTATGGTTGACCTGTTCTGAGTGCTGGCATTTGTTTAAATTACAAACTTTAACAAAGTTATATTTTACAGATTTTGTATTTTGAAATTAAAGATAGATATTTTGTTTGTATTTAATAGGTTTTAAAAACGAGTACGGGCAAATCTATTTTAAGTACGATTACATAGTGACATTAAGAGGAACGGTATCTAAAGAACAGAGCATACGATCCTTATTGTTATAAACATTACCCCACCCATCTCATTAACATGAGCAACTGAAATAAAAACAAACTAATCATTAAGCTTTAAAAATCATGTGTAACAATTTTTAGTTCATTGTGATACTTAACAATTTAACATCACATACAGGCATTATGACTGTCTTCTTACAGTTCTTCTCTTCGAAAACCGCTATTAACTAAATATGAAAAGATTTTGACAGAAATATTTACTAGCAGACGCACACTCAATAAATACAGATTTTTGATTGGTCAACATAGCATGGTGAAGGGACTTAATTCTGACAACAACAATATCAACAAACTACAAGGACATTTATTTTCGTGTTTTAAAAGCGATGGGGTTGTTTAAATATGAAGTTGCTTGCGAAAAAATCAGGCGTAATTTGCTGGACTGTTTGCTTCAATCCGAATGTTACAAAATTGTAAGCCGACAATAACATTTTAACATTAACTACGTCATGTACGTTTCGGATAATAAAATTCGGATACATAAACAACCAAATTGAACACAAAACCTGATATGAGTTCTGTCACTTAAAGAAACACTTAGCAGACAAATTATGCTTGTATACACATTAACTGTATGACACTATCAAGTGTGTGTGTTTTTTCTTCCAAAAAAAAAAAGATGATCAAATGTAAACTTATTAACAATACTTACTCCCTTAGTTCTTCCTGAATAATAATTATTCAGGGAGAACTAAGGATTGCTTATAAGTTAACATTTAATCAACTTTTTTATTCAGTAAATACTTTAAGCAATGTGTAAATCAGTGTACAGCTCCCAGCGACCTGGAGGTTCATATAGCTTGGAGTTGTAATGTTGCAACTATAGCAATCCTTATAAATTAGGGATGTAAATAAATATTTGATTGAGTGTCAGAATATTCTAATCTTAATTTGGGATTGGAATATTTGATAATTTTATTTAAAACATACCAAAAGAATACAGATGTTATAAACATATAATAAACGAAAAAAAAGGTACTTGGGTAGTGCCCACTTCACATAGTTTGGGTATACTAAAATCATTGTTGGTAAGGACGCTGTCAATGTGTAACTCATGTCATATGCCCCTATTTCGCAGACAGGTTTCTGTTGATTGGTTGTCATCGCTAAACAATAGAATGGTGATAATAGTCTGCAAGACTTGGGAAGTCACTATAGCCCTTCAGTTTAATTAAGTAGGGGTCACATTTTGATAAAGATCGATATCCATAGTACTAATCGAACCCCATAATTGTTTAAAAATTATAATTGAACAGATTACCACATTTTAATGCTTTAAAAATTGGTCGGTCTCTGATTGTTTCGAGTCATTAAAGACATATAATTGTTATGCCCCCCCATTCAATAACTTGAGAACGCATCGAGATATTTTAATGAAACTTCATACATAGATACCATATATCGAGACCTAGCTTGGGCTTGCATATTAAAATAATTTCTTAACAATTGCACATATTCACAACTTGGCTGCAAGTCTGGGTGTGGGGGGGGGGCATACATGTTTTACAAACATCTCTTGTTATTATTCATTTAAAAGTTGTGGTATTTGAATTTATTTCAATTTATTCAACTAAAAGACTGAATTAAAATTACGTCTGCCGATATATTCAAAATGGCAACGCCAATTTAAGTGATAATTTCGCTTTTAGAAAGTGAAGGTATACTTTAGTTTGTACGAGCGTGATTATTAAAGCGTTTTGTTATCATATTTCATTCGAGTATTCCTTCAGAAGGTCAATCAAATACTTGAATACCTATGTTGGTGTTCGTTGACATCCCTATTATAAATAATTATGAGGCACGTCATAAGAAAACATGGCATAATGCATGTGCGTAAAGTGTCGTCCCGGATTAGCCTGTGCATTCCGCACAGGCTAATGCAGGACGGCACTTTCTGCCTACAGTGGATTTATGTTTAGAAGAGACTTCCTTGAAACTGAAAATACCATAAAAGCGGAAAGTGTCGTCCTGGATTAGCCTGTGCAGACTGCACAGGCTAATCCGGGACGAAACTACGCACATGCATTAAGCCCGGTTTTCCCACGACGCGCCTCTTATATGTTTCAAATGTGTAATGGCACTTTTTTGGGCTTGAGATGTTGCTAAATGTAACGTTTAAACAATATTCTATATATAAATATAAAGCCAATGCCTGGTATAATGTCTTTTTTTTTATTAAAGAAGTATGATTTTTAATAACATATGCAGAATTAGTTGGTAAAAAGTAATACTTGTTTTGGCCCCAATTTTGAGTTGTACTAAATTTGAAATAGGAAACAATTGTCAGTGACATTTATTCATTTACATCATGCATTTAAATTTTATTACAGAAATCAAAAATAATGTATTGTAATTTTATTTGAAAATGCAGTAAGGCTGATAACCTGAAATGAAACAAAAGTCTAAATTTATGTTTAAATTGATAATCAGAGCGTTATGTTCATATTGTACAACTAGACACTATGCATCACATCACCAATAGTGTTATTATCATCGATGTTTTTATTAAAGCATGTAACTTCTTTTCAGGAAAATCAAACACCACGTGAATGCTTGTTGAGAGGTCAGAACATGCCAGAGGAATGCAAAGAGCACAGGAAAGCGCTTTATAAATGCAAACGATCTCAGGTTAGAAAATCTCTGTTAACATGAATTGATGTTAGTGTTGTCAGTAGCCAAAATAGTCTACCGGTCATTTCTTTGTGTGTGTGTGTGGGCGGGGGGGGGGGGGGGGTGTTGGTTGTGGCAAGGGTGGGGGGGAATAATACTTCATTAGATTCAGTTCATTTAATACACATACATGTTATACAAAAGTACTCATCAGTAAATTGATACTATCTGTGAGAAACTAAAATGTATACTTTGTAATGTTGTCTGAAATCTTTGGATCCATGCACAATCAATATTCTGTTGTGGTAGGTATGATAAATGTTGCAATCATTTATTTGTTGAATAGTATGTCTTTGTTGTATTATGTTGCTATATTATGCATTACTATCTTTTGCAGATTGACACAAGAACCAGGTTTAGGGGCAAGCATGATTTGTAAACTCTTGTTTGAAAAAAAAGTGCAGTGTGGTTGGGGAGTTGGACTCGGTTTTGCAGATGTTTAAAAGTAAAATGTACTGAAGACTGGATTCTGCCTAAGGATGAAGTGTTTGTAAACTGAACCAAAATAGAAACTTTAGCTAAGTTTTAATGTAGATTATTTGAGGCATGTCGTGGGCAAACCGGGTTTAATGCATGTGCATAAAGTGTCGTTCCGGATCTGCACAGGCTGATGCGGGACGACACTTTACGCACATGCATTAAGCCCAGTTTTAACACGACGTGCCTCATTTGTTTAACGTTTGAATAGATTTGACTGAAATCTTCTGTTTGTTGTATAAGTTTGGCTTATGAATCTACTGGGATTAAATCATCGAATTTGCGAAGTAGAACGATTTTACAATAACCACATGTATTTATGTGTGTACATTGCTTACGTAACCGCGACAATTTGGCATTTACTTTACGAAAGTTTCTTTTTGGATCAGTATATTAAATTTTGTACGTTTAATGATCATTTGGAAGCACACATCATGTTCCATTGGCATCCAGGGGTCATTTTGGTGTTTAGTACTTAAAGGAAACAGTAGATGTTATGTCTGACATGTACAAATGCATGTATGATATCAGTAATAAAATTCTAAAATGTGTAGTGTAATGTCAATATATATTTTGTTCCAAATAATATCAATATCAATTTGGTTCAAAAGCATGCTGGTATTATAAAAACAATGTATAATGATAAATGTTAACAGGTTTTAACATTATACACAGTTAACAGACATGAGAGACAAATGAACTTTGGAAGTCTTTTGTCTTTTATTTGCATATAATTTGCATATATATTTTGGGATATACGATATTTGTTGGTTTTGGTCACAAGCACCAGAGCTCCAATATGTGATCTTAATGATGTAACACTATTCGTGATAAGATATGAATTACTATATTTCATAAAACATTAAAATCACCAAAAACAAGGACATCGTTCGTTATGCTCTGTTATATATCAACTAAAGAGATAGAGAGATAGAAAAAATCATTGTTTTATGGTTTGAATGAATAACGTAGATCTACGATTTTATTGTTTTTGATGATTTGAATGCTTTATTTAATATAGCGTTACACAATTATGATCACATATTGGAGCTCTAGTGCCAGTGGTTTTGGTAGAATATCCATTTTAATTCACGAATGATCATAGAAATTTATATTTTCACTAGTGAATCAAAAATCGATATTCTACCGAAACCTACAAATTATCTTTTTATTTTATGCTTTTACGCCGTTTTGTTACATTTTATGTACTATGAAAATGGGTTTAATTTGAAGAAATCGCAGGAATGACAACGTCATGACGTCAAAATTTTGAGCCCGGCATCGTTGATGGGCAGTTTTATTTACTGTATTAAATCAGGAACCAGTGTGAAACAGTGAAAATTACCGGACTGATAATTTTCACTGTTTCAAACAGTGAATTACTCATTTTATTTCACTGATATTTCCCTATTAACACTTATGACACTCATGATGATGTACATTATATTATACGTATGTTTGTTTCAACTTTTATTCGAATATTGAATCAACTAAAATCTGTGAGAGATGATGTTTTAAAATACTATGGAATACATTTATTAATTATGCAGTAATGTTCATGTGTCTTCTGATATAAGATACCCTTATGTGTGTAGTACATTTTTATCGAGTGCAACGGGATTCTCTCCCATATGGCCATCGCCCCCAGAAAACTTGTTAGTTGGGTACGGGGGATGGTGCAAGATACAGGAGACGCCCCTTTCCAGAGGCGACCCTGGGTCTTTTAGTGCCCGGTATGAAGCACCTAGTACACTTCACCTCGATTAGCCTATGATGCGAAAGACGAGTTAGTAGGTTATGGTGTAGTGGGGTGCTCGAACCTGCGACCCATGGGTTGTGAAGCCTGTGCGTTACCACTAGACCACGGATCCGCCTTAATACTCTGAAAAGAGGTTAGGCCATACCAATTTGATTATATGTGTAGCGTCCTCGGGCTGGTAGGTTTTCGGATGCCTGAACGAAAAAAAATGACAATGCGAAAAATCGTAAAAGGTATACAATATTTGAACAAAAAAATGACTGAGTTGGTTTTTACCACTTTTTTGTGCAACTAGTCAAATTACACAGTCAAAATACTGTGTTAAAGTAGGTTCCCAAAATAAAAATGATATATAAAAGTTTTGCTTTCGCTTGGACCACTGCCATGAATAAGTTGTGAAAGAAAACTGTTTTGTATCGACTTGTTTTTCCTGCCTGGTTGGTAGGTTTTGAAAAATCATGGGGACGCTAAACATAGAATCAAATGTGTATGGACTTAAGCTGTTACAGGGCCCTCAATCTGTCATTTTTACAACCAACATAAGTCTGCTTACCCCAGCAAAAACACTCATTTTTCTACATAATATGTCTGAAATTCCACCAGAAGTAAAAAAAAAAATAAACAATAAACTAGCATAATTGTTTCGTCGTTAAAGTTAGCATAATCAATTGTTTCGTCATTAAAGTTAGCATAATCAATTGTGTCGTCATTAAAGTTAGCATAATCAATTGTGTCGTCATTAAAGTTTGCATAATCAATTGTTTCGTCGTTAAAGTTAGCATAATCAATTATTTCGTCATTAAAGTTAGCATAATCAATTGTGTCGTCATTAAAGTTAGCATAATCAATTGTTTCGTCATTAAAGTAAGATTTTAAAATGCGAGCACCTGATTTTGCTACAACAACTGATATAATTATCTAGAATGTTTTATTGTATGAAACAGACTAATAATATTAATTATTGCAAAATGACTCCAAAATTCCCCCATCTGAGCGCTGCCGGTGGCACCCCCCCCCAAAAAAAAAAAAAAAAAAAAAAAAAAAAAACGAACAGAGCGCTGTGTGGACTGGAAGCACACCACGCCCTTTACACTTGCGGTCGACAGTGGCGGCTATATACAGACTGAGCCGCATCCTGCACGTTCCTGTCTAAACATTCGGAATATTATGTTTCTGCATATTAAAAGATCAATTAGTAACATGCACAAAATGAAAATGTCTGTCGCGAAAACTATTAATGTTTGGTTGAACATACTTTGCTGAACGACAATAATCTAACATTAATTTACAATACCTGATTTGTTTTCGAATTACTAGTAGTTACGGTCTGCCTAGCTGCTTCTGTATTTAGTTCTGTATGTAGTTGAAATCACGTACTGCCCTTGATATAGATGAACGAATTCCTGTAAAAAAAAATCAAAAGCAGTATATGCAATTTTTGTATTGTTTTTTTCTTTCGAAATACTTTTGTGGCGTATACATAATATATTATGTATCGTAAAATAGTGATCAATGTTTTGGGGCATGCTGAGTTCCTATGTACAACATGTAATTTAGTACATTGTATTATATTTTTACCACAAAATACCGACCTTTGGACATTTATAACTGTTAACAATTTACTGTTTTGGGTGGGGCTAAGTGCGAGTGTGAAGAAGTGCTACTTCTTCAACGGGTTCGATCCCCACTCTGGAAGCGTTCTCAGGACCTCCCCCGAAGACACCAAGTCTGGTTCTACCCAGGATAAAAGGAGAAGAGAACATGTAACGAGTTCTCTGAACAAGTGAAATAGAAACTTGCACACTATGACATTTGTGTCGATCTAATGCACCTATTAATATTTCCCACCAGGGGGGGGGGGGGGAGCGGCGGGGGCATATACGGGACTTTAGACTGAAAGCAATTTCCGACAGGCGGGAAATTGACACGCCGAATGATTCCGGGTCCCGGGAAATAGACTGGTCGGATTTTAGATCCCGGTAATATTGGCCCCCTGGCCATTTGATACACCAATTAAGTATCCCCCATTGAGGGTGGGGAATTAGATCCCCTAAAATACAATTAGTAAAATTCCCCTGGGTTTGCCCGCCGTCCCCCCGCCCCCCCCCCCCCCCCCCCGGGGGGAAAATATTGATAGTTGCTCTAGTAGCCGTCACCACATTTCAGAAATTGTTTCAATACAGTGGAATTGCGATTATGCGGATTGTGGTTATAAGAAATAACGGTGTACTACGGACAAGTGCGTCGGTCCCGTCGTTTTGCCTTCTTTATTAAATGTAAACAAGATGCTATTATACGAATCGCGATTATACGGAAAATGCAATTATACAAACAATTATCGCAGTCCGGTAAGAATTAAATACGTGTGAAAAAGATTAGATTGATTATACGAATTGCGACTGCCGATTGTTTTCACACATCTTCGCGTGACAGCCGTCATGTTTTGTTTGGCATGACTGAGGTGTGAAGTTGTGACACGCTGTGCTACAAACAAGTCTAGTTGTAACAAACTGGTTGTAGTAAAACAGATCAGATCTATTGATGTAATCTATTGTTATGTTTATGCTGTACTTTTAACAACTGTACATGTACGCATGTATGGTTTGTTTGTGAATGGTATTGTATATTAATAATCATTGTTGAATAAATATTTAAATGCAACCTGTTTTTCCGTTTTTATATGTTTTGTTGACGTCTTAAAATAGCATTAGCAGGTCAAATCACACCTAAGTATTGAAAGTATAGAACGATGATTTGCATTATTTAGGAAAGATGCGATTACCGGTATTCGGAAAATGCATTATACGGATAGTAGCTGCGGTCCGGTGAATATCCGTATACATTCGATTCGACTGTACTATTTTACATGTTGTCACAGTGAACGAGTATATACATGACCAGACAATGTGAAACCTATGTAGACATGTCTGACAAAAAATGACGGTGTCTGACAAAAATTGCATGACATATATATGTTTTTGTTGTATGCATTAATACACATACAGCACTTTCTCTGTGAGTAACTTTGTGAATGTGATTCTTCCGAATTTTATCTGAGTATGAATTATCTTATGCCGAAATAATGATGCAAATAGAATCCTGACATTTATGACATTTATTTTTTTCTCATGCAATCATGCAATATTTAATAACTTTATTACACTTAATATTTTCATTAGAAACATAATTATTGAAACTTGAATTGTTATTAAATTGACAATAATTCCATATACACTCGACACAAGTTATATCGCACCAAATCGAAATAACTGGAAAGTGTTGTATTTTCTTTATATATATTAAATGTCTGCTATGATTATTTGAGTTATACACGCATGTGTTCATAGCAAACTATTGGAGAAATACGAAAGAAGTTCGTGTTTACCATGGCGCAGCTGATGGTAAATACAACAATTTCCATTTGGTGGGTTATAATGGCATGGCATGCGCATGCATTTATTTATTTATCTATTTATTTATTTACCTTTCCAAGGAAGTCCAAGTTGCCCGACATTACACCAAATGAATAATATGTATATTGAACTAACGCGGTGTACTTGCATCATATTATCCATCTACAGGTTATTTGATGAATACATTTTTTTATAATAAAATACAATTGATTGATTGATTTATTGATCAATTAATTCATTCGTTGGTTAAATCATTGGTTCGTCCGTTGATTAATATGATGAATACACATTAAAATAAAAATGAAATGCAATTGATTGATTGGTTCATGAGTGAGTTAGTGAGTGTGTGAGTGAAGGAGCGAGTGAGCGTGTAATTGAGTGACTGACTGACTGTGACTGACTGAGTGACTATCCACACTGCAGTCCGAAACGGAACCAGTCGTTAACAACAGGCAGCCCGTATGCAGCCAATGTCGATGTTGTCAACCAGAGAACAAAGTCCTGCGTCAACATCGAACGATCTATACTGGACATTGGTAGGTATTGATGTACAACGGTACATTATCGTACATGTTACTGCGCACTTCTTTTCTCCTTGGTGAATAACATGTTAGGCCTGGGCACATATCCACAAAACTTCTTCGTGAAAATGTAAATTTCTTCAATTCATAAAACTCAGTGCAATTGATTTAATCTATTAAAGAATCAAAATATACTTCTTACTATACTTCACCATATTTCAAATATAGAACATTGATTTTTCAAAGAAATTTTTATGTGAACTTTCCACTTAAATATGACTGAAGAGTTTCCTTTGGAGCATTGTGGATATGCCACATGACAACTTTCCGGCTACTTTTATATCGGTTTTGTTTGTCTCAGGTATAAAGCGAATTTAGCCCTGTATAAAATCATTCTAAAATGTATGTCCACTTAAATATGACTCAAGAGTTTCCTTTGGAGCATTGTGGATATGCAACATGACACTTTCCGGCTACTTTTTATATCGGTTTTGTTTGTCTCAGGTATAAAGCGAATTTAGCCCTGTATAAAATCATTTAAAATGTATGTCCACTTAAATATGACTCAAGAGTTTTCTTTGGAGCATTGTGGATATGCCACATGACAACTTTCCGGCTACTTTTTATATCGGTTTTGTTTGTCTCAGGTATAAAGCGAATTTAGTCCTGTATTAAATCATTTAAAATGTAACACTAAATTCGTCGAACGGCTTATTATTAAAACTACCTTAAAGCTTGAAAAAACACGTTTCTCCAATTACTGTAGCGAAATATATCTTGTAAAAGCAAAAAATATATAACTCAGTTAATAAGACGTAACATTGCTTGTTGACAGAGAGCTTAAGTTACGTTATTAGAGTAACTTTAAATTGTTTACATGCAGAAATAGTCATGCCATGCACATGTTTATTACATTGATCATATATATGTGTTAGTATTGACATTCTTAATAAAGTTTTATTTTTTAAGTTTTAGTTATCATTGCGAATGAATTTTAACATGCATTTCAGTCTCCTTCGCAGATCATGCTATAAGCAAAAATACGTCTATTCCACCATTGGAAGGAACACCAAACGTTGCGAACAGGTAAGCTATATTTATAACAGTACTGAGATGTGCGTGCTACATAAATATATAAATATATATTCTATAATATCTAATTTATAATTAGATACTACATGACAATATGAAATAATAGTGTAATACTAAACATACATATACGAGGTAAACAATTTTAATGACTTTATGAAATAAAAATTAAATTGGCAATAATTTGTAATGAGTAAAGTCATCACTAACTGAGCCAATAAAGTCAGTCGATGAATAAACCTGACATGTGACAAGTTACGATCTAGCTTAAGTTAATAAATCATACAATAACAATATGTGTATGTTTTATATAATACATCACGAACCGAATATGAATTACAGTGTGTATATACTAGTATACGATGTTTCATTACTATTTAATTAGTATTCTAAAAACACAGCATAGAAAGAATGAATAATAACATAGCATAAAAAAACACTGCTATAGAGTTATAAAACAAACATACATTTAAGTATGGTTTATTGGTGTTTTATGCGTAGTCTAAAGTAGTGGTGGTCTTAGGTACATCTATTAAGTTAAACAGTTTAAAACATTTAAAGTGCATTTACCATCAAATATTCTTCTTAAAGTGTCTTCAAAATAATTCCAAATAGATCGAGATCTATATGATGATTAATATGTTTCAAACCAACTTCATTTCCACAGGTCTAACAAATTCAGCAACAAACCGAATCGGAAGTGGCGGGAAATCAAAATCCGCCACACGAAGAAGTCTGCGCAGAAGACGGCATTGAAGGCCAATAAAGTAGTTCCACCAATCGCTAGTGAGAAAGTAGTTTCACCAATCGCTAGTAAGAAAGTAGTTCCACCAATCGTCAAGAAGCACGAGAATGAAAACCACGTATCGACTTCCGACCTGGGAAGCCCAAATTCAAAATACTTAAACCGAAGGCATATAGATCTTTCACTAAAAGAGATTCTGATCCCAGTCAGCGCGAAAATGTTTGCCAGAAGAATGACACCTATTGACCAAACAAAGGCAAGACTAAAGTCATCGCGTAAGATACCACTGCCAATAAAGAACACGTACTTCCAGTAAAGAAATGCGACCGCAGACGAAGAGTCTAAGTCCGATAGTGATAAAAATAACCAGGAACAATGCCAAAAAGACGAGGAGTCTAAGTCTGGTAGTGATGACGATAAGCAGGAGAAATGCCCAAGACTAGCAAACGAAGATCCAAAGCTGTTGATAACACAGAGCAGGCGGAGCGCCCTAGAAAATTAAATGAATCTGCTTCAAACACCGCTGCGGGCAACGTTCGTACAAAGAAGAATAAACATCTACGGCCTAGCAAAGATACGGAAACTCCCTGTCAGAACAGATCGAGATCTGATCTAAAGATAACAGAAAAGTGGGCCGATCCATCCCGCAAAGTTCAATCTGCGCCAGACACATGCAATAAGAAGATTTGCACAAACCGGCTTAAGGGAACCCGTAGACACCAAACGGTAACCGGCAGCGATTCCAGTGTCTGCGAAGCAGATCCGAGCTTGTCCTCAGTAGATTCTGAGATATCGTCTCCGAGCAATATAAAGAGCAGGAAAAGCGACTCTAACACAACCGGTTCATCCAGGAGGTCTAGAAAAGCTACCAAAGCACAGGCAATTGATAACTGTGACTCAGACGTCGAGGTAGACAGCAAGTCTACAAAACCCCTCAGAAGATCGCGCTCAGAACCCGCAATAACCGTTTGTACTCGCACCATGATTATCTGGAGGTCCAATTCTGCTTGCATGAATGCTGATACTGAATCCAGCTCCCTGAAAGATTTATGGATGAATCACCACTTCCACTGACGCCATTTCCAATGGAACTCGCTCACCTACACCTGAAAACCTGAGGAGCATCTCTGCAGCTAGTACTCCACCAGCAAGACAAGGTAAGAACCGTTCTCGGCGGCCCAGAGCGCTGGCCAGACAGAAATTGCTACCTATTTGTCTGAACTCATCGTATCCATCGGTTCTCTAAATCGTGATTCTTTTAATACCATTTTACCAATATTATTGTATGTGCTGAAAGAACGATTTTTTTGTAACCGATCTGAATGAAACCACCTTAAATTAATGATATTTTAAATAGCTTAACCAGATATATATCAGACACGCGTAGTAAAATGTGCTGAAATCGTTTCGTTTTTCCAGGACATCTTCCGTTGACTTGGACCTGACGCCATCACCCGTGCGAGCCTTCTCCATCAGTCATCAACGACGCAGAAACAATGAAACAAGAAGACATTCCAACCAAGAACAGAAGGAAAAGATGCATTTTGTTATAAAACTGTACATAATTAATAAACCTGCACTTCTATAAATACGTTACGATCGTGTGTTTTTTTTTCGTCAACGGATAAATACAATGACACAAGATAATGTGACGCGATCTAAAGCTACGCCTCTGAAGCGTAGTCGTGCAACTCATTTAGTGTAACCCGGTACTTTTTACATATGGCGAAATTCACTCGCACTGGGCGAATGTGGCCATTATAAAAAAGAAGCTAAACATTTGTCCATGCTTCGCCTTACAATACTTATTTATGCTATAAATTATGTGCAGTTACTAGTATTTGAAACTTTCTTGAAAAAGACCAGAGCATAATCATACAAAAATAAGCTTTTGGTAAGGTTTTGGCTTAAGCTTTGTTTTAATTTTGTAAGAATTTAAAATTCAAACGGAAACGAACACAAAGGCTACTACTACTGATCGGTGCTGGTACTGCTGCTACTACTACTACCACAACTACAACTTCAACTACTATTAGCGCTGCTGTTGCTGCAGCTGTAGCTACTAATACTAATACTTTTAATTACTACTACGAAGACTTTGATTTGTATTATTTTACTGTAGATGTTAAAATAATAGAATGAAACCTTATATTGATGTCGCCCTATTTATGTCCAGCTTTGCACCTGTCCGTCGGTCGGTCGGTATGTCGGATGGTCGGTCTGTCCGTAGACCATTTCGTTTCCGCACGAAAGTTGGTATGCTGGTTACTTGGGAGGAAAGGAAGACGCCTATACATTTTGAGGTCAACAGGTCAAAGGTCAAGGTCACCGTTGCTAAAAATATATAAATGGTTTCCGCTTAATAACTTGAGAACGCCTCGAAATATTTTAATGAAACTGTATACATAGATACCTTATATCGAGACCTCGCTTGATATAGAGTTTATTGCTTTATACATTGGACATCTGTCCATGAGTATACAATACATATTATACAAACATATTTGCAATAAATCAGTCACGTAACTAGTATGTAAATAAAGTACACAAGAGACACATTTACACATATATGAATTGCAGCGAGAGGTCTATCATTATACATGAAACAATTATGTATATCAAATATATTATATTGTAAGATTATTAAGAAAAAATAATCATAGTACTGATTAAACAAAGTTCGGAGTTTGAAAGCCTTGTTAACATATAATGCAAGGTTATTATTAGTTCGATAATTTTCTGACTTCATTAACTCAACAACTTTATACACACTTGGTCTTTTCCAATAATGTGTATCAATATACAATTTTCTAATTGTGTATAAAGATTACACTCAATTACAAAGTGATACTCGTCTTCTAGTACATTACAACTATTACATCGTCACTCATCAAATGTAATTGAAACAGGTTTATGCCATCTTCCAGCCTCAACATTTAATCTATGTGAAGTCTAGTAAGATCACTTCTAAGTTCTAAACTTGCATGTTTTAACATTTGACAAGTAAGGTTGCAATTTAAAATCACAAAACATTGTAGAAGTTCTAGCTCTAGACGAATTATTAAGCTCAGACATCCAATTTTGTAAAAATTCATCGTTCAATCTTAACTTTATCTCAGACAGAAACATTTTATCATCACCGACACTTTGATTTAGCCATGCATATTGAAAACTAATGGCTTGTAAAAGAGAACATACAGATTTAGCCCCAATTTTTTACGTTTGGCTTATTTTCCATTTCATTGCACATATTGTTGTACACACATTTAACATCGTTACAGTCCTCTAATTGAACAATTTTTAGCCAATATCTAACTACATTCACAGCCCTTTTAGTACGGAGAGAGGTTCTACCGAGTTCACCATATACACAATTATTCTGAGTTTATATCGAAACATAAAGTAACCTTTTACAAAAATTTAAATGAATCCTTTCTAACACAGTACCATCATCCAGCCCCCAAACTTCAGAACCATAATTTAATGTAGGCAGTATAAGTTTATCAAATAAATCAAGTTTACATTTAACAGGCATTGTAGGGTATTTAGCAAAACATGAGTTTAGTTTATAAATTGCCTTTGATGCCTGCCCTGCTAAGGTTTCAAAGGTAGATGTAAACGATCCACCAGTTGTGAAAACAATACCTAAATATGTAAAAGTACTGACAATTTCCACTTGCTCTCCTTGATAAAATATTAAAAAAATTCTTAATCTTCCACCTTTCCTAAAAATCATTATCTTTGTCTTGGTAGAATTAACACTTAATTTCCATCTATCACAATAATTTTCTAACAATAACAATCCTTTCTTCAAATCTTCCTCGGTTTCTGCCATTATAACAATATCATCTGCATAAAGCAGTAAAAATAACTTCAACATGCCTAAATGAATACCATTAAAACCATGCAATATATAGTATTATTCTATATCATTTAAGTACCTAGAAAATAAAAATGGTGATAATGATTCCCCTTGTCGTACACCAACATGACATGCAAAATCTTCTTCACTAATTACATTGCCCATCTTTACTCTTGATTTAACATTCATATACATAGCTTTAATTACCTCATATTACCTCTCATTCCAAGTTTAATAAGTTTGTACCAAATAATATCTCTCACCAAAAAATCGAAGGCTTTAGTATAATTAACAAAAGCTGCATATAACTTCTTATTATTCTGTAACAAATGATGTATCAAACCAGGGAGAATAAAACTCTTATCAACAGTCCCCATATGTTTTCTAAAACCAGCTTGAGCTTCTATATACACATGATATTTTTCAGCCCAAATATTTAACCTACTATTTATCAATTGAGTAAACAATTTACCAAAAGTGCTTAACAGTGTGATATTGCATATGGGGTGTGTGGGGTCAAGGTCAAGGTCACCGTTACTAAAAATAGAAAAACGGTTTCTGCTGAATAACTTGAGAAGGCATCAAGATATTTTAATGAAACTTCATACCTAGATACCTTATATTATGACCTCGCTTGGGATTGCATATGGGTGGGGGGGTCAAGTTCAAGGTCACCGTTACAAAAAATAGAAAAACGGTCTCCGCTCAATAACTTAAGAACGCATTGAGATATTTTTATGAAACTTCAAACATAGATACCTTATATTGTAACCTCGCTTGGGATTGCATATGGGGTGGGTGGTGCCAAGGTCAGGGTCATCGTTACTAAAAATAGAAAAGCGGTCTCCGCTCAATAACTTAACAACGCATTAAGATATTTTAATGAAACTTCATACATAGATACCTTATATTATGACCTCGCTTGGGATTGCATATGGGGTGTGGGGTCAAGGTCACCGTTGCTACAAATAGAAAAACGGTTTCCGCTCAATAACTTGAGCACACATCGAGATATTTTAAAGAAACTTCATTCATAGATACCTTATATTGAGATCTCTCTTGGGATTTCATATGGGGTGGGTGGGGTCAAGGTCAAGGTTACCATTACTAAAAATAGAAAAACGGTTTCCGCTCAATAACTTGAGAACGCATCGAGATATTTTAATGAAACTTCATACATATGTACCATATATCGAGACCTCTCTTGGGATTGCATATTAAAAAAAATTCTTAACAATTGCACATATTCACAGCTTGGGTGCAAGTCGGGAGGCATACACGTATGTTTTACAAACATCTCTTGTTATAAAAGTGATGATAGTATTAATTACAAATTAGTTAGTGAACGTATATAATCGCGCATACATATCATTGGTATTACTAGTGAATAGACATATACCTCATTACTTTATCTGAGTTACTTTCACACACCCTGCGAAGATACGTAAATCTTGGACAAGGGACGAATGTTTCCTTGCGGATGAAATATGTTGAGTACGAATTATACGAAACAACAACAACAGATGTATACAATGTTAACATAAATGTACGAATATGAGTTTTCTTGACCATGGCACAGTACAGCGAAGAGTGTGATAAGATCAGGCAAAACCTTTTAGACTGCATACTACAATCTCGCTGTTACAAAGTTGTAAGTAAAGCGTCTAACAAAAATATTTATTTTCTCATCGAATCCGGATGGGACAAATCGGATGTTTCCATTGCTGCCAGTAAGCTTAATATTAATACTTTTTAAGAAGTTAATTTGTGTAGTCATTATTTTTAGATATCTTAAATACAAAGTTATTTTCGTTGACAGTGAACATATGCTTTAAGTTTTCGTCTGTTTTTTTTTTTCAATTATCCAACATAATTCAATACATCACTTGGTTGCCAAATCCATTTTATCACTGTGTTCATTGTTGGACTAAACACTAGTTGGTATTATGAATACTGTAGTAAATGACTTTATCAATCAAAGTGGTTTGCACAAGTTATATGTATATATAACAGCTAGGAATGGTAGATACAAATTAATAAATCTGTATGACCTTCATACAATTAGTAAAGGTCAATGTCTGATTAATCTGTGATTGTTCCAAGTAATTTGTGTCCACATAATACATTAAAATGCTTTAAGATATTAAAACAAAAAAAGACAAAATCCTTTGTGCATACTCTTTCTTTCTAAAAAAAGTTTTTATATAGTAAAATAAATCATAAAATGGCAGTTAATAATACATATGGAATTTTGTATAAGTACATGAGATACAGACAGATAATTCGGATCCATTTGTTTTTAATTAATGGGATATTTTTTCTTTAAATTAACCGTTTTTATATGATATTGAGAAATGCCTCCCAATAATTTATTGATGTTATTTTCTTAATGATTTAACATCTGAAAGGTTGTCTTCTAGATATATCATTGTTAATGTGTTCAAATGTTCCAGGAAAAGAAGACACCCAGGGAATGTATCAATAGAGGACGAAATATGCCGGAAGAATGCAAGTCTCTTCATATTGACCTGATGTACTGCAGAACACCTCATGTAAGGAATGCAAAAACACTGTTTACTAAACAGAGTTTGATGAAATATTTGAGCTCTGTCATGGGAAACCCGGGCTTAATGCATTTGTGTAAAGTGTCGTCCAGGATCAGCCTGTGCAGTCTTCACAGGCTTATCCAGGACGACACTTTCCACTTTTATGGTGTTTTCTGTTTTGATGTTGTCTCTTCTAAACGTAAATGCACTGTAAGCAGAAAGTGTTGTCCCAGATAAGCCTATGCGGACTTCACAGGCTAATCCGGGACGACACTTTACGCACATGCATTAAGCTTGGATTTCCCACGACACTCCTCATTTAAAAACTTACTAATGGAGAACTGACTTTAAATTGTATCATTGCTATTTCAGCTGAGAGCTGTATTTCAAACTATAAACCATTTCTAGTACAAAGATGTCAGCTATTTTGCCACTATAAAAAATTCAGATGGACATTAATATAAAAGAAATTAACCTTGATAGGTAACATACAATTTTCACCTGATCACAGTAGTGTATGGTTAGAAAGGGTTATACTGTAATCAAAATGTGTGATCTGACAACAGACATAGTGGCATAAATACAAATAAGTCTGCTCAAGGCAAAAGGTTCATTGTGTAAAACGCATCACTTTCAAAACAATAGAATATTTAGCTTTACGTCTAACTTTAACACTAAGCTTAAAGGTGTTTGTGTAACAGTTTTCTTGTATGACTTTATTTGTGTGTTCACCAATCTCTTGCTGTATGATTTCAGTTGAAGAAAAAAGTGGAACAGAAACACAGAAATCTGAATGAACCGCTGCTCGAAAGATGACAGTGTTTTAAACTTCTTTTAATTTATCTGGTGACATTACATAAACAACTGAAGACATATTCAAAACTTAAGAAAGTATTTGTACTTGTTTCTTGGTTTTGATGTATGCATTACTTTCAAGAATGAAAAGGTTAAAAAAAAAAGCCTTTTACAATACTTTTTTGTGTCACAGATTGCTTGTTCCTTGCAATATCTTGGCAGCGGTTTTTCTCACTACTTTGGGAATGGTGCCCGTTTGTCGAATTGGGAAAATAAGCGAAGTTTTCAACCATATTGGGAATTTTATCACTTTCTGCAAAAACTGCCAAAAAAGAATTTGAAAGCCATAAATAAACTCTAAAACTGCTTTTTCATTGATTCTTTCACTTGTATTTTTGATTCCAGGAGGTAAAATGCGAGTTAAATAGATAGAGTGAATCTTTTTAGGATCGGTTTCCCGGATATTTTGATTTTTTTTATCTTCAAGTTGGGAAAAATTTGTTGGTAAATTGGATTGGGAAGGTACATTTTTAGGGTACTAAGTTTATATAGAGGAAGATCGCTGCTTGGAAACAGAGTGCTCCTTCTTTGCATCAACTTTCAATAATTTCTTAGCAGAATGATAGTTCATTGCACTGACTTGCTATATCTTGATAGCACAGTGCTGGTTCTTTGCACTGAATTGCAATACCTTGAAAGCAGAATCAGTGCTCTAGGTAAGAGGAATATTGGAGTAAATACTCATTTAACATTTGGAAGATACTCATTAAAAAATGGGAGTAACTTTACCCATAACATATCTTGACAGAAATTGTGATGGAGTTTGAGGAAGCACATATTTAATTTGAAAATGACTCTCAATTTTTGCGTAGCAGTTGTTGATATAATTTTTACGCATCTTAAAGCTATCAAAATATATATTTGATATTTGTAGATTTGGCTATTTGGGGTAAATACAGTACCCCTTTATTTTTTAATTAAAGGAGTACCATTTAATGATTACCTTTTAACTAAATGTTTTCTAGAGCACTGCAGAATGCTCCCTCTTTGCACTGAATTTTAATATTGTGAAAACAATGCTTATTCCTTGCACTGAATTTCAATATCTAAAGACCAGTATGCTCATTCCTTCCACTGAATTTCCATATCTAGAGACCAGTGTGCTCATTCCTTGCACTGAATTTCAATATCTAGAACCAGAGTACTTATTCCTTGCATTGAATTTCAATATCTAGAGACCAGTGTGCTCATTCCTTGCACTGAACTTCAATATCTAGAGACCAGTGTGCGTATTCCTTGCAATGAATTTCAATATCTAAAGACCAGTGTGCTCATTCCTTACACTGAACTTCAATATCTAGAGACCAGTATGCTCATTCCTTGCACAGAATTTCAATATCTAATGACCAGTGTTCTTATTCCTTACACTGAATTTCAATATCTAGATAGCAGTGGGTTCATTCCTTGCACTCAATTTCAATATCTAGAGACCAAAGTACTTATTCCTGGCACCGAATTTCAATATCTAGAGACCAGTATGCTTATTCCTTGCACTGAATTTCAATATTTAGAGACCAGTGTGCTCATTTCTTGCACTGAATTTCAATATCTAGAGACCAGGGTGCTCATTCCTCGCACTGAAGAACTTGATAGCAAAGTTATGTGCACTGAAATACAATATCTTGACAGCCGAGTGCTCGTTCCTTGCACTCACATAATTCCAGTTACATGCCAGTGTTGTCGATTAGGCGTAAAAATTACGTTTGTTTCAGGTTATCCGACCTACCCTAAAAAATGCTCCAATCCTAGAATATTTTATTGAGTGTTTCAGATATTTTTTGTTTATTTTACTTTTTTCCAATAATTCAATGTTTTTTTAATAAGTAAGTGTTTTTGTTTTTATAGCATCCACTTCAAAACAATGTTTTATGATATAGGAGACATGTTTTGAATATTCGTTCAGTTTTAGAATCTTCAAGTTGACCATATACCAAATAAAAAATACTAAATAAATCATTCTCTACCTACCTACCCTATTTTTGGGGCATGTAACCTGAAACAAACATGATTTTTTTTACGCCTTAGTGCATTGGTTTCCACATTCTTGGCACCATTGTGGTTACTCCCTTTAAATTAATTACGATACACTTTGTCACGAGAAATGTTCACTATACTGAAATTATTTTTATCGCCAGCGTGGTGATTCTAACCGTTTCACACAATTTCTTGCTAAGAGAGAAACTTGTTATTTTCTTGCATGTAAACATGTCCACTTTCCAGGATATGGAAATTTGGACCAAGTAAAATTTGACACAAGATTTTTAATACGTTAAGTATAAAAACTAGGGAATCAATGGCAGCAAAATATTTTAAATCACCTTCTTCACATGAAAATTATAAAATGTCTTATTTACCGTTATAAGATGTAGTAATTTTGTTAAATGCAATTTTAAATCCACGTTATTTTTGTACATTGTATTTGTTAAACGGATTTTAGCATTTACAAATAGCAATAGCAGCAATAGGTATGGGCGAATAGGTCGTTTTAAATGGAAACATGGCAATTACTGCCCAACAAATGTCTTGTTTTTGAACTAACATGTACATGCGTTTCCGCGACAACCCAGATCTACTAGGGCAAAATATATAACGGAACTTGAACTTTCTGTTATTACTAATGTTAACCGTACCTATGGAGTACGATAAGGGTTATAAATGTCTGACTCCGCATCATGCTTAAAAACGAGCATGATGCTCGTAAGATCAAGCATGATGCTCAATGAACGAGCATGATGCTCAATGAACGAGCCTGATGCTCTTAAGGTCGAGCATCATGCTCGTAAGATAGAGCATCATGCTAGCCAACTCAAGCGTGACGCTCGTTCAGTGAGCATTATGCTGGGTCAGACAACAATGACCCTAATCGTACTCCATAGGCTCAGATGTTAAAGACCCTAATCGTACTCCATAAGTACCCGACTTACAGCGCTTGACGTAAGTGGGTACTTAACCTGTGACAGAGACCTCGATGAACACAGTTTATCGCCGATTGAACAGGAACGTTTAGCTGACCATGGTTGATGGTGAGATTTATGTTCTGACCGTGTATGTTTAACAATAAATGCGGGGTATAAAACCTGCTTTAACCTTCAATAAAAGGCTCGCTTACTAACAGAATTCCTGAACTCGTTTAATAAAATATGGTATGAAATGACAGCGAGTGTCAGATCTTATATGAATATCATTGACATAATATATAATTATGTGGAAGCGTCTATATACAGTGCATGTACAGTAAGGTGCTCTATGGGTAATTATATAGTTAAGTTTGTTCATTATTATATTACAATTAAATGTAGTAATAATTATGCTCATTTTGTATATGTTGGATAAATATTGAAAAACACAAAAACTGATAACCAGTATATGTTAACACTGAATTATTTTTTTTTCGTACGCTAAATACAGTCCGTATGCTCCATTGAAGTTTCAACTCTGTCTTGTAAGAATGATTTAAACCGTACTGTTTCACGTAATACCTCATCCATTTACAAACGCGTATATTTTCCAACAGTTTATCATGTACACTACTCTACTGCATGCATACCATTCGGAGTAATATACTGTACAACTTCATCCACATTAATGTGCTGGGATATTTACGTGGTCGAAATGATGGTATGAACAATACATGTAGGTTTTAAAAGTACAGTAAAACCCCGCTAATACGACCACTTGGGGGTCTTAATAAAAGCGGTCTTAATAGCGGGGTGGTATGGTATGGTGTAATAGAAGTGATGGGTCTGTAAATTTCATGTGCATCTGTATATATTTCCAGGGGCGGTTCCAGGATTTCGGGTTGGGGGGGGGGGGGACTTTTGATCGTGCAGTTATAATCCCTTTATGTTTTATGTGGGTCTGCAATGATCAGATACAGATCCGTATCATCATCATCAAGTGCATGCACTTTGTTTCACTAATTAACTTAATACTTCACCGTATTATGTTCGAAATACATGTTTCGTCTATATGTCATGCACTTTTATTGGCAGTTAATTGCCCTTGTTTGATGTGACTGTTCACTAAAAATACGTATTTGACATTTAATGTTATATATATCAGAAACATCTTTAAACATATAAAATCCGTAGCTTTTTTTATCGAACCGAACACGAAGTAGTGTAAAAGATGCTCGTATGATTGCCTCGTGAACTAATAAGACAAGTGATGCCGACTTTGTGTCAATTTCGCTGACATTATGGTGCCGGAAAAAATATGAAGTCGCCAGGAATTGGAGCCAACGTTTTGGACACCCCTCTATAATATCACTTTATTTTTTTTTATGAATACATAAAACAATATATAATTTGGTGTGATTCCTAATGGAACACTGAACAATAAGTGTGTCGATTTATATTTTTGGGAACTAAACTATTTATTGAGACGGAACTGTTTAAACTTGAAAGTAGTCATTGATTTGACTTGACTTTCGACTTTAAAACATATTTATTCGAAAAGTATAAATGTCTGTTATGTGGTATCCTTTGCCAACGGTGTTTTTCATCGGACATCAATATAATATATACATAAAAAAATAATAACCACACAATATCATCTAAAAATAAAGGTATATATACTCATAGTTTAAAAGTTTATTGTTTTAGATGAACTTTGGCGCCGATACTACGGCGTACGTAAGAAATCATAGGGGCGGGCTAGGTCGGGTATGTTTTACTGACAGTACATTGTGTAAATAAATCTTTGACCAATGTGAGCGAGCGAAGCGGCGAAAAAAAAGTATATGTAGCCAGTTTTGACCATTTTATATATGCCCATACATGTATGGTGCGAAAGTTATGTTGTTGTTTTGTTTTTTTGGGGGGTACTGCGATAACTATATATATAGTAACTGTATCCAAACTTTAGGTTTATACGGAAATAATAAGCACCAATTGGAAAAAAGGTTACACATCGGGTAAATTGCATCGTCCTGAAAGGTTGTCGTTTATTAGTAATATGATTTTTATCAGCTTGGACCATTTCAGACATCCGTTTCGAAATCTCTTTCAGCTCACAGATTTTTATCAACTTGGAAGAATGTAGACATCCTTTTCGAAATCATTTTCGAGCTCACAGATTTTTATTAGCTTGGACCATTTCGTAATCCGTTTCGAAATCTCTTTCGAGCTCACAGATTTTTATTAGTTTTGACCATTTCAGACATCCGTTTCGAAATCGTTTTTGAGCTCACAGATTTTTATCAGCTTTGACCATTCCAGATATCCGTTGCGAAATCGTTTTCGAGCTCACAGGTTTGTATCAGCTTGGACCATTTCAGATATCCGTGTTGAAGGCTCTTTCAAGCTCACAGATCAGATGAAGGCACCGTATGATAGAGACGGTTTCCTGCTGGTCAGGTAACAGTATGTCCAGAATTCTACAGTATCAAAAATACGGATTAATCGTTGACTGTTTTTCCCAACTCACGTTTTTGTTTACCTTAGGTAGTTACAGCACAACTTTAATGACACGTTGAATAACCTTATTTCTCTCAAACATCTAAGCCAGCCCTACAGGAACGGGTTAAGACGCTTCAGACTTTCCAATCTGACCGTTGCCTTCATTGCTCTGTAGGAAATTTAATGGGCAAAACAAGATCAAGTTTCTATAAAAGTATGTCGTAAAGAAGTCCCTTTTAAGGTTCCAGATTCTGCCATCAAGGATTTCTGTGAGGTAATATTTTTAAATTTACATAAAAATTAGTAAAGACGTTCGCAACAATTTTTTCAATTTTTTTTCCAACGACAGATTTTCTTAAAAATTTGTACAAATATGTGTCAACAGATTAATGATAAAGCATTGAGAATCGCAAACGGGAGATTGGGTTCAGACTGTAGTATTGGTAAATATACATGCTGTAATACAAATGGCGCAAGTGTAATTGATTACTTGGTACTCGGCGAACATTCTTTTAATGCCGTAGACAATTTAACTGTAGAAGATTTTAATAATTTTAGTGATCATGCACCACTTTCTTTCAATATGATATGTAACAGGCGGGTTATTATAGAAGAGCCATATATAAGTGAGTACGTAAAATGGAGTGATGATGAAAAGCAACATTTTCGTGATGGTTTAGCTAGTAGGGCCTCTGATTTTAACAATTTATTTCTAAATTATACTGAGCAAAGGGAAACAAATGTTGATAACACAGTAAATAATTTCACAAATATTGTAAGAGATGTTGCTGATCCCTTATTTATCAAACGTGTTAAAAAATATCCACAATTCGAAAAACATATTATTTCAGACAGCGATAAATGGTTTGACCAAGAATGTAGGGAAGCGAAAAGATTGTATAAAGATGCCTTGTATATCTATAATTATTCACATCGTGATACTGATAGAATAGAAATGTGCCGATTGAAAAGAAATTATAAATTAATTTCAAAAAGAAGTGTAAGGCATTCAATTTTAAACAGTTTGAAGATTTTAAACGAAATAAACCAAAATACTTTTGGAGGTACTTTAGATCCCAAAATACAACATGTAATAATAGCCATGTGCCACTTGATGATTTTAATAATCATTTTGAGCAAATGTTTCTGATATTAATTATACAACAAATGCTGACGCATAATATTTTAATTTGAATCACGAATTTGATAATTTCACCAATGTGTTAGGGGATCTAGATAACCAAATAACATGTAATGAAGTTATTAAAGCTATTGCTCGTCTAAAGAAATGTAAATCGCCAGGAGAAGATAAATTTTTAAATGAATACTTTATAGAAGCTTGTGATATTTTGGCTGGGTATATCACAACGATTTTCAATATAATCTTTAACACTGGGAGTTTCCAGGTATGTTGGACCAAAGGAATTATAATCTCCCTACATTAGAAGGGTGACCAATCAGACGTTAGTAATTATAGAGGTATCACATTGTTAGGCAATTTTGCAAAGTTATTTACATGTGTACTAAACCAAAGAATATCAATATGGTGCGAAAGTAATGATGTTATTTTTGACGCTCAGTTTGGTTTTAGAAAAGGCAGATCAACTATAGACGCAGTTTTCATCCTTCATTCAGTTATTCGAAAATATGTAAATATGAATAAACGTTTGTATTGCTGTTTTATTGATATGAAACGTTGCTTCGATTTTATATATTTAAGCGCACTATGGTTGAAGTTATACAAGTCCAATTTGGATGGTAAAATGTTACGTATTATACGCAGCATGTATCAGTCTGTCAAATCATGTGTAAAGCATTGTAATACCTATTCAGATTACTTTAATATAACAGTAGGTTTAAGACATGTGGAAATAATGTCACCGATACTATTTTCACTTTTCGTAGATGATTAAGAAATGTTTCTGCAAAATAGACATAGTGCTGGAATTAATCTACACGATATATTTTTGATTTTATTGCTTTTTGCAGATGACATGGTTGTAATTGGTGAAACGCCTGAAGATTTACAAATGTCTCTAAATTGTCTATATGACTATTGTAGTAAATGGGGCTTACAAGTCAATAACAAAACCAAAGTTGTTTTTTTCCGTAAGCATAGTATTGTAAACCAAAGTTAACTTTGCAGTTATTCGATGCTTTTGTTTCGCCAATTATTACATACTCATGCGAAATATGGGGTTTCTCTAAGTATAGCGAGTTAGAAAAAAATACACCTAAAATTCTGCAAGGCTATTCTTGGTGTCAGAAAATCAACTTCAAATGTTGCCGTATACGGCGAACTTGGTAGATACCCGTTATATGTTAGCAGATATGTACGCATTATCAACTATTGGTTTAAACTTATTAAAAGTGACAATATAATAATGCGATCAATCATGGAAGATAGTCTGACTTATTTAAATGATAACAAGATAAATTGGTTTGGAAAGGTTAATGACCTACTTTCTAGATATGGATTTAATTATGTTTTGGCTAATAACTCACAAATCAATGAAAGTAATGTTTTGTCTTTGTTTAAGCAACGAGTTATTGATGAATACTTACAAGAGTGGCAACGTGACGTGACTGATAATAGAGTTTTGATCGTGTATAAAGCAATAAAAACAACATTTTCATTTGAATCATATTTAGAAACAATCGTATCAAGAAATTTGAGAACAGCGATTACAAAATTACGTCTTTGTGCACATAATCTGAGAATACAACTGGTAGATACGATCAGGTAGATAGAAATATGCGGCTTTGTCAATTATGTCAAAATAATGAAGTGGAAGATGAATTCCACTTCTTGTTGAAATGTACTACATTCGTTCAAATAAGAGAAAAATATATTTAAAATTATTCAGGCCTAGTATGTTTAAACTCACGCAATTGCTAAATACACAGAATAAAAGTGAAATGTTTAGGTTAAGCAAGTACATATCAGAGGCATTAAGTATTCGCCAAAATATTATGATGAACATTTAATAATAGATGTTTGTATATATGTGCATATTGATGTATATCTTTAAACATATTCTATACCACTAGTGCTTAATTAATATGATATCCATGTTGTTATTGTTATATAATTGTTGTTTACTTCAATGGACATACAAAAACAATTCCATTTTAACTAGATGTACTATTCTTGTGTGTGAAAATGCAAGTTTCATTTTTATCTTGTCAAGTTCATCCTGTTCTAGGAATATTAAAATGAATGATCGCTTACTATAATGTATAATGTATCATGTATAATGTATAATTGTTAAACACTAAAAACTGTAAAGTTTATGTGTAATAAAATTCTGTTCTGTTCTGTCCTGTTCTGATAAAACGCGCTTTATCTATAGTTCCCATTTAAAAAATGACTTTTAATGGACTCTTAAAGAGGTAAATTATGCATTTCCTTTGAAAACATCAATAAATAATCAAATATACGGATATCTTTTGTTCCAAATGACAGATATTTAATGGACTCTTAAAGAGGTAAATTATGCATTTCCTTTGAAAACATCAATAAATAATCAATCTTTTGTTCCAAACGACAGATTTTGTTAAAAAAATTAAATACATTACGTATACATGTGTCATTGTATGCTGAAACTAAAACAGTCTTACAAAAATAGGGGTCACCGGCCCTGTTCCGTAAATATTGGGTTTTTAATACGGTACCTGTCGAAGCCCCTTTTTTCAGTTTGGATTTTTTATCAATGTTTAAAGTTAACTGGCGCAGTGCCTAAATCCGCCACATGCCTAAATCCGCCACCCTATCCGAATAAGCGTTTTTTACCGGCGATTTCTATTTTGTTAACCTAGTTAGTCAGATAATTTCCCTTAACAACGCTGACGAGTTTTCATATTGATTTGTAAATAAATGAATATTTAATCCAATTATTTTGTACATAATCCCTAAATGCAAACAAACTGCATGCGGGGAATCTATTTCATACTGCGCATGCGCAGTTTTGAGGCCCCGCATGGTATCCATGATGAAATTAAATTATCGTGTTTAAAAAAAAATAATATTATGTCCATGTGAGCATGTGCAGCATAAAAATAACCATTATTCATTGGCATTACATACAATAAATGGCGGAAAATAACTGCATATTAAGAGCGCAAATATCTCGCTACTCAAAACCCTCATTGTTTGTCCCACATGCACGCAGGGCCTCAGTTTCAGAGCTATTTTTATAAGAACAAATGAGTATTGGGAGGAAATTGAAACATTGTATTAAAAACAGACAACAAGCTGCTTAATACAGAAAATTAAATAAGAACAACAGTCAAATGTGGAATAAGAATTTCACGCTTCCTGATCTACGATTTTCACCAAGCAACTTCGGATCACCGTGTTTGTTTTTAGGCAATAGAAAATGAACCTTAAATAAACAAAAGTGGAAGTTTTGTCAATAGGAGTCAATAGAAGTTGCTTTAAAAACGGAATTCATAAAACAGTATTATTTTCGAGCAGTTTGAACATTTTAAAGAGGGGTGGCGGATTTAGGCACTCCCGCGCTCATTTTTTACACTGTTTAGGCCTTCAATCTCTATAAATATTTTTCATTTGCCAAGTATTTGAAATGTAACCAAAACACGCCAGCAAATGCACATGAAACCTAACTTGATTTATTTACATTTTTATGTCAATCGGTAAACAACTTTTGAAAATATCGTAAAAATACCCCCCAAATGTGGCGGATGTAGGCACTGCGCCAGTATAGGAGGGCTTTTTTCAAATAATGTTATGGTTCTTTCAACTGATATGTTTTCATATGTCTTGTTTGGCAATATACAAGTGTATTTTGGTAATAAACAACGCTTTACCTACAATTACTGTTAAAATTATGAATTTGACTGGACATTTGAAGTAGGTCAAATGGGTACTAATAATACCGTCTGTAACGTCATGTATTATGCATCAATGTACATGTATTTTGTTCCAATTTTTTTCTAAAATTTTCGTGCATACATGCACCAGTGTATACTTACACCAAAACATTAATAAAAACAATGGGTCACCGAACTTGTTTGGGAAATATTGGACTTTAAATAGGGTATCTGTGTAGCCTTTTTCATGTTTCGTGTTTACGTAAACAACGTATCAATTGCCAAAATAGAATGTAGATATTTTTATGGATCTTGTTTAACTAATTTGTTTGGTAATACATTGAATACGTGTGTTTGTCATTATTATAATGCTTTATGAACTTTTAACCATTGACTGTAACTTAATGATTTACACAGATTTATATTTATTGATTGAAATTAGTATAGTGTAACCTATATACAGTAAAGAAATAATGAAGCAAAAGGAAAAATTAACCTAATTATTTTCTTTGTGTTGCGAACGTAAATAGTAGTAAATAATAAGTTGGAAAGTAGTGAACACTGAGCCGAATTTCATGTACATATGAAATAAAATGCATAAGAAAAATGATGCTTTGAAGGCTGAGGATAAGATTTTATTTAAACGACTCGTTTGTCAAACACGCGCACGCTAACTACTTGACCCTTGATAGGGTAAACATTACATACTTGTAAGTGTCACAAATAGACTCTATGATTTTCAAGTCTAGCTTTGTCTAGTATTTTATTCATCGGATTGTAAATGAGCTTTTAAACAGAAACAGTGTAGAAAAAAGACAAAGAAAGTAGGCATTGTCTAGAAATTGTAAATGTAGTGTAATAGGCGTAATATAAGTGTAAATGTGATGCATGACATAAAACTATCTAGAAAAAAGCCAAAAATATAAGTGTTAATGTCCGCTTACATCTCAAAGAAAATCTAGGGTGGGAGGTAAAAAACATTATCAATTATATTTTTTTTCTTTATTTTGTTTTTCTTCGCGGAATATTTACCACACAGTTTAGCAAAATTGGACTGCATGTCAAATGGTTAACGTTTCCCATCAAAGAAACGACCAAAGCTATAATATAACGTCAAAAAAAAAGAAGCGAAAACTGCTATTTGACTGAAAGTCAGAAAAAGTAATTGACCAAAAGGCAAAAACTTTAGGGTCGGCGTAAAAAAATTAGCGGGTCGGGTAAGCGGAAACAAACAGGTTTTTTTGCGCCTAATCAATCAGCCATTATCATAAAGTTTGTTATAAGGGCATGGTATCTATAAGAACATTAATGAAAGATAACCATCAAATCTTGCCACGATTATTGAATTTTAAATTTTTAAATTGAGTTGTTATATAGTAAAACACTTTTAACTTGTTTAAAATTGTGCATTTACAAGTGTACACTCCAATCATATACCATTGATGACAATAACAATGCATCGAATACATTTAAACTGTATGATTTTATCCAAGTGTAGATCGTCATGTGTACTATTATGGTTTATTTCAAGTGTACGCATGTGGTGGTAATGAGTCATTGGTAGGTAGTAGTTCCTGATATTGTTTTCATGATACTTTGTTGACGTTGTTAAATAATGTGTGTGCATAATTAACAATTGACGCATGTTTGTATTTTATTCTCCTTTCTCCCATGCCATATAATGAAAACATTGTCGCATGATTAGTCGTCTATTATCAGGTCTCCGATTGTGCCAACAAGGAATGCGAAACCCTTCTATTCCCAGGGCAACGAATTCATTGCCTCTCCCCTGGGGAATTCTTATGTCTGGTCCCAAATATCAATTATTATTGTACCATGTTTTCAAATCAAATCATTAGATTCACAGCGTTCAAATAAAAAATTGAAATAACAAATTAAAGAAAAGGTTAATGTATATTTAACCAGACGAGATGTGATTAAGAAATACATGTTTAGATCTCGATCTATAACAGCTAAATACTTAACAAATCATTAACATGACCTTTGTCCGTGGCTCATGCTCGTAAATTATACACAGCAAATTCAATTACGTTATTTACTGTACGTTGGGTTTTGCAAATAAAACCAAAACAGAAAAAAACACTCACAAGCAAGTGTAACGGTGTCTAATCTCTGGACCAATACCAGCTAAAAAGCATTCGCACGTGTGCGCGCGTGTTAACAATCCCTTTAATGCAACCAATCTGTTACCGTTTAAAGCAACCAATCTGTTACCGTTTAAATCAATCAAACTGTTACCGTTTAAAGCAAGCACTTTGTTGCCGTTAAAAGCATTCTGTAACCGTTTAAAATAACAATCTGTTTCCGTTTAAGGTAACCGATCTGTTACCGTTTAAGCAAACAAACTGTTACCGTTTAAAGCAACCAATCTGTTACCGTTTAAAGCAACCTATCTGTTTGTAGGAAACAAAGACATTTTCTCCATGTAATCAAAAGAATATCGCGCGTATCAAACAGAAGTGAGCATGAACATGATCAATTTAGCAAGATTCTATTTGTGTAATTTGTCGCACAGGTTTTTGTGTATAAATAGGCATATGTTTCGACAAAAACGTGTTAATTAAAAGTCTATTAAAATGATGGGTCACAGAACTCAGCATGATAACCAATATCGAACGATAATTATCCGTGTTACAAACGCAAAAGCACGTAAACCTTTCAGCTATGATAGTGCTTGTATGGCCTTGAAAAGTTGGAGTTGTTTATAAAGTAACTAACAGTATAGAAACACGAAGTTGTATTTGTTTGGGTGTTTGTTAAATGATGGAATATGCGCGTATTACTATCTTCAAATATCAAATAAGTGTAGTAAAAGTTGCTTCAATATGAGTTTCTTTCGATGACTGTTCGTTTCGTTTTACAAACGCATAACTATCGGCGTACCTCTGGCTCTTATATGACTTTAATATGTCCATTTGTTGTTGTTGTTGTTTTTTTGTTGTTTAAAAAAAAAATTAATAACCCCCCCCACCCCCCAAAAAAAACAACCCAAGAAAATTTACTTTGGGAGCTGCCAGAATGTTTGCTCTTGTCTTTTGCTTCTGTGATGACTGTCTATTAATGATTGCTTTTATAAACAGTTATATAAACGCGGCATCTTGGTTTGTGGTACGTCGTGTATAACCTTCTTAATGTTTACACCAATAATACTATTTAAATATTATTCTGTACAATGTCTAATGACATAAAATTACCGACCGAAAGAATATAATGTTACATGTATTTTATCTGCACAACTTGTCATCCTGCATTACTAAACAAAGCAAAACATACATTTATCCACTGTTAGAGCATGCCTCTATCTATTTAAGGCGACAATGGTTTGATTTATCTTACCTGCAAAGGCAAAATATTGCTGTCAACTGATACGGATAACATATATCGGACACGGCTTTGAAACAAACAAACACACTTGTATGATTTGATAATCATAATATATTTACAAGGTGTTCAACTAGTCAAAATGGTGGACGGTAGGTTGCTTTGTATTCTTACTAAAGAAAGCAAAACATACATTTATCCACTGTTAGAGCATGCCTCTATCTACTTAAGGCGACAATGGTTTGTTTAATCTTAACTGCAAGGACAAAATATTGCTCTCAACTGATACAGATAACGTATATCGGACACGGCTTTGTTACAAACAAACTCGTATGATTTGATTATCATAATTTATTTACAAGGTGTTCAACTAGTCAAAATGGTGGACGGTAAGTTGCTTTGTATTCAAATTATGATATAACTGTTTACATCTTTACTTTGTCTTTGAATGCAAATCACAGAATTTGATACATAAGGGATTTAATACCGTAATTGATTTACATTGCATTTCGGTCTCCTGACATTGACATTGTATTTTTGTTTTTGTCGACAACACAGACTAGATAAAAAAAACATTGCAGGTGTTGGCAGAATTGTGGATTATATAAATTGAACTGAACATTTGATAAACAACTAGAATAAGAACTGACAACAAATTTGTATTGTAAGAGATCATTTACTCATAATGTTCTAATGTTTCGATCTCATATGCACTAAATGCTTTTGATTACATTGTTTGCATTAAGGGCAAGATCCCAATCCTGAAATTGCTGGCTTAAGTTCATATTGAACCCGAAAATCAGACTTAATTTGTTCTGTTTAGAAGGTGCCATGCGTTCTTTATAATTAGTATTGTGTTGTTTGTCGGACATTGCAGAAGTGCGTTTCGACGGTGAGTTCGAGATGACCGGCGAACTCAAGGACCAGTATGAGAGAGACGGTTTTCTTGTTGTCAAGTATGTACGCCTTTATTTTATTCTTAGTCTTCTAACAAAAAGTCTGTATTATCTGTTAAAGAGACTCGTTTACACACTTTTGTATTTTTGAAATATGCTTGTTGGTCACTTTTCCTAACGTGTACACGAACCACAAACACACATCACTAATATTCTTTACTACTTAAAAAGATCTCTTAAAACATAACTGCTGTAAGAACCGTAATAACTTATGAGAGTTGAAGCCGTGGTTAACAATGGAAAACAAACCAAGCTGCACGGTGCTCATGTGTTGACGATTTTTAGAAACTTCTTTGACAAGGAAGAGATTGACAACTTGTGGAAGATTTTCGAAGGTCCTGACGGTATTCTGAAGCATTCGTACGAGGTAGGGTTCTCTTAATTTGATTTAACGTAAAAAATATACCATAGTCATATATAGTCATAGTATATTACAAGAGCATATATTTCACTCAATGTCAAGGACTTTATTTCTGTAACTGTCGACAGAGGACATAAAGTTTAAGCACTCACTGACACCTTGAGTGAACATTTCCAGGCAAGGCTCAATGTCCTTACAAACACCTGTTGAACACTGTTATCAGTAGTCCAGACAATATACTATGTGTTGTTTCAATAACCAGTCCACGCCGTCATAATTGAGCATTAACTTAAATTCCGTACGATTTGGAATATCTGTTCAGACCATTGAGCCTGGGGATAAGAAGATTCTACGTGTGATGTACAAACACCCTGGCAACGACGTTAGCGGGGTCATGTCAAGGTCAGAGAAGGTCGTTAACGCATGTGAAAAGGTACTTTGATCAAAACAAGTATAATTGTTATGTAAATAAATTACCTCTGAAAAATAAATGTCGCTGCAAAAAATGTTTAATTAGCACAATGTGTCTGTGTGAGGGCAATACAAATATGGTTGACTTCTTCCATGATCCTACTGATTATATTATAATCACCGAATATTCGTAACATATGTTCGGTGAGACTACGTATAGACTACGAATAATATGAACAAACTCTTTATTTGTCAGTGCCATATTATATTCAAATACTAAACACACTACATGTACCAGTAGTACTCTGTTTCAAGACATGATCTTCACGTTTTGTCATTAAAAATCAATAACTGTAGTCGTAAATGAATACAAAAAGCAATACAAAATATGCATATATGCCATTAATTGATAACATGCAAAAAAAAAACAACGATCACAAACTATGAATGTATTATTATGTTAGTTCACTCACGCCAGCAAGACATAGTTTTGTATTGCATCACTTTGATATGAATGCGTATTTGCATGACAGCTGTTGGGTGGCGAGATTTATCACTACCATGGAAAGTTCATCCTGAAGAATCCCCGAGAGGGGGGAGAACACGTGTGGCACCAGGATTACGGGTAAGAATGGCGTAGAGAAAATGAGTTATGCCACATTTCAAAGCCACAAAAACCGAGAGGCTCCGTTAATCAAAACATTATTTAAATTGCAGATTGTTATTTGCTTGTTATAACTTTCTTGTATGTTTGCAATCTTTTTAACATCACTGAAAAATTATCAATGTCTTATTATGCACCTATCAATACCATGGGAGGGGGGGGGGGGGCGGAACGGCGGGCATACGCGGGACTTTAGACTGAATGCGATTCCCGACAGGCGGAAATTTGGCACGCCGAATAATTCCGGATCGCGGGAAATAGACTTCGCCTGATTTTAGATCCTGATAATATTGGCCCCTAAGCATCACCCACTTTGGGGATTTATACAAAAATGCTTGGCTCTAGGTTTAAAATTAGTCGGGGGGAGGGGACTTTTGATAGGTGGATTACAATTCAACAAATGTTTATCGATAAATGGTACTCATTGTTAATATGATATAGACTTAAGGTTGTGGGGCCTGTCATGCAAATAAGCCAGGTAGGACAGTATTGCATGGGTCCAATGATTATAATTTCTAGATTTTTGCAGGTACAAATGCTTGCCTTCTTTTTGTGGCTATGAACATTTTCCAGATACTGGTACAAGCACAACTTGTTCCCTGACATGATCACAATCTGGATTCCCATGGACAAGGCCACTCGGGAAAACAGCTGTCTGCAGGTACGAAAACAGTTGTCCTGTACATAAATACTTTTTAGTATGTGAGCCATGAAAGGGTCCATCGATACAGACTATTAAAAGGACACAATCAGCTTAAAATTACAATATTGGTTCGAATGCACACATTTACAAATATTATCGGTATATCAGGTGTATGTGGTTATTATTGATGTGTTTATTATTGGCTTTCTTTGGCCGACAGTCCGGATTGCACTTTGGCAAAGGCGTGTGATAGTACTATTGTCCAAATGCTTTCGCTGAATACTTTTACATCTAAAATAAAACATATGCTATTTAGCTACAGTGACTATTAACACACCAGCCAATTGTATTTATATGCGTTTATATTCAGCTCCTGAAAGGTTCTCACAAGTGCGGTCGTATCGAGCACAGTCCCGGGGGTGCCACCCTGCAGACGGCGGCCGACCGTGACCGGATAGAGGCTATAAAACCGCACTGTCCACTCGTGTACGCGGAGTCGGAACCAGGTCTGTAGAGTGCCAATAGACAAGTAACAAAATTACGTTCCAGCATTGCATGCACACACACACATACACACGCATGCAAACACGCACACTCACACACTGCAGTTGAATTTCCCAAAGACAGGTGGTGTGTCGCACATTTATAGCGATGCAGAATTTGTTCGACACATACGTTGATTAAACTGTAGAACAGTAAATTACCTACTGAGCCATATTGTGTTTAGAAACATTTTGCTTGACACTTGTATAAACCATCGAAATTTATATTTGTTGCACATTCTGGAGCAAAGGTGCATGCGAATAAAAGCTCGAAATAATCACCTTCTATTCGAAAAACATGTTGGTTTGTAATGACATTTCGTATAAAAACCATAATGCGACATTGGTTCCTCGTGCTTTTATTACGTGTTAGCACATTAAACGTCCTGAAATAGTAATCAGATCAGAGAATCTCAGTGTGGCCCCATACACTTGCAGGCGACGTGTTATTCCTGCACTGCAACACGCTGCACACCAGCAGTCCCAACGAGAGCGACATGCGCCGCTGGGCGTTCATTGCATGCTACAACAAGGCCTCCAACGACTCGTTCATCAAGCACCACCACGCCAACTACGTGCCAATAGATAAGGTATATGACGTTAACGTATCGTTGGAAAACCGGGCTTAATGCATGTGCGTAAAGTGTCGTCCCGGATCAGCCTGTGCAGTACGCACAGGCTGATCTGGGACGACACTTTCCGCGTTTATCTTATTTTCTGTTTCAATGAAGTCTCTTCTAAACATAAATCCACTGTAGGCGGAAAGTGTCGTCCCAGATCAGCCGGTGCGGACTGCACAGGCTGATGCGGGACGACACTACGCACATGCATTAAGCCCGGTTTTCCCACGACACGCCAATTATTGTAATTAGAGGCCAGTGGGTAAGTTATCTGCCATTTTTTAAGATGCAATCATTAGAATGCTTATATTGTGTAATAACGAGTTTGGCTTTTCTGACATTTTACGTGATATTCATTAATAATGTGAAGCAAGATCAATGCATTGCAGAGTTGTTGACCTTTACACATACATGTATTTGGTTTAGGATGTGGGAGAGTTGTTGTTCGTTGCTCTCACAATACACCTCTGCAACGGGCTCAATAACAATAATCTTTTCAACACGTAAACATGTTTTTTTTATGCAAAATGTTTTTTACGCTAATATAAAGTTGATTTTTGGACCACAAGCATAGAAATAGAGAATTATTAATGGTTTTTTAAATTATCATAAATGGGGAAAACTAATTTGTAGTCCTATTAAAGGAACTAATTTCATGCCAATTTACGCAGATGAAATCAGTTCGCAGAAATCAGTACGTGAGCTGGTACTACTTTCCGAGCCAACTACAGAGATGAATGGAATGTAGCCGGTGTGCAAGAGATTGGTGGGAGCATGGTGGTGTCTTGACAGCTATTTTTCTTGTGGTTACGCATCTTATTCAGTGATTAATAGTTAATTAATAATTAACAGTATATACAATGCTATATCTCGTTCAAACCCATAGTATAGGTATATCGTTCGAAATAACGCACCTTATGTTTAGCTATAGAGGTGAGGTTAATACAGCGCTTTTACTATGCTTATAACCGTCTTGCACTATATATATATATCTATCAATATTTTGCCCCCCGGGGGGGGGGGGGGGGGGGGGGGCAGCGGCGGACAATCCCATGGGAATTTGACTAATTCCCCACCCTAGAGCAAAGCATTTTTGTCAAAATCCCCTCAATGGGGGATGATTAATTGGGGTATCAAAAGGCCCGGGGGGCCAATATTACCGGGATCTAAAATCCGAACAAAGTCTATTTCCCGGGACCCGGAGTCATTCGGCGTGTTAAATTCCCGCCTGTTGTAAATTGCTTTTAGTCTCAAGTCCCGTATATGCCCCCGCTGCCCCCCCCCCCCCCACCCCCATGGGGAAAATATTGATAGGTGCATCTCCGTGGCCTAGTGGTTAGGGCGTTCGCCTACGGAGCGATTGGTCGAAGATTCGAGATTCTCACAGGGCTTGATCTGATACGGCCGGTTGCCTACCCAGCAGCTAGTTAAATCGAAGGGTACTGATTGCCTTCCTGCCATACACCCGGCATATAGGATAGGAATCGGGTGTAACGATGTTCATCAGTAAAGGTGTATCATAAGTCAAAACTGGCTGGCCCTTAATCGCGAGGGGTGACACTATAATAAACAAACACTTAAAGCCTAGGTCACGCATAGGTCACCGACCGATTACCGACCACTAAAATTTTCGGCGACCAACGACAACCTCTGGCGAGCAAAATCCAGAAAAAAGCAATGGAGTTCTAGTCGGAGACTGGTCGGCGATTGATCAAAAACTGGTCGGCGACCGGTCGTACGAAAAGTCGGCGATCGTCTTCCGACTATCAACAACCATCAAAGACTGGCTGGCCACTAGTTGGCGATTGGTTGTCGATGCTCGGTGAGCGGAATTAGGATTATTGGAAACTTAATTCAGTTCTATGATTTTCTCATTGTTCAAAAAACGTTTGCCTATATATATGACATTGGGCTTTATTTTAATCTATGTCTTGTGAAAATTTAAGAAACTGAATTTATTCGTGTTGTTTTGTTGATTATTTAATTCAATTATAATATTGATATTATTCTCTACTATGCCTGGCAGCACATTTTAATGTTAAAGTAAACTATCACGTACACTTTCCATATCCGGCATTATCCTCTTGTCCATGCCCTTCCCTTATTTGAAAAGGCATGCTAACACTTTTAAATTATGACTATATTATTACGTTTCTTGTCACGTTTAAAAGAATAATGGTAAAAGTATGCGTTCATTTTTAAATGTGTTTTGGAGACGAAGGTAACACGGCGAGCGGTCGTAAGATGGTCTGCGATTAATCGCCGACCAGTCGGCGATCAATCGCTGACCAGTCGGCGATCAAAAATTGGTCTGCGACAAGTCACACTTGGTCTGCGACTAGTCGGCGATCGTCGCAGACCAGTCTGCGATTGATCGCCGATGAAATAAAAACCAACGGAAACCTTCTCACGACCTGTTTGGTCCGCAAACGGTCTTCGATGCAACATCGAAGACCATGTGCGACCAAATGGATCTGAAGACCAGTCGGCGACCATCGACAACCAGCCGCCGACTTCTAACAACCTGTTAATGACCTTTTTAAGACCGTCAGCAACCACTGGTTGTTGATGGTCGGGAGTTGGTCGCACGCTATGTGTGACCAGGGTTTTACTTTATTACGTAGGTCCCCAATTCCGCTATCAAAGAGTGCCGGAACTACACGGATTTCAGCGGAAAGGACTTCACAGACCCACTGAAGAAAGAAGAGGACAGGAAACACTTCCCCTCAGCAGAGGTCAAAGGTTAACTTCAGAAGACACTCATCATACGTCATTAGCTGGTTACATTGCACTAACAGTGTTTCCCGCGGTACAGTCTTCAAATAAATGGAAAACAAGATACCCTTGTATGCGGTTTACGTGGAATGACTCTTGTTTTATGTAAAACAAATACGAACTATAATAATTATACATGTCGGCCTATCTTTAAATGATTGTGGAGTGTATATGTCTGGATCCCATATTATTCAGAGCTTACCGGTATTATAGGAATCAATTTATTGTTACATTAGTGTGTTTTTATATTATTAAATTACGGTACACTGTGTAGTATTTGTATTGATATTTCAATATTATAGTTCGTTGTAACAGTATCGCACATACAATATAATCTACGGAACTTGGGCAATTGAAGTATGTATTGTGTGAGTGGGGAATACATGTTGCCCATGGTATAATCAGTGCCTTGAAAACACACGACTTCTGGGTTTGATACTGATAGACAAATCGCAACACAATTACACAGTCCGATGTTTCTCTCATTTTATCATATCGTTAACATGTTAAAATAATAAATAAAAAAACAGATCATATTACACAAGAACACTGTATACTTCACACATTATATGACGGAAAATAGGACGGAATATTTGTCACATAACACTGTTATAATCAATGTCGTAATTTTTGTATTTGCAAGTTATACACAACTTTTATTGTTTAGACTTAACAGATTCATAGCTATAGTACATAAGACATTTTACAGACCATTTCTTCTACAGGTAAGCACTGTTGATTCAAAATACCAGCAACATGTCACAAGTCTTTAACAATGTTTGTTAATTTAATATATGCTATATAACACTCGATGGTGACTTAACAGAGGTAAGTATTACGAAAAGCAATACAAAAGCCCCACAACAACACAACAACTGTTTAAGACTGATATTCAGATTTAGGATGAGTTAGCAAATTCTTGTTATCAGGCTTAAAGTGGTCACAAAAAGTATTGATCAAATTTAATTGATGGTCAAATATATTTTTGTTTTTGCTTTATGAGGTTTGTGCATATACCTTTGAGGTGAAAATGTTGCTCGTACAGAAAAAACCCATAATTTTTTGCCATCTTTATCCAAACCAAAATGTACATAATTTTATGTTTCTTTGCAGTTGAGCCACAGGAAAATAATCAGCTAAGGTGGACATTGAATGCACAGTTAATCCTCTTGGATTATGGTGGCCACAACTTCTTCCATTTTTGTTGGTACACATTACTATCGACTGTGCACCTAATTCAGGGACGTTTATTCTATGTTCCCCTCCTCAGGATTTAGGTATTTGTGCGTATCGGAGACCTTCTGTAGATTCTGCTTGATCACTTTCTCGGAGCACATCGGGCAGTTCTCTTCAGTTTCCATCAACCTGAATAATGATTATGAGTCACGTTTCTTGATTAATACTTGTGTTCTAATAAACAAGAGTATAAGACATAAATCTTATTAATGAAATTATTGAATTACTAGCAGTTCATGTTTATTATACAGTTCAAAAGAACACCATTTTTATCAGTATTAATATAGATCTGGCCTTTGTGATTACAGTAACAGGGAGGTGATTTCAGAAACACTTCAAGGGTGAAAATACCGTTATCCCACAAAGGGTTCACTAAAACTCAGCACTTCAAAACAGATCCGGCAAATTAAAGCACTGCTTGTATACCAGTATACACTTGGGCGTACAAAAGACTCGCACCAGTGGGCCCATATTTATACAGATTCTTAGATTATTCTTAACTTCAGTTGAAAGAAAGTCAAATAAGAATTTCTGTTTCTGCCAGAAACACTAATGTTTGGGACAAGTGCATTACAATGTTATTATAATACACTTGGAATTATATTGCAGCTTCTGTGTCAAAATCTTCAAACAGGGCATTTCTTTTTTGGAAATCGAAAAATAAATATTCTGAATGTTTACATTTTTCTTAATTTTTAACTAAAATTCTTTATAAATACCAACCCTTGTATATAGAACAATTTGAATATTTTTTTATTCATATCGTAAGCAAACCAAAGCACTACTTGCACTAGTATATACAATTTGGCATACAAAACGGGAATTCAGCTGAATGAAGGAAAAATCCCACCCCTGATTATAAGAAACAATTAGAATCATTTTCATTCATTTTGTGCAGCTGTTGTATTGTGACAAAAAGTCAGAGTTATATTTTACTTACTTGATGAATTCTGAGAATATTGCAGGGAAGTCACAACTTGGGCAGGCTGTCATGTCTTCCTTCACCAAGTGACGACCCTGGTAAAAAGGTCAAGAAATGACAATAGCACATGTACTCAAAACATCTTCTTAAGATTTGTTAGAACGAAGATTTACAATGAACTACTTATACTATGAAAGACATTGTCCTCTTGAACAACAGACAAAACTGATGACTTTCATAAACATTTTTCTTATTAAATATTCTTACCAACACACTGGAGAAAACGCATACATTAAAATGGAAGCATATATAGCTAGTCTGAAGAAGAGATCTCTTCAATTTCATTATCTAATGCCGCTGAAGTTTTTGGGGTTATTTTTGCAACAATGCAAGAACAGTAGCATTTCAAGAGCATGGTTTCCTTCACAAATGTGTCATAAATCTTAACTGGCATCACTAGTTAATAAGTTAAACTGACAAAATATTATAGATGGAAGAAAGTGACACTGTGATGATGCAGTAGGGGATGTTTCTCTCGGGGCACTCAGGGCACAGGAGTTCTATCTCTGGCAGCTGGAACTTACAGTATGAGCAAGGGGACAGGGGTGGATCAACAACATCTCACCGTGATGATGCAGTAGGGGATGTTTCCATTGCACTCAGGGCACAGGAGTTCTGTTTCAGGCAATTGGAACTTGCAGTAGGGGCAGGGGGACAGAGGTGGATCAACAAACTACTCACAGTGATAATGCAGTAAGGGATGTTTCCATTGCATTCCTGACACAGGAGTTCTGTCTTACGTAACTGGAACCCACAGTAAGGGCAGAGTGATAGGGCTGGATCAACAAACTACTCACCGTGATAATGCAGTAGGGGATGTTGCCCTTGCACTCGGCGCACAAGAGTTCTGTCTCAGGCAGCTGGAACCCGCAGTATGGGCAAGGGGATAGGGGCTCCTCCTCCTCTGTCTTGTCGGGCTTACGAACAATCATCTCGATCTTCTTCTTGTACTTCAGATCTATCTGGTTTCTAGAAAAAAAGTCATAGTTGATTTGTTGAAAAATATATTAAACTCAAAACAATACTCTGAAAGCAATATGAGTAGCCTAAGTAGTCAATGGTTAACAAAAGTCAATTTGATCAATTGGTTAATTAGAACGAAAATAAAAAGCAAGAAGTTATTGTGCATTAGGTATAACCTTGTACACAATGAATATTCTGTGGATGTCTGTATCTACATCTAAATTTATAACTCGTTAGATCTGTATTTACATTGTGGTATTTCTGAAAAATGCTCTCTAATATCTTAACTGCAAAAAGCAAAGCATCTGGACTAACAAAAACAAAAACATATCAAGAAAAAAAAGAGTAAATTAAAACATGTGCCTTCGCCGGAACACGAACCTGAGACAGTCGGATCAAAACAGACTGGCGCTTTAACAACTGGGCCATCCTTAGTTACAAATATATGAGTGATCTTGTAACTCTTGTCTCTATGTATGTGATACACACGTTTTTTCAAAATACCTCCGAAAAGCGTTACAAACACTTTATGATTTTATCTATTTCAAATGGTGATTTTCATAAATGACACAATATTTCCGATATATTTCTTGCTCAGGAGTGTTGTTTCGCTTGTTTATATATAATTTATTTTTATTTTTGAGATCTATGACAAAAAATTTGAAAATCGTCAATGTGCCAATCTGTAAACAGGTCCTTTTAAATATCTTCTTTTTCTTCGAAAACCAATCTAACATTGTTTGAAAGACATCTAAGATGAATGTTGTGCCAGATCAAAGCACACCCACTATAACTCGAAACAATAACAAGACGATAAAAGCAGTCTACCTGTATTCCGGTCTCATCAACATGGCTGCATAGCTGAATGAAGAGTTCTTCAGTCCGGCCCTGTGGCACTCTATCACAGTGGAGGTGAGGATGGGAACAATGTCTGTGAACAGGTAGATGATGCTTACAGTAGCGGTTGACATTTTAGTGGTAAAAGAACTTGCCAATTATTAGGCAATTGCAGGGGTGTAGAAATCCTATGCCCGACTTGTCCGACGTGGGTAATTTTACTGTTGGACAAGTAAATTTTTCCTGTCTACTTGACCATGTACAAGTACAATTTCAGGGTGTGAAAATGATGTAAAAGTTTGAAGTCAATTATCATATTATTATATACTTATACATTTGAATAAAAAATGTGTTTTATTTTTTATATAATTAAAAAATACATCAGAAAAGCCTGGAATAAAGACTATATTTTTATTTGGACAAGTGACTTTGCTTGCGGACAAGTAGATTTGTGCAATGAACTTGTCCATGGACAAGTAAACCATTTGGGTATTTCCACACCGCTGGGCAATTGTCTGGTAGTTTAACAACGGGTCAACATGTCAATGTCAGAGATGTTCAATAGGAAATGTATTTATAGCCCTAGTGGCCATTTCGTGCAGCACAGTTGAACCATTTCAACAACTTTGGCAGAGGACAACCCAAGGAACATGTCTGTGAAGTTTTAAGTCGGACTTACAGTTTCAGAGGATATGTCATTTAAAGAAAAAGTTACGCACTAACCCACGCACCATGGCATAACATAACAAGGAACACAATGATTAATCATTAAATTGTGCTCTTAATTTTCAACCTTAAATAACGAAGAAAGAGACTATTACGATTTGGCATTACAGAAAACTAGTTTACAGACTGAATCTGAAAACTGCTACAACTAACTTGGTCTTTAATACGAATAGTTTTTATCTGTATATGTGTATTTTTTTAAACACATTACTGAAAATATAAGTTTAAAAGTCTGGTCATGTCACTAAACATTCTGAATATAACATCAAGGACTGTCAGGGCCTAATTGGAATGAGTTACACAGAAAAGTTCAATTTACTCACGTGATGGGAATTTACTGATATTATTTGCCACTCGTATAAGCATTCTGGCCCCCTTCAAATGATCCCCTCGTTTCACGTGGATCTGAAATACCAATAATAAAGTTTAATTTTATGTGCACTATACAGAATCGCAGTTGGACATCATAGATAGAAACTGATTAAAAACATCTGTATTGCAGGTGTTTATGATCAATGTTCCATAGGACATATAATTTAGATACATGTATAAACAAATTATTTTTTTCAGATTTAGGAAATATAAATATGCATTATTAATAACTTCGGCATGATTTACATTTATTTTAAAAATAAAATTTTGGTATAAAATAATCAGGAAGGAGCAGCTTTAAGAAGGTGACAATTATCTTGCAAGGGTAACATAGATTTCATTAAGACAAGACCACTCTGATTTTGGCCTGGTAACTTCAGGAATACACAAAAGTACTGTTACAGAACACATTTTTTACAAAATGTGTTTTATAAATGATAATTATATTCAGATAAAAAACTGTATACTAACTTTACAATACTGATTGGTAAAAAGTCAAATTTAAACTGGTGTTGGCTTATTTGGACACAAGTATTTATAGTGACTCTGTACCTTGACAAGTATGTAGCTATGCAGAATCATGAGATTGGTGGCCATCTCGGACGGAATCTTGATCTTCTGTTGTTTCAACTCCTGGAACATGCTGAACAACACATCGTGGGCATTCCGATAGTTACCTGGTAAAGAGAGCAGTCAACAGTTCAAATGAGGCCACTGTTTTTTTATTATTTTTGTAAACAATTTATCTGTGCATTTTATAAACAGAACTTGTATCATATTGACTAGAATACAATTGCTTTGCTACCGATATTACAACATTTACCAAAATAGACAGGGACTGTCTGCATAAGAATGATACATATTTTTGATGTCACTCAATATTTTTTGTTTTAAAAGCAACTCTTTTTTTTCCCCGATTTTCAATTTTTTTTTTCATTATGCCAAAATTAGGGTCGGCGAGTCTGAGAAACAAAAACTCAATGATCAGTGGCCTGATATCGCCAAAGTTCTAGTTGCAATGGTGTAATGGACATGGTTTGGAGATCATGAGCGAGATCCATTCAGGGACCGTTTAAGTATCTTTCAAACACCAATTACTGGTTCTACACTGAAAATGGACTCGAAAGTGTCTCAATAAGCTGCAGGCTTTGGACGCAATGAGGCTGAAATGAATAGCTTTAAACTAAACATATTGTACACATTTAGTCTTGATACATTTTTTAGCTCAGACTTATAACTATACTCTCTGAGTTTATATCTGTGATAGACGTATATTTATGATAAAGGCAGCAAAAAGTATGAAATGTTACTGACAGTTATACTGTTCATCTGTATTCTCACGGTACTTAACCTTTAAGTAAATATTTGGAGCAAAAAACAACTAACAAAACATTTTCTTTCAATAACATGCTATAAATTGAACCTTTTCAACATCTGGAAATCCTGTTTAAAAGTAAAGTATTCGTCCTTAAATTATTCTGTTTTTCAATGCACCATGCAGCCATCTTGAAAAATTACGTCATCGGTAATCTCGCGGTAAAACATTTGTTTTGAAATAAGTTTGCTGTTAGTGTATAAACAAACACAAATACACTTTAAATTGTTGGTTTAACCTTTAACAAATACAACAAAACAATAATTTGAGTCTTCATTTATATTTATTCAAGCAGACGAAAGTGTAGACATTGACCCCTTAATGTCTACCGATAGCTGCAAGCTGATACGAAAGTTATTTATATTTATGGTTTCAAATCATATTACTTGTTTAAATTCGAATGAATTAATTTATAACTTATTATTTTCTTAAAGAAAACAAAAAATATGTTAGATGTTGAAAATTAAGCATGAAAATCCGAAGATAAACAATTACCGCGAAAATAGAGATACCGCGAGAATACCGATGCCGAGTATAGAGTGAGAAATTGTACACATTATTTTGTAAGTTCTTATCCCTATGGGCCTATAGACAAAGTAAACAAGCGCCACTACCAACCGGCACTCTGTTCCTCCCTGGCAATAATGATGGCCGTCCTACCAGCCTCCCTGAACTGCTTCAGGGCCATGTACAGTCGGAACAGATACTTGGCATCCTGAAATACAGGTTAGCATTCCAATAAACCGATATTATAACATAGTACATGTAGTTATGTGTATTACCTTTGGTAATAGAGGTAGTAACTGAGTAACTGAGTAGTACACTATTTTCTCTCAATCCCCAAATGAACATGATGCAATCAAATAGTAATCACTCGCGTAAACATGTACACCAAAACCACCTATATGTTTAGTTCAAAGTCCAATATTGAAATTCAGTTGATCAATATTTATAAATTTGCATTCAACTAATCCTGCAATGTACTACAATACAAAGAATTTGATTCTACATTTAGTCAAGAACTGATTAAGTGCTAATATTTGGCACTGCAGATATTGAGTTATTGAACTGAGGTGACGATTTATCAATAGCTGTCAACTGGTTTTATGAAACAATTTGTTTTGTACAGAAATCAAAGTTGTATTGTTTGAAATCCATAACCAGCAGTTAACTTACAGGCATGAATACGGTGATACATGTTAAACTAAACATCGAAAGTAAAATGTTGAAATATCAAATATTTAAAATAATGCAATTTACGAGCTAAAACCTTATACTCATGTACATAAAATAAATGAGGCGCATCGTGGGAAAACCGGTCTTAATGCATGTGCGTAGTCTCTTTTAAACATAAATCAACTGTAGGCGGAAAGTGCCGTCCTGGATTAGCCTGTGCGGACTGCACAGGCTAATCCAGGACGACACTTTACGCACATGCATTAAGTCCAGTTTCCCACGACGCGCCTCAAATAGAATTCGAACAGTTTGAAGGTCAGTTCGGTGTTTACATTTTCAACACTGCAAAGCTCGCCGAAGTTCCTCATGCTTTATGTAGAATATAGAGCAGCTCGCCCATTGTAAATGGTAGATAGCTGGATTTAATCCACATCAACACGAAAGTGTTTTTGCAATAAACAGCATCAAGCAAACCAAACGTTCCATGCTAAGACAGACAATAAGATAAACATTTTATTGTACAGACTGAATTTTGCCATGTTCACTTTTTGTGTGGCTTTAAACATTTATTGAGCAGTAAACACTTGAGATTATCTCCACCAACGATATTATTCCTCGGTTGACAATAACTGTCTACCTTTGGTACTCCGTCTGTATCGCCCATAAGGAAGTTCACCAATTCATGTGTCAGCTGATCGTCGTTTGCTCGCCCGACAGTTTCGATAGCAAGCTCTATGGCCTGACTGTTCTCTCCGTCACACCTCAGGAAATGTTTCATAGCCTGTGGGAAGATACCATTCATGAGAAATTTTTTAAATCCGTCTAAATGTATTGCGAAATATCCATACATATTAGATACATTTTCACTTTATAACATACGTCTATATTTGCAGAGTTTAGAGCAATAATGATTCCACTATGGCGATTCGAGAAAATATTCCAAACCAGTCCATATCTGGATATCAATGTCTTGTATTCATTTTAGAAATGATACAAATACATGTACATTCATAGGGATAGCAGCGAGTTTCAATTGTTGCAATTTTGCAAACACGATGGGACAAAATTTGTACCCTGCCTAAGCGATTACTGATCATTATGTTCTAACAGTATGAAATTAAGTGAACTTCAGAGCGTCCTTCCCAAAAATATGGTCCTGGACTAACAGCCTTTGAAAATTATTTCATTAACTGCTTATATAAAACGTAAAAGATACTTACGGGAAAGGCACAAAACAGAATACACGTTTAACTTATATTCAAATAACGCTAGTATTGAATACCTACAAATTCCAAATGTATGGTCATATCAAAATTCATGCCTATTGAAGTCATAACTACGACTACACCCACCCTATTGTACTGGCCGCTGAGGAGGGAGAACTTGCCCGACAGGAAGTGGTTCTTCTCGTTCTCAAAGAACAATGCAATACTTTGGTAGTCTTCGGGTGTAGCATCCGCACCTAGTTAAAGCCAATTGTCAAGTTAATAGGCAGTTGTGAATGAACATATGTTTCAATGTTTATGCTTCGTTTTAATTTTAAAGTATACGTGTGTATCTTTCAACTGAACTGCATAATATATGTAGTATTCTAACAGTAAATAAATTAAGTTTATCAAGTAACCACGTAAATAAATAAATATTTAGCTAAATAACACGGAAATGTATATCACAGAAAACGAATACTTTTCTTGTTAATAACAACTTAAGTATTTTAAACAAATAAATTTGCATGAAAATGTATAAATGTACACAGCAAAACCCCTTATAATGATTCCTACGTCAGTAAAATAGGAACTTACACAACTATCACCACCACAAAGTGTTCTCTCATCAACAACACATTTTTGTGTGTGTTTGTATGCTACACAGATTTTCCACCCATTTTTAGACTTAAGCCATGAGAGTTAAGAATATTCTTGAACTGTAATGTTCTATCGGCACTGTCGATTTGAACCTTACTTGTAATTCACCTATTCTAATTGTAGCATGCTTCATACAGAGTTTGTCAATAAACATGTATTTTTTATTGAGTCTATGTTCTAGTCTTTGTTCTTAAGTCTAATAATGGGTTGGTAAATACGTGTCCAGTGTTGTTTTTTTTCAGTGATTTCTGAATATGCCCTTTTTTGTGAAATTGTGAAAAACGCGTTGTAAAACCCCAAAATTATGAAAATATGTGTTATCATTAAAAAAGAGAAATATAAACTAGAATCAAATTCAAATAATAACTAGTGATTTTCTTTTAGTAAAACACATTTCAATGATTTCATAATTTTTCATCCACTATTCCATTTTTGAAATTAGGCCAAATTGTTTTGAAAAAAAGTATACTTTTTGGCTTTGTAAATGGTACCGATTATCGGCACGAAAATAAGGCCATACAAGATTTTGTGTTTGATAAACACACATGCCCCCGGTTGGTGCTGGGGTAGTCCATTTCTTAGTCCAAATTAGGTCAAGATCAAGGTCAAAGTAAGGATGGGTGATATGGGTGGATTGGGAACGGATATAAGTAAAAACTGTGTAAATATCCAAGTGTTGTAGTAAGCTGTGTTGGTGCTAGATGAAACAGTAAAATCTAGTTAACCAAGAAATGGCACTTTTGAATTATTATAAGTCCAAATTAGTTCAAGGTCAAGGTCAAAGTAAAGTTAGGTGATATGGGTGGATTGGGGATGGTCATAAGCAACAACTGTGTAAGTATCCAAGTGTTGTAGCAAGCGGTGTTGGTGCTAGACGAAACGGTAAAATCTAGTTGACCAAGAAATGGCACTTTTGAATTATTATAAGTCCAAATTAGGTCAAGGTCGAAGTAAGGTTGGGTGATATGGGTGGATAGGGAATGGTCTTAAGGTAGAAAGATCCTAATGACTTCGGAAATACTCGCGAAATATCGGTTAACTTAGGCCCATTCGCCACTTACCGTAAATCTAATCGATCCGATCCGAAACAGAAATTATTTTCGCGAAATAATCATTACTTTTTGAATGTCGAGTTATTTTCAATTAAATGTGTGAAATAAATCCTTATTTCTCATTAAAGATGAAAGTAAAAATGTAGTTTGAAGAAAAACAAGGTACTCTGACATGTGGAATATCTTCAAATGATGTCATCGTTGGGAATTTCTGTTTACATTTAATCATTACATTTTCGCGATATTTCTGGTGTATTTTCTTACACTTAAGTAAAAATAGTTATAAATAAACGGTCAAGAATTATTAGTATTATTGAACATAATTATTCGTATATAAAAACATATCTGCGTAAAGGAGATACGTGCTTCTTGCTGTGAAATAACATTCATTCACACCAAAAACTTTGAAAAATAGTCAGTCGAGATGGGTGGAGAGCCGGACGTCGTGTGATCGAGTTTGGTGTTCTGTTGGATAATTTAAAATACTGTTCATTGTGTAAACTTGGGCCTGTTCCACTGAGGAATTTTGACGAGATCTACCGCTGTAAAAAACATCTGAAAATTATGTATTGGCAAAATGATGAGAATGGTCTAAGACACCTTTTTATCCAAAAACAGTGACATTTTACCAATAGTCACAAGCGTCAAGAAGAGTCTTGATGAAGTTATCACACAGATTTGCCAGTTTTTTTTTAAACTTGTTAACCCAATGTAATGAAAATGTCCATAGAATTTTTTGAAACACACACTTATAAAAAAATGTTTTCTGAATTTGGTAACCAAGGATATGTGAACCTCAGCTAGCTACATTTGTATTTAAAATGTTTACACAAAACACTATTTCTTTAACATTAATGCAAAAATAATTCATTTAATATCGATACTGCTAATAGATTATAATTATAAGAGAAACAAAATATTTTAAGATAGAAGGAAAATATTTGCTTTTTTACTTGTCTGATTTTTCATATTTTTTTTATAACATAGGGTTGCTTCAGTCCAAATGTTATACCTTGAGATTGTTGTGGTGAACCTATGTCAATTTAAACCTTTTTCCTCTCAGATAAGGTTAGATTATATTTTGGTATTACTGATTTTGACATACTATGAAATAAAAGTAAAAAAAATAATACAATAATTGGTTTTTGGCGTATTTTTACTTTAATGAAATCTGTTGTTTTTTACCATATGCTTAGCCAAATTTACTGTAATAAGTATTGTTGGTCAACTTTAGTACTTATGTTTGTTATACTTTTTCATAAGATACACCGTTAACGTATAAATTAAAGTTATGCGGGAATAAATAAAATACATTTTGACAATATGTCAGTCATTTTTGTAAGTGTACCCCATCAGAATTTTAGGTTGAATTAGAAAAATGAGGGGTTATAAATAAAATCGCATTTTTTGTCAAAACGTGTGGTTAGATTTTGTTTATATTTCACAGTTTAGTCTCATAATAGATTTAATTATCAAAGATAAGAAGAAAACCAAGGTTTGAAATAGGTCCCATTAGGGTCTTTCTACCTTAAGCAACAACTGTGTAAGTACCAAAGTGTAGTAGCAAGTGGTGTTGGTGCTAGGCGAAACGGAAGGACCGACGGAAGGACGGACAGGATGATCACTATAATATTAGGCCTCCTACATCAAAATGCCCGGGGGCATAAAAACAACTCGTCACGGACGGAAGGACGGAGAGGATGATCACTATATGCCTCCTGCATCAAGATGCCGGGGAAAAAACAACAACGCTGGGGCCCATATTTTGACATGGTTACCTATGATGTCAGCATAGATTTCCATCTGATTGTGCTGCTGAGCCAGCTGGAAGGCCTCGTCATTGCACTTGGACATGACCAGGAACTGGATGGCCGAGCCGAAGTCGTTTAGCTTCTGGAAAAACCTGAAAATGGGCCGGTAACTGTTTAAGACTCGAATACTACTATGAATGGTACTTGTTTAAAACTCTCACAAATGTATCAATACAAGTGCAATTACATGTAATATAACATGTGTTACACGTATAAGAAAAAACAAAGTTTGGTATGGTCGGGATTGAGTGTTTTTTTAATACTTTTTTTAAAAGACAAATTTCAGTCAAAAAACATTGAAAATTACCTAAAATCTAGCAAATACGTATTTCATGGAAAACAATTGTCGCTAAAAACTTTATGGTCTGGGGGTTTTCGCTAGGTAGGGTCGGGTTGCCCGAAACACAAACTTTTTTTTTGGCTCAATGACAAATATCTTGAATTTTAGGTAATTATTAGGTCAGTCAAATTCCTGGTCAAAGCCACTTCTGTACGCAAATGACAGGACTGAACGTTATCACAAGTAAACATAAAATAAGAATGTACCATGAAATGTAAAGAAATTTCCGAAACTGCAATGGGGGTTTCATATGTTTACTTCTGGACCTACTTTGCGACCATTTTAGCTCCCTCCACTGACTTAACGTCTCTCACTATCTTCACTGCCTCCTCTGGATTCTGCAGAAACTCAAGGTTGATCCTAGGTAAACAAAATGAAATATTGTTCCAAAAACATCCAAAGAAAATAGTCTTCAAAGAATCAAGCACAGAAAATATGATGTTGTATGATCATTCTTTGAAAATATTGTTAATAATATAATAATTATTACAAGAGGGCCACGATGGCCCTAGGTCGCTCACCTAAGTTAAAGGCATCATAATGGCTTATAACAAGAGGGCAAAATGGCACTAAACCACTTACCTGAGTATAAAGATCTGGACCTTGCAGTTTCAGGAGAAGGCTTTTATAGTCTATATAAACCATGTGACCCACACGGCATGGCCACTTTCTACTCCAGGGGCATAATTTGAACAATATTTGTAGAGGACCACTATACAATTTTCATGCCAAATATGAAACCTCTGGGCCTTACAGTTTCAGAGGAGGAGATTTTCAAAGCCCACTTTCCATATAAGTCTTTAGAAACCATGTGACCCCGGGGTGTGGCTTCTTTTTACTACAGGGGCATCATTTTAACACTAAATGTAGAGGACCACTATACCATGTTACATACAAAATATGAAACCTCTGGGCCTTGCAGTTTCAGAGAAGATGTGTAAAACCCACTTGCCATATAAGTCTATACAAACGATGTGACCCCCGGGGCGTGGCTAGGTTTTACCCCAGTGGCATAACTTGAACAATCGTTGTAAAGACCAATATAAGATGTTACATACCAATTATAAAACTTCTGGGCCGTAAGGTTTCAGAGATGAAACCTTTTAAAGTTATTTTGTCATTTAAGTTTATATAAACCATGTGACCCCCGGAGTGTGGCCTCTTTTTACCCAAGGGGCATAATTTGAACATTCTTTGTAGAGGACCACTATACAATGTTACATACCAAATACAAAATCTTTGGGCCTTGCAGTTTCAGAGGAGATTTTTAAAGTCATTTTGCTATTTAAGTCTATATAAACCATGTGACCCCTGGGGCGTGGCCAGTTTTGACCCCAGGGGCATCATTTGAACAATCTTCTTAGAGGACCACTATGCAATATTACATACCAAATATGAAACCTCTGGGCCTTGCGGTTTCAGAGGAGATTTTAAAAGTCATTTTCCTATAAAAGTCTATATAAACCATGTGACCCCCGGGGCATGGCCAGTTTTGACCCCAGGGGCATCATTTAAACGCTCTTTGTAGAGGGCCACTACAGGATGCCACACACCAAATATGAAACCACTGGGCCTTGCAGTTTCAGAAGAGAAGATTTTTGAAGTAATTTTGCTATTTAAGTCTATATAAACAATGTGACCCTTGGGCGTGACCAGTTTTAACTCCAGGGGCATCATTTGAACAGTCTTTGTAGAGTACCTATTTACAATTTTACCAACTAAATATCAAACCTCTAGGCCTTACGGTTTCAGAGAAGAAGATTTTTGAAGTAATTTTGCTATTTGAGTCTATATAAACAATGTGACCCTCGGGCGTGACCAGTTTTGACCCCAGGTGCATCATTTGAACAGTCTTTGTAGAGGACCCCTATACAAAGTTACCTACCAAATAATAATAAACCTCTGGGCCTTGAGGTTTCAGAGAAGAAGATTTTCAAAGTGATTTAGCTATTTAAGTCTATATAAATCATGTAATCCCCAGGTCGTGGCCAGTTTTGACCCCAGGGGCATCATTTGAACAATCTTTGTAGAAGTCCACTATGCAATGCTACATACCAAATATGAAACCTCTGGGCATTGCGGTTTCAGAGGAGAAGATTTTTGAAGTCATTTTGCTATAGAAGTCTATATAAACCATGTGACCCCCGGGGCGTGGCCAGTTTTGACCCCAGGGGCATCATATGAACAATCTTTGTAGAGGAGCACTAGAGGATGCCACATACCAAATATGAAAGCTCTCAGCCATGCAGTTCAGAGAAGATTTTGCAAGTTTTCACTGTTTAAATTTATTTTTAGCTCTCGTGACCTACATATGCATTGGACCGAAATGGTTTGAACAATTTTGAAAGAGGGTCACCCAAGGATCATTTCTGTGCAGTTTGGTGAAAATCTGCCCAGCGGTTTAGGAGGAGATGTTGTTTGAATGAAAATGTTGGCGCACGACGAACGATGCACGACAGACGAAAGGTGATCACAAAAGCTCACCATGAGCACGTTGTGCTCAGGTGAGCTAAAAATACTAGTATATAATTTATAAGACAAAGAAAGTATTGTTCATAAAATTACTCTCATAAACAATGTTCTAAGAACCACTCTGACAGAGAAGATATTGTTCTTAGAATAATTCGAAGAATTATTATTTTTTTCATAGAACTGTTTATGGAAAATACTAGTATAGCATTATGTATGATCCTTCAGAAAAAATAGCACTAATGGAATCAACAGTGAAAATATCTGTCATAAAACATCTTTTGTACCAAATAGGGTAATTGTATGAAACATACTGATTTTGAAAAAGTTTTAACACTAGCAAAACGGCAAACTTAGCAAACTCCTATTTATGACGAACAAGTTATACATTCTTAGAGCCACATAGCTTTCCAGTGTGCAAGTGTCACACATAAAGCCCTACAGTGACTTCACTATGTAACACTACCTAATGACATTGTAATCCCTACAGTGACTACACTATTTAACACTACCTGATGACATTGTAAGCCCTACAGTGACTACACTATGTAACACTGCCGAATGACATTGTAAGCCCTATAGTGATTACACTATGTAACACTGCCTGATGACATTGTAAGCCCTACAGTGACTACACTATGTAACACTGCCTGATGACATTGCAAGCCCTACAATGACTTTACTATGTAACACTACCTGATGACATTGTAAGCCCTACAGTGACTACACTATGTAACACTGCCGAATGACATTGTAAGCCCTATAGTGATTACACTATGTAACACTACCTAATGACATTGTAATCCCTACAGTGACTACACTATTTAACACTACCTGATGACATTGTAAGCCCTACAGTGACTACACTATGTAACACTGCCGAATGACATTGTAAGCCCTATAGTGATTACACTATGTAACACTGCCTGATGACATTGTAATCCCTACAGTGACTACACTATGTAACACTACCTGATGACATTGTAAGCCCTACAGTGACTACACTATTTAACACTGCCTGATGACATTGTAAGCCCTACAGTGACTTCACTATGTAACACTGCCTGATGACATTGCAAGCCCTACAGTGACTTTACTATGTAACACTGCCTGATGACATTGTAATCCCTACAGTGACTACACAATGTAACACTACCTGATGACATTGTAAGCCCTACAGTGACTTCACTATGTAACACTGCCTGATGACATTGTAAGCCATACAGTGACTTCACTATGTAACACTTCCTGATGACATTGTAATCCCTACAGTGACTACACAATGTAACACTACCTGATGACATTGTAAGCCCTACAGTGACTACACTATGTAACACTACCCGATGACATTGTAAGCCCTACAGTGACTACACTATGTAACACTGCCTAATGACATTGTAATCCCTACAGTAACTACACTATGTAACACTGCCTAATGACATTGTAATCCCTACAGTGACTACACTATGTAACACTGCCTAATGACATTGTAATCCCTACAGTAACTACACTATGTAACACTACCTGATGACATTGTAAGCCCTACAGTAACTACACTATGTAACACTACCGGATGACATTGTAAGCCCTACAGTGACTACACTATGTAACACTACCTGATGACATGTTAAGCCCTATAGTGACTTCACTATGTAACACTACCTGATGACATTGTAAGCTCTACAGTGACTTCACTATGTAACACTACCTGATGACATTGTAAGCCCTACAGTGACTTCACTATGTAACACTGCCTGATGACATTGTAAGCCATACAGTGACTTCACTATGTAACACTTCCTGATGACATTGTACGCTCTACAGTGCCTTCACTATGTCACACTGCCTGATGCCATTGTACGCTCTACAGTGACTTCACTATGTAACACTGCCTGATGACATTGTACGCCCTACAGTGACTTCACTATGTAACACTGCCTGATGACATTGTACGACCTACAGTGACTTTACTATGTAACACTGCCCGATGACATTGTATGCCCTACAGTGACTTTACTATGTAACACTGCCTGATGACATTGTACGCCCTACAGTGACTTCACTATGTAACACTGCCTGATGACATTGTAAGCCCTACAGTGACTACACTATGTAACACTACCTGATGACATTGTAAGCCCTACAGTGACTACACTATGTAACACTACCTGATGACATTGTAAGCCCTACAGTGACTTCACTATGTAACACTACCTGATGACATTGTAAGCCATACAGTGACTACACTATGTAACACTACCTGATGACATTGTAAGCCCTACAGTGACTACACTATGTAACACTACCTGATGACATTGTATGCCCTACAGTGACTTCACTATTTAACACTGCCTGATGACATTGTAAGCCCTACAGTGACTACACTATGTAACACTGCCTGATGACATTGTAAGCCCTACAGTGACTTCACTATTTAACACTGCCTGATGACATTGTACGCTCTACAGTGACTTCACTATGTAACACTGCCTGATGACATTGCAAGCCCTACAATGACTTTACTATGTAACACTGCCTGATGACATTGTACGCCCTACAGTGACTTCACTATTTAACACTGCCTGATGACATTGTAAGCCCTACAGTGACTACACTATGTAACACTGCCTGATGACATTGTACGCCCTACAGTGACTTCACTATTTAACACTGCCTGATGACATTGTACGCCCTACAGTGACTTCACTATGTAACACTGCCTGATTACATTGTACGCTCTACAGTGACTACACTATTTAACACTACGTGATGACATTGTAAGCCCTACAGTGACTACACTATGTAACACTTCCTGATGACATTATGCGCTCTACAGTGACTACACTATGTAACACTGCCTGATGACATTGTAAGCCCTACAGTGAGTGACTACACTATGTAACACTGCCCGATGACATTTTAAAAAGCCCTACATTGACTTTACTATGTAACACTACCTGATGACATTATCCCAGTCCTTTGCCTGTTTGTAGGCCTCGGCCGCCTCCTTGTAGCGCCCGTCAGCCTCCTTGGCCTTCGCATACTGGATGTGGATCTTTGGGGATGTGATGTGGTGAAGCAGCTCTCCCACCTTTGTCCTGAAATCAGTTTTCTTCTTATTAAAGGCACCATTTACTATGAACTTTTAAGGAAGATGAAAACTTTCGAAGCGTCCACTGCTAATTAACAAAAGTAAATATCTTATGGGATGTGAAGTAGTAAAGCTGCTCTCCCTTTTTGTCCTGTAATCATTTTATTGTTTTTAGACTGTTGAGAGGGTAATTTCCAAAACGGGTATCGCGGAAAACTACTTCTTTTCTTTGCAGGCTATTAGTCAGTAAATGGAAACCAGAAAGGGTCCTTCTTCAAAACAGCACAATTTGACACCCGTTGTCTTAGATAATGATTTAAGATAATGTATGTTATATGTATTATAATGTGTATATCATGTGATTTATTACAATTACAATTTGTAAAAAGGTCAATTCATAAAAAAATAACTTTTATCTAATGACACCCCTTCTTTTGCTATTAACTTGCATGTAACCGAAATATTCACCGGAGTGTCCTGGAATAAGGCCACCAAATTGATGCATTACATCGGTTATTTTTGACTCATTGCGAAAGTGTTTTTTCTTGTTACCAATTTCTATTCTGAATATTTTGACAACAAATTACTGCAATTTATGAATTTTAAACTGTACTATGGGTAATCACGAGCTTGCATCGTATGATCTATTTTGATTCAGTAGGCTACAAACAAAGATCTATAAATAAACATGTTTATTTATAGATCTTTGGCTAAAAAGCACTAACAATCGGTGTGCCTAACTACTACGCTTCATCGGTTATTCTGACCCTTGCAGAATTACTTGTTAACTGGCATGTGTATAATACCGTTTCCATAAGATAATTAACTCGAACAAAATATTGTTTCGTTACTTACAAATTACTTTTCATCATGATGTTGTATACATTGAATAAGACGTCAAAGTATAAAGTTTAAAGGTGGGAAATTGAACTTCATTTCAACAAATGTTTCCTTTTAGCAAAAACCACTCATAATTCACATGCTTTTAGTTTCTTTTGTCGCCAACAGTCTTTCTATGCTGTCAGCGCTCGATTCTTCTAATTAAAGGCACAGTTGATCATAATTTTTTATGAAAGACGAAAACATGCAAAGCTTCATCTAGTTAATATCAGTTATTAACTGGAACAATTTCCAACTGACGTAAAATTAAATGCTTTTTGGGGGAAATGCTAACTATGTCAATGCCAATGTAAGAATTTTGGCTGTGACAGAATTACATGTCACATACTAAAGTTGATGTCTTTTACTATTTAAGGTGTACAATTTATCCTTACATTAGACCGCACATGAAGATTTTTTTCATGACATCTTACCCATAAATATACATATAACACGATGGTAACCAAGAAATAAAATTACCAGTTTTTGCTTCGAATATAGACAGACGCTGCTTTGTCATAGAAACCACCTTGTTCATAAAGCAGTGCTGCTTCTGACCATTGCTGAAAAAAGACATACAAATAATTGCATAATATAGCGGTAATCATGTATGTGAAACAAAATTCTGTGTTTGATAAACACACATGCCCCCGGTTGGTGCTGGGTAGCCCATTTCTTAGTCCAAATTAGGTCAAGGTCAAAGCAAGGTTGGGTGATATGGGTGGATTGGGAACGGTCATAAGTATCAACCGTGATAATATCCAAGTGTCAAAGTAAGCGGTGTTGGTGCTAGATAAAATGGTAAAATCTAGTTAACCAAAAAACAGCCCATTTGAATTATTCTAAGGGCAAATTAGGTCAAGGTCAAGGTCAAAGTAAGGTTGGGTGATATGTGTGGATTGGGAACGGTCATAAGTAACAACTGTGTAAATATCTAAGTGTTGTAATAAGCGGTGTTGGTGCTAGACGAAACGGTAAAATATAGTTAAACAAGAAATGGCACTTTTGAATTTTTATAAGTCCAAATTACGTCAAGGTCAAAGTAAGGTGCGGTGATATGGGTGGATAGGGAATGGTCATAAGCAACAACTGTGTAAGTACCAAAGTGTAGTAGCAAGTGGTGTTGGTGCTAGGCGAAACGGAAGGACCGACGGAAGGACGGACAGGACGATCACTATAATATTAGGCCTCCTACATCAAAATGCCGGGGGCATAAAAACAACTCAGAATACAACACTTTGAGTGTGTCCTCTTAATTCTTATAAAATATTAGCATTAAAAATAATACAAGATTTCAGCATAATTTATGCTAAAAACACAATTGAAATCTTGTATCTTAATCTGACATAATTACAAAGTAATCATGGTCTGCAGACTATTTTATTTATTATTTAAAGAGATATTTAAAGATAATTAAGTTCATGACATATAAGGCTAAAAAAATTTAATTGTTTCTCAGGCAGCACAGCAACGTTTTTTTACGGCCCACCACAAATTTGATTTAATGCCAAATTTTTTTTTATTTACTATTTTTTTACGATTGCGCCCGCGTTTTAAAGCAGCAGTCCAGAAATATGTTAAGAAAAACAAAAAATTGCAGAAATTGTTTCGATTGGGCATGTTACCAATCAAAATAAAAAACAAGCAGGCCCTGAGGGCCCTAGGAAGCTCACCTGAGACCTTGTAACCAATTTGACATTACGACAGAGCTGAGTTAACCAGGCCCACCAATTTCAAGGGAGACTACTCTGTTTATGTCCGACAAAATGAATCGGTATGCTAGCAAATATATACCGGTAGACTCTGGAATAACGTACTTTAAGTACAATGCATAAGCTTTTGTGTCAGCATTACAGTACAGTGGAATTAAAATGCCAAATAAAAAAATAGTCTATAAAAAATGATGTTGATAATATCGACATCAACAGAAATAAACGCGTCTAACAGAAAGCTTTCTGCAAGTGTAAACAAGCAAAAAAAATTTAATGGCATTACGTATGTGTGCGGGTTTTTCTGAGTTATGTATAAATTATTAAGAACCTACCTTACCTCTGATACTTTCTTGTTTTTTTTTACAGTTGTATTGCCATTTGGTCCAAGAGGACATAACAGACAATATTTGCGGGTAAAAGTTTAACCCACAAGGCATTGCAGCTGGTCATCTTGGTCCAAAACCGTATTTTAACATTTTAAATATTTATTTATCCTTCCTTTTCTTTTATTCCCCATACATTAGATCGATACTTTCACTTGGTCCATGTTGTTAAGTATGCATGCATAGTTAGTCTTCCTTTGTTTACATTTTATTGCTGTCTGCCGGTTCTTTAAGTCTAACTGCAAAATAAATCCATGTTACCCTTAGATTTGAAATGGCAATTGTTCATTAAACATATAGCCTATTAATATGTTGTTTTGTATTTATACCTAGTAACATTAATCACAGTGAAGTATTTGAGTAGATCTATTGAAGAAGTTTTCAGCATTCTTGAACTTTCTCCGCCATTTTGTTTTGATGGTTTGTTTGCGATAAGTTTCCGTAAGTTTTTCGTAAACATTACTGCCACTTTTCGTATCTTGGTTGCTCGTTTTGTATCTGATCGGCCCATGAACAAACTTCTGGCCAAGACACAAATCTTTTTTGGTTAGTCTTGATGTTGAAGCAGATTTCATAGACAGAGCAGTAACCTTTCAAGATGCTTCCGAAAATTGTAAACTTTTAATCCAATATTGGCAATAAATCCATATACATGTAACAAATATAGAAAACACTTTGTATGTATGAGTAATCCCTTTCTGAACACTCTATCAAAGTACATTTTTGAGAGTTTGACAATTTAACGCAGATCGACGAATTTATTCATCTTGAATTCTGTTTATACCACATGTGCGTTTAAATCCTGTGACTGTGTAAACTATGTCTACGTCATCGTAATGACATATGCACATGCTATTCTAAGAAATAGGGAATTTTGTAGAACTGAAAAGACTTTCACTTTTACTTTTTCTAAAGGTTACATGCCACCAAAACATAACTACTAAAACATAACAATTATTGGAATGTCAGACATGTTGGTCAGTATGACGGACAAAATGGCAGATGAAACCCATGCTTATCAGTATCGTGATCTGATTGGCTAATCGACCTGTCAATCATCGGTCCGTCGTATCGTCAATTGGAATTTGCATCCCCGAGGCATGGCTTATTTTTATCACAGGGGCATTATTTTAACAATCTTGAACAAACCTCTGGGCCTTGCGGTTTCAGGTAAAGAGGACCACTATGCAATTTTACGTACCAAATATAGGAAAGCTGTGGGCCTTGCAGTTGCAGAGGAGAAGATTTTTACATTTTGCTATTTAAGTTTATATAAACCATGTGACCCCCGCAGCGTGGCCAGTTTTGACACCAGGGGCATAAATTGAACAATATTTGTAGAGGACCACTATATGATGTTACATACCAAATATGAAACCTCTGGGCCTTGCGGTTTCAGAGAAGAAGATTTTTACAGACATTTTGCTATTTAAGTTTATATAAACCATGTGACCCCCGCGGCGTGGCCAGTTTTGACCCCAGGGGCATAATTTGAACAATATTTGTAGAGGACCACTATAGGATGCTAAATACCAAATATTAAACCTCTGGGCCTTGTGGTTTCAGAGAAGATTTTTAAAGTCATTTTGCTATTCTATATTAACCATGTGACCCCTTGGGCATGGCCCGTTTTGACCCCAGAGGCATAATTTGAACAAACTTTGTAAAGGACCACTAAAGAATGTTACAAACCAAATATGAAACCTCTGGGCCTTGCGGTTTCAGAGGAGAAGATTTTAAAAGTCATTTTGCTATATATTCTATATGAACTATTTGACCCCCAGAGCAAGGCCAGTTTTGACCCCAGGGGCATAATTTGAACAATCTTTGTGAAGGCCCAATATAGGATGTTACATACAAATATGAAACCTCTGGGCCCTGCAGTTTCAGAGAAGAAGATTTTTAAAGTTTACACTCTTTAATCTATTTTTAGCTCTGGTGACCTACATATGCAGCGGACCGTAACGATTTAAACAACTTTGAAAGAGGGTCATCCAATTATCATTCCTGTGAAGTTGGGTGAAAATCTGCAAAGTGGTTTAGGAGGAGATGTTGTTTGAATGAAAAGTTGACGACGGACGAACGCACCCACGTCCGCACGGACGACAGACAACGGGCGATCACAAAAGCTCACCATGAGCACTTTGTGCTCAGGTGAGCTAAAAACGCATTGAAATCGGGGCAATAATAACGTTTAGGTAGCTTTCTATCGTCTATTTTCTGTATGCGATAACTGGTGATGTCTGTGGAGTAAACCAGCATGTTGTATATTCCGTTCTTACCAAGAGCTTTTGAAGAAAGTATAAAATGCCTTTCGGAAATAAGAAAAAGATTTCAGACGAATAAACGCCATAAACGTTCATAACAACTATTACTAAATTATGATGTATTGAATTAAATTTCATGGACAGGGACTTTACACGAATCCGCATTTTAATATAGCAGATGAAGAGTAACACCGTATAGGTAGATTTCGGTATTTCCAGTAACTTGTAAAACTCAACTTGGAAAAAAAAGTCATACCAGATTCGGAACCTTTATAAATATCGTCTATTTTTTTTCATACATGCTTTTGTTTGTTTAATAACATTCCATATTTTTAAAAGAAAATCTGCGTCAATAAGTCCTTTGGAAACAAACGAAAATGCCGGCCGCATTGACAAGTATTGCAGTATACTAGGGTTTTCCTTTCCAAGAATTGTTGGTGTTTTCTGGCAAAAATAATTCCTATTTTTGATAGAAACAAAAATTTGAATTACGAAAAGTCAAATTCTAATAGAAGCACTTTTATGCTGATGGTATATCAATTTGAAGTCACTTATGTTAATTATGAACATTCAAATGTATTGCCTTTTTACGTCTGCTTGCTTAAATGACCTTTTATAGCATGAGCAATTGATGAATCTATAATTTAGAGTTTTATAGAAAGAGACACTTAATCTGTACTTATCTACTTGATTTAATTAGTCATTACATAGTGCCGATAGAAAACAGTAGGAGAAAAAAAAGTACTTCAATAAAAAAACAATTTGCCCTCCCTCCTGATTTTTTGGAAAAAGTGTCTCAGAAACAATTCATTAATTGTTTTTTAGCCAAAGATGAAAAACTAGTTCATCAACAATGTTGGACCTTGTATATGCCTAAATGCTTGTTAGTATTTGACAAAGAAGATGAAAACATAAATCTTTAATAATGTAAAGAGCAAGTACTTTGCTTGTAAGTATATACATTGTATTACAAATGAGACTCAATCACAACATAAATTATGATAACCATAGTACTTGCCTTCATGCTCTCCAGGATTGATGCACATTCCTTCTTCAGCACCCTGCTGGGCATCTTACTGGCCATGCCTACACCCCTGTAATCAGTACAACAGAAAATGCATGGTCAGTTAAGGTTCATCTCCTAAGTTAATCTGACACTGGTAATAAGGTTTTACAAAAGGATCATAACATTTTAAAAACATTGACCTTCTTAATGTTCTATTCTTAATATAACCATTTATCAGAAATACAACTGTATCCAACATTCATGTAAACATTTTCACCTTCTAATTTCCCCCATCCTAACAGACATCCTCCAGACGCCAGCTACACACACAAAAGAAAAGAATAATAAAAAATTATTGTAAACATTTTCACCTTCTGATATCGCCCATTCTGATGGACATCCTCGCAACGCCTGCTGCGCAAACCTCGTCGTGATCACGATCATGCTCCTGTCGCGTGATGCCCTTCTCGTAGTGGGCGAGGGCGGTCATGTAGTCGCCTGTGAACTCCAGCTGCTGGGCGTACTCCTTGCTGATGTACGGGATCTGCTCAGGTGCAAGGGCCTTGGCCAGTTGCAGGGCACTGTCCCAGTGCAACAGGTCCCTACGCATCTGGGAAGTAACATTATGAGTATGTATATCTGTAGCTATGGCTTTTGGACCATATATATTTGGGGAAAAATATAGTCAGTTTCTCCAAATAAGATGTCTTAACAATCATGTACCTTTCCTCATAGGTTGACACCTGGGTTATTTTGTTACTATTTACATAATTTGTTGTAATACTTTTTTCCTAATCTTCTTATTATATTTATCTACCCATTATTAAAAATTGTTTACTAGACAGCTGTCTGACTTGAATTGAAACCTGTGTAAGCAGATGAGAAGTAACACTAATACTCATTTTTACTAGCTAGCCTCTTAGGTCTGACAATACACATGGTGAAAACAGATTATATTTGTGGCGCATCGTGGGAAAACCAGTCTTAATGCTTGTGCGTAAGGTGTCATCCCAGATTAGGGCACTTTCCGCTTTTATGGTATTTTCTGTTTCAAGGAAGTCTCTTCTAACCATAAATCCACTTTAGGCGGAAAGTGGTGCCGTCCTGGATCAGCATGTGCGGACTACACAGGCTGATCCGGGACGACACTTTAAGCACATGCATTCAGACCGGTTTTCTCACGACGCGCCACATTTAGATTTTATAAACATCAAGTCAATTTATAATTTAAATGTGATATTTATGTTTTTCTTCTTTACATTCAAATGACCATTAAAATTTTATTTATTGAAAACTGCAAATAAAAGTTTTAAAACTCTTAAAACTGCCATACCTCCAGTGCAGACAATGGTTTAGAAGAAGCGAGGAATAGATCCTGGGCCAAGTTGAACTCCCCCAGGTACATGGCAATGGAGCCTGACAGCTGATTGCGATCCTCTAGGCTCTGAAAAATAACACATTTTTACTTGTTATCAAGGGCTCCAATAGTGTCACTGCATAAATCATTCAGGGGAGGAAAATAACCAACACTCCTTAATAGCGCAAATTTCAGCACTAAATTGTATTGTACGTGTATATAAAAATTGGCATTCAAACAGCAGAAATCACTTGAAAGGGGAGAGAATCACACACCTGCCTCTGACTGGCTACAAATTTCTTTATCCAAATTTACTGTTCTACATTAAAATCCCACTCATTTTGGTTCTTTTATAGTGTTTTATGAAGAACATTTTGTAGCCAAATGCACATTTCTTAAGCAAAATGTATAAATTGTTGCCACTGGCTCTTTTGGAGATGGGCTGAGTAAGCCCTGTTTGATCATAGCGTGTGTTAAATGATCTGTAAACTATGTTTGCAAAATAGTGGTATTTATAGTGTATTTATAGTGGTATTTATAGAGTAGGAGATGTAGAAGAGTATAAACTCTGCTACTTCATTAAGAATAGAGCAACATTTGATGAAAGCATTACAAAACAAAACACTGTTTTTTCTTTACTTTTTTTTAAGTCAACCTAACTAATTTTACACGTAAATTTTATTACCACTATCTAAAAAAAATATATATATAAACAAGGCTTGTCACAGGATCTCACGTATGCCCCCGAAGCATATGCTTTTCAGAGGAAGGCAACACAATGTCAGTTACATGTTGTACTCTGCACTTCCTCTCATTGTCCTCTATCATTATATGAAGTTTCATATGAATCAATTCAATATTAATGGAGTTATGCTTCAAACATGAAAATGAAACAAAGGGCAAAGTCCGTAAATTATGGGGAATAAGTTAAGGTTTTTGTGCTCTGCACTTCCTCTCATTGTCCTCTATCATTATATGCAATTTCATTTGAATCTCTTCAACACTAATGGAGTTATGCTCTGCACAATAAAATTAATCAAAGGGCAATAACTCTGTAAATATTGAAGAAAGAATTATGGTCCTTGTGCTCTACACTACCTCTCAGTGTCCTCTATCATTATATGAAGTTTCATTTGAATCCCTTTAATACTAATGGAGTTATGCTCCGCACAAGAAAATTAATGCATCACATTAGGAAATAAAACAAAGGGTAATAACTCTGTAAATATTGGAGAAAAAGTTGTGGTCCTTGTGCTCTGCACTTCCTCTCATTATCCTCTATCATTATATGAAGTTTCGTTTGAATCCATTAAATACTAATGGAATTCTGCTCCACATAAGAAAATTAAACAATTAACTCTGTAAATATTGAAGAAAAAGTTATGGTCCTTGAGCTCTGCACTTCCTCTCAGTGTCTTCTATCATTATATGAAGTTTCATTTTAATCCCTTTAATACTTATGGAGTTATGCTCCGCACAAGAAAATTAATGGATCACATTAGGAAATAAAACAAAGAGCAATGACTCTGTAAATATTGGAGAAAGAGTTGTGGTCCTTGTGCTCTGCACTTCCTCTCATTGTCCTCTATCATTATATTAAGTTTCATTTGAATCCCTTCAATACTATTGAAGAAAGTGTTATGTTTGTTGTGCTTTGCACTTTCTCTCATTGTCCTCTATCATTATATGAAGTATCAATTGAATCCCTTCAATACTAATGGAGTTATACTCCGCACAAGAAAACTAATGCTTCACATCAGGAAATAAAACAAAGGGCAATAACTCCATAAATATTGAAGAAAGAGTTGTGGTCCTTGTGCTCTGTATTTTCTCTTATTGTCCTCTATCATTATTTGAAGTTTCATTTGTATCCCTTCAATAATAATAGAGATATGCACCGCACAATAAAATTAAACAAAGGTCATAACTCCATAAGTATTGGGGAATGAGTTGTGGTCCTTGTGCTCTGCACTTCCTCTCATTGTCCTTCCTCTATCATTAGATGCAGTTTTATTTGAATCCCTTCAATACTAATGGAGTTATGTTTCGCACAAGATAATTAAACAAAGGGCAATAGCTCTGTAAATATTGAAGAAAGAGTTATGGTCCTTGTGCACTGTATTTTCTCTCATTGTCCTTTATCATTAGATGAAGTTTGATTTGATTTGATTTGAATCCCTTCAATACTAATGGAGTTATACTCCACACAAGAAAATTAATGCATCACATTAGGAAATAAAACAAAGGGCAATAACTCTGTAAATATTGGAGGAAGAGTTGTGGTCCTTGTGCTCTGCACTTCCTCTCATTGTCCTCTATCATTATATTAAGTTTCATTTGAATTCCTTCAATACTAATGGAGTTATGCTCCACATAAGAAAATTACACAAAGGGCAGTAATTCTGTAAATATTAAAGAAAGTGTTATGGTCCTTGTGCTCTGCACTTTCTCTCATTGTCCTCTATCATTATATGAAGTTTCAATTGAATCCCTTCGATACTAATGGAGTTATACTCCATACAAGAAAACTAATGCTTCACATAAGGAAATAAAACAAAGGGCAATAACTCCGTAAATATTGAAGAAAGAGTTGTGGTCCTTGTGCTCTAAACTTCCTCTTATTGTCCTCTATCATTATATGAAGTTTCATTTGAATCCCTTCAATAATATTAGAGATATGCACCGCACAAGAAAATTAAACAAAGGGCAATAACTCAGTAAATACTGGAGTATGAGTTGTGGTCCTTGTGCTCTGCACTTCCCCTCATTGTCCTCTATCATTATATGCAGTTTCATTTGAATAACTTCAATACTAATGGAGTTATGTTTCGCACAAGATAATTAAACAAAGGGCAATAACTCTGTAAATATTGAAGATATGGTCCTTGTGCTCTGCACTTTCTCTCATTGTCCTCTTATAATTATACCAAGTTCCTCTAATTATCCTCTATCATTATATGAAGTTTCATTTGAATCCCTTCCACACTAATGGAGTTATGCTCCGCACAAGAAGCGTGACGGACGGACGGACAGACGATGCGATTACTATATGCCCCCGAAGTTCCCTTCGGGGCATAAAAACAAGCAGCCAAAACAAATTCCAGTAATAGTTGAAGACTAATGATAAAATATAGCCAATTATTAAGTATTTGTTTCCGAGTACTTGTGGTGTACAATAATTATCATGACCTTTACCACCTACCTTGATTTGCATCAGTGAAGACACAAGGCCAACATCTCCTTGTTCTCTGAACACACGGATTGCTGCAATCACAGAGAGAAATGAGGCATGTCGTGGAAAAACCGGGCTTAATGCATGTGTGTAAAGTGTCATCCCAGATCAGCCTGTGCAATCCACACAGGCTTATTTGGGACAACACTTTTCGTTTTTATGTTATTTTTTGTTTCAAGGAAGTCTCTTTTAAACATAAATCCACTGTAGGCAGAAAGTGCCGTCCTGGATTAGCCATATAAATAACTGACTTAAAAAAGTATCTGAATGAAAAGTAAGATTTTTATTTCCCTGGATTTAAAAATGTTAATTGTGTATATCCTTGTTATGCAGGAATAGATTGTTTAAAAGGACAAGTATGTGTGTGTGTGTGTGGGGGGGGGGGGGCGGGAAACATCAAACCAGGGTTAGCGATTTTGACTGAATTTATTTTATATTAATGTTTCTCTTCTCTTATGTTAAAATATGCTAATCAATTCATGCCTAATGAAATCATGAATTCCTTATAACATATGGGTCACTTGAAAATACCTGGATTTACATTTCATGCAAAACAAACATTCTAAAAACTTAAACTTTCACTTACCAAACTCCACATCCAGGCATTTCAGGGCAGCATATCCCAGTTTGGTCCAGTGATCTCTAGCATTGAGCTGGCTGCAGAAAATCCAGCCATCCTTCCATCTATAGTTACAAATATAATGATGAAACTTTAAGCTTAAAAGTAACAAATGTAAATGAACATTTTCCTGTTATTGTCACAATTGAATTTGCCAAATATTTGAGAAGAAACTGACTTCCTGTTCTTTTATTTAATGTCATAACTGTTATATGGCGTAAAAAAATAAGTTTGTTTCAGGTTACAACTCCAAAAAAATTACGAATGGTAGGTACGGATTTTTTGTTTTATCTGGTAAATGGTCAACTTGAAGATACTAATACTGAATAAAAATTTAAAACATACCAGTAATATCCTTAATCATTGTTTTGAAGTGGATGCTATCAAAGTGTTATATATCCAACTTATTTATCCAAAACACATTTAATTTTTGGATAAAAAGTAAATAACACAAAAAATATCTGACAAACTCAAAAAAAAATTCTAGGGTTGGGGCATTTTTTAGGGTAGGTCGGGTAATCTGAAACAAACATATGAGGCGTGTTGTGGGAAAACTGGTCTTCATGCATGTGCGTAAAGTGTGGTCCCCCATTAGCCAGTGCAGTCCGTAAAGGCTAATCCAGGACAGTACTTTCCGCCTACAGTGGATTTATATTTAGAAGATACTTCCTTGAAGCAGAAAATACCATAAAAGCGGAAAGTGTCGTCCTGCACAGGCTAATCAGGGACAACACTTTACGCACATGCATTAAGACCAGTTTTCCCACGACGTGCCTCATATCGTCTATTGATTGATAAAAGGCCCAATCAGCATATGTGCAAAAAGGCCCTATTGGCTGTCAATAGACGATATCAATCTGAAATAGATCTACGATTATAGTAACAATTGACCTCAACTCAAGACACATTTAATTTTTGGATAAAAGTAAATAACACAAAAAAACAAGAGCAAACCAAGAAATACTTAAAACATCTGCATCATTACATTTAAAATGAGAGCAAAAACAAACAAAAAATAATTTCCACATACCTTTTTAGGGCTACTGTTTGATTCAAACATTCTGTCAGCTGTAAAAATCAAAGATGCACACATTTAAATGGACATTTTAACACATTGATCTACAATAGGTTGTATTTAAATTACAAGACATAATTTAAGACAAGATATTTGGTTATAATTTGAAATCGGAACAAAGCAACCTCTACACAATTGATTTATGTGTCCTTTTGTTAGCTACACAATATCTAAATACAGGCATCCTAAGGCTGAGCTTACTAAAAAAAGCCCAAATCATTATGTTGTACCTAATGAAGAGAATGGTATGCATGTATGTCATAATAGGCCTGTTATAGTCTTCGTCTTTATTGGTATTAAACAAGAACAAGAGCAAACCAAGAAATACAATTGTGAGAACATTTTCCATCTTAAAACAATCATCAGTATTTCAGAAAACTTACTTCTACGGCATACGATTCGGGTAAAAACTCAGATTTAGTAGGTACCTACTAAATAATTAACTAATTGTTCGAGGTTCCATCTAAATAAATAGTAGGTTTCAACTAAATAACGACTTTCGAGCCTTTCTGCCATGATGGTATGATTTCTTATCTTAAGTAGGTCCCTACTAATTCGCAAATCTTCCACCTAAATTGCTCATTGATCAGCCAATCAGAAAAGACTGTAGAATTCAAACAATTTGAACACACAACAATAGAACAAGAGTGAATTAAAAATAGAACTGTTATTTTAAAATTTAGTTGCAAACTATTTTAACTTTAACTCTAATACATAATAAGATATAAATTATTATTACATAATCTTTTTTTATTTAATAAATACATTACAAAGCCTCTGATTAAAGCCTTCAACTCAGTAAATCAGACAACATTTACTTAAATTAAGAGAAAGGTCTCTTCATGGTAAAATTGAAAAAAAAAACTTTCCATAAATAACATAAATAACTTAATAAATAATTTATAATTGTGAACAGAACAGCTTTTCGTAATGACAACACATGTTGCATAATAATACTTAATACTTGAATATAAACCAATATATAATTTCTAAGTAAGAAAAAACAGGTACCGACTTAATAATTACCAGGTACCCACTAAATAATAAGTAGGTACCGAGTAAATAATTAGTAGGTACCTACTTAATAATAAGTAGGTACCTACTAAATAAAAAGTAGGTACCTACTCCATGATAAGGAGGTACCTACTAAATGATTGCCAAAATGAAGTGCAGATACAGGTAGATATTAAAGTAATAATAAGAGGAAGAATATATATTCATACCATCACGGCAGAAAGGCTCGAAAGTCAATAATTAGTAGGTATGTACTATTTATTTCATTGGAACCCCGCATAATAAGTACATACCTACCAATTATTAAGTAGGTACCTACTAATTATTAAGTAGGTACCTACTTTATGTGAGTTTTAAACCGGACCGTACACCATACTTCTTACAGTCTGTGTTGCTATAAAAAATTCATACAATGTTTTCACTGTTTTAGGACAAAGATTACAAACAAAATTGATAAGATGATCAGAGTTAATAATTACTTCAAAATGAATATAATCTTGATTTATTTTCTACACAGCGTTTAAAATGCAAGTAAAAATTTCAATGATTTGTACCTCTTTCGCACTCTTGCCCTCGATAGAGTCTATGAAAAGGTAGGAGTGAGAGTCCAGCGCTATGGTGACAAGTTTGCCGCTCTGCGTCTGAAGCGTGACCTCGCCGTTATGAAGAAGGACAGGCACCTGGCCGTACGGCAATTTGGTCATCCCCACCAGGTCACAACGGGTACCTAAAATGGTATGGAGCATATGGAATGCAAAATTGGGTTATAGTGCACTTTGAAACATGCTATAGAGACAGAAATTTAAACAGACTGGGAGTTTTATTGAAAGAGTTTTATAAAAGATTGAAACAGTTTCCCATACCTGATTTTAGGGTAAAAAGAACTTAAAAACTTAACTTTTCAAAGTAAAGATGTCTATATATGACTACACCTACAAAAATATTTTTTGGGGAATAAAATCAAAATCAAAACTTACCTATATGTAGGAATGGACCTTTACAATAATGAACAAGTGAAGGTATCATACATACCCATTACATGCTCCCTGGAGTACATGTACGTGTAGATCTTTTCCTCATCGTATGCAATGAAGACCCCTTTATCCAGCCCCCACATCTCCCAGAGTATGCCCTTAGCAATCGGAGAGAATTCTGGGATCTCAACTAGGTGGTCATTCACCTGCCACACAAAACGGTCAACATTTATATTCTATTGTAATAGAATAATGTAATTTTTTTGTTTGTTTTTTTCTCATATTTGTTCATTTTATTGCTTAGAATCCATTATCTGTCTCAATTCGTGTTTATTAGTTTTCCTGTTACTGTTATCAGGATATAGTTCAAAGTATATGTATACAAGCAAGGTGACCAATTTTACCAGAAACTGTTTTTTTTTACTGGTCTCTAAACAAATATATATTTGCCAACAACCTCTGGTATTGTAAGGAATTATATTGCACTTCAAATGGCGATCAAAACTGTGAGTACTTACTGGGTTGTACACATAGCCGTCTTTCTTTTCGTCAATGAACACAAGTCTTGTGCCACTCGGATCTGGAAACAGCTTTCGGATGCCCACGACATGACGGAATTCATTCACATACTGCCAGTCCTCGATGAAAAAATAGAACAGGCCTCCGTTCTGTAAATGCATGGATCGATGTATTGGCAATTATTTTACTGCAACTATTTGGTAAACATATAAGATAATACTGTCAAAGATGAATTATAGTTTTTTTCGCTTCACAGATTATACTTGTTCCGAATAAGTAGTTGGTCATGAAAAAAAACAACAAATACAGGCCCAAATTGTCTGAAAACTTTTATGAAACATGATAGGTTTTCATTTACAAATAAAGACATATCATATGAATTTTTTAAATAAGAATTATAAAATTAAATCACCAACAGCAATAACAGCAATATCTGAGCTTCAACACCAGGGAAAAACACAATGATATACACATGATATTCATCATTTTTGAACAATAAGTAATGTCAAAGGAATAAATAAAGGCTCCTACATCAGTGCCGAATATAAGGAACTCTGGTGTCATGTCGTGACACGTGATACGCGTCTGATTCACGTCTTTGTCCGGGAACAGTTTGCTCTCCCGCTCATCCGTCGTTCCAGTGGTCTCACCTTCAATCTGAAAGCAATCCAAACATTTGAAAATACATTTCATGAACATTTTTCCGTGTTCCCAAAATCTTCATTCAGGGGTTAGAAAAACCGTTTAAAATTCAGATTTTACTTATACAATCCTATATGGAAGGGGTGCACCCCCATTTATGATAAGTAGTGGGAACACTGTTTTACATAAAATAACTACATGTATAATATATTAAAGGCCTATTATTTAGACAATAATATACTGCAGAGCTGGGCCGGGCATCTGTAATCGGCCCGCTGCCTTTGGCCCGAGGGCCGTTATATGGCTAGGGTCGATTATAGACGCCCGGCCCAGCTCTGCCGTATATTATCGTTTATAATACATATTATCCTGTCACAAGAAAAGAATCATGTTACTTTTTTTATTACACAAAATGTTAACAAAAAAACAAAACAAACTTTTAGCACTTTTATTTAACATTCAACTAATTACGCAATACGTGACGCAATTCTAATGAATGACGTTATTTATAAACAGAAAACAGTGACGAAACACTTTTCGCTGGACACTCAGTTTTGTTGAGACAACGATTATGTCGTATTTGCTTTTATTTTTAGTAAAATACATTACAATTAGTTTAATAAATCGTGCATGGATGAATTCTGAATGATGAATGTGTCAGTTGGATAAATAATATATTTTGAGACTTGAATCGGAATAAAATCAAAAGGTTCTGACCAGTCATTGAGATTTCGTAAATCGTGTTTCTGGTCAGAATGGTTCACATGCAATTAATATCATGCTTGTTAAAAATTAAGGCTTATGGATACAAGAAAATGGAATTGAAGTGCTTACAGTTTTGTTGGATTTTTATTGTTGGAAGCGATGGATTGAAACTGAGGTACAGTAAAAGTTTCTGATCTGTTCAATTTTGTTCAGTGATTCTTTTTCTCAAACTCAAAGATGCATAGGCTATAGATCCTATATATTTAATCAATTTAACTACAAACTTTCGTTAATATTCAGTATTTGCATTTTTCGGATATAACTGTTTAATTTTGACTAAATACGCCATTCCTTGTCATTGACGTCGCACGATCAGATTCTCCTCGATTATCAAAAAATCAGCCGCGGCCAATTATATCATATCGGCTCGTAATGGACGTCAATTTGTTACTATTTTTAGTAACAATATGTATTATGTTATTATAATGTGTACTGAATTTAACGTATTTTTAAACTTACGGATTTAACATTATTATAAACAGAAACAACTAAATACGGTATTTTTACTTGAAATGACTTTACTTGAAAACGAAAGTAAAACATCTAAAAATAGGTATCGACAATAACACTATATAGAGAGTGACAAATTGCTCTACTCATGCTTCCAAATCGTGGTGATCGGGATCAATCTTAGGCAAGACAATCACCACGCTTTGTTAAGATGTTTTGCAATCTCAAGAAACAATATAGTCAATAGTGAGTCGGGCTGTATTTATATCATTCGGGTCCATTCATAGCTCAAATCGAGATCAGCACTGATCATGATTGTGAAAGACATCGCAACCACAATTGTATCCTATTGTAACGGATGTAAACTGAACTGGAGATCAGACAGTAACAGACAGTGACATTGTAATTGACAAATCTTGACCAGATTGCAACCGAGTGCAAAACATTGTATCACAACGTATGGACTCGCATCACATCATATCCAAGTCTGAAATCTCAGAGAAAGACCACGATCAACTTCCAATTGTAGCCTTCGTGACGGATCGCATGACAGTGGTAACCTAGCATTAGCAATGTGTTCCTGTTTTTGGTGGATAATTGAGAGAACATCTCGAAGCTAAATACTATGTGTTCAACAAGGATGTTATTACAGCAAATTAATATTATTCAAATGATAAAAAAAAATTAAATCTATATTACATAATGGGTGTTTAAGTAATTATTTTGATTTAAAAGAAGTGCTAATTTCATATTTTTAAGTTTTGGAATATTGTCAATACCCTAAATTGCTAATGACAATGGTCTTTAAAATAGTTCAAACAACTGATTGTACATATCAACATAAAAGAAACATGAACATTTGTGGCAGCCCATGAGATTTTTATCCCAACTGCGGCCTGCCTCGTTTCGAGAAAACTGACGTCAAAGTTGAGGCACGTGATTTCTTTTACAAAGTCAAGATTATGATTAAGAGATTTCAAATAATTGTTGAATCTTGAAAACTATCAACGGAAAATATTATTTATTGTGTTATTTGTATATACCGCATCTGGGCCAAAAACCTAATGGGCTGACACATTTTAAGTTAATGATAAAGATACTGGTACAAAAAACTAACACAGAATTTAAAATCATTTTGTAACTTAAGATTTGTGTTTTTTTAAAGTTAAATAAGATAGAACTAACTCAATCACAGAGTATGTTAATGAACAGATGTAAATAGAAGACAATCTTGAGGAAAATAACATCTGCATACAAGAGAGACAAACATTCCATAAGTATTCTGAATATACACAAGTTAACCGACAACAATGTCACAATATTCAGAGATGAAAGTAAAAATATCATTGTTTTGAAAAAAAAACAACATATTAAAACTTTCAATCAAGGAATGAAGGGATTAAAATGGTATTTAAAGCCCTAGTTTTACATATTAAATCTTCTGACTAGAAAGCTAAATTTCATAGTATTATCTGAATACAGAAGACTATGTTAACATTGGTAACCTTGTACTAATAATTTTTAAAGAACTATGGTTATACGAGCTGTCAATAGGAAAGCCTAGCAAATCTATGTTATTTAAGAAATAATTTTTGATTTATCTTTGTTTATCAGCCAATAAACAACGATTTGGAGTTCTGATGCATAGGAATTAAACCAGAACGACAAAGAGCTGTTTATGCGCCGATTAAAAACGGTAACACAAACATTATTTCGCTTCTAACATGATTTGACAACTATTTTTGCAACTGCAATGAGAACTATATTTTACTATGCTCTGCTCAGAATCGGGACTACTACATGTATTTGCGTTGTTTATTGGGTAGTTTAACAATGATAATTTTGTTCATCATCTATAGAAAAATTAGTGAGTATCATGTGTTCGAATATGATTTTACTGATGAGAACACAACATAAAATATCTAAAGAACAGGACAAAGCAGAAGACACAAATCTAAAGAATCTAATTCTCTGTGTGACATGTACATGTAGAAGAAATGGGGAATATGGCCCAAACTTACTTTGCTTGAATCAGGGGGTAGCTATGTACATAGACATATATATTAAACATATTCATAATTATAAAATACAATTCTATATTAATACAATTCCAGTGGTGACTGGTAAATGTACGTAACATGCGAATGTTTCAGGATTTTGTGTAACTAAAATAAATGCTTAACAGTGCTGTTCAGAAAGTGTTTATCAGTTTTATGATCATGAATAAAATTAATACAATGGTTAGGAAAACCTGCTTATGACTATTTATAACCTACACAAGTACCTAAAGTTTAAAGGGAGATGATTTTCTTATATACTTATGTTAAATATTAATTATTTCAAATACTGACCTCAAAACCAGAAACAAAGTAAAGTATATGTCAAACAATCACTGCAAACATCAAACAAGAGCTGTTTGTAAAACAGGTATGCCCCATCTAGGTTAAAAGCAATCTTTAAAATATCAAGTTTGGTGATTTCAGATGACAAGTTTTGGACGTAGAGAAAGGAAACTGCGAAAAAGGCCAATTTTAGATGAATCATGGGCCATAACTCTACAGTTCCTGGGGTGATTTGGTTGATCATCAAACGTGGCAAAGAAATTATGCCCTCAAACATTTTCATCAAGTTTGGTGAAGATCGGATAAAAACTATTGGATTTAGAGCCTGAAATATGCTGAAAAGGCCAATTTAAGATAATTCAAGGGCCATATTTCCACTATTCCTGGGGTGATTTGGCTGTTTATCAAACTTGACCGAGATATTATGCGGACAAACATTTTCATGAAGTTGGGTGAAGATTGGATGAAAACTGTTGCACTTAGAGAGCAGAAATGGCTAAAAAGGCTAATTTTAGATAATTCCGAGGCCATAAATCCACATTTCATGGGGCGATTTTGTTGCTTATCAAACTTGACCAAAATATTATGCCCACAAAGATTTTTGCCAAGTTTGGTGAAGATCTGATAAAAACAGTTGGACCTAGAGAGTGGAAACAGCTAAAAAGGCAAATTTTAGATAATTCAAGGGCCATAACTCCACAATTCCTGGAGCAATTTGGCTGATTATCGAACTTGGAAGAGAATGATATTATGCCCAAAAACATTTTCATGAAGTTTGGTGAAGATCAGATGAAAACTGTTTGGACTTCGAGAGCGGAAACGAAAGTAGTCTACTGACCGACCAACAGACAGACCAATAGACCGACATAAGCGAGCCAATATACCCCGCCATATTCGATGAGGAAGCATAAAAATATATCTGTATATAAAAATTAAGCCAAAACTGACATAAAAAACATAGTGAAAATTTACCATGTGCAGCTGTATTTTATCCTCAAAGTGGGCAGAGGCATAGTCTGCATTCAGCTTGATGGAATGCACAGTGCCGAGGTACTCTCGATCCTTCAGCTGCTCAAGGCCTGGAAAAAGGCATCAAACCTCCTTTTAGATCAATCTCAGATTAGATCAAACATAGGTTTATATCAAAATACAGTTTAGAGACAATCTTGAGTTTAGATCAAATCTCATATTAGAACAAATCTTGGTTTTGAAAGAACCCTAGATTAGATTGAAACTCAGTTTCAACAGAACTTCAGTTTAGATCTAACCTCTATTTTGATCAAACTCTGTTTACATGAAACATCTATTCAGATTAAATATTGGTTTACATAAAATATATTTTTTCGATAGAATCCCAGTTTATATTAGATTCCCACTTTCAATCAAAGGTTAGATTTAACCTCGCTTTAGATCAAACATAAACTTAGATCTAACCTCAGATTAGATCAAAACCTATCCCCAGTTTACAGTTAGGTATGGGCCTCGATTTATATCAAACCCTTATTCAGAGATTTAGCCATAGTTAAAAACAAACGAAGAAAATAATAGTTGCTTATCCATGTTTTAAATCACTTACTTCCTTGAACAAAAAAAGCCAATTGTGAAATTGTGGAAGTCCAGGTCTTTCATAAGAGTTACGTTATTGTTGCATGCATTTTAAAATACTTTTGTTTTAAATTAATGTCTATGTATGTCCATGAATAAATATCGGTAAATCAAACTTAATAAAGAGCTCATAAAATAATTAACAAATTTTTTACATTGTACTGTAACTTCAATGAAAAGTAGTAGTAACAAAAATGTCAGTGTAATATATACAGACACATACAAGATTCATGCAAATGCTGACGAACAAAATCTAATTAATTTGATCACCAAATCACATGAAGATGCTGCGACTGTTTTTAATTTAACATAGTTAAGTATTGTACATAATGCACCTATCAATATTTTCCCCCAGGGAAGGAGCGGCAGGCATAAACTGGATTTTAAACTGAAAGCGTTTCCCAACAGGCTGGAATTTGACATGCTGAATGATTGCTGGTCCCGGGAAATATACTTTGGTCTGATTTTTTATCACTGTAATATGGCCCCCCCCCCCCCCCCCCAGGCATCTCCCACCGTGGTGATTTAGAAAATGCTTGACTGAAGAGTGGGGAATTTGACCAAAACAAGGCTTGTGACAGGATGTGACGTATGCCCCCCGAAGCATATGCTTGTCAGAGGAAGGCAACACAATGTAAGTTACATGTTGGCAAAAATGATGCTTCCTACAAAAAGAGTTATGGTCCTTGTACTCTTCACTAACCTCTCAATATCCTCTATCAATACATGTGGTTTTATTTTAAATCACTTCAGTATTAATGAAGTTATGCACTGCACAAGATAATTAAATGAAGGGCAATATCTCCATTAATATTGAAGAAAGAGTTGTGGTCCTTGTACTCTGCACTTCCTCTCATTTTCCTCTAGGATGAAGTTTCATTTGAATCCCTTCAATACTAATGGAGTAATGCTTCGCACAAGAAAATTAATGCTTCACATAAAAAAATAAAACAAACTGCAATAACTACGTAAATATTGAAGAAAGAGTTGTGGTCCTTGTACTCTGCACTTCCTCTTTGTCCTCTATCATATATGAAGTTTCATTTGAATCCCTTCAATACAAATGGAGTTATGTCCCGCACAAGAAAATTAAACAAAGGGCAATAACAATAATGCCTTCAATACTAATGGAGTCATGCTCGTAAAGTTATCCATTTTGTCTGAAACTTAGATGATTCATAGGTAGATTTATATAAAATAAGTAACCACAAAAAAAAAGTGCCTAACATCAATATCTTGATTTGAGGCGCATCGTAGGAAAACCGGACTTAATGCATATGCGTAAAGTGTCATTCCAGATAAGCCTGTGCAGTCCGCACACGATGATCCAGGACGGCACTTTCTGCCTACAGTGGATTTATTTTTAGACGAGACAAAAAATACTATAAATGCGGAAAGTGCCATTAGGCTAATCCAGGACAACACTTTACGCAAATGCATTAAGCCCAATTTTCACCACGACATGCCTCTTCTGTTTTCAGTCTGCGACAAACATCCCTGTTCTGGAACCTGTATTATTTCATTATAAAATTTTATTTTCCACAAGCTGTATGTATGCATATACTTTTTTTAAATTTAAGAATTGAAACCCTCTTTTCGGCGCTTCATTGATGTATGAAGGTCAGTTTTTAGGCATCCAATTTGCATAAAGCCTAAGGCTTTATGTACAAAATAGATGCACAATAAACTGACCTTAATGGCTTTATCCAAATGAGATGCCAAAAAACTGACCTTCATACATCGATCAAGCGCCGAAAAGAGCGTTTCAATTCTTATAATTACAATTCTAATTACAATTGTGTGTATGCTTTAAAATTTAACCTTAACAATAACAAAAATAATTTGGGATTTTTTTTTTGCAATTCGCACAGCAATACATTGAAGTATCATCTGTAGTCTCCGCCCCTTGCACTGTATGTAGATCTACATTCCTGACAGGCTATATTTTAGAAAGTAGTCATTTATGAATATTAATTGAGGCAACAAGCTTCGTTGAAAAATAAACGCCTGTCACATGATGGGTTTCAGCTAATCAGAATACTGTAAAATGATGAAACCTAAGGAAATTGTAATTATACTGCAACGTAATTTCAAAGATAAAATGTACACATTTTAATTATGTGCAATGAAAATGCTGATGCATAGGGATTTATAACATTGTTATATAAGAATAATGTTCAATATTGAGTAGATTATCTGTATATCAACAACGATTTTAAGTTCTGATGCGTAGGAATTAAACCACGAGGGTGTAGTGCATCACAATGAAAAATCGTTGTTTATTTACATATAAACAACGATAAAGTAAAATTATTTTGATCATAAAATAACCTGACAACATATTCTGCAATTACAATGCAAACTATATTTTTTTACAGTTTTGAAACTACTTTTTCGAGTTATTTATTGGCAATTAAACAACGGGACTTTTTCTTCTTTGTTTATAGAATGTTTTGCGCTTGTCATGTTAGAATTAATGTTAAACAACCAATGCAAACTGTGTACAAAACAAGGTGAAGATTCGCAAACACTTGAAATGATAAACAAGCAAACATGTATATAATGTACACATAAACTTACACCAATGGTGCAGAGATATGTAAGATTTTTCTTTTATAGTTCATTCACATCGACCTCAATTTCATGGCGAACACGGCTATTTTGATATGAATATTAAGCAATTGCAACACTTTCATGCTCAAGCCTCAATATGCTAACTCGTGTCTAACAAGAGCTGCCAGAGGACAGCGCGCTCGACTATTCGAAGTATTTCAGTTGGTACATATTTTGGACAGTGAAAGGGGCATAAATTTGTTAAAATACAATATTGTTAAGTGAAGCCTTGTATGGTTTATACATTTTTGGAACAAAAACTTTAACCACAAAGTCTATGTAAAAAGTGGGCTAACTCTGTCAAAATACAAAACAGAGTTATGGGTAATGTTGCACCTGATACTAGAGTTGATGACAAAGGTTAGGTCCAGGTTTCAAGTGAATAACTTATGTAGTTTTGAAGTAACAAAACTTTTTAATATAAACTTTAACCAGAAAATCTATGTGAAAAAGGGGCATAACTTTGTCAAAATACAAAACATAGTTATGGGTAATGTTGCCCCTGATACTAGAGTTGATGACAAAGGTTAGTTCCAAGTTTCAAGTGAATAACGTTTGTAGTTTTGAAGTTACAAAACTTTTGAATATAAACTTTAAACAGAAAATTTAAGTGAAAAGGGGGCATAACTCTGTCAAAATACAAAATAGAGTTATGGGTAATGTTGCCCCTGCTACTAGAGTTGATAATAAAGGTTAGTTCCAAGTTTCAAGTGAATAACTTATGGAGTTTTGAAGTTACAAAACTTTTGAATATACACTTTAAACAGAAAATCTATGTGAAAAAGGGACAAAACTCTATCAAAAAACAAAATAGAGTTATGGGGAATGTTCACCCTGATACTAGAGTTGATGACAAAGGTATATTCCAAGTTTCAAGTGAATAGCTTTTGTAGTATTGAAGTTACAAAACTTTTGAATATTAACTGTAACCCAAAATCTATGTGAAAAACGGGCATAACTCTGTCAAATACAAAACAGAGTTATGGGGAATGTTGCCCTTGATACTGGAGTTGATGATAAAGGTTAGTTCCAAGTTTCAAGTGAATAACTTATGTAGTTTTGAAGTTACAAAACTGTTGAATATAAACTTTAACCTGAAAATCTAAGTGAACAAGGGACATAAATCTGTTAAAATACAAAACAGAGTTATGGGGAATATTGCCCCTGACACTGGAGTTGATGACAAAGTTTAGTTCCAAGTTTCAACTGAATAACTTATGTAGTTTTGAAGTTACAAAACTGTGAAAAAGGGGCATAACCTGTCAAAATACAAAACAGAGTTATACAGAATGTTGCCCTTGATACTGGAGTTGACGACAAAGGTTAGTTACAAGTTTCAAGTGAATAACTTATGTAGTTTTGAAGAAACAAAAATTTTGAATAAAAACTTTAACCAGAAAATCTAAGTGAAAAAGGCGCATAACTCTGTCAAAATACAAAACAGAGTTATGGAGAATGTTGCCCCTGACACTGGAGTTGATGACAAAGGTATAAAGTTTTAAAGTTTTTAAAGTTTTTTTAAAAGTTTTTGAAGTTTATTAGATAATACAGTAGGCAATAAGCCCATGAGTATACATGAAATGTCAATACAATATACATAAAACAAAGTCACTGGTCATTCAAAGGATAAACATCAAAATTAAATCGGTACATTTTAAAATATTGGGTATTTTAGATAAGACAATGTACAGCGAGAGGTGGTATGTATTTGTATACATACATATGCATAAATATATACCAAAAATCCTATCCTAATCGTAATATGTATTATAAGGCATTGTCTGTTCTAGTCTCCTTGGCTCAATACGACTGAGGAAAATCCAAGAGAAAATAAGAGGAAAGACACTTCAATATATCAGAGAGGTATTCTTAACATTTGGTAAAATTAATCTTCACTACTTTTCTTTTTTGGTAATTCTGAATGATAAATGGTGACAACACCTACAATTAAATATTGTTCAAATCAAATAAAATTACAAAAGTAGTCCATTACTGTGAGTGATATAGGGATATATCTCACTGATATTTTTCTATACTTGACTACTTAGCATTAAATAAATGACCATATTTAACATCTACACTGTAGTTAAAATTACTGCAAAATGCTTTTCCAAAATACTGGTAAATATGCCCGCTTGCCAATGTACGTATTTGTTTGAGCTTACCATATTTGGCAACAAACAAACAATTACAGCAAGAAAGAAATATTGGCATTAGTATTTCACAATCAAGGTAGTATAGGGTACAGTCCAATTACTTCATACATTATGTTTAGACAGGGTATTTTATACAATTAAATTAAACATGCAAATATGATGTCCAATGGTAAAAGCTCACAAAGCTATAATCCGTTTTTTCTGAACTGTCAAAACATTATAATTTCACGGTGGTTGAATGTGTTATTTTGAAAATTTGACTTTCGTCGCAGTTTTCAGTCGAATTTACGGGTATTGATTAGCCTTTCATGGTATGAAAAAATACATGATACATAACATAAGCAATTCTTCACTGAACAACAGTCGGAATGGCCGAGTGGTTTAAAGTGGAAGTACAGTAAATCGGTTGTTAACCGAGCGGTCCGGGTTCGAATCCCATAGAGGCATACTTTTTATTTCTTTATTTAACGCAAGGTTTTATCATTGTACATTGTTTCAACACGATTGCATATTGTCAATCTTGATTTTCATGAACAAAATTATATGAAAAACACCACAGAGACGGACAAGGCTCACAAAATTGTAATGTTATGAATTATTTATTTTAATGAACAAAAACAAAATGATTAAAAAACAAAGATAAACAGGATTCTGTGTTTCATAAACACACAATGCCCCGATTGGTGCTGGATAACTCATTTCTTAGTCCAAATTAGGTCAAGGTCAAAGTGAGGTTGGGTGATATGGGTGGATTGGTGATAGTCATAAGCAACAACTGTGTAAGTATCCAAGTGTTGTAGCAAGTGGTGTTGGTGCTGGACGAAGCGGTAAAATCTAGTTAACCAAGAAACATCCCATTTGAATTATTCTAAGTGCAAATTAGGTCAAGGTCAAAGTGAGATTGGGTGATATGGGTGGATAGGGAATGGTCATAAGCAACAACAACTTACAATCCAAGTAGTAAGCGGTGTTGGTGCTAGACGAAACGGTAAAATCTACTTAACCTTGTCACTGACGGATGGACGGACAGGACATCCTAAACACTATATGCCTTAGGGGGCATAAAAAAACAAATATATGTAAATATAAAATCCAATGTTTTCTAAATAACATGCAATTTAACATTTAATAATATTACCATTTTGCTCAAGATATTTTTTTTATGACGGGACTAGAACAAGCAAAAGCTAGGTTGGTGTGACGAGCAATATACCACTAACCTATTCGCTCTCCAATATATTATAGGTAGAAATTACTGCTCTGCTGACAACCCCGCTTTTAATATCGTACATAGCACGTTGTATATTCTACCCGATACCCGAGCACGCTATCGGATTAATCACGAATACCGGCCGATGAAATAAATAATGCATTCAACCACCATGGAATTATTCATGTTTTGACAGTTCAGAAAACAGAGACTATATCAATTTCTGAGCATTTTACTAGGTCAATAATTAGGTCAGCAACACAATAAAACTGTGAAAAAGCAGGCTGTTAGGATCGAGTTCAATCATACATTAGGATGATATGGATCAGTTCAATCATGCATCACGATAATACGGATCAGTTCAATCATACATAGGGACGATACAAAATTCAACCATACGTTTTGAGGATATGAATTAGATCTCTTACCACTTGCTTGACCGTGTACAACTATAGACACACAAATATAGCAATGCGTATAAAGTAGAAAATATCGCCGCCTTAGGATTGCAAGGGCCTATATAACGTGAAAACAAAGCAGATAGGCTCTTGTAAGACTAAGGTGGCGAAATAGATTGCCTTCAGTCCAAAAACCAGTTCAAAATCAATGGATAAATTATTTAAACAAGAGGTCCAAATGGCCCTGGGTCGCTCACCTGAGTTTCATTAGTCGAACAATTTTCCATGTGTTAGATTTGTATAGGGATATGAATATACTGATACGGACTGATGGAAATGCGGCCTTAATCATCATGGTTTGAAAAACTTAAGTGACAACAGACAAAATTTTGAAGTACATATTGAAATTGAAGCTTTTTCTTCAATTTGACCTAGTGACCTAGTTTTTGACCCCACATGACCCAGAATCGAACTCGGCCGAGATACCATTGGGACAAATGTTCTGATCAAGTTTCATGAAGATTGGGCAAATAATGTAACTTCTAAAGTGTTAACAATCCTTTTCTTCAATTTGACCTAGTGACCTAGTTTTTGAGCCCACATGACCCGAATTCTAAAGTTCTGACCAAGTTTCATGAAGATTGGGAAAAAAATGTGACCTCTAGAGTGTTAGCATGCTTTTTCTTCAATTTGACCTAGTGACCTAGTTTTTGACCCCAAATGACCCAGATTCGACCCAGGCCGAGATATCATTAAGACAAATGTTCTGACCACGTTTCATGAAGATTGGGCAAAACATGTGACATCTAGAGTGTTAACAAGCTTTTTCTTCAATTAGACCTATTGACCTAGTTTCTTATCCCACATGACCCAGATTCGAACTCGGCCGAGATATCATTTGGACAAATGTTCTGACCAAGTTTCATGAAGATTGGGCAAAAAATGTGACTTCTAGAGTGTTAAGCTTTTTCTTCAATTTGAACCTAGTGACCTAGTCTTTGACCCCACATGACCCTGATTCGAACTCTGTCGAGATATCATTGGGACAAATATTCTGACCAAGTTTCAAGAAGATTGGGCAAAAAATGTGACTTCAAGAGTGTTTACAAGCTTTTTCTTCAATTTGACCTAGTGACCCAGTTTTTGACCCCACATGACCCAGATTGGAACTCGGCCCATATATCATTAGGACAAATGTTTTGACCAAGTTTCATGTTGATTGGGCAAATAATGTGACTTTAGAGTGTTCACAAGCTTTTTCTTCAATTTGACCTAGTGACCTAGTTTTTTACCCCACATGACCCAGTTTCGAACTCGTCTCAGATATTATTGGGACAAATGTTCTGAGCAAGTTTCATGAGGATTGGCCAACAAATGTAGCCTCTAGAGTGTTCACAAGGTAAATGTTGATGACAAATGATTCACGACGCACAAAGCACGACGGGCAAAAGGCGATCACAAAAGCTCACCATGAGCACGTTGTGCTCAGGTGAGCTAAAAATAAGTAATTAAAAATAAGTATTTTAACAAATAATTATAATTTTTTTTACCAATATCCAAGATGTTCTCCATCGTTATCATTTGTATAATGTACAGTAAGAATAATTAGGCGTAAAAATTTTTTTTTTATATATAATTCTTGTTTCAGGTTACCCGACCTTCCCTAAAAAATGCCCCGACCCTAGAACATTTTAATGGGTTTGTCAAATTGATTTTTGTTTTATTTACCTTTTTCAATAATAAAATGTGTTTTTGGATAAATAAGTGTTTTGTAATGATAGTATCGACTTATAAACAATGTTTAAGGATATTACTGATATGTTTTGAATATTTATTCAGTTTTAGAATCTTCAAGTTGACCATTTACCAAACAAATGAATAAATAAAGTCCCGACCAACCTACCCTAATTTTTTTTTTTGGGGGGGGGGGGCATATTTTTACACCTTATATAACATAATTATCGTCCCTTCAAAGCCATAAAGTGCTATCAGCGTTCTTCGCACATATGCTGATGACAACTTCTGGATTGGGGATGATATTTAAATTATATAAAAAAAACATGACAATACAAAACAAGTAGAATTAAAGAACACATTGAATACAATTGATTCAAACAGTCACATTATTCACTCAATAATTGAACTTAAAACCTCAAATCCCATTCCAAGCTTGCAATCAGAAATAAGAAGGGCCATGATGGCCCAAAGCGCTCACCTGAGAACTGGTACAGATGAAGACCATACTGTTGTGACAGGTTTGAAAATTAAGGTATCTGAACAATACAGAGGGGGATAGGATCAATTTTAATTTAAAACAATGGTTAGTGCAATGGGCTAACTAAAGTATGAGTTGGGTAGTGGATGTGCGTTTTTTTGCTAATGGTTCTCAAATCATTTTTCTCGATATTCTTACATGACCCTTTTTCATTTAGTCATTGACAATTTTGGAAAATGCAGAAACAGTACATTTTTATGTCTTTTTTGCAAACAGTTTTGGAGAACTAGTTACAATGCACTAATTGCGATGGCTGTGCTATAAGGTAAAGATGTGCTTTTTCTTTGATAATTTTCTGTCCAATGATGATAAATAGAGGATATTTGTTTGTTTTCGGTGTGATAGTGCGTGATATCATCACCGGAAAGGGAGACAATTTACATATTTTCACGAGCGCTGTTTTTGGTGTGGTAACGCATGATATCAACACCGGAAAGGGAGACAATTAATATTTTCACAAGCGCTTCCGCGAGTGAAAATATGTAAATTGTCTCCCTTTCTGGTGATGATATCACGCGTTATCACAACGAAAAAAAAAAAAAAAACTTTTTATTTTATGCTTTATTAACCTTTGTTTTACATTTTATTGGAAAATATCGTGGGAATCATAACATCATGATGTCAAAATAATGACGTCATTTCACAGTTTTGAGCCCGGCATCGATGACGGTCCGTTTCATTTACTGTATTAAATCGGGACCCAAAAAAGTAGTCCCTCACTGTGCCTGATATAGGGATATATCTCACTGATATTTTTCTATATTTCACTACTCAGCATTAAATAAATGATGTTAATGCAAGCCCTGAAGACATCAATGTTGCATGTACGAATAACTGCATGCAAGTCTTGCAACTGTTGGGAATCAAATTGTATCAATCAATTTTTATGGTAATGTGCAAACTGTGTAAGTTTGGTCAACATTGAATCAAAAATCATGTGTGCAAGCCAATCATTGATCACTTGCTGATGTTTTTTTTCCAAACACAAGGGGCCATAACCCTTGTTTTTCTGGCCCGATCATGCTTATATTTGCCATCACCTGTAGTCTTATGTTCATAGACAACTGTACACGTCTGGTAAAGATTGGATGAAAAATGAAGTCTCTATCCTGAATAATGTCCATTTTTGCATATTTTTTTCACAAACAAAGGGCAATAACTCAGGGGTTTCTGGTCCGATCTTGCTTATATTCGACTTCACCTTTAATCTTATGGTCATAGACAAACTGTTCAAGATTGGTGAAGATTGGATGAAAAATGAAGTCTCTATCCTAAATAATGTCAATTTTTTTTTCCCAAACAAAGGGCAATAACTCTGGTGTTTCTGGTCAGATGTTGCTTATATTTGACTTCAACTGTAATCTCATGATGATAGACAAACTGTGCAAGATTGGTGAAGATTGGATGAAAAATGATGTCTCTATCTTGAATAATAATAAACAAAGGGCAATAACTCTGATGTCTGAAACACGATCTGGCCCATTTTGGCGTCTGCTGAGATCTGAAGGTCATATACAAACTGTGAAAGTTTGGTTACGATTGGATAGAAAATAAAGAGGCTTTTTTGCACTTTTTTTGCATGAAAAAGGGGCAATAACTCTGGTGTTACTGCTGTGATCTGACCCAATAGCAATAACATCCGGGATTTTATGGTCATACACAAACTGTGCAAGTTAATTCAAGATTGAATAAAAAATGTAGTCTTTTTGCGATAACAGTCCAAATTGTTGACAGCATACGGACGATGGATGCCGGGCGATGCCCGAGATCCCCTATACCAATAGCTCACTGAGCACCTCGTGTTAGATGAGCTATAAATATAAAAAGTCTCAAAACATACATGTCCCAAAAGACAATAAAAATGGGTCGTACCATTATCTCCAAGCAGGTAGAACCAGGCCCTGTTATTCATGCCCACTGCTAAATGGTAGGGTCCGATGCCAAGAAAAGATGGTTCTACATCAACAGCAATGGTCGCGGGTTGCTCCTGTATACAAACAAGAGCTGTTTGTAAAACAGTTATGCCCCCTCTAGGTTAAAAGAAATCTTTAGAATATCATGTTTGGTGAGGACTGGATGAAAACTGTTGGACATAGGGCCAGTGTATACTGCTAAAATGGCCAATTTTAGATACCGGGTAAATCAAGGGCCATAACTCTGTACTTCCTGAGGCGATTTGGCTGATTATCAAACTTGGCTGATATATTATTGCCACAAACCTTTTCTTTGTTTGTTGAAGATGAAAACTGTTGAACTTCGATAGCGGTAACATCTAAAAATGCCACTTTTAACTCATTTAAGGGCCATAACTCAACCATTCCAGAGGCGATTTGGCTGATTATCGAACTTGTCAGAGATATTATGGCCACAAACATTTTCAGCAAGTTTGGTGAAGATTGGATGATAACAGTTGGACTTAGAAAGTAGAAACGGCTAAAAATGAAAATTTGTGATAATTCAAGGGCCATAACTCAACAATTCCAGGGGCGATTGGGCTGATTATCAAACTTGGCCAAGATATCATGGCCACAAACATTTTCATGAAGTTTGGTGTAAGCTGTTGGACTATCGATTGACAGACCGACCAACCGACGGATGGACCGACCAACATAAGCAAACCAATATACCCTCCATCTTAGATGGGAGGCATAATAAACAGAGACGGGTGATTTCAAAAAGCAGTGCACTGGAGAAAACAGTCCTAGATTCTTCCAAACAGTTCACCACAACTCAAAGGATTTTTAAACTGACACAGCAAAATTTGGTGTCATAAAGTGGTTTGATAATGACAATGTAGTGTTGCGCCAGGTCTGAAACTTTTAATAAACGGATATATATACAACAAATCAATGTGACATCAACATTAAGACATACGATAGTTTTCGCCTTATTTAATATAATACAATCCATGACATTTGGTATATAAATGTTAAAATCTAGCATTGAAGAGGAGGAATAGTCGGTCTGGTCATTAAATTTGTTACATCAGGTTGTTTGCAAAAATGTTTTTAAAATGAAAACACTTGTGAAAAAATTGAGGACCTTGCCAATATACATAGAAATTCTAAGACCAGATAATAGTGTTCCTTATTACTTTTTTCTGCCTCCACTTCAAACTTATTTTTTTACAAGTACTGTAAGTTACATGCTTTTCTTTCAACCAAAGCATAAAGAGAGTTGTACATGCATGGTTAATACTTAGAATAAACACCAGTAATTACATTAAAGAAATCTATATCATATAAAAACTGTGCCCACATAATTATGCCATAATAATTTGCATAAAACCACCCATGATGTGTCTTTCACCAGTTCTACATTTGTACTTATATTGTACTATCTTTGCAAGACCCATTTGTACTTATACATGTACTTTACAATCTTTGCAAGACCCATTTGTACTTATACATGTACTTTACTATCTTTGAAAGACCCATTTGTACTTATACATGTACTTTACTATCTTTGCAAAACCCATTTGTACTTATACATGTACTTTACAATCTTTGCAAGACCCATTTGTACTTATACATGTACTTTACTATCTTTGAAAGACCCATTTGTACTTATACATGTACTTTACTATCTTTGCAAGACCCATTTGTACTTATACATGCACTTTACTATCTTTGCAAGACCCATTTGTACTTATACATGTACTTTACTATCTTTGAAAGACCCATTTGTACTTATACATGTACTTTACTATCTTTGCAAGACCCATTTGTACTTATATTTTACTATCTTTTCAATACCCATTTGTACTTATATTTAACAATCTCTTTAAGACCCATTTGTACTTATATTTTACTACGACCCATTTGTACTTATATTTTACTATCTTTGCAAGACCAACATGAATACCAACACTTAACGGATATAATTTTACTAATATAAATGTGTTTGTAAACAAATTGTTTACATTTATACTGCAGATGATGACAATCACATACAAAGCCTTATTTAACATTTACTCAGTGTAATGCTAGGTTCCCACTATCGTGCAATCCTTCACGAACGCCACGATTGACACTCGTAGCTGATCGCGGTATTTCTCTGAGATTTCAGGCTCGGATGCGATGTGATGCGAGTCCATACGTTACGTCCATCCATACGATGTTATGCGCTCTGTTGCGATCTGGTCACGATTTGTCAACAACAGGTGTCACGATTTGTCACGGTCTGATCTCCAGTTCAGATACGATTACATACGTGATTGTTTCGGATGAATCCACGATTGGGTCTCGATCTGACACAATCATCACGATCGGGTTCCCCAAATTAGCACGTTCTAGTACGTACAGATAAGTTCCGATACGCTTATCACGAATACATGCGCTCTGTTATGATAGGATACGATTGTGTTTGCGATGTCTTTCACGATCCTGATTGACGATCATGACTGGAGCTACGACTGGATCAAATTCATTGTTTCTTGAGATCACAACGCATCTTTACAGAGCGTGGTGTTTTTTTGTGTCTACGATCGATCCCAATCACCTCGATTTGGATGCACGATTAGATATGATTTGTCACACTTTGTTACGATGCAATAAGAACTGATACGATGATCGTGATGAACAAATGATCGCAGTTGATCATGTTAATTGTAGAGAATTTTCGAAACGGTCCAATTTTTTCTACGATTAACGCGATTGCCACGACTGGCCTCAAGATCTGTTAAGATCTGATAAGATCTAATACGATCACCATGATTGGTCCACTATTAAGACTATGATTTTAATCGTGGCGCGAATCGTGATAGTGGGAACCTAGCATAAAGGATATCAGCTCACAATGCAGCATGCAGGGAAAGGCCATAATTCTGAATAGCAGATGCTATAAGTATTGTGCAGCAGTATGATGTACTATCTTTATACAACATCACATGGTTTTCCTCATCAGCAGAAGTTGTAATTGATAGGAATGATTAAACAAGAGGGTCATGATGGCTCCAAGCACTCACCTGAGTGCTGACAGGGATACAGACCTTAATGTGATTAATTAAGAGTGTCATAAGGACCCCCAAAAAAAGTTGGGTAGGGTTTCCGGCAACGGTCTCAAAAAAAGTTAGGTAGGGTCAGGATTTAGTAGTATATTTTTTTTAACTTTTTTAAAGACATATTTCAGTAAAAAACAACCATTGAAAATTATCTAAAATCTGACAAATACGGATTTCACGGATAACAATCTTTGCTAAAAACTTTAGGGTCGGGGTTGGGGGGGGGGTTGCTAGGTAGGGTCGGGTTGCATGAAACACATATAATTTTTTCGCCTAACTGGCCTTTATCATCTGGTTGATAAAACTCAGAATTTTTTTTTTCCCAGTAATAAGGGGCAATAACTCAAATGTTTGTGGTCTGATCAGGCCCACTATCTTACTTGTCCTGTATTTGGAAAATGGTGGAAGAAAAATGAAGTATCCATCAAGTGGGCAAGCCAATGGACCTGTAGATACTTGTTAATCAAGGACTTGTTGACCAATTATAAGTTTACATTTCAGTGGTAAACAATAGCACAGGGGTGCATAATCCAATCAATTTACTTCAAATTCTTGGACAAACAACCTTAGACAAACAGAAAGGCGGAGGACTGGGTTGACCAATTATGGGCTTACATTTCAGTGGTAAACAATAGCACATGGTTGCATAATCCAATGAATCCAACTTTCCACGTACAATCAAATATTCAGTAGCATTAGGTTGTTTGTTCAAACACTTTGACAAACAACCTTTAGACAAACAGAAAAGCAGAGCAATATATGTTCGTCTACTGGTTAATTGTTAATGACATATGGATGATGGACGATGCAGGACAGGTACCTACACCAATATACCCCCTCAATATGACCTTGTCACAAAACTATGGCATCCATTTGAAAGAAATGGACAGAGAGAGAATGCTTTAATTTGTGAATGGTCAACAGTGTATTTGGAAAAATTTAATTTCAATAGGAGCCATAACTCTGTCAACATTTAGTGGTTTGTAACCAAAGTTGAACTTGATCTGTATTTTACACCTATGTACCAAAAATAATTTAAATATGTGAAGCCTTTCATGAGTTATTGTCCATGTTTTTCGGGAATTTAAGCCAAAAAGGGGGGCCAAAACTGTGTCAAAATTTATTGGTTTGTAACCAAAGTCGAACGTGACCTGTATTTTATGATGCTACACATGTGTACCAATAATTATTTAAATATGTCAAGCCATTGTTGAGTTATCGTCAGGAAACCATGTTTTTAGAGAATATAAGTCAAATAAAGGGCCGTAACTCTGTCAAAATTTATTGGTTTGTAACCACAGTCGAACTTGACCTCTATTTTATGATGCTACACATGTATACCAAGAATTATTTGAATACGTCAAGCCATTCTTGAGTTATCATCCGGAAACCATGTTTTTAGGGAATTTTAAGTCGAAAAGGGGCCATAACTATATCAAAATTTAGTGGTTTGTAACCAACATTGAACTTACCTGTATTCTATGATGTTACACATGTGTACCAAAAATTATTTGCATATGTCAAGCCTTTCTTGAGTTATCATCCAGAAACCAAAAACGGACAAACCGACCAGCTCACTCCTATATAACCCCCCCTAAACTTCGTTTGTGGGGGTTTAATTAGGACCAGCTGGAAATACACTGTACTTTATCTCTGGACCTAATTGGGTGCCTTAAAAATCCTTCCTGTATTTCTACTGGCTTTTTTTAACATATTTTCTGGGCTCATGGAATTTGAATATTACAGTCTGGTACAGTAACCTTTAATTTTGGGGAACATGTACTTTTTACGACATCTTTCAACTTTCCACGTGCAATCAAATATTCAGTAATGTCACACTAATTTGAGATGAGAGAAACCGGTACTCTAATGTTAAACAAATATTTTGTGTTTACTTTCTGATTATAAATGTCAGTCCATGTATTTTTTTGAAAATTGTGATTTTTAGTGGTCATTTTCCACCAAAAATCAGCTCATATAATTCAGGTAAATTTTATTAAAACTGTGTGTAGTTTCACCACTGACCTTGTTGTACAAGACTACAAATTTGTTTCTTTTTTTCTGCTCGGTACAGTATTATTATACAAATAAAATTACTTCACATATTTAAAATTATTTCACACTTTTCTATATACACATATTATCTGCACCTATTTCTGTGTTTTTCATGCATTTTTAGTAGGGATGGCATCGAATACCAAATTCGGTATTCGAATATTCGCTTTTTCATTCAATCAAATATTCGAATATTCGCATAAATTTTTCTATTAACTACTGTGAACTTTGTGGCCTACATGACATAACCATTATTTTTCATGACATTTAAGACCCGAATAGCCAGTAATGTCATATCTTCATGTATAAATTGCGCATTCTAATTAATGCATAAATTGCACAGTACAAAAGCAATAACAACTGCAGGACTCAATTAAATTGTTCTTTTAAACAAAAAAAAAACAGTTGTCAAAACATCACCCATTTTTATCAGTTTGGAAACGCTACGAGTTTATTAGCAAATTTGAGCAACGATTCTCAATTATAAAGACTGCTAAAGGTGTGATCGCAATTCTTTAATTTATTGTTTGTTACTCTTTTCAGAAGTCTAAATTTTAGTTGTAATAAACAATTAACAGTTATGGTTTCCGACGGACGGATGTAATTCTGTATTACTGGCGACTAGACGCGTGGAGACTGACACCAACCGGTATATTCAATATCTTTCAGTCTGACACATGACATGGGCCATTGTAGTGAAAACATGGTATTAGGTATCTATTGGTGAAATACTGCCTTTATGTGGACGGAAAAATACTTTCTACGATCAGAAAAGTATTTGCTTTTAAACAGCAATAAAACTTTGCAAATATTCGAATGGCGTTTTAACTATTCGAATGGCGACCATTCAATCGAATATTCGAATAATCGAAGAGTATTGCCATCCTTAATTTTTAGTAAAGAGTGAAAATTGTCTTACCGATGTTCCTTTCTACAATTAAAAGTCAGTGTTTGTTGCCATCCATTTCAAAGGGGAAAACAATGATTTTATCAAAATTTATCACATATTATTTTATCTATTGTGAAACAAATGATCTTTAAAGGTCTTTCACGATGTTTATTTTGAAAATATGCTCATTCAGTTCGTTTTCTTAAAATGCTAAAACCTAATGCAATAAGGTGGGGGAAAATATGACATTGGAGGGGACAAATTTATACTCCAGAGCTGGGGCAATAGGGCTCTATTTCAGCCCTAATTAGCATTAAAAAAAACACTGAACTGCATTATAAAGGTTTAAGAGGCTATAAAGACAAAGACCCGATAAATATGTACAGTTCTGAAATGAACTCTGAAGTACTTCTGTACCTGTTGTATGTTGTCCTCTATGGTGACTTCAAGCAGCGAAGTAAGGTGAGCTATACGGGTCTGCTGTGTGGCGGCTAGCATGGGCAGGCTGGTCAGATACACATACAGGTTGCCCTTAGTGGAAGTGACTGCTAGCAACTGACCGTCCTCCGTCCACTCCATGCGGTCAAGGCTGCGTTCGTCGTCTAGGTTGATGATCGCAAACATCTCTTTGAGGTCAGACAGGTCGTGGATCTTGATACTGGTGAAGAAATTAACAAAATGACACACTTTTTTCCAGATTAAATACTTTTAAAATTACACATTAATTTACAAAAGCACAGCTGGTTGAAAAGTAAACATAACATACTTTTGATCCAGTGGTCGTAGGTTCAAGCCCAGAATGGGGAGGCACACTTTTTTATTTTAGAATAAACAAGTTGGTTAGTGCTCATGCTTTAGTTTTTGCAGATAAAATATATTTGGACCTGTTTAAAACAATATGAAAATCAGTGCATAAATCAGTGAATACATGCAAGTCCCTTTCAGCTGCATGTTACGCTGATGTCAGTTGGAAATTAATTCGTACCAGTTGTCGCCACAGGACGCTGCCTTGTTCAGGGACAGGGAGATGGCTACACAGCTCAGGTTGTCCTTGTGGTTGCGGGCTTGAAACAACTCCTGCAATAGAAACAGGGCTGGTATTCACGAAGCATCTTAAGTTAAATTTTATTCTTATCCTTAAATTTGGAAATTTCCTCAACTGTATAACTCCATAAAGAAACAGTTTAGCACTAGGTAACACTATAAAATAGCATCAATATGAACGTTTTATTTCAGCAATATCAACAACAAATGCATCTGTTTATTTAGTAAAGAAACAGAATACATTCAAATTTTGCACTTAAGTGAAAATATTTAAGAAATTACTTAAGATGCTTTGTGAATACCAGCCAAGGCCTCACATTCAACACAGTTTGGATACCTTAAAGTGTGTATGTAAGACCTTACAACAGATATAGTCGCATAAATACAATTAACCAAATAAACTTAATTAACATAAATTTCTATTTAAAATAGTATAAGAGTTAAGAACAAACATTGCTTTTAAACACACAATCAGCTAGTTTTTAATCACCACATAGTTTTCCTCTGTACAGACGGACACTCAAATACATGTAGATACTTTGACTTGACAGTTGTTTTATGTTACACAACACAAAAAAACGATGTAAAAACACTAGCACTTGTTGATTTACTCCATATTGAAGGGTTTCCTTCATCATTTTTATGTTTTTTATGTTTGCTTTCAAGTTTTATTCCAACTCTTACCTGCTTTTTAAAAAAAATTGATATGAAGGATCGTACATATACATTTAAACATGTGAGGCATGTCGTGGAAAAACCGGGCTTCGTGTGTGTGCATAAAGTGTCGTCCCGGATTAGCCTGTGCAGCCCACACAGGCTAATCCAGGCCGGCACTTTCCGCTTTTATGGTCTTTTCTGTTTCAAGAAAGTCTCTTCTAAACATAAATCCACTGTAGGCGGAGTGTTGTCCCGGATTAGCCTGTGTGGACTGCACAGGCTAATCCGGGACGACACTTTATGCACATGCATTAAGCCCAGTTTTCCCACAACATGCCTCATGTATATTCACAGAAAGTCAGAAACGCATATTGCATTACAGTAAGAAGATTTAACAACTGAACTGAAAGTCAAGAGGAAGTACATGTGTTCACAAAGCTCCTTGTAGAAACTTAAGCAAATTTCATAAGACCACTAGATTTCTGAACTCTGTTGAATTTTCACTAATTTTAAAACAGCTTATTCTTGTCAAATTTTAAATTATGCTTCTTAAATTATCCTTTTGTGAAAAAAATTTATTGAATTTTACATAAACAAATTTCGATCTAAACAAATTCACTTAAGTATAACTTTAATAAATCTTTTCCTAAGGAGCTTTATGGATACTGAAGACATCAATCCAGACTGCAAAAATGAGGTGTGTTGTGGGAAAACCGGTCTTAATGCATGTGCGTAAGGTGTACTTTCCGCCGAAAGTGGATTTATGTTTAGAAGAGACTTCCTTAAAACAGAAAATACCATGAAAGCGGAAAGTGCCGTCCCGGATTAGCCTGTGCGGATGGCACACAGGCTAATCCGGGACGACACTTTATGCACATGCATTAAGTCCGGTTTTCCGACGCGCCTCAAATCTATTAACAAGAAAATTGCTCCGTGTAGTATATTTTACCTGACCAATCTCTTTCATGTGTGTAGAGATGACAACAAAGAAGCCCTGGGAAAAACCAATCATTATGTAGCCATCGCCGTACCTGTGCAGAACAATAGCATATTGAAACTACATGTACATAGAAAATACATAATAAAGCAGTGACAATGTGTAATGATTTTCCACTAATTGTCAGTCTTTTGCAAGTAATTCAATATGAACATAATTTTGGTGTTTCTCACAAATAATTTTCAAAATATTCATATAAGGATTTAAGGAGGCTGAAAGTTTTCCACATTTTACTGTATGAAAGCAAGTATGCAATTCTAAACCTCTTTTGCCATTTATGAATGAACATGGAAGATATTAAAGCCACACATAAATGACCTCCGTCGAAGAACCTTTATCAATTCCAGCCCTTATGCACTTTGATTTAAAAAAAAAAATGTCTCTTTAATTTATAAAGGCATCCAACAACAACATTCAAAGTGCCATAATTCAACAACTGTATATCAGGTGCCATGTTCTAAATCAACATGTGCATGCAAGGAGGCATTTTCTGCTTGTATCTCCAAAAATGTTTCCTATTTATTCCATTTTCTACCAGATTACATCTTGGTGTTCATTAACAGTTTCATGCTTAATATCTATAAGGCCAAAAGAAAAAAATGCTGTGTTTCACGGCAACCCGAACCTACCTAGCGAAAACGCCCTGACCCTAAAGATTTGAGATTGTTTTCAATGTTTTTCTACCAAAATGTGTCTTAAAAAAATAATAAAAAAAAACCTCAATCCTGACCATTGCCCGAAACACACAATTTTTTGGGGGGGCCTTTGGCCTAAGTAATGATATAATCTGGTACCAACCATCTGTAGGACATGATGTTGCCATATTTCTGCTGGAAGGCCAGCTCTATGGGGTTCTCAGCATCATGCATGTTGTACAAGAACAGCGTCTTCTTGCCGATGACCACACTCACCTATCAGTCAGACATTGAGGCCTTCAAATTATACTAAGCCTACTTGGTTAGTGCCTTCAAATTATACCGAGCCTACTTGGTTAGTTTAGATAACGAAAGTTGCTTAAGAAAACCTGAACCACATGCATAGAAGAGTGTTTCAAATGATGTCAAGAACATCAACAAAATGATATCAACGATTGTATTACCAACATCATGCAGTCCATTATCAAATGTTATGCTTTGTTATATGATCTGTTCTTCATTTTTTATACCTTTACTAATAAAACTGCTCAATGCTGTTCTTATGTGGGTAAAAGCCCAAACCAAATCCAAGACCAAACAAATTACTACATTTAAAGCTATGCTTGTCAAATTAAAGAGCAATACAGTGATAATTGTCACATATTTTTAAGTCAGTACAGATCAAACTCAAACTCGTACCGTGTTCTCTCCCATGGCAGACCTCTCATCTCCTTTCATCTCGGAGAACTGGACGTCGCTAGGCAGGTCCCTCGTGGACGTCTGTCGGAGCGTGTCCCCCTCCGCGTTACTGATCGTGATCGTCTTGTCCTCGCTTCCCAGGGCTAGCAGGTTCTCGTTACTCCAGGCTCCACAAGTTATCTTCCTTGAGTGCTTGCCGATGATTGGTATCTTTCTGATTTGTGGAAATCATGAGTAGTGCTTAGTAAACTTAACATTTACCAATGAAAACGTGGGTAATAATTAGTAAACTTAACATTTACCAATGAAAACGTGGGTAATAATTAGTAAACTTAACATTTACCAATGAAAGTGTCACAGTCTATAAGCTACTTGCCAATTATATGTATCTTCCTGTTAAGCGGAAATTGTTAGTAATACTAAACTTAACATTGACCAACAAGAGTGTCACCATCTCTATGACGCTTGCCAATGATTGGTACTTTCCTGTTTAATTGAAAACGTGAGTAATAATTAGTAAACTTAAAATTGACCAATGAGAGTGCCACTTCTATATGATGATTGCCAATGATAGGTTATCTGCCCATTAGGTGGAAAATATGGGTACTGCTTAGTAAACTAAACATTCAACAGAAAGTGGGACACATTTACAAATGAAATAAAGTACAAAAATGCCATGAACCAAAATTGTATTCTTCACATCACTGTGTTTTTGAAGTTGCTGCTTTTGTTGTTTTTCAAAAATATAGTCTATTCTGGTTATGCATTTTGCATGTGAAAATTTTTAAAACGTACAAAGATAGCTAATGATTTGCATGTGAGTGACATGAAACATTTTGAGATAGAGAGACAGAGGATAGGTGTAAACAATACGGCCATGATGGCCCAAAGAACTCACCTGAGAACTGTTACAGATGAACACCATACTGTTGTGACAGGTTTGAAAATTAAGATATCTAAACAATACACAAAGGGGGATAGGATCAATTTGATTTAAAACATGGGTTAGCGCAATGGGCAAAGTACGAGTTGGGTAGTGGATGTGCTGTGTTTTTGCTAATGGTTCTCAAATCACTTTTCTCAATATTCTTACCTGACCCTTTTTCATTAAATCAGTGACAATTCTGGAAAATGCAGAAACAGTAGATTTTGATGTCTTTTTCGCAGACAGTTTTGGAGAACTAGCTGCAATGCAATAATTGAGATGGCTGTGCTATAAGGTCAAGTTTTGCTTTTTATTTGATAATTTTCTGTCCAATGATGATAAATGATGTTAATGCAGGCTCTGAAGACATCAATGTTGCATGTACAAATAACTGCATGCAAGTCTTGCAACTGTTGGAAATCAAATTTTATCAATCAATTTTTATGGTCATACACAAACTCTGTAAGTTTGGTAAACATTGAATAAAAAATTGTGTGTGCAAGCCAATCATTGATAACTTGTTGATGTTTCCAAACACAAGAGGCAATAACTCTGGTGTTTCTGGCCCGATAATGTTTTTATTCAACTTCACCTGTAGTCTTACGTTCATAGACAAACTGTACATGATTGGTGAAGATTGGATGAAAAATGAAGTCTCTATCCTGAATAATGTCCATTTTTGCATATTTTTTTCACAAACAAAGGTCAATAACTCTGGTGTTTCTAGTCTGATCTTGCTTATATTCAACTTCACCTTTAATCTTATGGTCATAGACAAACTGTGCAAGATAGGTGAAGATTGGATGAAAAATGAAGTATCTATCCTGAATAATGTCAATTTTTGCTTATTTTTTTTCACAAAGGGCAATAACTCTGGTGTTTCATTTCAGATCTTGCTTATATTCGACTTCAACTGTAATCTCATGGTAATAGATAAACTGTGCAAGATTGGTGAAGATTGGATGAAAAATGAAGTCTCTATCCTGAAAAATGTCCATTTTTGTATATTTTTTTAATAAACAAAGGGCAATAACTCTGGTGTTTGAAACACGATCTGGCCCATGTTTGGCGTATGCTGAGATCTGATGGTCATACACAAACTGTGAAAGTTTGGTTAAGATTGGATGGAAAATAAGGTCTAAACGCTGGAAAAGAACATTTTTGCACTTTGTTTGCATGAAAAAGGGGCAATAATTCTGGTGTTCCTGGTCCGATTGGGCCCATTATCAAACTCGTCCAAAATTTTATGGTCATACACAAACTGTGTCATTTTGGTCAAGATTTAATAAAAAATGTAGTCTTTATCGCGATAACGGTCCAAATTGTTGACGGCACCTCGACGACGGAAGGACAGCCGCCGCCGGAGAGGTCCCCTATACCGATAGCTCACCGAGCACTTTGAGCTCAGGTGAGCTAAAAACAGGCACAGATAGAAAATGGCAATTCTATTTTACAGAAAGCTGATGGAAGATTATGTTTTCTTTTTGTTTGTTTTATTTATATTTTTAAAGTTTACAGTGATAACTAGTCAACACTAATATTTGGCGGCTTACCTGGAGGTCTGATGGTTGTAAATGAGAAGGTTACCCTTCTGGGTCCCAACAGCTAGGTAAGGACCAGCCTTTGCCCACAGCAGGAACGACAATGGATCCCTGATGAGTAAACAGACAATAAACCGATTTCCAACAGTAATGCCGTGCAAATTAGATTCCTATATACATTTAAATAATTAGGCCTACTGTTAGTATAACTGACATACTATTGCATTTATTGATTTATAACCATATCCACTCACTCTCAGGTCAGTCTCTGACAAACACTGCAGAATACAAATGTGGCGTGTCATGGGAAAACCGGGCTTAATGCATGTGCGTAAAATGTCGTCACGGATTAGCCTGTGCAGTCCGCACAGGCTAATCCAGGACAGCACTTTCCGCTTTTATGGTATTTCCTGTTTTATGGAAGTCTCTTCTACGCATAAATCCACAGTAGGCGGAAAGTGCCGTCATGGATTAGCCTGCGTGGACTGCACAGGCTAATCCGGGACGACACTTTACGCATATGCATGAAGTCCGGTTTTCCCACGATGCGCCTCAAATGTTTTTGCGAGACATCTCAGTCCAGTGTTTTTTTCACCTTTTGGGGAAAGGTGGCGGGGCCCTTCAGACGGGGAATTTTACGCCAAAGGGGGAATTGTTTTGTTCTCGTTTTTTTAGGCACTATTACATGTTTATATTCTACTTTGTTATCAAACATTAATGAATTGTTTTGCTACAAATGATAACTAAGATTATGCACTAGCTTGGTTTGATGAAAATTCCTCTATCTTAGTCAATTTTTGTCCGATTTTGGTCTTTTTTTTTTTTTAAATAAAGCCTTTATTCTGAGATAGAGAAATTTGAAAGTTAATATAGGGGAAAAATAAATACTTTTTAAGCAGGGGAATAGGGCCCAATGGCTGCCCCAAAGTGGACCTAAAAAAACACTGCAGTCAAACACTGAATTTCTGGATTTCTAAATGGCTAAACACGTTGTCAATCAAACCTCCTTGAACGGTCAATATGTATGCACTGAAAAAATTTTGGTTTTATCCTTTCATCCTTGGAGCCAAAATAAAGCCTAAAATATAATTTACGTATCAAAATACATAATACCATGAGTCCTACTACTATTTTCCCAATGACAGTACTAATTATTAATAGGTTTAGGGCATACCTGTGACCAATGTGATAAGTCCTGTAGCTAACGAATAATCGAATATTAGAATACTGGACCGAATATTCGAATATTAAAGGAGTATTCGAATGGCAAAAAATAAAATAAATAAATACTCTCCATAATAAACTAGTTTTCACAGTTACCTAATTTGACACATTGACATGTTATTTAACACCATTGATACCCGTATGCGCAGTGGGAGATAACAGATTAATCAAACTGTGACAATTGAGTCGTAAACGGACCCTAAGAAAAGACTGATATTTGCGCAGTTTGTATGTAACATTATTTGGGTGCTAAAATGAAGCTAATTGGAGACCGATGTTTGAACAATGTATGGTGCTTTATGCGGTTTAGGTGTTACTATTAATTTAATTTCATTCCTTTCATTAGCGGTGCATTAACAACATTTTTCATGCCGACTTTAAAGCATGTATTCACTCAATATAACAAACAAAAATGAGTAAAACAGCACAGGTATATATTATATGTGTTTCCCGATTAATCTCAAAGTCTTCTCGTTCACTGAAGTGTTTATTAAATTGTCAGATTGCATTTACAAATCATCATGCCTACAGCTGTGTGGAAGCATTTCTCACGGTCAGCCGATAAAATGTCTGCAACATGTCAGCTATGCAATGAGAAGTTTGTGTACACATCTGGGGGTACAACCTCAAATCTCAACAATCATCTTCGTTCAGATCACCCGTTGTTTTGTACGATGAGATGAGGTCATGTCTTACAATACAAGATGCTGCTAAAATCTACTTTGTGTATTGGGTGTCTGTTTTGCGATGTTTGAAGTGTATAGATCTGTTTTACTATTAATACATGTATGACAAAGTAAATGGTTAGAAATAAAATCGAAGAACTGTTTTCTACGTTGTTTTATTATGATTGATGATGATTTATTAAACAAAGACTCGGACATTTAAAAAACGAACGAATATTCGAATATTATTTGAATATTGAATTCAAATAGCATTTTGGTATTCGTTGGCATCCCTAATTTTAATCATTTTGAACTATATTTTTTCACATCAATAAAGTAAAAAATAGTTCCCAAGATATTGTGCATACCTAAGGCCACTGTCAATGGATGAGGCCTTTCCTGTGTTTGCGTCCCACATGGTGATGTTGGTGGTTCTGTCATTGATGACCGCCAGCGTGTCTCCATCTTTATCCCAGCCGAGGCCTGTGCATGGACTGCAGTGTAAAAAGTGTAATTATACAAGAGATTTAACATACATGGGATCTGTGACAATGTTCGTATGTTGGTGCCTTCAGTGTTTAAGCTGCTATCAAAAATGTAAGGGAACAACATAGTCATGCACCATGTCCTTAACCATGTGTATGCTACATTTACTTGTGTGGTGAGCTGGGGGTGTAGTGTGTGGTGAGCTGGGGTGTAGTGTGTGGTGAGCTGGGGGTGTAGTGTGTGGTGAGCTGGGGGTGTAGCAAGCTCTAGTTAGATCGCTATTACTGCATTTACAGTGCTCACTCTGCCAGGGCTCTTTAGGCCAATATTTAGCTGTAATTGGGTCATTTTCCAAATGGCAAAAAGTACCTTTTTTCCCAAAATCCAGACCAAAAATTCTCAATTGATGGCTGACTTTCAGATGTTTGGAGTAAGAGGTGTTCAGTGTAGAAATAAAGACTGCTGAGGTCGTAATAACTGTTTTACTAGTATGTTTTTGTTCAGAACATTCTATTTTATGTAGTTCAGTTATAATTACTCAAATTTTATCAATCAAACAATTATTATAATCTTTCCAGTTTTAGGTGAATTAATGCTAAAATTCCCAATTTCATGGGTATATGTCATATTCCCAAAATGATGACCTGTTGTTGTTGTTTTTTCTATTCAGTAAACCCTATAACAAACAACAAAGTAGGACAAATATAAAGAAACTAAGACATATTTGGGCGACGCCTGCATTTACTGACATGTCACTAACTGAAGACATTTTGGCATCTAGACTCTTAGGAGTAATCAGCTATGTTCTGCAATAGCTCAAATTATATGTTCAATCCCAATGTCTATGTACTTAAAACATTGCAGAAAGTCACATAAAAGCCTCCATGATCCAACATAATTACATTACAAAATTTTATAATTTATTATTACGTATTACCCCTGCAGCTGAATTTCTTGTTTCAGATCTCCATGCCTGTCATAAATCTTCATCAGGTTGTCATTACTGTAAGAAAATCACAAAGAAATTAACAATATATTTCCAATAGTTGGTGATGAATTTTTAAAAATGGCTGTCAAAACATATCTTCTTAAATGTCAAAGGTGGATTTTAAAACAAAATATTAATCTATTTATTTTAACATGAATAGTTCAATGTGGAAGCACAGAAGTAACATTTGTAAAGTTACTGAGGCCAAAGAAAAACATTCTGTGTTTCGGGCAACCTGACCCTATCTAGCGAAAGCCCCCCGACCCTAAAGTTTTTAGCAAGGATTGTTTCCCGTAAAATCCGTATTTATCAGAAATTATATAATTTTCAATGCTTTTTTTACCAAAATGTGTCTTTTAAAGAAGGGCAAAAACCCCTAAATCCCAACCTTACCCAACTTTTTGGAGACTGTTGCCCGAAACACACCTAAATCTTTATCAAATTGGAAACTGGAAGCCATGTCATCAATTTCCATACTTTTTTTCAGGAACTAATTGTACTTTTTAAACTAAATTTTTCTTAAGAAAGCAACCGATATGATCACTTCAGTGAGTGTTTAGTGAATTTTGTCCAGATACCTCGAAGTAGCGATGTAGTTTCCAAGAGACTTCTGCCATGCATACTGTATGCCTCCTCCACCTTTTCCTCCACTTATACAGAATACGCGCTGAAACACCCATTGGCATAATAATTAAAAGTGAATTCACTGATAATTGTTTTGTTGTTTTTTTTTCGATTTTTTTTGTCAAATAAAATATACACATTACAAAACATTACAATAGTTAAAACTGCTTTTGGGTCCAGTACCTAGACGTTTTGCTCCAGTTAATAAATCAAACAACATCATTAATATAATAGCACAGCTTGATACTTGTAATTAAATTATTCGTCCAAAAACAAATAATGCGCTGCAAAAATTAAGTTTATTCCCATTATTATTTTAAGTATCGTCAACTCCCCTAAATTCGCGACTACCATTGATTCGCGGATGTTGTTATTGTCACGTGATCGTCTTTGGCATTTGCGCATGCGCAAACGTGGCCGCAGGAATTTCTTTGTACATGTCCAATGGACCATGTGACCGAATATTGTGTGAATATACTGCATTTTAAACAGACAAAAGAACTGGACATGATACCTGATGTAAAAACACCATGATTTCTTATTCCCAAAACACCAGGAAGTTACATTTTGTTTTTTTCAATAAAAATACAAACCGAAATAGTTGTTTTTGTCCGATGTTGCAGTAGAACTTCCATATATGGGACATGATTCGTCAGTGTATCGTAACTAAGGCCGAGCAAAGTTTTTCTTGTGTTTTTCAGTACCTTAATTTTAAGTGAAGTTTAGCCTTTTTTTATATGGAAATATGGTTACACAAGAGGCATTTAGGAAATTGTACAGGCTCTATTCATCACAAATTAAAAACACACCCTACAATGATATACTGAAAACAAAATGAAAACAGTAATTGTTTATGTTTTTTTTGCTTAAACTTAAATCATCCTGGATTTTAGATTCTGTAAGCCCCCTTAAAAGAAAAAATCCATTTACCTAAAAACGTTTTTCCCCACTGGTATAGCATTACTTAAATGTGCATTTGTGATAAGAAAGAATTACATTTCAGATTTCTTTTTTTAAATAAAATTCACTGTTTAATATGATAATCGAAAACTTGTTGTACATGTGGCCTAATTGAAGATTATTTTCTAGGAATGACGGGATGACGTCATATCCGCGAATCAATGATAGTTAGATAACATGGCGACTGCTTGACACTTACGTAAACAATGTTGACCTGCTAAAAGTTTTAAATGTTGTTTTGGATAAATAAGTTAAAAAAACAGCAGTATATATATTTATTTTCAAATATTTGTACTAATTATTATGTTCAAATTGTTGAAATAATTTGATAATTGACATTAAATGTTAGGGTCGCGAATTTACGGTAATCGAGGATAATATGTTTAGTGGCGAAACGTCCCAGAAAGGCCAGATTCATTGGTAAGACTAAGCCATTCGTGTATTATTGTCGTATCAATTTCTAAATGATTCAATTTTGTAGTTGAGAGGTTTTGCCAAAATAATAACACTAAAACATTGTGTATACAACATAATAATGTTCAGCGTTTTCAAACTTCAAAGTCAACAAAACAACTGTTCTCCACCCACTTTCTCAACACAGCATGTCAGTCAGATGCATGCATCTTCTTATTGATTAGGTTATACGGCAATTGTAAACGCTTTATTTTTAACAAATCTTTACCTTCATCTGGAAAATTTTAACAGTATTTAACCTTCTGATATGAAATATTGACAAAAACAACTTGTTTAACTTGGAAACCGACTGTACATTGGAATTTCAGTCGGGTTAGCAAATAGTACATTGTAAAGTGGTTACACCGTGCAAAAAAATTGATAGCAGTCTGCAAAATTACCCTCAAGAGAAAAACAAACCGAAAGAAAATAAAATATTTGTTAATAAGGAAAGTCACACACATTTTATAGAACCGTTAATCAGCGTTGTAAATATAGTAACTCTTTGGTTGAATAGTTTTGTTGCATTATAAACAAATAATTATTTAAAACGCATTGAAACAAAATAATGTTTAGCTTGGAATACAGAGTTTCCGTGTTTTAGGTAGGTGGGTGGGTGGATGGGTAGGTAGGTAGGTAGGTAGGTAAGCAAGTAAGTAAGTAAGTAAATAAATAAATAAATAAATTTAGAGCAGTTCACACGTAAATCTGTACTCTGTTAATGTATAGTATGCCCAAAGAAAATCCCGGACAAAATTCAGAAATTGACAATTGATATTGTCATATCATGCTGAAGCCTTGGCGTCCAGTGAATGGATATAAAAACATCTAAAATATAACTAAACCGTTTATTGTTTGATGGGGGTACTCTGCAAATCGGTAAATTATTGCTTTCCCTAGTATATTGAAATTTGTATGGTGTTCCTTTCGTCAAGGCAACGGAAAAGCCAATTTGTTTAGACCAATTTCTTTCACAAGACGATGACTACTGCCTAACAATGTTCTTTGCCATTTCTGGACACCACCGCTTTCTTCTCCTAAATCTAGATCAACACTTCCACTTCTTTGAAACACTTAAAGTAATGATCATTATTATGTGCATGATACAGACATCACGAGCATACTAAACCATTACTTTTTTCCAATGAATGGAAGCAAAACAGAAAACAAATAAATTTGTTAAACCGCGTAGTTAGCGATGGCCACTTTGTTGCAGTTGGCGCCAGAGTGCATTGACAAACATGTTCGAATTCAAAATGAGTAATGGATCGACGCGCGACCGATAGCGCACGAGATGATCATGTTTTCCCGCGAGCTCGCATGGTGCAAGTCCCCGCAGAGCGGTTTGTGATTTGCAAGCGGGTATCGACATAGCGATATCTTGGAACAAAACAATTAGCGACACACAGAGAACGCTGACACTTAATTCCATTATCCCATACGGCTACGACTGGGCTTTGAGATCTAGACGAGAGATAGCGTCACGGGGTAGGATAGAACAAATTTCACATTTCCGCAACATTTTCCAGAACGCTGGCATTCAGGTAAGAGTGCTTATGTATTTTACATTTCCTAATATTACAATTGGTTATCTTTATACGTTTTGTATTTACTTTTTGACATGTACATGAACTTCAAATTGAAGTTTTGGTAGTATTTTGTGATTAGAAATTGCAACGTTGTGACGATGGATTATTTAAAAAAAAAATGCATATTGTGATAAATAGCATACACACAACTACACATATCTTTAAAACATATTGTTAAAAACATATGTACTGATGTGTTGCGCATTCAGTTTATACAGTAGCAATATAGTACCGTTAATTATAAAAATAAATGGCCTCCTTCTCATCTTCATATAATGTGAGTTTCTTGTCAGCGATATACGTCGATATAAAAATGAAAAAAATATAGCTAATAGAATCAACTATGTTTTAAATTGGTTAAGAAACACTTGTATGGATTATTTTGTCCGTAACCTTTTAAATAGTCGTTTAAAGTACCAATAAACAGTGCTCCGTAATAAAATATTCATCAATTAAACGCAAGAGATTAATAGTTGTACAATCGGCATATCAACACGTATACTAGTAGTATATTTAATTTATGTAGTTATTAAATATTAACGCAGCATAAAAATATTTGTATAGTCTTAATTTCTATTTAGAAAAGTCTATACGCAAAGTTGATTAAAAAACACGTTCTAATGGTGGGCAGATGCTAAAATAAATAAATATACATATGTGATAATCGACAAGTGATGTCGCGTTACTTGCACTTTAAGGTAAGCGAAATGGTAAAGGTACATGTACTAAGAATATTCTTTATTACAGTAGGATTTACATACAAATAGGTTTTATTGAAACTTAGTTGTGATATTAATTCTATATAATCGCGTTGGACTGCCAAGGGTCGTATTCCAAAAGCATCTTAAGTGTATCTTAAAATATTTTCACTTAAGTTTCACAATTTCAAACTGTTATAAGACTGCGAATGATTTTGTGAGTCTGCACTGTACAAAAGAAATAATGAGTTCAAAAAATGTTGATAAGAATTAGATATTACTTAAGATGCTTCTGGAATACGGCCCCACACGTTCATGTTATTTTAACCGATAGATGGTTATATTTTAATGTAACAACACGTGCAGCAATAGATATAAATAATAAAGAGTATAAGACTGGTTACATTTTCTTCATTATTTCCATGTTTAGACGTCATTCAAACGCCTATTTTATTTGAACCGGTTAAAGAGAACCAATTCGTAACGCAAGATTTGTCCTTGCTGTGCATCAGTTTGTCCATTACACAAGTGAACGCGTTTGCTAGTTTTGTGGTCTTTAATGTTTTAATGATTTTAATGAATGAGTGATATCTGTGTTTGTTTGTATCGGCTTACGCAAAGATTATTCTTGTTCAGAATCTCTGTTTTCGTTTTGTGACTATTTTCATGAATGAATTCTAGATGTTTTTTTATGCCGTACACAAAGAATATTCTCGTTCTAGTTTTCTTTTTCAACTGAAAAGTCGAACGAAATAAATTGTCCTGACCATCTTGCATTGAACCTTGATCAATAAATGCGGCTCCAGTCTGTAACCATCAACCCAAGGGAGTGTTCTGTTGCTACATTGGTTCAGTGATGCAAATTGTGCATCTTCTGCTTATAGATTATGCCTTGCACAAACATTATCAATCATCATTTTTACTTCCATTAATAACTTAGACCAGTTGGGCTTCCTCTGTTATTTTCGAACGGTTTAAGCTTAAAAAAAGCTGTCCGATGAAATCCGAATGAAAACAAGCCAGAACGGAAATGGAAATGGAATTCGTTCAAGGTTTTGAGGAAGAGTTGCATTGTGGGAGGCAAGAGTTTGCTCGTGCATAACAGCAGACGGTTGTTTATGACACAACAACGTGGCACGAGTAATTTGATACATTGGCAAGCCTCGTAAAAACAAATTGGTCTCCAATTATTGGAAACTAATAGTTTTTTTATGTTCAATTAAATGAACAGGAAGTTCCAGAAGTTCTGAGAAACAACTTCGACTACGGTAACTGCGCACATTTTAATGAATGGTGTCACAAATATTTACGATATTGTTTCGTGTTTTTAGTTTCGTGTTTGATGTGTTCTAGATTTTTCAGGCGATAATTGGCGTCCTCGTGATTTAAACAACGTGACATTTATATAAAATTCACGACGTAAGCGTTTATTGAAGTATAACACAAACATAAATTCCTATGTCTACGAGGAAACCCTTGAAAAGATTCATTGATTATTTTATGGAAAAGGTATGGGAAATAAATAAAAGTAATAGTTTTAACTAAAGCATGTTTTAAACATGAACAATCATGGACGGGAGAATGAAAAGATACTTTGTAAAATGTATTTGGATCAGATTAGCCCGTTTCAAACGAACAAAACGAGAACAACTGGTAAATAGTAACCACGTTTACCGAAATCAAACTTACTTTTTCATTATGTACCTATCAATATTTTACCACAGGGGGGGGGGGGGGGGGGGGGGCGGCGGGCATACACGGGAAGCGATTCCCGACAAGGGGGAATTGGACACGCCGAATGATTCCGTGTCCTGGGAAACAGACTTTAGTCGGATTTTAGATCCCATTAATATTGGGCCGCTGTAGGTATTCACTGTAGGTAGCCCCTATATAACAATAAGTGCACATATTAACAAATTAAACATGCATGTTTTTGATACATTATAGGCTTAGCGAAGTAGCTGTATAAGTAGTTGAACATATTTTTGTAAGAACATTCAGACCATATTGCATTCAGTATTTATGTCAATCAATTTAAACAGTTAACTATTATAAAGTAAACTCATTAATTTTTTTTATTTTTTAAAGATTTATATCTGTTTGGCGGGAGGACAAAAGAGAAACTTTAAAATGTGGAAAATGTGGTAATAAATAAATAAATAAATAAATAATAGAAAAAATGATTTAAAAAATCAAATACATTCGGTTACATTTTTCTTACACTTTATATACATGTGATATTTCCATGAACATTAAGTACATTAATCCACCTTTAGCCCGAACACTCATTAGTTCTCATAAAATATGCATGATTTTCTTTACCGACCTCAGTCCGCCATGTAAATGAACTTACCGGGGTATAGGCAAATTACTTGCGTGAACCGCGTTCTATACTGTAGGAAAATCGCTTAAATTTCTTCGGAAGAGCGCAATTACGAAATATAAACGAACCCGAGTTACCTTTGTACCGTTCTCTCGTATCGATTACTTAACGAGTAAATTTCGTGTCGGATGGGGATTCAAATCTTGACAACAGTGTCACCTGACAATTGTTTATAGTAAAAGCCTCGCTTTGATTTCCAGTGTTCTTGATTGGAAAGGTAGAATTTTATTACACCTTAATTTCGACCAATGCAGTTGACAAAGAAACGTGATTGGAATAGTTAAATATAGTTGAATGTATATATTGGGGCCAAGTTGTGTACCTTTGTCACTGACATTATTGTGGTAATGATGGAATCAGCTTTTAAATGCGCGTGGAAATAACTTTTTTCGAAATTTACAAGAACTATTAAAGATATTTTTAATACGGTGGACATACTGATCTTTTTCGACAATTTTTTATTTGACACTTTTACAGTACACGTACATGCATACGACGATATTTTTAATATTTAAAACGTGTGCTGTGTCTGTATTCACAAAGCTCCTAAGGGAAATTTCAAGTTGGACTCAGTAATTGAAACTTCCCAATCAAATTTTCAAAGTGAAATGCAATGCTATTTGTTTACAAAATGTTAGAATACTGAACATCTAAGCAATATTTACAAGTAAAAAACATTTTAAAGTAAAAATACCAACACCTACAGACTTAAGGAATATTATGGATTTAAGAAGTTTTCCCTACGGAGCTTTGTGAATACGGGGCCAGGTTGTATCATTTCGCACTCAAAAAGTTAGGGATTTTGAAGAAATTGAAAATGAGCGTCTTACAAGTATTTTTTTTTTTTTTATAAAACTATAAATAATATTTTTAAAGAAAATATCAAATAATTTTATTATTCGAAGTGTTAATACAGTTATCAAAAAGCGCGTGGACAATTGTTTTAATCTGCGTACGTCTACAAGTGGAAATTGGGCTTTTCACCCACAATAAATGTGAAATTCATTGCTACTCGACATGTCACGAGTAAACAGACTTAAAAACAGTAATAGCTTCATTATTATTGTATTTCCATACCAAATGCCGCCGATTTTAATCTATATACAAGGCGTGTCGTCGGAAAACCGGGCTTAATTCATGTGCGTAAATTGTCGTCCCGGATTAGCCTGCGCAGTCTGCACAGGCTAATCCAGGACGGCACTTTCCGCTTGTATAGTATTTTCTGTTTCAAGGAAGTCTCTTCTAAACATAAATCCACTGTAGGCGGAAAATGTCGTCCCGGATTAGCCTTTGCAGTCCGGGACGACACTTCACGCACATGCATTAGGCCCAGCGTTCCCACGACACGCCTCAATTACATTTTTATATCGATATCGCACAATTTAGAAGCAATGTGACATAATTATGCAAATAATAGATTCAATAAATAAGATATGTTTGAATATAACATTGTTTTCTCGTGAACTATAAATGTTGAATGGAAGAAAGTAATATAAAAAAACAACAACAAATATAACATTAAATTAGAGCTACACGTATAAAAGAGCCCACGTTAGGCGTATAAATATTTTTGTTTCAGGTTACAAAAATAGGGTAGGTAGGAATTTATTTATTTTTATTTTATTTGGTACATGGTCAACTTGAAGATTCTAAAACTGAATGAATATTCAGAACATACGTGTTATCAGTGACCCTTAAACATTTATTTTATGTAGATGCTATCAAAACAAAACACGTATTTATCCAAAAAACATTTAATTATTGGTAGAAGTGTAAATAAAACAAACAAATATCTGACAAACTCAATAAAATGTTCTAGTGTCGGGATATTTTGTTTAGGGTAGGTCGGGTAACCTGAAACAAACATATGAGGCGTGTCGTTGGAAACCCGGGCTTAATGCATTACGTCCGGGCTTACCACGAAACGCCTCATATTTTTTACGCCATATTAGTTTGTTGAATCTGCTTTCTTTCAGATCTACCAATGTTGACGTGTCCGTTGAACACAATGGAAAGCAAACCAAAGCAACGTAAAGCCAAAACGCACTGGTTTTGCTATAACAGCAACTATTACAAAAGGTCAGTAAATTGTAATCACTTTACTTATATAAATGATCTATGCTACTGCTGCCGATAGCTAAAATAACAAATGGTTGCTAGGATTATGGAATATGAGTTTTTTTTCATAGAGTTTGAAAATATATTTGAAATTGACATTTTATTCTTGCACACCCGACAAAATAAAATCTGAGATTCTCAAGAGTTAAATATCAACCTTGAGTGTTTTACATTATTCCGCTTGCACCCTGGTCTGACAAGCCTTATTATATTAAACGCTTCCTTATGAACCATTCTTGAGCCCAACGCCTTTGTTCACAATCAGGCGATTTTTAACCATACTATGGAGTACGATTAGGGTCTTTAATATCTTAGACAGCACAATGCATATAGAAACGAGCATCATGCTCGTACGGTGGAGCATCATGCTCAATGAACGAGCATGATGCTCAGTAAACTAGCATCTTGCTCTTTCGGCCGAGCAGCATGCTCATAAGATCGAGCATCATGCTCGTCAATTCGAGCGTGACGCTAGTTTTTGGAGCATCATGCTGGGTTAGGCATTAAAGACCCTCTTCGTACGGCCTAGTGCTATTGAGCATTATGCTCAATGAACGAGCATCATGCTCGTAGGATTGAGCATGATGCTCAATAAACGAGCATGATGCTCGACCTAAAGAGCATGATGCGCGTTCATTGAGAGAGATGATGCTCGTACGATTGAGCATGATGCTCAATAAACGAGCATGATGCTCGATAAACGAGCATGATTCTCGATTTTAGGAGCATGATGCCCGTTCATTGAGCATGATGCTCGACAGTACTAGGCCGTACGAAGAGGGTCTTTATTGCCTAACCCAGCATGATGCTCCAAATATTAGCGTCACGCTCCAAAATGACGAGCATGATGCTCGATCTTATGAGCATGATGCTCGGCCGAAAGAGCAAGATGCTCGTTTACTCAGTATCATGCTCGTTCATTGAGCATGATGCTCGATCTGACGAGCATGATGCTCGTTTCTATGAGCATGATGCTGTCTAAGATATTAAAGACGCTAATCGTACCCCATACTATTCATATGTCTTAGATGGAACACCGTACATTCTAAACACATTTTGCAGTGCTGATAAGCGCAGCCAATCGATAAATCTTACGGAGATACCCTCTGGTGCTATGGTCGATTTTCATCTTGTGTAGCACAATTTGTGTGTTTACCTCTTCACAAAAGGACGATCTAAACAGTTTGTAAAGGGTGATCGTATAAATTTGTAAAAAATATAAACAACCAAGGGATGTAAACGTCTGTGAAACAGGTAAATTTAAGAATATTGCTTGTGCACGTGCCTGCATGCACGTGGGTTTAGACATGTAAATATAAAGAGCCTGTCCTGGTTGTGTTAGCCTACACGCACTCTCTCTTTGGGTGGATAATTTTTCAACTACAGCAAAAACAATGTAAACACGCCTGATGTAATTTAGAGTGTAGTGTACGTTTATGTATATATTAAATTATAAGTTTCAATGTTATGATGTTTATTTTATTTTACTTTGCTTGTTTAAATTTTAAGTTCAACAATGTTGGTACGGCTTTAAAGAGTAATAAATAATTGCTTCAAAGCATATGGCAGAATCGATAGCAGTAATGATGATGCTATGATGATGATGATGATGCGTTTTGACAGCTGATATGCATCTCAGAATGAACGTCATTCTACAACAAATACGCATCTGAGAATCATCGTGCAGTTACGCCCGATAACCTTGTAAGAATCTAACTTACATAGGTTAAAACAAATATGCATCAACGCATTGGCAAAACAATCAAGGTAGTTTTTAAACTGATATTGTTAAAATTTTCAACTGATATTGATAACAAGTGAAGGTAGTTTTACAACAGGTATTGATATCAAAACGCTGACAGCGTAAAAAGACTGTTGGCGAGAAAAGAAACTAAAAGCAAATTAATTATGAGAGTATTTTTATCATAAGGAACATTTATTGAAGTCACCTGTCTGCTTTATCATTTCAACAAAACAAATCTCGAAACTCACTACTATACACTCTACTTAAAATAAATTGGTCTAAACGGGTATTTGACCGAACAGTCCTACTCAAATGACTGAACCAGAGCATCCAATAGAGCTGATGCTTATCGGAGTTAGTTATCTCTCCTAACTGTTCACAGCACATAGATACTGTCGGTTCAGCTGTGCTGACCGCGGGTCATGTAAACATATCATTTTCAGTCTTTTTCTATGAAACTTTTCTCCAGTCTTTATGGTTATAGTGGACTTTCAATGATAAATTTAATGCAGCATTCAAAATGTTCGTAACTGAAAAAAAACAACAACAATATTTCTCACCATGATTATAACATCTATTGTAAGCTTTAAGATTCTTTTTGTCATTTCGGTAATTATAATTACAAGTTTATATATTATTTTCAGTATTATCATTATCAGTATACTACTACTACTACTACTACTACTACTACTACTACTACTACTACTACTACTACTAATACTACTAATAATAATAATAATGATAATAATAATAATAATAATAATAATAATAATAATAATAATAATAATAATAATAATTATTATTATTATTTATGATGATGATGATGATGATGGTGACATGTACCATAACACTAACAAACTTATTTTCTTGACAAAGCGTGGAAAATAGTGGAGCGCGCTGTCCTCAGACATCTCTTGCAGGGTTTCGCGCAGGATTTCTTCAAGACATGTAGCCATTCCCGACCCCCCCCCCCCCTCTGGTGAGAAAAAAAATCGGCTCACCCCCCTACCCCCGATTTCATTAATCCGCTTCTTTTGGCACACCCCCCCCACCTCCCCGAAATCGGCCGCAACGCTCGGCTCCACCTGTCCGAAATCGGCTGCATCGCTCGACCCCATTTTATTCATCTTACTAAAATCGCGATTACCGGGTTTTTCTTAAGTGAATAAAACCGTATCGACAAACTCCCTTGGAGGCATTTTTTTATTTATGAAATTAATTTTCAATCATGCAAGGTATTCAGAATCGTTTCAAAGCCTTTTTTCCGCCTTGAAATTTTGCGAGCGATGCGCAGTAATTTATCGATTTATTGACTCGTAGCCTGTAGAGTAACGAAGTAGTTTCCTCAAGACCGATTTCTGAATACAACTACTAAATCCTGTTGTAAAAAAATGAAGGTAGTTTTACAAATGATACGGATCTAAATATCAGCGTAGTTTACAGCTGATCTTCATCTATAGAATCAACGTTCTATAAAAACGGACATCTATAAATTAAGTGAATTTTACAACGTACATGCCTTAAATTATTATCGTAGTTTTATAACTGATAAGCATCTGATAATCACCGTAGTTTTGAGTTTTACAAATGATACGTAGTTTATCAGCTGCTCTTCATCTAAGAATCAACCATTTTTAACAGCAGATATCCATCTTTTTATATCAACTAAAGTTTGCAACTGACATCCTGATATAAGGCTCTTTCTCTCTTTCCAGCATGAGTTCAGGAGACGAAGACGAGATTGAACAGAAGAAAACCAGAGAATTCATGGCGAAGTACATGGCCAACTACCGGGCGCACCGGAAGGGGATGACGCCGGAAGAGGTCGCCGACTACTATTCCCACTGGGCGGATATTCAGCAATACGATTTGGTAAGGTCGAAGTAGTTTTCAAAATGAATCTATATAATAGTGTCAAATGTCTTATAGCTGATTTTTAGACTGTTGGTGGAAGCCAACGGTCTTTAGAAGGGTGATTTCGAGAGATTGAATCGTGTGATCTACTTTTTCCTGTGCAGGTGACGAAGCACTAACAATCGATATCCCAAAATTGATACGCTCCATCGGCTATTTCGGCCCATTTAGTCGATACGTTGACTGTTATGCATATCATTGCGTTAGCATTGAGTAGTTTGCAAAAAAAAAACAACATAATTAGGCTATAACTTCCAAGATGATAAAGCAGGGAGTGTAACAATGAGTAGTTGGATTTGTCTTGTATAAAAATGCCATTGCAGTTTTTTTCTTTCTGTTTTTTTTATGACAGGTTACTTCCTGGTGTCAGCTGGGTCAGAAATTTATTTTATATCGTAATAAATAATAATTAATACCATCGTAATGGCAACTTGATAATTCGTAATAATAAATAAATAATATTTAATTACTACTCTTTACACTGTTAATATATTTAAATTAGATAAGGCATGTCGTGGGAAAACCGGGCTTAATACACGTGCGTAAAGTGTCGTCGCGGATAAGCATGTGCAGTCCGCACAGGCTAATCCAGGACGACACTTTCCGCCTACAGTGGATTTATGTTTAGAAGATACTTCCTGGAAACAGAAAATGCAATAAAAGCGGCAAGTGTCGTCCTGGATTAGCCAGTGCGGACTTCACAGGCTGATTCAGGACGACACTTTACGCACATGCATTAAGCCCGGGTTCTCACCACACGCCTCAATGATATTTATATATTTCAGAACTGATTATAGGAACAAGGCCACTGTATTTAACAATGCTTCAAACGTCCATTTAAACGATGTACAAACAGCACGAACATTATTGAAACTTTGTAAAGTTAAATTGTTTCATACGTCAGAGATCTGCTAAAACTCGTTTACTCATTCGTATTCTTAGGATTTAGAGCCCGGTGTTTACAATGGGCCAACTATCGTGGCGGAAGAGGTGGCCGAATGCTTTACCGAGAAACGTGACAAGGTCCGCATTATCGACATCGCATGTGGAACTGGTCGTGTAGGAGAAGAGGTAATAGCAAGCGCAAATGGTAGTAGTTTACACTGTAGCTGGCAAATAACATACACAATGCAATTTTACAGTTGGAATATACTATTTTTCATATCGAAACGTTTCTTTATAAACATACTAAAACCCTAAAGAACAAGCAATCCGAATAACAGCGTCTGGAGGCACTAAAGCGTATTCGGCAGTGGTTAATATTTCAGGCTATATAGAGAATTTTTACTGCGCACTCATTATAAGTTTAAACAGCATTAGAAGTGAACCAAGGCATATTGTCCGCTGAAAGTGTGCATGTACGACCTTACGACAGACATAGTTGAATGAAATAAAACAAACCGATAGTTAATGTTGACATGTTTCGAATTAATATGAAAGAAAAGTTAAGGAAGAACCATGGTTGTAACACGTATAATTGGCTAGATTTTAATCACACTAGTTTCGGCTGTACAGCCCAAAACTCCAATACATGTACATACGCATACTCGACAATTGGTTAAGGTTACACAACACTGATTAAACAAGTTTTTGTGTTTATTCATTTGACATTTTAGTATTTCCTTCGTAATGTTTATGCATTTCTATCTATTTTCATGATAGTTTATCATTTTCACCTGTTTATTCTGCGAATAACTGATATAGAAATCGTACATACACACTTTAAATTCGCCAAAATACCATAGAGCGGAATGCAATGTATTGTAACACACGCGCACACAAGATATATGTTTGAAGTATGTCTTGTGCGAATGCGATATCACATACATAATATTTAAATGTCTTGGAAATATTTTGCAAATGTGTTATGATTTTAGCTCGCACAATATGGCTTTAAGTCCATCGACGGCGTAGATCCAGCCGCCGGAATGCTGAAACAGTGCCAAAAGAAAAGCATCTATAAACACTTGTACAAAGAATTTGTCTGCGACAAAACGCTGTCAATTGAAGATGGTAAGTAACTGTTATGCGTAAAGTAATAGTTGCTGCATTCTTTTACCGAAATATGTTAGTTATTTACGAGCCCGCAGGGCGAGGGTAAATAATTAACAGGTCTAAGGGTTCTACACGTGTTTTATATCATATTAACCAATCACATCGCAACTTTTCACGATGCCGATTTCATGGACGTTTCCTAGACGTCGCGTGATGTCTTACATGTTTTGGCATGTGTGTCGTTTTTTAAATTTAGCTCTGTAAATTTTTTTTCTGATGCGCGATCGGAATGTGCAATAAGTAGCGTGCGTATAAATTTAAACTTAATTTCAATATACTGCACGCTAATTATTGCACGATAAGCTTGCATGATCTGATATCACAGTTATTGAACACGACAAAACATAGAAAACTCTGTGAAATATGGTAAAATAATTAGAACTAAAGTTATATTGATAGGGGGTGGTGGTTAGACACAAACACTTGAACGTAGTTGAAATTGAGAAATATTGAAATATGCAACAAGACTCACTATCTTCTAAACGTTCTGTAATCAAGAATTTCCCATAAAACTGTTAACAGTAATATGAGACAACCTTCACCATTTACATTTTTATTATTTACAAATTATTTTGCAAAAGGAGAATTGAACTTTTAAACTGTACTTTATGCTAATGTAGTCTCTTATTCTGTGATGTAAGCTGTGTTATCACAAAATAGTTTAAGTCCTGACAAAAAAATCAATAAAGGGTAGTAATTAAAACTTTTTGGCAATTATGAGTTATGGTTGTTGTATGCTTTACTTACTCTTGCTATCTTAAATAATTATGTGCAGAATAAAAAAATGCCTTTTATCATTTTTAAATTATGGTTTGCACACTCATGAATAAAGGGAAGTCATTCACTAACTTTAAAAGTCAGGTTCTTGAAAATCCCAGTATGCATGGCAATATTGTGCTCTAGACAATTATTTGAACTTTGACCAAGATTAGTGACCTTGACCTTTCAGCTACAGACCTGGTTCTTGAACGCCATATGCCATCTCATAATGCTTATTATTTCTGCCAAGTAATTTGAAAATTCTTCCATGCCGGAAAAAATTATACTTCAGTCAATGTCAATTGCTTTAACTCTTATATTTGACCTTTGACCTTTAAGTGTGACCTTGACCTTACACCAAAGGACCTGGTTGTTGCACGCCACATGCGGTCTCATAACGCTCATCACTTTTGTCAAGTAATTTGAAAATTCGTCCATGCCGGACAAAATTTTGCTCGATTATGCTCCAGACAGAGTGCATGGTATTCATACCTATATTTGACCTTTGACCTTTCAGTGTTACCTTGACCTTGGACCTAGTTCTTGCGGGTAGCACATTGTCTTATAATGGTAATCAGTTTTGCCAAGTTATTTGAAAATCTTTAAATGCTGGACAGAGTTATTGCCTGGACAACAATCTAAACATATTTACATATACTTGACCTTTAAGTGTGACCTCGACCTTTTTTACCAAGGCACCTGGTTCTTGCACGCGACACACCGCCGTATTTGCTTATCACTTATGCCAAGTTGTTTGAAAATCCTGTCCTGCTGGACAATATTATGCTCCATTCAGTGTCTATGGCTTAAATTCTTATATTTGACCATTTACCTTTAAGTGTGACCTTGACCTTTGACCAAGGGACCTGGTTCTTGCACGCGACACACCGACTCACGCCATCTCATTAAAATCAAATCTTAACGTTGTTAGGATCTGAAGGCATCGTATAACAGGTCACATACAAATGACCTTCCGAACAGTACAAATCTCAGCCCTGCTGCGTCCAATGAAATTGCTTTTTGCATAGCAAAATTTGGCCGCGGTTTAAAAAAAGTGATGCCTTTCCAACCGATCCTCGGGAATAAATCATTAACAGTTAATTTTCATGTGGATAACAATCGATATAGTTGTACCTTAAGCGACTAGACACCCGAAGTTCACGTTATTTTCGTGCATAGTTTTTGTGTTTTATATATAAGTTATATCTCAACATTTTGAAGGCAGCAATTTGAATGGCTCTGGTAAAGGTCATCTGAACGTGACCCCTAATGCGATGTCATCAGATCCAGTCAGCGGATAATATAGTAGCGTCAGACTGGAGATGATTTTAATGAGATTGCGACTCACCATGCTTTGCAAAAATTTTGCAAAGTTATTTTAAAATTCTTCTCTGCTAAACAAACTTATGCTACACACAGGGTCTATGGCTTAAATATTATATTTGACCTTTGACCGTTAAGTGTGACCTGGATCTTGGACCTAGGGGCCTGATACTTGCGCGCGACACACCGTCTCAACACTTCTGCCAATATATTTGAAATTTCTACCCCGATTGACAAAATTATGCTCCGAACAGGATCTGTGGCTTAAATTCTTATATTAGACCTTTGACCTTAAAGTGTGACCTTGACCTTTGACATAGGGAGATGGTTCTTGCGCGCGACACACCGTCTCACCATGCTTAGCACTTCTGCCAAGATATTTGAGATTCCTTCCCCGCTGGACACAATTATTTTCCGGACAGTGTCTGTGGCTTTAAATTCTTATATTTGACCTCTGACCTTTAAGTCTGACCTTGACCTTGGACCTAGGGACCTGGTTATTGCGCGCGACACACCGTCTCACCCTGCTCAACACTTGTGCCAAGTATTTTAAATTCCTTCCATGCCTGACAAAATTTTGCTCCGGACAGGTTCTATGGCATAAAAATGACATATCCATTGTTCATAATGTGTTATATGTGACAGTTTAGGTATTGGCCTTTCCTGCTTTTGACACTATTACTTGTTATTCTTCCAATGTTATTGTCTAGCATTGTCTAGCATGCATAGCTTTGACAAATGCATTACAGGCACTATGCAAATTGACGGTACGCTATGGGTTTTATAATCACGCCTACTTAGGTCAAACTCCAACAAACACCGTTGACAGTATACGAATGTTTTTACAAGGCATATTCGTCAAACAATTTAAATCATGGCTTTTTAAATGGCTAAACACATCGTCAATCAAATCTCGTCGTAAGGTCAATTAGGTTATCAAGGTAATAACCAAGTAAAATGGTCGGATAAACTATTGAATATGACTGACGTTTGGAATTGGCGTACAATGAAATGACACATATCTTGCAGGTATCTACGACTGCGCAGTGTGTTCGGGAGGCTTCGGTGAAGGGCATATACCCTGCAGCGGGCTCCAGGAAATGGCGCGAATTGTAAAGACAGGTACGTAACTTCTTGGGAAAAGTTCGTCATACTTCGGACGAAACTAGTTATACTTTATGAGGCCCAGGAACAATATTCTGAACTCTACTAGTAATACTGTCGAGGTTTAGGAAAATAATCTGAATATTAATTGGAAAGCTGTCAAATCTCCAAAGCCTGAAAAACTGTACGAAGTAATCAGATCATTGGATCTCTTATCTAGTGAACAGTTCTGGTCATGTTTTCAGCTTGCATTATAAAAGTCTTTTTCTGTGGCCAGTACTGTGGTGTTCGGGTCATATTACCAAACCTCGTGGTCAGTATTTTACACTTTTGCGGAGAGTTAACAAGAAAGTACAAACCAACTTTAAGATAGACAAAAGTTCTAGTCAGGTTTCGTTGTTATTGTGTTTAAGTTTCAGCTCGCTTTGACAACAGTGGATGAAGTTGCTAACATATATAATGGCCATCGAAAGTAACAGTTTTGACAACATTTTTTTTGTCCATGGCATCTTGTTCGGGAGGCATATAGTAATTGTCTTTTTCGTCCGTGATGATTCCGTCCGTCCGTGATTCCGTCCGTACGAGGTTACACTATTTTACCGTTTCGTCTAGCACCAACACCACTTACTACACACTTGGATACTTACACAGTTGTTGCTCATGACCTTTACTAATTAACCCATATCACCCAACCGCACTTTGACATTGACCTTGACCTAATCTGGACTTAGAATAATGCATATGGGCTATTTCTTGGATTAGTAGGTTTTAATGTTTTGTCTCACACCAACACAGCTTATTACAACACTTGGATACTTACACAGTTGCTGCTTATGACCATTCCTATTCCACACAACCACTCCTTGACCTTGACCTAATTTGGACTTATACTAATTCAAATGGGCTGTCCAGCACTAACCGGGGTGGGGGGGGGGGGCATGTGTGTTTATCGAACACCGCGTCTTGTTTTCATGGAATGCAACGACTGAATGATTACAGCGATTCAAATTTGAATGTATAAAACCTCGATACAAACCATAAAAACTATGAAGTTAAATTGCGTATTGAAGCGTTGAGCAACTAGACCCGGTCTTGTGACATTTATACGTTAAACTAATAGTGTTTCCATTTGAACAGAATTTCTCCATGAAACCTGTAATTCGATAAAGCAAAATCGCAGACGCAATTATTTTTTTCCACAGTTATGTAGAACACCTGCTACTTTTTATGGACCGGTCAATATGTTTGCAAATATTTCATTCTAACAATCGATGCTCGATTGGGTAAACTGAGAAACCAAATTAGTCATGATTCACTGTTTCTAGGATGTCGACCGAATTATGTCTTTATAAACAAACAACCCGCATGAGAGATGATGAGTAATTATAGATAACATAGACAGTCCGACTTTTTATCTCATTGATCAATGTTTACCGGTAATCATTAAGTTGTTATGAAATGGCCTCTCACCGACTCACCTGTTTGGAGAAAACATTTTATTACGTACGGGTATTAGCTATTTTCTATACATACAAACCACAAATTTACGGTGTAAATGTTGTAATAAACGTTTGGCCATCAAAGGAAAGGACCGTGAATACTGGCTTCACGTTTACAAAGTCACCGTAAAGGATGAGATCAAAATCTTGTCGGACTCACGTGTCTTGATAAAGTCTCTGGCACTTGCGTACCAAATTAAAGCATTTAAGACTTGCTATCATATACTTTTCATAGTCCGTGACGCAACGTTTTACCAATTTTCTTTTGGTTTAAGGCATTACACAGACATCAGAAAACTGATGCCAAGTGAGAACATAAACGAATTGTACCAAATAATAACGTAAACGATAGAAATGAATTTCGGTTAAATGTTTCCTCATTACAGAAACATGTAAATAAGCGAAGCGTTCATACATGCAACGCATCTCATATTTGCTTTTGCTTAATATAGTGGTTTATATCTTTAGGTGGACTGATAATCTTCGTGATGCGCAAAGAATACATCAAATACGTCGACGAATACACGGACAGGCTGGAGCCCATGATTTCCCGCCTAGAGCACGAGCACACGTGGGAACTGCTCGAGAGGCGCGAGGTAGCCAACTACTCCTTTAGCCGAGACGGCGTCTTGTTCAAGTTGAGGATCAAACGCAGCGGACCCGCAGTGGCTATCGCGACTCCGAAGACAGATAGTAAGGTCACGAACACGGGTACCGTAAACGAAACCACCACGGCCAAAGAGAACACCAAATCATCGTAATGACAACAGACATGTGCCTTTGCCTTGTACTGTTAAAGCCAATGACAATTTTTGTTGCGTGGACCAACATGTTTTAATGATTTATATAAAGTTGGAATTTTTTTTTTTAACAATGAACTGAGTGTGTGTGTGTGTTACACTTTGATTAATGACACGAATACAAGTAGATGCTAATGACTGAAATAGAAATATATGGTCCTGTAAGTTTGCGTGTGTATATGGCAGACTTGTGATGCAAGTCATCAAATTATTCTCTGTGTGTTTGAGACATGTTTATTGTTTAAACCGAAAAAGTATAGCATCAACTCGAGGGTTGAAAACCAGGCCCCGTGTTCACAAAACAAGTTGAGTCTGATTTTCCAATTCAAGACAAACTTGAGCCAGATATTTCAGGATCAGGCTCAAAAATGATGTTCAGTAAAATCAGGATCAATTTTAAAATGTTTGGTCAAATATTTATTATAAACGATTATGAAATTTTATTGGTGTACATTCGCTATCTGGTAGGAAGATTTTAATAAAAAAATAACACAAATCTTATTATTTAATCAAATAGGTAAGTTATATTGAAAATGAAATACTTTTGATATTCCGCTCAGTTGAGCTGAAAGATCAAGATCAGCTAAGACTGATCTTGATCCTGTAGTTAATCCTTTGTGAACGTGGGGCCAGAAGTTAGCAACTGCTGTTTATTTCTGGTTGTAAACCCTCTAAATATACAGGTAAGTATGTGCCAGATTTGAAATGCATATAATTTACGCAATATTCTCTGGTAGTTTGATGAATGCATGCCAAACAAGTATAGCATAAAATACAAGTGCAATGGAAATGCAGTTTTAAGAAAATGGATGGTTATGAATCATGATGTTACAAACTGTTCCGTTGGACAATTCAATTACTTAAGGTCTGACAATATGTAATCTTTTAATGAACGTTTTTTTTGTATTCACATTGAAACAAGTTGGGCATTTTAAGTAAAGATAACTAAATTGGGATAAATTAAACAGAAACACAACACAATGTTACTGACGTAGATGAACGTTATTGTTTATGTAAATAAAGACTTAGAATATGAATATTCGACATGTATCGTATAAATGCAAACGTCTAGCACAACTGAAATGATTGTTACCTACAAAAAACTGGAGCAACAATATTGAATTATTGGTTTATTGATACAATATGTATGTTTGAAACATACCGTCTATAAAAATAGTCAAGTTATTTCAAGTCTAACGTTCGACTGTCAAAATGATGTTAATTCCCAGATTTCTAATAGACTTACAATAACAATTGCAAATGGCAGTGACCAATGATATCCTTTAGTAGTATATTTGTTTGTTTAGCAATTACAAATAGTAAATAAGGGATGCAAATGTAGCAAACGTAGCAAAACACTGTTTCGGCGAACCTGTGAAAAGAAAACGAAAAATAAGGCTAAACAAAGTTAATGATTTGTTTCTCAGGCACCGCCGAAACGTATTCTAATTGCCCGCCACGAATCTGATTTAATGCCAAACACAAGTTTATTTACTATGTTTTGACGATCGCGCCCGGGTTTTAACGGAGCTGTCCAGAAATATGTTAATAGCATAAAATTTTGCAGAAAGTGTTTCTATATTTCCGGACCAGTATTTTGGATGTAATGTTTCTTTCGAAGGTGTTTAGGCAATATTGATATATGATAGTACTTCGATATAAATATAGCTGATAAAAAAGAACTTTGCAGTTCCCACAAAATTTATGACTGTACTACATTAATTTTACCCCCAAACATTTTGAACTGAATGTGTATTAACCTCAATATATTCTGGATCGGATGCACATTTATCATCTCCACAAAAACTTATCTGGTGCACTGAATTATATCATCAGCAACACAAATTTAATCAGAAATTGTTATCTCACAAAAACTTTCAGTAAGGGGCAAAGTTAATCAGGATAACGCTTGATGGTGAAAATCCAAGCTCTGATGGTATATTTAAGTGTTTTATCAGTTATATTATACCATGTCTCAAACACTACAATTCGTCTCTATTACTCAAATTGCATGGTCATACTGGGCATATACTCTGGCAGCCCATGAGATTTTTATCCCAATTGCGGCCTGCCTCATTTCGAGAAAATTGACGTCAGAGTTGAGGCACGTGATTTTTATGAGAAAGTCAGGATTCTGATTAAGATATTTCAAATAATTGTTTACATCTTGAATACTGTCAACGAAAAATGTTATTTATTAGGTTATTTGTAGAAAAATTATAATTTTTGCTATGATTGCTTGTTTGGTTGCAATAGCAACCATCTCTTTATTATTTTTATTTTTGTCCGAAACATTTGTACATGTAAAGTTTGTTATTTGGGAAAGGCATTCCAGTAAATATATATAATATAAATTACTTCTCCTCACCATGCTAGGTTCTGTATTGTATGCATGACAAACATTAAAGTCTGTGTAAAATGTGAACATTTACCGTTATGGTGTTGTTACTTAAACTGCTCATTCGTGCTCAAAACACATGGCTGAGAAAAAAGGAAGCCATTTCCAGTTTTTACACATATCAGCGTATTCAATACTGCCAATAACTCTTTTTCGCCCAGATACCGCATTTGGGCAAAATATCTCATGGGCTGATATATTATAACAGTGACGTTGGTAGTGTAAAACACTACAATGACAAGCGGCTTTCGCATAGAGTTTCTTTACTTGAACGTTATCGCACAACAACGAGGCAGTGGTACAGAGAAATACGCAATGGTGGTAGGTAAAATCTAGGTATATCTATTTAATAAAAGTATTGAATAAAGTAACTACAAAAAATAGCCTAGCTAAGATATTAATCACAATTCATTATAGTAAACACCGCGCTAAATGATATTAAAGACATTCAAAGGCTCAGCAAAGAAATGCAACTGCCAGCCAGAATTTAAAGAGAGGAAGAAAAGAGCTACACTGACTTCGCTAGCTGAAGTCTTCCAGGTTAGATAAAAGCAACTTTTCAATGAATATATAAGGAAAGATCTTTCCAGAGAGACTAGAAGTTCAATATCTGAAATAAATATTTAAAAAAAACAGAACAACCCCGTGAGATCTTGTTATTTAAAAACAGCCACAACAGTCGAAACGCGATAGTACGAATAGTCACGGAAGACAAGAGTTTGTTCGTAGTCTGGTAGTACAGTAACATTTCGCGTTAATTTGCAGCATGTCGAGGAAATTACGTTGAACTTAAACCAGAGATCTATTAACAAACATTGATAGATCTTTGCTTAAACTAAATGCATTTTGACAATACATTTGTATATGTTTTCGCATCATGAAGCAAAAGTCTAAATTCTGCAAAACATAATCAAATTCGCAAAGACATATTGGTAATTACGAAATTCAATGTCCTTTAAATATATCTCACGATGCACACTTTCTAAAGTGGATTAATATGGAAATTATACTAGTTAACAACTATATTTGTCCATGGTGCAAACAAACTAACTGGGTGTCAGACTTGGCAGAGGTATGAAATCTTAGTCGAGAAGATGTAAAAAGTCTCCGTGACAATCTGATTCGAAGTATCGCATTGACATTTCATTGCAATCGCTATGATGGTACTGAAACATTTGTTCGTAGTAACGCATCCTTTGTTGAATCGCGAATTCGTAGTATCGCATCTTTTTGTAGTTAAATATATAAGGAAAACGGACGGGACCGGTTGCCTTATGCGAAGTATCCCGTCATTTCGTAGAACCGCGATTCGCAGTATCGCGTTTCGTCTGTATTTACATTACTTTAAATAGATATATACATTGTATGCTATCTTACTAAACGTTGGTAGCACACAAACTAAAATTATAATGGTGTTCTTGTGCCGTGTGTGTGTGTGTGGGGGGGGGGGGGGGGAACAACCAGAGTGCCCGGAGTAAACCCCACCTATACGATATGGTGACCGCGGACAGCCATGGTAGTTATGACGAGTCTAAGCGCCTCGTATTGGTGACACGGTTTCATTTCCTCCGAGTACCCCGGTGTCTCCTCCACTCCCGAATAGCCAGGCAGACAGTCATTCATCTAGGCCGGCAGGCAGGCCGGCAGGCAGGCCGGCAGGCAGGCCGGCAGGCAAGCAGGCAGGCAGGCATGATTCCATATCCTATTGTCGGCCATAACCTGTGTCGCACAGCCCTAACACCACGTCATAGTCCATGCCGTCCAGTACTTTATAAATAGAGATCACTAACCCTAATGCTCTAGGCTGGTATTCAGCGAGCTTCTAAGGGACATCTCGACTGTGAGCGTGCATTTCTAAGGGACATCTCGACTGTGAGCGTGCATTTCTAAGGGATATCTCGACTGTGAGCGTGCATTTCTAAGGGAAATCTCGACTGTGAGCGTGCATTTCGAAGTTTATGGGCTCCTTCCGCGACGAAGCTGCATTCTGTAAGGACCCGGGGAGTGTCCCAGCAACCCTGCCTAAATTACTTTTCGAGTCACATCGAAAGTGGGGACAAATTTTGAATGATAGCTGCAATTTCTAGCCATTTTTATTTTACTGAAACGTTCTTTTTTTTTGTTTTGGTGTGGTCTTGTGGTGTGGGGAGAAACCGGAGTATCCACAGGAAACCCCATCAGTCCGGTGTGGTAACCACGAACCATACTCACATTCGCCGGGCGCGAAACGAACTGAGGGCGAGAGTGCCAACCACTGCGCTAGCCGAAATCTTAACGTATGTTTACTTAAGTGAAAATTTCAGATCAAATTTTATATGTGAAATTGAATGTGAATGATTTCTGAAAACAAAGGGACAACAAAGGTGTAAAATATTAAACATCACAATAATATTTACTAGTTGAAAACATACACATGAAACAGCTACAGAGAATGGAACTTAAGAAATTTTCACTTAGGAATACTGGTCCAGGTCTCTGCCTGTGCTATGTGTTTCCAGGGTAACAAATAATCATGCGTGTCATTTATAACACATAACCCATAGCCCAAGTATCAATACCGGTGTTGAGCATTTTCGAATAACTCAAAATATGCCTTTTTTCTTAAAAAAAACTGATGGTTTTTTTTTGCTGAACTCTAATACTAATACATGTATACTGTCACTGATAACCAAGTCGGTATGTTTCCACGGAAACTAAAGTGTAGACGCTGGGCCGTATAGAACAACTTTCTGTTAGAAAAAAACAGGCATTAATAATTAACCCCGCTTGGTATTCGATCAAAATCGGGTGAATGCATTCTGTTTAGGCTATTGCATGCAATGTTTCGTTTAATATTAACAATTCCACTGTTTAATTCATTATTGCAATATATGGATAGATTGAACAGTATCAGACTGATGTTCTAAAGGCCCTGTCACACTGTGCCGAATTTGAGCTTCGAGTTCTGGACGAGTTGGTCGCGGAGTTGTTTCAAGACGACATTTGTTCGAGTTCTCTTCAACCTTGACACGACATTGGAACACGACACAATTACGATACTCACATTTTATTACGAGTTTAGTCGAGCTATGCGTACGATATCTGTTCGACAATTGAAGACTTGTCTTTGAGAATGTACGAGTGTGGACGAGTATGTACGACTTGTGAGGACATGAGCACGAGTTTATTACGACATTTTAAGAAAAACTGACGAGAAGATGTCGTAGACAAGTCTCCCAAACTCGCAGCAAACTCGTGTTATGTCGTAGAACAATAATATACGGCGACACGCTACGACAAGGGAAGACATGTCTACGATATGTGTTCGAGAGTGTTTGAGAGTGCGCAAGATTCCTTCGACATGTCTTCGACACCTGTACGAGAATAAAAAGTCGCCGAGAAGTTTAAAATTCTCGCCGCTACTTGGCGAGTTCTGGCTACATAAGGAGATATAAGTAGACTTCACTGCGACATAGAACGAAATGTGTACAAGATCTACACGACACCAGAACTCGTACCTTAAATTCGCCACAGTGTGACAGGGCCTTTAACGGAAAACGTTTGTCGGTTGCACAATAAAGAACTTTTGAAAGCAGGATTTCCGCTTAGGGAATACTGTAGGTAAGTCACGAAAATAGATGCTTTCGTCTTTAGAACGTCAGTTGGTATTTATATTAATTTCATTCAGAATTTCTGAGCGTAGACTGACTGGCTTACAAATGTATGTGCTGTTTGGTTTACACTATTCGAGCTATGTAATTAGTTGCTACATAATTATTTTATTGACCTACTTTCAAACACTGCATTTTTATTTTTGAAAAAAAGAACGTGCGGAAGTTGGGCCCTACCAATCTAGTTCTGTTATTAATTTCAGCTTTCCGTACGACTGCTCATTTCATGTCGAGATTTTGCTCCATGACTACGAATGATTTCAATTTCAAACTTTGCCTTAACTTAATTTTTGACCAATGAATATGACTATGACATGTAAGCTTCAATACCCATTGGCTTATATTTAAAACTGCAACTAAAATAAGAATGTTCGTAGACATGGGTCCAGAATTTCACTATTCTTTTCCTCAAAAGTGTTGATGGTTTACCTGAAAATACAGATTAAGTGTTGAGATACGTGTTCGTCTGTACCGGTAAATCAAGTCTGACCCAATGATTGGCGCATACCTAGTGGTTGGCGCATTCCCAGCGATTGGCGAATACCAAGTGATTAGAGCGTTACCCAGTAATTGGCGCATGCGACTTGATCAGGTGGTCGTAAGTTTGATGCCCGGCGCCAACAACTCATGTTTCATATTTCAGTTGATTTGATTTAGTCCGCTTCTCGAATTTATAAAGCTTCTCAGTATCATCTGAAGTTAATTTATGTGAATCTTTAATTTAAATAAAGTCTGCCACTGTGCCATTTATAGTCAAATTTGCATTAGAATACGTTATTCTAGAAGAAAATGATTCTACAAATCGTTGATTTTCACTGAGAAAAAATCTGAATTGTACAGGCGAAGACGCTTTAGTTCTTTCAAATAAACCGTCGATTGATTTTTTTTCAAAAATGTAAAAATCTCTTTAAAGTCCGTTTATGTTTTACGAGTAATGACAACATAATGACACAAATCTCCAAACAAAATGCTGTTCTAGGGATGTAAATATAAACATTTACCATTTATTTAAACCACAAAAAGACTTAACTTCTACATAACATAAAGGTCCTGAAACCATAGACCACTTTCCTTTGTATGGCGATTAAAATCGCCAATGTTTTGTTCACTATTTGCAAGGTGTTAAAACGAATCGGTAACCTCTCCGTTAAAACTAACCAAAAAACGCACCCTCTCCGTTACGGTACCTGTCCCTCTCCGTTAAATCAGGGGGTTTGGATGTAGGGAGGCATCGAACAACACCGAAAAACGGAAGTTATGAGGTAAGTTGCTTGAAAATTTATGGCGCACGGAACATTAGCATCATTAAGCTTTGAAACAGCATGTTTTTTTTTTTTTTTATAAATGCAATACGGAACTCAAACGAAAGAAAACAATTTCAGACAGTCATCAACCCGACATGTTTGCATTTCAAGTTTGTGTATATAAGTGTATCGATTTCTGTCAATTCCTGTTGGGAGCATTCTCAACTGATATTTCATTAGTAAACATCACAAACAAAGATAAATACTGTCTTAAATGTGTACAAAACGAATGAAATTAGTATTACACCGGCACCCTGTATCCTCTCCGTTACTTAATTTTTTGTGGTACCTGCTGCCTCTCCGTATATGGTACCTGCAACCGTTCCGCTATAATTCATTTTTCGAGTTACACGAATTCTTATCTATACGGCTAGTGATGGGGAGATGTTTCTTTTTTTTTTATCCGTTTCAACTTAAGATGTGTAGAACTCTACCACTTTGGTGATCAATTAAAACGATACACGTGATCTTTAGTACAAATACAACTACGAAAATTATTACAGTGACATTTTCCTTCAAACACATCAGAAAATGAAAAGTATTATTATTAAAAAATATAAGTTCAAGTATAATCATTGAGAATATGTCAGCTTTATAAAACAATTAAAGTTTGACAAAGTAAAACATTATGTATTTTAATAATATGACTTGTATATTTTGTATGGCCAAAAAAAATTAGTTCCGTTTCTGGTCTCCTGCCCAAAACAATAAGGGTCGGTAGGTAGGGATTTTATTTTATTATTATTTTTTTGATGATGGGAGAATGTGTGTGCTCCATATATGTTTCTGTTCAGATGGGTATCTTGTATTATGGTACTTCATGTATTACACGCACATGTTTACCCTAAAATTCAGCTATAAAAATTCGGCGCGCGTTGTACACGGTAACAGTCTTTTTCAGTCATGTTTTTAGTGATATTTTATTTTATATTAAATATATAATTTTTTATTAACGAAAAATTGCATCTTAATTACCTTGCAATCATATTTCCAATTTGAACAAACAATAAAATCCGTTAAAAACACAGTCATTGATAATAACACCTGTTACAACTGAGAAGAGTGAAAGCTCAACGTCATCAATTAGCCAGGTCTTTAAAATCTGCAAGTCGTTAGCAACAACCATAGCAACTGTGTCGGTTTGACTTCAAAAAGTCTTTGATGTGACTGCTGAGCTGGGGCCAATTGTCCAGCAGTTTGTAGCATTAAGCGTGTAACACGATTAACACGTGGTCAGTGACAGAGCATTAATTAATACTATTGTACCTAAAAAAATGCAAGCAGTGTCTATAGAGCATTAATGAATCAGCGTTCAAGAGGAAATGTCACGGGTGTGAAAAAAATAGACAGTTGTTTTGTTGCATCGGATAAATTGTAAATTTAAATGGGAGTGACGAAATATACATGTGTTGTGTTACGGCATAAAACTTAGTGAATAGTAACATTAATATTTGCATTCAATTTTGATTAATATGTGTTTGGCGCACAAGGTAATTATGTATGCGTATCTAAATTTATATTGAAGACCTTTTTTTATAAAAGTAAATTTAGTTCAATATTCCATAAAACAACATGGACAAAATTTGGTAAAATATGTACAACGCGCGAAAGTGAATCATTATCAGGTTTATGAAACGCGATAGTCAATTAAAATCTTGTTTGGTAAAATGAATAAGAATATTTATCGGCGGAAATAAATACATTATTTTTGGATCAAAAATATGTAGGGTCGGCAGCAAAAGTAAAGGGTCGGTCGGGAAACCGGAAACGGGGCTATTTTTTGTTGGGCCTCTGCAATAAATGCGCGTTTGTTAATAATATCAAATGCATGTATTCTTTGACTTAAAATACACAATCCTACAATTTTAAACTGTTTCGATAATTATTATGTCCCCTTATCGATGTATTGGTTTGCTTGAGGTCGCGGTGGCGTAGTGGATATGGTGTCCGCCAAGCGATCGGGAGGTCCCTGGTTTGATCCCCATCTGGGAGCGTACTCAAGATCTTCCCCAAAGACACCAAGTACTGGTTCTAGCCAGGAAACGGACTCAAAGAGTGTCTGAACAAGCCTAAGGCTTTCGAAGCAATCGAGCTAAAATAAATATGTTTAACAAACTTTTGGTTTGCTTTATGTCAGTTGGTCGGTCAGTCTGTCGGTCGGTAGATCACTTTCGTTTTTGCTCTCTAAGTCAAACAATTTTCATCCGGTCAAGTGGCCCTTGATTGATATTAGACTGTGGTTCGAGTCCTGCCATAAACGTTCTTTTTTCTTTTCATAATTTTATTTTACTTTTACATAATGTTTCTTTATTTGGTCTTTTTTATTTCTCGGTTAGAATTTTTTTAATTAAGTTAACAACCGTGTAGTTATTTACAAGTGAGAATTAATTACAATCTTACAATTTCTTTTACTTTAACATCAGTTTTCTTGATTTTGTCTTTATTATATTTTCGGTTTTAAATTTTCTTTATTTGTTTAATAACCGTTTAGCTATTTACAAGTGACAAATAAATTATAATCTTACAATAATAACAAGATGCAGTGCAACAAGTGTCAAAGATCAACTGAAAAAGATACCAAAGTAGCATTTTGCGAATTAAAGGACCATATTGACGGTAATTCCCGTAAATACAGAAACGTATTAACAAGGCACATTACCATTTTTAGCTCAACTTTTCTGGTTAAGTTTGTTTGTCAGAGTCCATTTTCTCACAAAAATATCAAAGGTATCTATTTAAAACTTTCAATACCTGTTCACTATCACAAGGATAATCCATTACAACATGGCTGGTAACCATGTGATTTTTATTTCCAGAGTTATCTGCCGTTGTTTGGACTTAACACTTGGCATATATTGACAATTTTTGCTAAGTATAAAATTTATCAATAACTATTAAAAACATAAAATTGTGAAACACAAGGTACTTGTTTAAGGTGCTGACCCCATTCTGCAGACAAGAGGATGTAACTCGTATACTGATTTTGTTGAAGTTATTACCCTTTTCAACTTACAATTTCCGCGTTAGGTCAATTTTCTCAATACCTATATGAGGTATTGTGTTGAAACTCAACGTACTTGATCACAGTGATGAACTTCTTCTGTTAACAAGAGGATGTAACTCTGACAAGGATTTTGTTTGAGTTATTGCCACATTTTCAACTTAGACATTTCGCTTTAGGTCAAATTTCACAATATCTATAAGAGGTATTGACTTGAAACTAAAGATACTTGATTACTGTTGTGAACCCATTCTGTAGACAAGATGAGGTAAGTAAATCAAGGAATTTGGTGGAGTTATTGCCTTTTTTTTCAAAATTAGAATTTTAGGTCAAATTTTTCAATATCCATAAGAGGTATAGACTTAAAATTCAACATACTTCATCACAGTGATGAACCTTTTCTATAAACAATATGCCAGAGTACTATCAAATACGAGGAAGTCGAGCGTCTAGCACCCGTAGGCTCTTTTTGTCTGGTAGCAAGAATATGCTGATGGAATCGTTAAGAAAAAATAAAAACAGTGCCACTTATTTGTGTTTTGATACACGGTTCCTGTAGATTTCGAACTCGCGCCTACAAAATCTCTCATTTCAAGGAAAATTTTCCTACGCTACAGTACAGTTATCAAAAGTGCGCATGCACATAGCGGTACTTCTTGTACATTTCATTCATATCGATTTAACTACTACTACTTATTTTCCCGCGCCCGCGAAAAGTGTCACGGTGACCACTTTTAATAATAATAAAAAACAAGAACAACATTTTACTGTTTGTTTATAAAAACGAGACCTATGTGTTAAGCAATCATTTAATACATTTTTCTTAAAATATAATTTTATTTTTCGGAAAATAAGTTTCCGCATTAGCCGTCGATACGCCCCTTTAAGCCACATTACAGTAACCAACTTACCAACAATTTTGATTTAAATTCAATAAGAGTTGATGACGTAACAGCTCGTCTTCAAATGGAAAACTCAATTCAACAATTCAATTTCAGAATGGGCAGCAAACAGCTAGAAATGATGTTTTAATGCCATACATTTGTCTGGTGAACTATAAAAGAACAGATGGAAGCATTTAATCTAACAAAATCAGCATGCATTCGCCATGTCATCGATAACACAGTTTTCATGACCACAAATTACATAAGTCAAAATTTATATCTTTTACATGTTTTGTTTTGTAGTATCAACAAGACTTGTCACAAGATGTGACATATGCACCCGAAGCATATGCTTGTCAGAGGAAGTCAAAACAATGCAACAATGATGCTTCCTACAAAAAGTTCATTCTAATATTTGACCTTTTAAGGGTAACCTTGGACACACATACCTTGACCGAGGAGCATGTAAGTGGTATATGACACATTATCTGGTCATGGGAAAAAAATAATCTGAAGTAATATTAAGTTCCTTCAACGCTTTTGGAAGTTATAGAGCAGACAGAAATTCCTTGACATTTGACTTTGAATTGTGACCTTGACATTTGACCGAGGACCATGGGAGTTGTACACGACACATCGCCTGGTCATGGGAAATAATAATTTGAAGAAATATTAAAATCCATCCAAACGTTTAGAAGTTATGGTGGAGAAACAGAAATCCTTGACCTTTCACCTTGAATTGTGACCTTGACCTTTGACAGACGAGCATGGGAGTTGTATGCGACACAGTGTCTGGTTATAGAGAATAATTATCTGAAGTAACATTTAAATACCTCCAGACGTTTAGAAGTTATGAAGTGGAAACAAAAATAATTGATATTTGACCTTGAACTGTGACCTTGACCTTTGACCGACCATCATGGGAGTTGTACGCGATACATTGTCTGGTCATGGGGAATAATAATCTGAAGTTATATTAAAATCCTTCCAGGCGTTAAGAAGTTACAGAGCGAAAACAAAAATTCATGACATTTGACCTTAAATTGTGACCTTGACCTTCGACCGACGAACATGGGATTTGTACGCGACACATCGTCTGGTCATGGGGAAAAATAATCTGCGGTTACATTAAAATCCATCCAGGCATTTAGACGTTATGGAGGGGAAACGAAAAATCATGACCTTTGACCGTGAATTGTGATCTTGACCTTTGACCGACGAGTATGGGAGTTGCACGCGACACATCGTCTGGTCATGTGGCATAATAATCTGAAGTTATATTAAAATCCACTCAGGCGTTTAGAAGTTATGGAGCGGAAACGAAAATTCATGACCTTTGACCTTGAGTTTTACGCGACACATCGTCTAGTCATGGGGAATAATAATCTGAAGTTATATTAAACCCATCCAGGCATTAAAAAGTTACAGAGCGGAAACGAAATCTGGACGGACGGACCCACCCACTCACGCACGCACGCACGCACCCACCCACAGACGGACGGTGCGACTACTATTTGCCATCCTTCCGGGGCAAAATAAAAGCTGTGGCGACGGAGAGGGTACCGGTTCCTCATACGGAGAAGTTACAAGTACCTTCCTTTTCTGTGTCGTGGCCTAAGTTTATGGCATTTATACCATTGTTCTACTTATTGTGCCGTATCGCTAACAACATACCTACATCGTGGAATCATTTTTAAACTAAGTGTGGTCCATAAAACACTGTATTTTGATTAAGCAAAGGAAAATACGACAGAAACCATCACTGAAATTTGCAAATGTCAGTAAGAGTAGACAACTGTTTTCACTATTTCTAGAAAACACACTGTTATATGGAGTAAAAGAGAAAAATGCGGAAACCACATTAAAGCCGGATTTTTATTTTGCCGATTGGGGTACATGTACACGTCAAAGTTGGTGAAGAAGAATGGAAGTTTTATGTCGATGATCTAAAATGTATGCAGTAATGTTTCATCAAGATTGATCAAGAACTTTAGAAAATATGACAGGAATACAAAACTTTAAAGCAAATTATATTTTTAGCTCTAGTGGCCATTTTGTGCAGTGAGGCGGAACCATTTGAATAAGTTTGATAGAGGACCACTAAACGAATATTGGTGTGAAATTAATTGAAAATCTAGCCATAGATCTAGAAGATATGGGCGTTTAGACATATATATATATTTAGCGTTGGCGGCCATCTTGTACAGTAAAGCGGAACCATTTTCACAGGTTTGGTAGAGGACCAACCAAGGAATATTTCTGTAAAGTTTCATGAAGATTGACCAAACACTTTTGAAAATATGACAGGAAAACAAAACTTTAACGCAAATTATATTTTTAGCTCTAGTGGCCATTTTGTGCAGTGAGGCGGAACTATTTGAATAACTTTGGTAGAGTTTAAAGTTTCATCAAGATTGATCAAGAACTTTAGAAAATATGACAGGAATACAAAACTTTAAAGCAAATTCTGTTTTTAGCTCTAGTGGCCATTTTGTGCAGTAACGCGGAAACATTTGAATAAGTTTAGTAGAGGAACACTAAACGAACATTTGTGTAAAATTTATTTTAAAATCTAGCCATAGGTTTAGAAGAAAATGGCGTTGAGACATAATTCTATTTTTAGCTCTGGTGGCCATCTTGTGCAGTGAAGCGGAACAATTGTCACAGGTTTGGTAGAGGACCATCCAAGGAACATTTCTGTAAAGTTTCATGAAGATTGACCAAGAACGTTTGAAAATATGACATGAATACGAAACTTTAACGCAAATTCTATTTGAAGCTCTAGTGGCCATTGAGTGTAGTGAGACGGAACCATTTGAATAAGTTTGGTAGAGGACCACCAAACAAACATTTGTGTAAAATTATTTGAAAATCTAGCAATAGGTTTAGAAGAAAATGGCGTTTAGACATAATTCTATTTTTAGCTCTGGCGGCCATCTTGTGCGGTGAAGCGGAACAATTTGTCAAATGTTTGGTAGAGGACCATCCAAGGAACATTTCTGTAAAGTTTCATGAAAATTGACCAAGAACTTTTGAAAATATGAAAGAAATACGAAACTTTAACGCAAATTCTATTTTTAGCTCTAGTGGCCATTTTATGCAGTGAGGCGGAACCATTTGAATAGTTTGGTAGAGGAACACTAAACAAACATGTGTGTAAAATTATTTGAAAGTCTAGCATAGGTTTAGAAGAAAAATGGCGTTTAGACATATATATATATTTAGCTCTGCCGGCCATCTTATGCAGTGAAGCGAAAACATTTTCACAGGTTTGGTAGAGGACCATCCACGGAACATTTCTGTAAAGTTTCATGAAGATTGACCAAGAACTTTTGAAAATATGACAGGAATACGAAACTTTAACGCAAATTCTATTTTCAGCTCTAGTGGCCATTATGTGCAGTGAGGCGGAACCATTTGAATAAGTCTGGTAGAGGAACACTAAACAAACATTTGTTTAAAATTATTAGAAAATCTAGCCGTAGATTTAGAAGAAAATGGCGTTTAGACATATTTATATTTTTAGCTCTAGTGGCCATCTTGTGCAGTGAACATCTTGTGCAGTGAAGCGGAACCAATTTCACAGATTTGGTAGAGGACCATCCAAGGAACAATTTTGTAAAGTTTCATGAAGATTGACCAAGAACTTTTAAAAAAATATGACAGGAAAACGAAACTTTAACGCAAAATGTTAACGACATCGCAACGCCCGCCCAACCGCCCGCCCGCCCAACCGACCGGTTTTCGCTGATCTATAAGCCGAGATTTTTCGTTGAAAAATCCGGCTAAAAATGCATGAGACATAAGCAGATCAATGTCCAAGATGTTCCGTGAAACCAATAAAACTCGAATTTTAGCGAAAAAACACTATTGTAATAACGTAAAAGTGACCTACCTGTAGTTGCCGTGTTGATTTTTAACGGAGAGGGACAGGTACCGTAACGGAGAGGGTGCGTTTTTGGTTAGTTTTAACGGAGAGGTTACAGATTAGTTTTAACACCGTGATGTGCGCCGTGATGCTTAACGGCCTATGCTCCGCTGTACTTCAGCTTTTATACGACACAACCACGTGTTGACAGTGACAATAATTAATTAAACATTACTGGCGCATGATATAGTTCGTTACGTGGTACACATGCTACAGTGTTGGATATAGCTTATAAAGGGGTGAGTAGCATATGCATGTAGTACACACGTAAGTGTACATGTACTTTTGTTCGATGTCTTACTTATTTTGAATTTCTTGAAATAATTGTTATTGATCATTAGACCAGGTTGTACTTTTCTTGCGTGCAAGTCAATTTCTCGATATCGTGTCTGAATAAGTCAACAGTAATGGGAAAACGTTGAGTTGCGACAGTTCATTAATCCCCGGTCACTATGTCACTATTTTTGCTACGATTGCCCACGATTTACAAAATCTTGGTGAAGTTTGGTAAAGCGTGAACACATAAGTATTGGCATCTGTGTGAATCTTGAAGAATCGTGGGGGATCCTTATCAATCAGGAAGCGCTACGACAGTTTTGAACATGTTCAAAACATTCGTGGCTTATCGTAGCGCCGCCACGATTTTTCTAAAACGTAGGACAATCCTAGTGCCATCGTATCTCAATCTGGCTTATTCTTCCAGCCATCGTAGAGGCATTCGTGGCCTTTCGTGTTTAATTGTGATTAATCGTGACCGATTGTATGACATATATATTACAAGACTGTAGTACGTTATGGTACGTTTTGCTACTTATACGGTACGGATTTCTACGCTTGCTTTACGGTTCAGTTACGAGATTCCAGTAGGGTCTTTAGCGACAACTATCATGACTAATCACGAATATACACGATGGACCACGACAACGCGACGAGTGGGTCGCGTTGCCTGTACGGGTTTATCACGATGTTATTACGCACTCACTGCGTTTGCCTACGTGGGTGTCACGATTATGCACGATGCATCGTGATGCTCAAATCGCCTTGAAGCGTAGTGAAGCGTAAGAATTATTGGCTGCTAGTAGGTTCATCGTCGTCTGTTACCGTAGCGTATATCTACGCTAGCGTATACCTACGCTAGCGTATTGCAACCGTAATAGATCGCATCATACCTTGGTAACACCGTGGTGAATCGGTTGCAGAAACCTACAAGTGTCATTGATATTCGTAGTCTCGTCCTACAACAACCGTAGGTATCCGTAGGAACACATTCGGGACACTGTGCACCCCGACTCATCACAATTAACACTTCCACGATCAATCGTGTGTTATCGTAGCCAAATTCGTGACAATGTGACCGGGGCTTTAATGTCGTTGTTTAGACTCAGTGTATACAGAGATGTGGCAGTTGTTATTGATTGATCGTAATTAATTATGTAACTGGTATTCGTTCTTAAATTGACTATGTCAACGAACAGGGCCTAAAATGGGACAATACTACAAAAAATCTGAAATTAAGATATTAATATCTAGCATGCAATAAAGAAAATATCTGATGAAGAAAGCGTTTCCGCATTCTGACCAAAAGTTCCTGATATAATTTTGGGAGCGCTTGTTTCGTCATTTATGTGTTTACATTTTGACGTAATAATTGTAAACATCTTGGAAAACCGTAGTTTGCACACATAAATGGTACAAAGCTTAAAGATGAAAGGCCAAGCTTCTAACAAATGTTATTTATTCTTTAGTAACATAGTTTTAGCCATAACAAATCAACTTCTCCTATTAGTTTTCATAAATAACGCTTTTATACGCGAGTATAGCATAAAAGACAACAGGATTTTGCGCATATTTCTATCGATACGCCATTTTGTTTCAAACCGGAAGTGACGTATATTCTACCCAAACGCGTTAATTATTTTATATATAGACTGTAAAAATTACTTCAAAACTCGCGTTATTTCACTAAGTTACAATAACGTAATACATTATTTATATTAAGTAGGATGTGTCAGATAAATGTAGGTTAGAAAAACATATTATAATGTAAGTATTTGGCAACATGTGATAAAAATAGACTACACATAGTCCTTACTTTCTTCGTCTTAGATATCTGTAATAGTGATCGTTTACTTAGTGCCACTTTGTGTGATCAGCTTATCAGTAATCCTAACTACTAGACAAATGATACAAATATTTTATCTTTGAGATCAATGGAAATGGATCCTTAGTAGTCTGGGCTTCCTGCTGTCACCACGACCGAGATCATACACTTTATCGCCCCGACAAACAACAATGACAATATCCTGTGTATTCCTACACAATAACGTGTCAAAAGTAATATGAAGGTTTGCCAAGTTGTAGGCATGGGAAATCCTGATTGCTGATTGATTGATAGGTTTACAAATCATAATTATACTGGACTTAGACCTAATCTGATTTGTTGCAGTAGTTCAGCCATATGCATTGGCAATTTAAATTCAACTATCTTTATAATCAAACAGTAAGAAATTTAAAAACAATGCAGCGTTTTGTTGTATACGTAGTGAACAGAAAATAAAAAACAACAGCATTTTTCATGGAGTGTTTTAATGTATTTCAAAGCCCTGTTACTGAATTATTTGAATAGAAATGTTGTAGATAATTCAGAGTTATGGCTATATAAGAAGTCCTTCTAATAAAATTGTATTGTAAAAGATGATGTTAATATATTGATATACAGCCTATTGCTGATTTTATCAAATATGAGAAAATAGTATATCCAAAAAATGTTTTACTATCCCGATTATAGATATACTGAACATATATTGTAAGCAATGTTATGATAATCTGCAATATGCAAGTATTGTTTGAAAAGTAGAGTAACGCTTAAAAATAAAACAATACATAAATTGTCGGCATGTATGTGCGTTAGCATATCACATGTATATGCTTTTTCTAAATGAAACATCATGAAATGGGTATGATTTTTAGTTTGAAAAGACACATAAATACTTCACGTTCATAAACTTTCACTGCACGAACATATTTCTTTTGTAGATGCTTATAATTATATTCATTACACATAGCAAACTGTGAAAGCGTTCTCGCACATTTGTAACAGAGGTATCCAATTGTCAAAACAACATCCTGTTTGTCACATGACATAAAAAGGGGTCGTATACAAACTGCCATTCATTCAAGGCACGATGACACATCAACTGTGAAAACTGACATCTTGAATATATTTGAAAGTGAAAAATGCAACGGTTAAACAACAATCGATTAAAAATATGTACGAAGACATATTCCAAACAACCAGTTTTCTATTTTAAATCGTACTTCTTTATTATTATACTTGTTTGGAAATATAAAAGAATCAAAATAATTATGGATAAGCTAGATTGACGATCAACGAAAAGCTAAGTAATACAAATTAGCATAATCTACTAATAAATTATGCATGTGCTAATTGTCATTTACTCGTCCCGCAAGACGTTGTTTAAATACCATACAATTCATTTTAAATAGCTGTTGTGACATGTTAAAAGCAAGCACAACGACTTAGAATACATAAAAACAAAACAAAATATCGTCATAAAAGAATTGTTAAAATGCCAATTTTTGTTCAAGAAATTTAGTAAGTAATAATGGCGACCTATCTTATTAATGAAGCGTTGGGATTTAACTACGTCATCAAGAAAATGGCGGCGGAAATTACCGAGCGGCGTACGGAAATTGCCGATGAACAAAATCATCGTTTATAAGCATCAAACTTATAATTTTAAAATTTTCCATAAGCAACATTGTTATCTACTGACTTAAATCTACAAAATATCAAAAGTATGTAAAAACTTGGCCGTTCACCTTTAATGCCGCATGCATGGTTATACGCTGTCTTTGTCTCATTTCGATACCCCAGGCTTGAGGTTTTCTTTAAGTTTTATTTTTTTTTTATTTGTTTTATCTATTATATCTTTATGTAGTATGCAACTTAATATATTTATTTTTTCTAGATGCCTTGGTATTATTCATTTCTATATTATAACATAATCACTTTTTAGCTCGACTATTCGAAGAATAGGTGAGCTATCCTACTACCACCGGCGTCGGCGTCCGCGTCTGAATTGGTAAAAGTTTGTATTCAAAAGTGGAATTTCAATTTGCATATGTGTACAATGCAACGGTGTGGATTTATTATAAGATTTATCTGAGGTAATGCTGATGTGTAAACTTTTCAGGGTCGGATTGAATGCATGTAAAAGTCTTCATCTGTTGTCTTAATAAAATTTTATTAAAAGGAGTCTCCAGGATCCGTTAAACCTTCAGCCCAGGAATTGTTATGTAAAAACGGTAGGATTGTAGCCTAGGTCAGAAGCATTCATGATGTGGATTTAGTCGTACTAGCAAAGCACCTCTAATGCTAGATAATGTTTAGTGCTTGTTGGCTAAATCAGCCGAAAGAACATAACTTCTTGATGCCACAGGCATGTTTGCATCTGTTTACTTCCTATTTTAATTATGTGGCGATGTGATTTTTTCAGTGTAAAGCAGTGTCCGCCATTTTTAAGCTGCGTATAGGTTTTTAGACTGCGGCGATAGCCGGAGTCTTTAGCCAAAAATCGAAAGCAAATATCGCGTTTGACATGGCAATTACACAGTGACCATTGCGTCACTGCTTTCAATATCGTGGTGCAAGTGAGATCACTGGATCACACGGAAAATCAGAGCTGAGGAAACATTAACAATTCCTTGCTATTAGGCTAAAAAAAAATAATGATTTGTTTCTCAGGCAGCGCTGCAACGTTTTTTATGGCCCGCGACGAATTTTATTTAATGCCAACTTTTTTTGTATTAACTATTTTTTGACGATCGCGCCCGGGTTTTAAAGGAGCATTCCAGAAATATGTTAATAAAAAAACAACTTTGCAGAAAGTGTTTCTAATGGGCATGTTACCGAACAAAATTCAAAAACTACGTATTGAAATTTGAGAATAATTAACATTTTGGTAACTTGCTATGGTCTATTTTCTGTGTGCTATAACTGGCTATATTCGGACGAATAAACACCATTAACATTCATAAGAACTATAGTATAACTAAAATGACGATGTATACATATATGACAGCGGCTTAAAAGTAAACGAATCCGCATTTTAACATAACTAAAGAAGAGTAACCTGGTGGATATTTCGGTATTTTCAGTAAATTTCTTCCTGTCTGATTGAATTATATAAATTGGATACACATACATTGTGAAGTACGGTAAATTTGGCAAACAAGTCATATTCGATTGGAACCTTTTATAAATATCGTCTATTTGTTGATTTAAACTTTTGTTTCGTAGATGCTTTTTTTTGTTAAATAGCATTCCATATCTTTTTTAAAGAAAATCTGTGTCAATATAAGTCCTATGGAAACAAACGAAAATGCCAGCTGCATTGACAAGTGTTGATTTTCCTTTCAAAATTTATTGGTGATTTATTGCAAAAATAATTCCTATTTGTGACAGTTATAAAAATATAAATTACGAAAAGTTAAATTCTATAAATAGAAGTACTTTAATGCTGATGGTATATCTATTTGAAGGCACTTATGTTAATTATGAACATTCAAATTGATTGACTTTTTTCGTCAGCTTGCATAAATAACCCTTTGTGATTAATACATTTATGATAAGGATTTTATAAAAAGGAATGCTTATGTTGTTATTAAAACTTAAACACCGGGATAACAGTATAAAAGGGCATGAGGTTTAGAAAATGTCTGCTCTTCCGTTATACACTGGTCTCTCAGGAGCAGAAGGATGAAAACACAATTTCTATTTTCTCTGGTTTTAATGATTATTTTTCTTTTAATCTGGCACACACACAATTAACAGATAAGCTTTTGCATATTAAAAATGAATGCTGTAAAACACCATTTACCCTTGTTTTCAAAATGAAATGTGTTTATTTTAAACATATATAAAATATACATATACAACAAAGCTATGTAATCTGGCTTTTCACACCCAACATTACGGCTTCTTCCTGAAATAGTATGACGATGAACTGAAAATTGAACTATATGATGCTATGTCTTTAAGCTTATATAAAAAGAAGAGATGTAGTTGATACTTGTTTTTTGTTTCATTTCATCGTGCCTCAGAAAGTTGCAATTCTGCTACTCTGGTTAGCCATTGAGTAATTAAATGGTAATTAAATTGAATAGCATTCTCTTTTATTGCTGTTTAATTTGAAATGCTGTGAGGTTAATTTTTATTTACTTTTGGTGAATTATTCTGGGCCAAGTGTGAGGTTCGTGCGCACGTAAACCGGTTTAAACCCCCAATGATTTGCATTAACCGTCCAAGGCGGTGACCTCAGTTTTATTCATGTGTGTTTGTGTTTGTTATGTGTTTTTATGATGTGCTGTGATTGCTTTACCACCTCAAAATCAGAAGAAGTGGACACCGGCGTTAAAAATAATGTACTTATTTACTTGTTTTAATAAGCCATTACATAGTGCCAATAGAAAAGAGTTGGAGAAAAAAAATTCTTCAATAAAAAAAAACGCGCCCTCCCTCCTGATGTTTTGGAAAAAGTGCCAGAGAAACAACTCATTAATTTTTTTAGCCTAAGGTTGGACCTATGGCAACTGAATTAATCCTGGCCGAAACATCACTAATAATGAAACAATAATATAGCGTCACCTAGATCTACGTTGGCGCTACATAGGGGTGCTAAATGTATACAAGTATTTGAATTTCTTCAAAATAATAACGCATATTTTGCATGTTAATACAACACATTTCCAAGTGATAGGTATTGTGGCGAAAACGAAAACAGTGGATACTTTTCCCACATGTATTTGCTTTCTTAGAGTCAACCAAGTACTCATTGTTCAATGAACATCATTTGTTCCGATGATCGATAACAAAAACCTTCCGCTATAAAGACGACGCATGAAAGACAAACATTCGGCCAATACAATTTGCATTTACTAGATGTTAATCTGTCTTCATGCACGGATGTGGAATGACATCGCTAACATAAATCTTCCCCGACGAATGGATGAGGACAGTTTGCAATGACGATTTTTTTTTCATAGACGTTTTACTTTAATATTGTCAAAATGTAAGAAACATAAAATACCTCGATTGATTGGTTAAACGAATTTGAAACATAAATGTATTTGTGTACGAAATATAAATACCAAGTAGTTATATTAACCTAAAAACTGTGATTAGCTCGGTTCATATTTATATTTTCACAAATCGTGACTATGAATTAAAATAAAACAAACACACAAACAACAACTACAAAACAAAAGTGGTAACATGTTAAATGATTCGTGTTCGGTTGTATACCAAGTTTGTAAAACAAATGTTATATGGCAAACATATTTACAATGACGGAGAATCTAGTTGTCTAATTGTTTATTTCTTTGCGAGAGCAACACATGATCCTTTGTTAGAAAAACAAATGTTCATGTGCTAGAACAGTAAATGTCAATAACAGGTTCTTAATGGTCAGATTGCCATATGTTCTGAACCGGCTGTCACAGGGTTTATCTGATGCGCGGTGTTGTATAAAAATGCATATGAAGTAATGAACAAGCCCGTGAAAACGTCAGAACACCTTTTTATTGGTGCTTTGGCAGTTCCTAAAATCTTGATCTACTTGACACTTAGCCGATATTTAGATAAACATGCATATTGTCGATAAGAAGCAACGTTTATCACCTCACCAAGTAATTTGAATACGTCTCTTCGATCCTTGCCCAATGCTACAGATAAAGCTGTGATTTACGTTATGTCATTTTCTTACATTTTGTTTGATATGAGTTATGACAGAAGTCGGGTGTCACACTAATGATTAGACAGTATGTAAACTCGATTTGCAGGATAACAACACATTTGTTTGGATGTACAAGGGAACGGAATAATTGGTTGGAGGCAGGTTGTTGTTCTGGAAGATCATAAGGATCTCACGGTTTTCCTCAAGGGTCCATATTAAGTCCTCTCTTCATACACAGTTTTGTAGTGCGTTTAAATCCGGTAGATTAAAAACAAAAATCGCAATCTACGGCATATGAAATCAAAACGGTGACAGCGTAGAAAGACTGTTGGCGAGAAAAGAAACTAAACGCAAATGAATTATGAGAGTATTGTTGATCATAAGGAGCATTTATTGAAGTAACCTGTCTGTTATATCCTTTATACAAAACAAATATCGAAACTCATACCTATACACCGTACTTAAATAAATTGGTATAAGCCGGAATTTGACATACCGGTAATTGAAGATGGAGATCCAGGCCACTGTCTTTTGCAAATTAAAACTCACATTGCGCGCATCTAATTCAATGATATTTATCTACGAAATTCTCATCATTATTTCTTTTCGTAATTCAAAGGAGGCAAATATATTTTGTGCAAACTATTTAAAAACCAACAAAGTTATATGCTTACAAGTCAATCTACAACGGGTAAAAATAGTAGATGAACCGTACAAGTTTGAATCATTGTTCAGTGCTTTTTCTCAAACGCTTTGCTCGGTAAATACATATTTAATTAAAATAAGTTAAATTAGTAAATTTTTAGTAAATACATTCAAAACTCTTTTTTAGAAAAACAGTGCTTTCCACAATTCTTATGCATACTTAAAAAATAACAGCAATCGTCAATCGAGTGGATACGATTGCTACGCTATATTTACTGAATCAATACACTGTACCGACACAATTAACCAGTAAACAGCACAAACAGATACGCTAGCATACATATGTGAATAGACATAACATGTATTCACTTGTAGATGTGGACTAACTGGATTATTATTATTGTTTATTAGTGTTTAAGTCGGATCTATCTCTTATCATCTACTCATAGAAAGTAGCATCGAACAGGAAGCCTCACTGCTCAGCGAGCGAAACGCACTAATTTATCGATTTGCTGACTCGTAGCCTGCAGAGTAAAGAAGTAGTTCCCTCAAGACCGATTTCTGAATACAACTACTAAATCCTGTTGGCTTGCGCCAACAGTCTAAATATCCAAATGCGTAGAATCTCAGATTTCTAGCACTCTGTGTACCGAACAAGAAACGTTTATGGAGATATTTGCTAAATTCTAGAAAGCAATGTCGTGTGTCAAGCGAACAATAATCGCCTTACCTGACTACATAACACGAATACCACATTTTCAGACAGATAGTCGACTTTCTACATGAAGAAGAATTTACTTGTTTCAGATTACTGCCAGCTTCTAGGAAACAATGGCTGCTTGTCTACAGACCAAATATAGCTAGACTACATAACAAGGATTGCGAATATACAGCCGGGTTGGCGAATCTTAAGGCTAATACGTCGCTTGTCTACAGAATTGTCAGCTTCTGCAAAATAGCTGCTTGTCTACAGACCAATAGTCGCTAGAATACAAAACGAGCCAGTATTTTGAAAGGCAAAACGCACTAGTTCTGCTGTATCATCCTTTATTATAAAATATTAGTACAGTGAAATCACTATAAATATTTATGTATGGTTGCTAGAATACAAACATAATGTGCTGCTCCCTGTAAAATTTATACGAATATATGATTTCTGTGTTACTGAAAGAAAATCTTAGAAGAAAAGTCGACTCTTAAATTAATGACACATATAGCTGCTAACGACTTAAATAGAACTAAATGGTCCTGTAAGTGTGCGTATGACTCTGCTAGCTGCTAAGGCCACACCAAATTGTATACTTGGTAATCGGATTTTTTTTTCGAAACATTTTGAGCGAGCTAGCGCAAAAAATATTAATGTTTCAATTTTGGTTATTTTGGTGCGAGCGCATAATTTTCGCGAATTTATAGTTATGAAAATAGGTATTTTTGCTTTGAACATGATACATTTAAGCAAGAAATGTATAAAATAATGAACCATTAGATAAACAGACCTACCATAAGATATCTCTAAAAACCGAAAGTGTTTAAAGTTTAACAAATATCAATGAGCAGTTCATTCAAGTATTCATTTATGAACTTGTTCAGAATTTTAATGCAAAATTTAGAAGTTTAAAATACATTCAAGATAAAAATAAAACAAAAAATACTAGATCTATGGCATTTTATTGTTGGAAGAATTGTCTGCTAGCGATTGTATTACCCTTAGGATATAATAACAGTTAACATTTAAAAATGTTTGGTTTATATTCCTAAAATTTATAAAACGTCTTATTTTTAATGCAGATCATGATGAGAAGCATATTCGCCCTTATATCGATCATTGTGCAAAGTCCATATTTATTTATATATCTAGTGAAAATCGTATTTTCATTTAGTACATATATCTTTTGATGATTTGTGTCATGTTGAGATTATACATTTCAATTTGACCAAGTCATTAATACTTATCATTTTATAGCATTTAATAACATTCTAACACATTAAGATGATAAAATCGATGCTATGTCCATATACATTAATGTCAACACATTTATTCAATGTTTGCTTATATTTTTTATTCTTGGTACAATTGTACGCAGAGGCTAGAGGATGCCAATTTTGATGTACACATGTGTACTCATCTAAGTCAACAGTTAAATAGATGAAACAATAAACTCAAATGTTAACTGTTATTCAGCTGTTTAAATGACGCGCTTCGCATTTTTCTTGTATTGTTTTTTCTGATGGAGCGAGCGCAGAGCTTTTTGCAAAAAATTGGTGGGGTAATTCCGATGACCAAAACTTCAATTTGGTGTGGCCTAAAGACTTAGATAAAACTAGATTGTCCCGTAAGTGGCGTGTGACTCTATGATGAATGACACTAATAGCTGCCAAAGACTTCAATAAAACAAGATGGTCACGTAAGGTTGCGTGTGACTCTTAGACTCTTGACAGAATGGAACTAAATGGTCCTGTATGTGTGCGTGTGGTTGTGTGCGTGTGCGTGTGCGCGTGTGGTTGTGTGCGTGTGTGTGTGCGTGTGTGTGTGTGCGTACGGTTGTGTGCGTGTGCGTATGTGTGTGCGTGTGTGTGTGCGTGTGTGCGTTTTGTTTGTGTGTGTGTGTGTGTGCACGAGGCGAACTTGCGAATCGTTGATGAATATATATTTCTACACCCAACAAATATAGCATCAAACAAATGTGCACCAGACAGCATTTGAAATGCATATCAGACTTGCACTATTCTGTGTTGACTGAATGCAAACACAACAAGTACGTGTATAGCATGAACTCCAAATGCAATGGAAATACGACTTTAAGAAAATGTCTGTGGTGATAATCCTAATTTAACAAACGGTTATGATTGAGAATTAATTTACATAAGGGGTCTGCAAATATGTAATCTTTTAATGAACGTTGTTTATGTACATTGAAACAATCAATGCATATTAGTTGGAGATACCTTATGTGGAATAAATAAAATCGTAACGCAACACTGCCGACGTTTTTATAAACCCCGAAGGGGGAGCTGATTGCCGCCACTTTGTCCCTTCGTCCGAATTCTAATCCAACTGCCATTCAGTTTGTCCGGGTGCCAAATATACTTCCCAGAAGATTTATTATACTTCACTTCCATCCGTCCATCCTATAGTCTGTCCTGTACTTGGTTTCTGCGCGAGATCTCAGAAAACTTCGAATTGAATGAAACTTTGTTTGTAGCATCCCTACCTGCAGAATTTTGTCAGGTCGTTTCGATCTGATGATTTTTAGCTCACCTGATCAAAGGCCAGTTCGTGCTCAAGGGTGAGCTATTGTTACTGTCGGTGTCCGGCGTCAGTCGTCAGTTTTCCGTCGTTCGTCGTGCGCTGTCAAATTTCTTCAAACATCTTCTTTAAAACTTCTTGGCGGATTTTAACCAAATGTAGAAGAAATGCTTTTGGGATATTCTTTTACCACAATCCTTTAATTGAATGCAATATATATGAAACTGTGGTTTTCATGGCAACCAAAAACGTAAAATCTAGAACGCGTTGAATATCTTCTTGTCAGAAACGACTTGCTAAATTTCAAAATAGAAATGTTCCTTCGGTGAGTCTATATCAAGCTCATTCAATAATTTTGCTTTGTTAACAATATGGCCGACTATATAAATAAAAACGCTGACTGAGTAGAAAGACTACTGGCGACAAAAGAAACTAAAAGCAATTAGGAGTGCACTTTGCTAAAGAGCAAAAATTTGTTTGAATGAAGTTCAATTTCCCACTATAAACTTGATAATATGGCTTCGTATTAAACAATAAACATTGTACATAATAAATAGACATTAATTTGTAAGTAACGAACAAATATTTTTTCAAGCGAAATATCGAATGCAAACGGTAAACAAGTCAACCTGCAACAAGCTAAGCAGAATAACCTGATGAAGCGTGGTAGTTAGGGGCATCGATTGTTAGTGATTCGTAGCTTACTGAGTCAAAAGTAGCTCATATGATGCCTGCTCTCGATTTTCCATACTACAGTTTAAAATTAAAAAATTGCAGTAATTTGGTGTCAAAATATTCAGAATAAGAATCGGTAACACATACACAACGAGTAAAGAAATAACCGATTTAGCGCATTAAAGGGGCTATGTCATCAAAACAAGGGCCTCAAGGGGGCAATTTCTTAAAAAATTCTGAAATTCATATACTAATACTGACATATAATAATGGTTAAAACAGGGTAAATATAATGTTACATTTTGGCGTCATAATTATGAGTATTTTTTTCCATAACCATAGTTTACACTGTATTTCTTACCAAGCCAGATAGCGCAATTGGTTAAAGCGCTGTCTACTGTCAAGTTTTCGTATGACTACTAAGTCGTGAGTTCGATCCCTGCTTATTTTTTCACACTTATTTGCCAATTTGTTTTTATTAAATATTTTATTGTGCATTATATTATGTTTATTTATTTCATATGCATGTCTTTATAAAACGCATTTATATCATATAATATCATTACAGTGTAATAGGAATCCAATTTTTCGACGACATAGTCCCTTCAATTTAATGATCTTATTCCAGGACATTCAGGTGAATATTTCGGTTACATACAAGTAAATAGCGAAAATAAGGGTGGCATTAGTTCAACATAAATTTTTCAATAAATGGACACTTTTTAGAAACTGTAGTTCAATAAATCACATGATGCACACATTATAATACACATGACATACATTATCTTAAATAATTAAAAGGTAAGAAAACAGGCGTGAATTTTTGCTGTTTTGAAGAACGACCCTATCAGGTTTCCATTTACTGACTCGTAGCCTGCAAAGAAAACAAGTAGTTTTCCGCGATACCTGTTTTGGAAATTACCCTCTCAAAAGACCTTTTGCTTAAACCTGCCGTCCACTAGGCCCCCGAAGGTTTCCCGAAAGTGAATTTAAATCGGGGTGTTTCGTCATGTCTTCGCGATGTTCTGGAACTCTTCTGTATCCTTCCTTAACAATTCTGGAACCTTCTTTGCACTTCGGGGCCTGTTCGTGATTGAAAAATGTTTTATTCGGGACGGCTTCGGGGTCTTCGGCAAACCATCGGCAACTATTCTGGATGTTCGGGAACCAGTCGCCATTGACTCGGTATCTTCGGAAAGCCTTTTGCGAGGCTTCGTAATCGGTTTAGCCACCCCGAGCGGTCCCTGAAGGAAGCTCAATCGATGTCGAACGCTCTCCGAAGACGACGAGTGGAAGAGTACTGTTCGCGTGTACACGCGGAAGCTATGCCGATCGTGTAATGAAATATGCCGAATCGTCGCTGTAGAAGCCGATTGTCAGCGGAAGGGACGCCGAGCATTAGTCATATTTCCCGAACTATAAAAGAGCGACAGCAGCAGTGATGCCGTCAATTTGCCGACAGTGTTAAAAGTGACAAATTCGGCACTGTTCTTGTGAATTGAACACTTATCATGGTGCAAGTCATGTACAAACTACTCAAGAAGTATAGCGTGAGGTTACTAGTCAGTCAGCTTTTGTTTGGACATTACAGAAGGTATGATCCTTAGCCTTGGTCTTGAAGGATAAAACCTTTATCTGAAAACCCAAGCTGAGGAGAAAAACAACTATGAAAAAGTCTCTAAGGGATGTCCATAATCATCCCGCGCTTTCTGCTATTAAAGTAGGCAATGCCAAGTGAAAGCCAACAGTATGAGACATGTTCCACATTCTCTCAAATTGGTCGGCCATTTCACGTTAGGCCTTTGGAGCATTTGGAATGACCAGAACTTCATAATTATACTCCTGACGCTGGGGAGTAGACACTTCTGGGATAAAATGGCATAAACTTTCCTCAGCAGAACAGAAGTAAAGAAGTCGTACACCAAGGAGGCAGGCGTACGTGTCCACAGATGTCATGTAACTCACTGCCTTCGCAAGCTTTAGGCCAGCAAGAAGGGCGTTACGGAACCTTGTTAATATTTTTTTCTGAATGCGAGGCGTTAGACGCTGGGGTATGTCATCCACAATTGTTGGCGTGATCCTAAAATACTTATTGATCCACAATCGATGATGTCTTCTTCGCTGTGTCAGGTGAAATGCCAAGACAAGCATGACATCAAAGGCAATGAGAATGCACCTAAAGATCCATTGTAGGTCTAGCAACTGATAATCAGATTGTAGTTCGGCTACGTTCGGCGTCGTTCATATACCCCGAACTTCCACTCGGCAACATTTCAGCATTCTGTCGACAACAAATTGGCAACTATTTAGCATGTTCTGCAATGTTACCGCAACTTTTCCGCACGATCGGGAAAAATTCGGAAACTAATTCCGAAACTGTCGTCATTCTTCGGCGTCGCATTTTATCGACAACCCTTACGCAAAGCATCGGGACGGTAGTGGACGGCAGGTCTTACGCCAACAGACTAAAAACATTGCAGACCTTCTTGTAAGAAACCACTGACAGCATTTCAAATCAGTTTATATAAATGTTTCTTGGGTGACTCTCCAAAATTTCTTCAAATCAAATTTATCATTTTGATTCGTTAAAAACACGGTTGCCAGTGGCGGGGCTGTTTTCCTAAAATGACTATATAGAAAACTTTTACAATCTTCTTGTCAACAAACTACTTAATGAATTTTAAAATTATGTCACAAAAACGTTTGTGGGGTAAGCCTCTACCAAATTCCTTCAAATCATTTATTAAAACATGGCTGCCAGGTAGTGGGGATTTTTCTCGTTGGCTATATAGAAAGTTTAAATAAGTTTTTAGTAAAAAACGACTGACTAGATTTCAAAATAATTTCCCAGGACTGATACCTAAGTGGTTCTCTGCCAAAATACTTATTACTTATTGCTAATTATTTGGCTGCGTTATAAAAGCATGGCCACCAGGGTGTGGGGCTGTTTTCTTAATATGGCTATACAGAAAATACGTTTGTCTCAAACAACTTGCTGGAGTTGGAATTAATTTTACACAAATGTTCGTTGGGTGACTTTCTACCATTGTCCTTCAAACTATTTTGTTTCGGTAAAACCATGGATGTAAGTGGTCCACTCTTCACATCAGTTTTACTGCAAAATATCTCAGAACAGGCTATTAAACGTATACAAGTCATTATGATTCGTTTATGTCAGGTGATCGACCCAGGGCCATTTCGCACCTCATATTCAGGGAGTTATAGCCATTTCCTGTGCGAGATCTCAGGAACTAATTATTCGAATTCAATGAAATATTCTATGCAGCATCCCTGCCTAGGTTGGCGCTAAGAAATCTGAACTATTAGCCCAAAAATTTGCAAAGAAAACCCATTATTTATAAATATTTTCCGAAGGTATGCTTAATGTTTAAATATTTTCCAAAATTTTTAGTAGCCAAATAGATTTTTGTGTAGCCAATTAGAAAGTTTAGTAGCCAATGGCTATTTTGGCTACTGGTAGCGCTAACATAGCCTGCGCGATCAGGTATCTTGGTCGACAGAATATTTTTCAATATAAATCTTTTGACAGGCCTTATGTATGTTACTCGTACAGAGTATGAAGCTGCTATAAATGACTTTGTCACACCTTTTAACGTTTTAAGTCCTAATGCCTAACTACACAAAGACAAACCCTGTTTGCAATGGGCAAGACTTCTATGGATGGAAATGGAACACATGAAAATACATATGTATAACTGTAAGATCCGTTAGCAATCATGATATACCAAAGTGCATAATTATACAAACTGCTTATTTTTATACATACACATTCATACAAATATCTGTCATAAACATGAATAATCTGTTAGCAATCCTGACGAGGCAATATGCATAATTATATAATCTAGTTACATAATTATATTATTAATATCAAACAAGAGTATGTCGATTATTTCTCGTAAACCCTCTCTTGACTTTTCTTGATAATAATGCTCACCGTGGGATTCCAACCCACGACTCCGAGATAAAGCGTCTCGTACTGACTGATAAACTCAAAATCTACTCAAAAATCACAAATAGCAATATTTACAAAAAGCATCTTTTATACCTTTAAACGAGAAATAATCGATATTCTTCAATGGAATAGTAGCCGGCCAGGAAAACCCTCCTTTATTTTTTGTGTGGGCTAAAGGTAGGAAACCGTGCATGTCTTTATCTGTGTATGCCTCTCTTTAAAGACAACGCCAAGCTATTCCACCGAATAATTACCACGGACAGATCAACATGCTCAAACAAACTCAGTGGTAGTGCTACAAGCAAATATAAATGTAAATGCTACAATCTTCGAATTTGAATGAAAATTGACTGTTCAGTAAGAAGTCATGCCTAGAACTAATTTCTACCCACCCGAGTATTCCCGCTTTAATTCAGTCATGTGAATGAAACGGTTGATCGCATCGCTGTTTGTATTCCTACGCGTTAGGACAATCGTTCTGCCCTATACTTCGTAACGTGCAGAATTTGTAAGTCCTAACGCCTAATCACACAAAGACAAACACTGTTTGCAATGGGCAAGACCACACACAGAGCTTTACAATGGTTAGCTGAGAGCATTTAAATTCGAAGCATAATCTTGTATGAAAACGACGCTTATGAACGTTAACGTTACAATGATAACTGTTGTGACACAAACAATCTTTTTCAAGTGAATCCTCAATGTAAGCATCTTTAGAAGTATCCGACTTCCATCTACCGTGTCGTTTTAGACAACGATCTGATACACTCTGTGCATTGGCAGCACCCGTTGCACCACTCGCACGCCAACTATGAGTGCCTAAACGTAATTCAGGAGCAACAATTTTGAGTTTTTGAACAATACGTTCTCTAGCTCTAGTGTAACTAATCTTCTTATCCTTAGACAACAGAAAACATCTGCAGGCTGGTATAAACAAAAAAGTTTCTGAACTAATATCAGAGCCTAAACAATCCATGTAACGTTTCAACATACTGACGGGACACGCACTTGTTGAACCTTTAATAAAACACACATCGCTCCCCTTTCTGTATACATCTGTCTTACTCTTTCTCAAATTCACAACTATATGATTTTGAAAAAATGATCGCAACATCTCAATTCACTGACATCACTGTATCTTAAAAAACCGGCAAATGACAACAAAATCATGCATAAATCTCTCAATACAATCACGTCTGTGGAGTCTTTATAAATGTCACACAAAGATATAAGCATTTCTTTCGTCAAAACATCCCTCCAAACGACCGGTTTTGAGCACATCCTGTTAGCACACTCTAAGATGTTCTTTACAATTGAATTGTCCGTAGGGTCTGAACATCTGTTAATGTCGTGCAACCACTTGATAGCATAATGTGCAGACGAAATCACAGCTGTTGATTTTCTAAGTCAATCAAGTGTGACAGATACATTGCCACATGTATAGAATGAGCTGGACAAGAAGGAAATCTTTTATCGATGCAGTATTCCTTAAACGATTTCACCTGATTTAAATACGTTGAAACTGGGCCGTCAGCCCGTGATGCTAAACTGTGCGTTGCCATGCGACCCACTATTTCCTCCTCGTTGTCAATGCCCACGCCTCCATCGTCGATTTTTCTCTTTAGATATTGCTTTATGTCAAGACCTGAGAAATAAAATGCAATAATACGTTACACATCTCTGAAATCGCATAGTAGGGCTAACATGTCAAGAGATGCATTGCTGCTACTAAACAATCCATGTTTTCCCTTGCCCGCAATTATGCCGTCTGAAACTCTACAAACAAACTCTTAAGAAGGCTTTTGAACTTACCACTACCGCTCACCAACATCGGCCAAAAGGGGGCCGACTGCCAGCGGGGGACAACAAGTGTTCCTGTACATTTTTCTCTCATCATTTTAGAAATGCAAAGGGAAACTACTCTGGGAGGTGGAACAATCCAATGTACATCCCTTGTCCAGCATTGTTTTAAACCATCAATGCCTTCAGTCCCTGGAACCCACCGCTTTGTATTGAATCTCTTACATTTGTTATTATAGTGAGTCGAAAATCTATCAACTGAATGTGGACCCCATGTTTTGTCAAGGTGGCAAAATATATCATCTTTCACCGACCAATCATCGGAATAATGACACCTACTCAAATGATCCGCTTTAATAGTTTAACCCCTTGGAATCCAACCAACATAAAATGTTATATCATTTGTTTCACAAAAATCGTGAACTCCCAAGCTGAGCTCATGCAGACTATTATTGTTACTTCCAGACTGTAGAAGGAAAATTAGATTTTTGTTGTTGGTCCAAAACTGAACAGATTTGCCAGAAAATTTACAAGAAAAACTCTTTAAAACTCTATAAATTGCCTCAAGTTCTCTCCAAGTAGAGCTACGGGATTTTTCTAAATCGGTTCAACTACCTGTGAATTCTGAATCATTCAACGATTATCCCCAACCAGAGTAAAAGCATTTATTCCCCGAAACACGTGGGACTTCCTCATGTACGAGTGAACCAACTTCCGGGGGTAACGGATCAAACGATCCGATAGTACTATCATTACCAGTCGGGCTCTCTTCCGGGAGCGTCTCAGTTACTTTTGACCATGCATTATCTAAAGTTCTACCGTCTACTTCCGGGGACATGATGATATCACAGCTCTCCTCCGCGAGCCATCTATTAACACAACTGTTAAAATCTGCACCATATGAATACTCAGACCTACACTGAATTACTTCCGGGAGTACTGCTGCTCTGTTATAAATGCAAACTATCGAAAACTGTACTACATGCCCAGCCGCCAACAAACTGGCATTCAATGGACCGACCGGATCCACCAATTACACCAGTATCGCCAGAATCATTGCTTATTTAACCACCATAACCACCACCACTGGCGTCCTTATACACGTTTATCTTAACAGTTATTTCCTGTTCCAAAGATTTGCCTACTTCGTTTAACTTCCTAACGTGGCATTTCCAAAATTCAAGCACTTGAATTGCCTAAGCAGAAATATGCACTCGGCAGTTCAATCCTACCCTTGACGTAATGCTTTTATGCAAAAACCTGGTCCTTAAACACACTTTCCTTCCCAAAACACTCATCAAAGTGATTATCTGACCAACCTCTGAAGCAAGAAATCTCACTGTAATTACATTGCATTTATCTATGTTCATTTGACATATAACTGAGTCTATGGAACTTTCAAGTTTCCGGATTCTTTGCTCCGTAATATGCAGTCGATTTAAATCAAAATCAAAATTGTGCCCGTGCAACGGATCTTTTTTGGATGGAAACCAAGAGCATCTTACTTCCGCAATAAGAAAGCCTATATATCGTACAGATTCTTGAACAAAATTACATGTTTCGAATGCTTTTCGAAATTCAGCGTCCCCACCTATTCCATCGTCTAGAAACATAATTACTCTGTACCCCAGAGACCTCCAAATTTTAATCACAGTACGTAAAAGCTTGGAAAAAATGTGACTGGCCACGGACACACCAAACGTCAAAGAATTATGTACATAATACCGGATAACTTTGTCCGTTCCTGTCCATGAGAAACCTAAATAGTGTGTGTGTGGCTTGAAAATATCATTCGATTAAATCGAAAGTGAAAATGTAAGATGAACAATCAAACATTGATTCTGCAACTTTAATATCTTCAAACTTAATCTGGAATAAATGCAAACAAGGATTAATGTGCCTGCAGTCAAGAACCATCAGAGGTTTTCCAGACTTGCCAAATGCCACTGTCAGTGTATTAATTACGAATGGCCTTTCTGCAACAGCCGAAATTACTCCTTTTTTCTCCAAATTTGCGATTAACAAAATCAACATTTTGCTTCGCTGATCTATTATTTTTCAGGCAAACAGAAAAATGAATACTCTTGAAAGGCAATTTGAAACCATTTTCTTAGACGTCAAGTATATATGCATCATTTGAAACCTCTCTCCATTTAGAAATATTCCGTTTCAATCGCTCAACCGGCGTGCTATCTATCTCAGCTTCTGAATTTCTAAACATTTCTACATCTGGAATGTGCTTATTAGAAATTTCGTCTAAACTTTCTAAAACATCTATGTTTCTATCATCATCTACAATATCACAACATGTGAGCAATGCTTGATCTTTAAAAACAAAACCCACATTAACACTTATCTTGTTGTTGTGTGATGGCCTCCCTTGTGACATTCTGCTTTCCAGTGGCCGGCTCCGCCGCAAATAAAACAGAGCCCTGGATGCTGCGACTGCATCCCTCCCGTTAGCTGCCTGCCTGATTGACCGGATGTAGACATCCCCAGCTTCCTCCGAGGTCCCCTGTTGGATTTCTTCCCCTTCTCGGCCTTCGCCTTACGAGATGCCCTGGCCTCCGCCTTCAGGATCCTCTTTTCGTCCGCGCTGTCGGACGCAATGGGATTCGTCTCATACTCTGAAACTACCTTCCACCCAAGCTCAGACGAGTCGGCGAGCTGAATAAGCTTTTGTCGTCGCTTTATTAAGTTTTTTGCATCTTAAATAAATTCCTTCGCTTGTGTGTTACAGTCCATAAAATCAAGCATTATTATGGAATAAACAATAACACTTTATGAACAATAATAATGCGTATTGTTGTTATTACAATCCCTGTGTTTAATAAATTAATTATTTTTAAATTAATACATGTAGAGTAGTTGGTTACGTTTAGATCGTTAGGTTTTATATTTACAGTTATAGTTAGGCAATATTCGTAGATTTTAGACTGAGAACTCTTCACTTAACAAAACTATACTTTTCTCTATCGACAGTGACGAACAATTACTAACAATCACGCAGAATCGATCCCCAGTCACTGATTGTGTTCACTCAACCAATTTAATACATCACGATTTATCACGAAAAATCACATTCGGTTCGTGACTTTGAATTTGAAACATTCAACATATATTATATATTTAATATTTATTGAATATATTTCAGGTAACTACCATTTTCTTTTACTTTATATTTTTGCATTGATTATATTTATGCATTGTCAAGTGTTATATATGTATTATTTAATTATTTTAATTTAAATCTAATTATTAACCTATTGTTAACAATCCATCGGTTGTTATATATGTATTGGATGACATTCGGTTCGTGACTTTGAATGTGAAACATTCAACATATATTATATATTTAATATTTATTAAACATATTTCAGACTTTCTAGGTTGATTAGAACTAATATTAATGTAAGATGTTTTTAATTATATTATATGGACTTCGGCTTTAATATGCAACTATGAATATGTGGTAAAATTAATTACTGCAATTTATTTATAAAGAGCAGTTATTCACGTTAATTTTGTAAATTTATTATAAAGTTTGTAAACTTTGCAATTTATGTATATATTTGCATAAATTCTGTTTATACACACGTGTTTGTAGATGGTCACATTATTATTTATGAACTACGTTAAGTGAAATACATGCATAAAAGTGATGTATTTTTTATAGTTCGCTATTTTACATTAGGAAATATATTTACTTGTTCTAATATACCAGTTTAATACTATTGTATTTTCAACATATCTACAAAACATACCATAACGGATCTTAAGTGCCAATTGGGACAAGTTATTTAGACGAATCTATAAGTTTCATCGCACGTTATGTTACCAAATTATAATAACATGCACAGTGCACTAACATTGTCAGTAACTGCTTATAGATGTTATGAAATAATTAAATTGTATTCTTGATTTCTAATATTCAAAACACAGACTACGATTAGACAACAATATTTTTCCAATCTGCTCTGTTTTCTAGTAATTCAATTTGTTTTGCTTTAAAACATTTGAAAAGACTGAGTTGTGTCCTATGTTACGTAATAGCGAACGTCTTCAGTGCCTTCTGCGCTTTGATTATTAAAATCGTCGCTATGTTTACCTGTCTTCCTGGTAGAAAAGGTAGACATTACTTACACCTGTAATGTGTGTGCTGACTGGACATTGTACTTGTACTTACTATTAAAATTTATATCAAAGTGATCAAGAGGAATAGGATTATCTAGTTAGATTAAACATAAAGTAAGTGAACTTTTTTATTTAATTGATGGAATATTGTACCAAAACTGATACGCTATATTTAGCCTACAATATTGAGCGTACAAGTGCTTTACAAATCGTAACAATCCCGGACCGTTTATATGTATCATTTGTTTACAACCGGTAAAGTAATTTGGACCATTCAGCGCGATGACAGTTTACTAACAGTTAAACCTGTTGAAAGTTACCGAAGCGTGCTTATTGACACTTATATTATTTTACAATTAACTTGTTAAAAAAACAACTAAGGTACAATGCGTTGAAAGATGTACGATTTACCGTGTTAGGTTATGTCTTTTTGCTTTGTGCTGTACATCTAGACGATATACCCACAAATATGGACATTACTAAGATGACTACTTTGCAAATGATGTTCACCTTTGTACGAGCAGGTGTTGTGAGCAGGTTGATAATTGTAATGTTTCTTTGTTTGAATGGCGTGATGTGTGTGTGTGCGACACCATATCAAAAATAATTATGCAGGTACAGAGTTTGACACTTGAATGGATGCACACTCATGCTGTTAAGACCACTGTCGTTGGGTGTCCTATGTACGGAAGGCACTATTTATAATCATATATGTTGAGACTAGTTATCTTGGTCGGTAATGTTGATTTAAGCAAGGACCATTAAATCAAATTTCAGGTTAAAGTGTACATAAGGACGTTAAGGCTGTGCAGAAAACCATGATTGCATACGAGGTGTGCAGCATGAAATGCAAGGTGTGCGAAATGAACTAGCTATGCAAACATATGAAGTATTGATTATTCAAGATAAATAAAATCTTAAATTTGCTAAACAAAAAGGGCTAACTGGTTATGTAAAAAATGGCAAACTATGCACCTTTCAACGACGAGCTGGTAATGAGATTGCCAAAACACATATATTTAAATGTGCGGCCCGTAGGTCTGGAAAGCATGAACCTGAGTCACAAGAAAACAGTGGACATTGTGGAGACAAATATAAATGACTCTATATGCAATGATGTTATTAAGATACGAATCCTTTCGACGCTGGTATTGTTCAATAAGACGACGGTTAAGGTCGTACATGTGACGCGCAAACACTTATTATCTTACTTGGAACATTGAAGGACTAAATCCAAATTACTTAATTATGAAATAACACATTTCCTAGAATCTTATGACATATATGGTACGCAAGGGACGTGGGATGTTGATACATCTTATTTGTGAGCAAGATTTCGACAAGCATGCGGTTTGAAAATTGGCAAGCTAAGAAATCATCAGTAGGAAGTAAACCAATTTATGGTGTAATAGATTTTACAAAATAGTATAACAGCATTAACTGAGAGGGTATGTGTAAAATTTGAATTTGGTGTTTTACTTAAACTGGACAAGCCACTGTTTACTGCTAGCATAGGAGTTATGTATGTTAAAGGGGCGTAACGACGGTATTTCCCGTAAATTTATATTTTCACGAGTGAATCAAAAGTCGATATTCTACCGAAACTTACCCATTTTCTTTAATGCGTTTAATATGAAAAACATGTGAGCAGGCATCGTTGACGGTCCATTTCATTTACTGTATTAAATCGGGAACCAGTGAGAAACAGAGACAATAACCGGAGTGATAATTTTCACTGTTTCAGACAGAGAATTACCAATTTTAATTCTCTGATAATTCCCTATAAATCACTGGAAAGCATAAATAAAAGGGCCCATCTGCTTCTTTAACACATGTAAGATAGGCCGTTTTCATTCTAAGGTGGCGAAATGTTGTTTAATCTTAAAAACAAAAGAAAATTATTTTAACTATAAATCTTAGCATCATAAAGTTTATGATATGGGGGCATATAGTGTTGGCCCTGTCCAATACTGTACTTTCGCGCTACGCCACTACAGTTATCATAGGTTCGCTATGTGACGTTATAGAATCGTCACAATTTTTGGGAAAGAACTTCTGACGTAGATCGGTAAGAATCTTCAATCTTGAAAAAAAACACACGATTTAATGTGTTAGAAATTATTATATAGAATGTTTTCGACGACAGTGTAAGCATGAGAGTATTATAAATCTAAAGAATAAATATATGGAGCATAATGACTACTGTACAGTATGTACATCATGCCTAATGGAAACTGGAATGTGGCAGTGCTGGTAATTACCGTATTTGGAGCTAGGAAAATCACATCATTGGAAAGTGTCAAACTAGTGTAGTGTGTTATGATTATGTTCAAATCGAACATAAGTTGATATAATGCATGTTTGATTATTGATATATCAAATCAGGTAAGATGTTTTTTTTTTATATTAATGCATATAGGAAAGTATTTACCGTAAAATATAAGCCGATAATGCTAAAAAACGGTATATGTATCTACCAACAATGTTCTTAATTGTTTGATTTAGTAGTAATAACATCCGGGAAAAAACTGAACGACACGGTTAAATGCGTATAAACAGGCGTGTTCTGTTGGATTACTGGTGTTAAGTGCATTAACAAAAGATGGTAAACTGCAAGTGTAGCGACGTCATTTAGCCACAAATGACAAGTTGCTTACTAATCAATTAAGAATTTTAGTTAAAAGCCAATTTCCCCGAATTTCTAAATTTACAAAAGTTTATTTTTAAACAACATCGCATGCGAGTACCAAAAAGAATAACACAACAAAAAGACTGGTTTAAATTACATGACTCTTTGAAAAATGGTTGTGGTACTCACATGCGCTGACAGTTAAATTTTACAACATACGTCCGCGCGACGGTTCGATAATCACATGTCAACGTCAAGCGCACGTCATGATCTAACTTCAGGCATGATTGGTATTGTTTGTAAATGAAATTAAAAAATCGTCAATTTTATGGACCAAAATCGGCCCTAATCGACCCCAGTCCTTTGACCTTAAGCAAAAATTATAAGTTCAAAAAAGTGCAATAACTCCACCAAAATCCTTGAAAGAGGTACCTCCTCTTATCTACAGAATAAATTCATCACTGTGATCAAGTACTTTGAGTTTCAAGTAAATACCTCATACATGTATTGAGAAATTTGACCTTAAGCGAAACTTGTAACTTGAAAAAGGGTTATAAGTACAAAATCCTTAAAGGAGTTACCTCCTCATGTCTGCAGGATGGGGTCAACACACGCATAAACAAGTTTCTTGAGTTTCAATTTAATGCCTTTAATATTTATTGAGAAATTATATATATATAAAAATGTCAAAATATTATAAGTTGTAAGTCCAATCAAGGGCGGATAACTCTGAAAATACAAATCACAGGTTACCTACCTTGCTGTAATGAATTATCCTTTCGATAGTGAACAAGTATTGAAAGTTTCAAATGGATACCTTAAAGATAGTTTTTTAGAAATGGACTCTGACAAAGACTTAACAAAAAACAACTCAACCCAAAACTTATCAAAAAAACTAACGCAGACGCTGACGCAGACGCTGTCGACAGAGCGACGACAATAACTCGATTTTTTTTCTTCAAAAGGTCGAGCTAAAATGTGTTTAAAATTACGCGTTATTATACAACAAACATGCTCTAAGCAGATTCGATGGGTGTTGAAATGACTCAACATTTTTTTTGGCGAGAAATTAAGAAATTAACAGGAAAACACATGACCAGTACAGACATCTCTTTTAACGAAGGGTTTGAACATTTAAGTAGGTTATTTGATTCGCTGATCAGGCCCCACGTTCACAAAGGATTAACTGCAGGATCAAGATCACTCTAAGCTGATCTTGATCTTCCAGCTCAACTGAGCTGAATCTGAAAAATATTTTATTTTGAAATAACTTTTGTCTAGGTTAAATAAACAAACCATTGTGCTACATTTTGATTAAAATCTTCATATTAGATAGAAACATAAGCTAAGAGGAGTTCATAATCGTGTATAATATATATTTGATCAACAAATAAAATTGATCCAGTCTTTTAGTGAACACCATTTTTGAGCCTGATCCTAAAATATCTGGCCCAAGTTCATCCTGAACCTGAAAATCAGGCTTAACTTGTTTTTTGAACACGGGGCCATATGATCGGACTGCCGATAATAACAGTGTTGATGACTGGAGGACTTTATAGGAAATATTCAGGACTGAGTGTTTAACTCTCCGACATCGGAATGTCATTATTATTATTATATTGACTCACAATGGGACGGATATTGCTTTTTTTTTATTTTGGATCAACAAACTCAAGAGGTGTTTTATTCAAAACGAAACTAAAAAAGGTAAATTCTGTTAAAACAGATGGTGATGGAAACATGTAAGCCCTTAATTTATGTTTCTGTTAAAAGAATTCACATTACACAATCTATACCGGCCGCCATTTTATATACGATTAGTAAAATTGGAAATAAAATGTATATCATAATTATGCTTGGATTTAAATTTAGTGCTTGACCCATTGTTAGCTTATCAACCTTTCCATAGTACACGTGTAATAGGAAGCAATAGACTTACCTTTGGGGGAAATAGTTAAAACGGAACTGCAGGACGCATTTAGATATATTAATGCTGATAATGCTAAGACTACACATGAACCTTCTGCAACAGGGTCGTCTTAACCTATTTCTTATTACAAATAATATTATTGAATATTTATTTTATGCGCCAATACAAAGAAGCTACAGATCAGATCACTCTAATATGAGCATGCTCATTAACAGGTTTATGGAAGTTGTCTGTAATAAACACTTTGTAGCATGATGTTAGAATAAATATTGCATTCTTTTATACAACATAGAAATGCTTTTCTTTGTGATATTGATGACATCAACATTCAGTTTTTATCAATGACGAACTTCTTTTACAAAGACTTTTATTGAAAATAAAAGACCACCTCTTATACCAGTCACAAAGCCAATTGAAAAAAATAATGAATGTTTATAAATATCAAAACTTCAATCATTGGAACATTCGTTGACAGAACAAACAATGGAACAATTATTTGCTCTAAAAATAATTATAGAATAGATATCATACACTATACTGAATACAAACAAATTCCTGGCCGGGTTATGCTTATTGATTTCGAAAAAGATTTTTGATACTTGATCGTTGAGTTTTATAAAAAAGTGTTTGTTTTTTTAACCAAATTGTTCGAAGAAAATTTCAGTTAGACTAACCAAAGTTGTATTGTTTTCGCTTACCCGACCCCTCCCCCTATTTTTGTATGCCGACCCTAGAAGTGTTTTGCCTATCGATCAGTAACATTTTCTGACTTTCGTTAAAAATAGCAGTTTTCGCTAATAGGTGGCTTTTCGGTCATTAGCAAACATTTCGAATTATTCTGCGCGAGACAGACGCTTTTGGTAATGACATACCGTAAGGTACAGCTTCTTTGATTGGAGGCGTTTAAAAGGACTATGTCAACGAAAAATTGGATTCCTTTAGCACTATAAATTGTATTATTCGATAGAAATGCGCTTTACTAAGACATGTGCATTAAATAAATAAAAATGATACAATGCACAATAAGATATCTGATAAAGCAAATTATCAAAAAACCCTGAAAACATTAAAACCCCATGTGAGTATCGAACTCACGACTTAATTAGGAACCATACGCAGAAATGACAGTTGACAGCGCTTTAACCAACTGCGCTATCATGCTTGGTAAGGGGTCTTTTGTAAACAACGGTTATACAAAATGCTTACAATTCTGACGTGAAAATGTAAACAGAAAAAGGGGAAAACACGCACAACCTATATAATAAATTGAGTTTTATCTCCGAATGCATATACTCTTTTCCCATTATATAAACCCTGTTTTGACCGTTATTATATGCCATTATTGATATATAATTTATTTTTTTAAGAAATTGCCCCCTTGAGGCCCTTTTCGAAGACACAGTCCCTTTAAGCATTTTACATTCAGTCAAAAATACTATGACTATGTGGTGAATATGTCCCGAAGAATTTTTTTTTATTTTTCCTCCCTCCCCCCCCCCCCAGATCTGTGGAGATGTTAGCGGAAATCACAAATTATTTTTTTGGCCTTATTAAATTGGGTGTGTCGCAGTGGGGGGTTCAACTTTTCGTTTCTGCTTTTTAACTCGAGAGCAGATTAAGCTATTGATATGAAACTTTATCCCTAGATTCCTAAAAGCGAAACCTCACCTGGAATTACATACGGGGTGGGTGGGGTCATGGTCAAGGTTACCTTTACTAGAAATTGAAAAACAGTTTCCGCTCAATAACTCGAGAACACATTGTTAATGAAACTTAATACATAGATACCTTATATCAAGGCCTCACTTGGGATTGCATATGGGGTAAGTGGGGTCAAGGTCAAGGTCATCGTTAGTAAAATTAGAAAAAAATGGTTTCCATTAATGACTACAGAACGAATTTTGATATTTTAATGAAACTTAATTTATAGATACCTTATAGCGAGACCTCACTTGGGATCACATATATGGGGGCTGGTCAAGGTCACTGTTACTAAAAATAAAAAAAACCGGTTTCCTCTCAGTAACTCGAGAATAAAACAATAAAGATAGATTTCATAAATAGATACCTTATATTGTCCACCTAGCAATCGGGAGGTTCCGGGTTCGATGGCCACTCTGGGAGCGTTTTCAAGATCTCTCCCAAAGACACTAAATACTGGTTCTACCCATGAAACGGACTCGAGAGTTTCTCAATAAAAATTAGCCTTTCGATGCAATAGATTTTAAATAGGTTTAGACTGCATGTGACCATTACTTAAAATTGATAAAATGCTTTCTGCTCAATAATCCAAAAGTTGATTGAGCTATTGATATACCGATAAAACCTTTTCACTTACATAAACATACTTCTGTTCAGGGTCAGTATTTCTAATGTTCTACTGAATAACTAAAAAAGAAATTTCTTAACTTAAGTTGTACTTTAGCGCAATTCCAAGCCATGACCTACACCAAGTGCATCCAGAACTTTCTTTTATTACTGTGCTGACTTTTATGCAGTTCATTGGAAGAAATTGGTTGTCGTGGATTTTCCACATTTCTTGTTTGTTATAGTTTTATGGGGCACTGTTATTATCATTGATTTGCTGCTGTGTTTTATTTGGTTTGTCCCAAGCCTATGTCATAAGCTTAACATTTAAATGTGTTAGGTCACACAATTTCCACTTAAGGAATTTGTATTTACTTGCGTATGCTTCAACTCCCATCGTACAAAAGCTGTCATGTGGATCCGGGGTAGGCAGGTTTAGTCAAACAATGTTTGATATGGAATGTAGCAAAGTGAATTATTATGATTGCATGTTTAGATCTCAGTCGTGTGAAGCGTAACAATAGACACTAGATAACTTCCCTGGTTGGGTATTTGTTAAATTGTTATTAAAGTAAACTTAACTTCCCTGATTGTGTGTTTGTTATATCATTATCACGGTAAAGATAACTTCCCTGTAAGGGTGTTTATTACATCATTATCAACGTAAAGAAAACTTCCCTGTATGGGCGTTTGTTTAGACATTGTTCAGGTAACGTCACATTAATCGTTCTGTAAGATGCTAAACAATACATAGCGGTGGCGTAGTGGATATGATGTCCGCCTAGCAATCAGGAGGTCCCGGGTTCGATAGCAACTTTGGGAACGTTTTCAAGATCTCCCCCAAAGACTAAGTACTGGTTCTACCCAGGAAACGGACTCGACAGTGTCTCAATAAAAATTAGGCAAACGAGCTTTAATAAATAGGTTTAGACTGCATGTGACCATTACTTAAAATTGATAAAATGCTTTCTGCTCAATAATCCAAAAGTTGATTGAGCTATTGATATACCGATAAACCCTTTTCACTTACATAAACATAATTCTGTTCAGGGTCAGTATTTCTAATGTTCTAATGAATAACTAAAAAAGCAATTTCTTAGCTTAAGTTGTACTTTAGCGCAATTCCAAACCATGATCTACACCAAGTGCATCCAGAACTTTCTTTTATTATTGTGCTGACTTGTATGCAGTTCATTCGAAACATTTGGTTTTCGTGGAATTTCCACATTTCTTGTTTAAATCTTGGACCAATGCTTAAAAACTGGATAACACTATTTTGTAATAAAATGGAAATTCCGTCCATTTGAATTGAATTTTATTGTCCGAATTATTCACAAGATGTGATTCTATTTTACCATATACCATATTTATACTTTGTGCAAAATATTAGTCATCAAAATAAGGAAATGTAGGAAAATAAAGGGTATAAAAAATGATAATAAGGAATACAAGATACTACTATCACAATTTGCTGATGATAGCTATTTTAAAAAATTCATTGAAAATCATTTTGTCTAACAAAAATGCGCTGTAACGAATACAACGCATTAAAATGTATATAACCCTTTGTTACTATACTCGGAGCATCATGCTTCTCGATATGAATGCTTTTCGATCAATCGCTGTTAAATTGTAGATTTCAGCAAAGAATTAATGTAGGCCTACATACGTGTATGGTAAAATTATAACTTTATTGTTACTGAACTACTATTTATATCGCCAATGAGTCGGGTTATTTTGTGTTAAAACATGGTTTAAGAAGCCTCCAAAACGCACCAGAGACATTCTAGGTAAAAAAATCACCCGGACCCCAACACTGCCTCGGCTTTAATTTGCCTCTAGCTACGCCACTGCATGTACATTCAGGATAATTGCCAAATAAATTAAATGTTGTCTTAAATAAAATTATTTTTTATTTTAAATGATAGTTATTTCACTTGTTATCAAGTAGATTCATGAAGTCAGTGGTATAGCTGCCGAGACAATGACCCGTGTATTACTTCACTAATTGGTATGCACTTGGATTACGTAATTGTGCAACATGGTATTTTAAAGTTAGGACCTATAATATACACGTTCTGGTTACATAATACTAGTCATGTGCATGGTTATACAAGATTATGATCTTATTATTGATAACACAAGGTTTAAACAATACGAAGTCTGTCAGTCTCAGAGAAAGTACCGAAGTTTTTTCTCACTTTTAGCGACAAAATACTAATTAAACCGACTCTCGCTTATCATAAATCATAATTACATTATGTACCATGCCATTTCTGTTTATTAAGAAGTAAACTTACTGATTATTTATAATATTTTAAAAGTAATAAACTGTAATTTACCGCTATGCAACCAGTAGTAACCACTATCAATACGTCGCGGGTCTCGTTTTCGATTCGCCGATAAATTAGTGTGTCGTGATAATCACTAAAAATGGGAATGTGAAACTCGCCTGTTTCAACATTTTATTGAGTGTGTCAGATATGTTTTTTTTTTTTTTTTTTTTTTCAATATTTTTTTTTATTTTTTTTATAAATACGTGTTTGGTTTTTATAGCATCCACTTTAAGGCATTGTTTAATGATATTTCCGACATGTTTTAAATATTCTTTCTGTTTTAGAATCTTCAAGTTGACCATTTACCAAATAACAAAAACGAAATCCCTACCTACCTACCCTTTTTTGGGACATGTAACTTAAAACAAATATATTTTTTTACGCCTAAAGTTAATTATTTAGGTTATTGAAGTATCACTGGTGTAAACACGGGGCGGTATTATCGGTATATTTTAACAGTTCAGATATTAATAATGTTTGAATTAATCTCAAATTAATGTTTGGGTCCGAGAAGTTTTCTTATGGTGTCCAAAAAATCTGAGGTCCAATACGTCCCTTTTTATATAGGTTGGACCGAAAGATCTGGGGTTCGAGACGTCACGTAACCGATCATATTGACCCTCTTGTATTATGTTCAGGGTAAAAATGATATCTCAACATTAATTTCAACGCCGATTTTCTATTTTAAAGACATTTCTTGTTACATCTAATCCATTTTTGCTTATACGTGATCACATAACTGTTTAAAATAGTACAATATCGTATTAAATTGTTAGTTTTTCAACTTGGACTTGACTTGGTCACATTACTTAGCATTTATTTATGGTTAGATCTTAAAATCATTTGCCTTCTTCATAAATATATAATGGCGCCCTTTGATGCTTTGCATCAATGTTTTTCTTGTCTAATTATAGCAGCAGTGTATTGATCTAAGCTGATGACGGTCACCACAGTGTGACCACAGCATGGTGCAAATACAATAGAGTGCACTAATCAAGCATATTTTATTTTTGAGGGATGGGGTGGGGGGTGGGGGGGGGGGCAAATCAAGAAGGGTTGAACAAGGCCTTTAGTCTAAGAATCAACGTTCTTTGCAAACGGATATGCATAAATGAACAATAGTTTTACTGTTAATATTCTGATTCATGTAATTCATGTATAAGACTGTCGTTTTTTTTCTACAGTATTAGTTCAGGCGACGAATACGAGGTGGAACAGAATAAACCTGTGAATTCATGGCGAAGTACTTGGCCAACGAGCGCGCCCACCAGAAGGGGATGACGCCGGAAGAGATCGCAGACTACTACTCTCATTGGGCCGAAATTCAGCAATACGACGTGGTAAAGTCGCAATAGTTTTCAAATGCCTCGATATATCACGAATGTTTTATTGCTGAAAATATTTTATTTCATGAATAGAACGAATAAGAAGTTAATATTGCAAGGTTTTAGATTAGACGTTTGTTTTATCTCGTAATATAATATTTAATAACTTGCCAAAACTCGTAACTATTTCTAAGCTATCTAAATACATAAATAGCGCATTATTACGAGTAAATATGACTTAATTGAAAATAAATTACATGTATCTCCATATTGTACATTTACTTCAATATGGTAATAACTAATTATTAATAACCTATAATTATACCCCCAAAGATGGCGGGGTATATTGGTTTGCTAATATCGGTGGGACTGTATGTCGGTCGGTTTGTCGGTAGACCAATTTCGTGTCCGCCCTCTAAGTCCGACGGTTTTCATCCGATCTTCACCAAACTTCAAGAAAATGTTTGTTGGCACAATATCTCGGCCGAGTTTGATGATCAGCGAAATCGCTCCGGAAATTGTGGAGTTATGGTCCTTGAATTATCGGAAACTGACATTTTTAGCAATTGCCGATCGTTATGTTTGCCTTTTTTTTTCATCCGTTCTTTTCTAAACAAACCTGATATTTAAAGATTGCTTTTAACCTAGAGCGTGCATACCTGTTTAAAGGTTACGCATGCGCAAATAAATTCCTTCTTTGTTACATATAAAATATTCAAAATTTGATCTCACTTTTCACCATGACCAAGCTACTTTCCAATAAATCACCATACATTGTTGGAAAGATGAGGACATAACCTTTTGAAAAAACAGCATGTCAAAAAATTCTATGCGTTGTAACTCAAAATATTTACCTTAGAAAAAACACACCGGTTTTGACGGGCATGGAGGCTGCCATTTTGCGCATGAATACATGGGCCAAAAGTTATGAAGCTGGGAACCACTAGACAAACAAGTGGTGCACAAAACAGCCTTTTTTCTTATTGCTTACATATATACCTTTAAAATGATACCAAAACATATCATTAAACTGTATTTTACAAATTATATGCATCCTGCACTAAGCCACATGCGCTTATTATCTAACTGACAGCATGTAACCCTGAGGATGTGACTTCCGTTTTGGGGTAATTAGACCTTTAAGAGAACCCAACCCTTTCAAATTTGAATAAAAACCACACTTTTCATCAATCTGATCTATTTCGAGAAAGAACATGTAGTCCTATTACACTGGTTTAAAGATTTATTGGAAAAAAATAAAATTGAAAATGTCACATATAAAGGTGTTTTGAGGCAAAAATTAAGACGGAAAAAAATGTACTTGGGTACATCTGGAAAACATGATTTTAACTCAGAATTAAGCATAAGTTTGAGTTTTAATAGGCATAGCAGATACAATTTATAAAGTCAGAAGTGAAAACAATCTTCATTGGCATTCTAAATGTTACATAATAGGTTTTTAGTCAGTTTTGAACATTTTTTTTTTAAGTTTCTGCATTTTGGGGGGTAAAATCCATATAAATGTAGCATTTCAGATGACATTTGACCCCAGAAAAGGGTTTGTTTACATAACAAGCAACAAATTTGACCTTCTGTCACACAACAAAAAAAGAATTTGACCCCAAAATGTCAATGCCAGATATAAATTAACAGTCTTCTGTCACACCTGAACCTGTGGGTGACGTCAGCCGCCTGCAATCTTCAATCTGTTCCAGGTACTCTCTGCTGAGTAATCTGTGGAAATAAAAAGGTTTTCTGTGCATGTTTACTCAATATTGTGATTACTAGTGTAACTTAGATACAATAAGTGTACATATACACTAGTTTACTAAGTTTTATTTACTGCGATAAGGCTAGTCGCTATGCCGGCTTCAGATTGCCGAGCTCATGTGCGAACAGTTCAGTTCTAAAACGGGTTTGAGAGTCCCAACAAGGGTTAAACTCTTGCTTTTCCTAGTGGTGTTGATAAGAAGAATGCCAAGCTGGAAAAGAAAACATTAGATAGTAGAATACATGACAATAATCATGTACTAACCTTAAAAAATACCGATGGTACGGGTACGACTGTGTCAGCTTTACGGCCCCGCCCTAACGCTCCAGTGTAGTTGACAAGTAAAGTAGTTTTGATGACTCGTCACTTCACCCAGACTTGTATACCAATGAGCTGATGGTTCCGGCTGAGGTCCTGGTTCTTTTCAACACTGCATTTAAAAAACATACTCAAATTAAACCAAACTGTGATGGTGGTTTAAATTTTGATGCCGCTATCTCCATTTGGTGGGGTCTAGGTTGGCGTGAGCGGCTTAAGTGTTTTATGCATGCATTTCATGTATTTTTCAGCTGAAAGCCTGATACAATTACAAAATAACGTATGAACTAAATAGGATCTGTTAACTTTGCAAATTAGGAAAATTGGTATTATTCAAAGTAGGCAGGTCGGACGGTCATCATGGCCAAAGCATCGGCCAGTGCGGACACGACCTTTGCGGGGCATTATTGTCAGTTACAGGTTCTTAAACTAAATATTCAGGATTACAACACAAGGCAATTATGACATCAATGAGATAATTGTTGAAACTAATGCAAATTAATGTCAAAATGAAACTGAAAAACAACACGATGAACACAATGGGTCTCGAAATGCCACTCCGGGGGACATTTTGCTTTAATTTTCCCATGTTTACCCCCCCTAATGCCCCCTAGAGCAACCATCCCATAAAATACAGCCCTAAATGGGGTCAAGGTGGCATCTGGCAGTTATTCTTTCCAGTACAGTGTGTTTGTAAGAGTCCATTTTCAAAATCTTTGCAGACGACTAATATTAGTTGAAGTTGTTAAAGGTTACGCACGCAAATAAATTCCTTCTTTGTTGCATATAAAATATTCAAAATTTGATCTCACTTTTCACCATGACCAAGCTACTTTCCAATATATCACCATACATTGTTGGAAAGATGAGGACATAACCTTTTAAAAAAACAGCATGTCAAAAAATTCTATGCGTTGTAACTGAAAATATTTACCTTAGAAAAAACACACCGGTTTTGACGGGCATGGAGGCTGCCATTTTGCGCATGAATACATGGGCCAAAAGTTATGAAGCTGGGAACCACTAGACAAACAAGTGGTGCACAAAACAGCCTTTTTTCTTATTGCTTACATATATACCTTTAAAATGATACCAAAACATATCATTTAAACTGTATTTTACAAATTATATGCATCCTGCACTAAGCCACATGCGCTTATTATCTAACTGACAGCATGTAACCCTGAGGATGTGACTTCCGTTTTGGGGTAATTAGACCTTAACAAGTAGCTATCGTTACGACTTATACTAGTGACTCGTTGTTACGACTTAGTTATTTAGTAATCACGACCTTCGTGAAGTTATATCGTAATTACGACATGGTTAGTCAACATATATAACAAGATAAAACAGACTTCCAACCTGACATTTGTACGCTTCCATAAAGTAGTGTCTGTCACTTGTAAACGTAAATTTTAAATTATGTTGTATTGATGCATGTTTTGTTTTTACTGCTTGACATGTTACATGTATTAACAAGTACACGATTTATTCTTATCGTTTAGTTGCATTTCTGCATTGCCAGTGGGTCTGCCTCTTTATGTACAGGCAATAGTATTACAATAAAACTATGTAAAACAGTATGAATAGAAAATTCCATTTGTACAATTTGATTGTTCCACTTGTCATTTATATACACTACTGCAATTCGTTTACGCATATATTCGTAGGATTTAGAGCCCGGTGTTTACAATGGGCCAACTATCGTGGCGAAAGAAGTTGCCGAGTGCTTTACTGAGAAACGTGACACTGTCCGCATAGTCGACATTGCGTGTGGAACGGGTCGTGTAGGAGGAGAAGTAATAATGGACATAAAGGAAGAAGCGTACACTAGCTGTAGTTGACAAATTACTAACAAAATATAATCTTATTGTGGTTTTTCATATCAAAACGTTTAAAGTAAACAGACAAAACTAATAAAAACACAAGAAATCTGAATACAATCGATTGCAAACATTAATACTTCGAACTAGTTCACATGTATAGAACATATTCATTGTGCCCTTATAATAACAATACACAAACATTTGAAATAAAAAATATAATTATATACTCTCTTGCTTAATTTGCCAAAATACCATTGTGCGGATTTGCAACATATACACTATATCACATGTATATGCATCCGCATAAGGTGTAAGATATATATTAAATACTAACAACCTAAAAACATCCTTACTTATATGGCTGTTTCTTTTAAAGATTTGTTTATAAGGAACTAGTTTGTTTTAGTAAAGAATAAACACATGCTGCTTATTATACCCTATATCAAATACATGTAAATTACTGTTTTCATATAGAATATTATATTTGCAAATTTCACCTAAATATATCATAAGACATGTCATATGAACCTTTACGGCACCTGTGAAATAAATTGTTATCATAATTCACATGTATGTGTATTGTGTTTCAGCTCGCACTCTATGGTTTTAAGTCCATCGACGGCGTAGATCCAGCCGCCGGAATGCTGAAACAGTGTCAAGGGAAAAACATCTATAAACAATTGTACAAAGAATTTGTCTGCGACAAAAAACTGCCAATTGAAGACGGTAAGTAACTGCCGTGCGATTCGGAAGTTAATAAAATTACAATATATTGATAGGGCGTGATAGACGCAAACAATGTCACGTAGGTAAAAATAATTCGAGACAACCTAAGTGTATCGAAAACATTTGAAACACAAATATTCCTATTGGTTTAAATGCAAAACATGCGTTACAAATACTGGGTACTACTATATTTATTGTTATTTGACAGCGTCTCCTTTTGGTTAGTTTATTATTGTGATATTCGTTTTGAACATGCATGTGTATTTAATTGCCTTACCTGCTTTTTTTTTTTGGCTTGTAGTTGTCCCCAAGTTATTGTTTTTCATTCATGGCTTTGAAAAATTAATCACAGGTGTTACCACGCACGTGCTCCTTTCTGCAAGATTAACACGGTAAACAGTAAATCAGGCTACCCTCATGTAAAATGATTGGATAAATTAGTGAACTATAAAATGACTGTCGATTTGGAGAAAGGTACGTTGAAATGACACATATTTTGCAGGAATCTACGACTGCGCAGTGTGTTCGGGTGGCTTTGGTGAAGGTCATATACCTTGCAGCGGACTCCAGGAAATGGCGCGAATCGTCAAAACAGGTATGGTTACAACTTGCAGTCTCCGCGACTAAGTGAGCCATACCTTGTAAAAAGACAGTACACTGTCAAGGTCCAGGAAAAATAATCAGAGCATTGGCTGTCATGGCTAGTGAAAGATCTGTTCTGGTTCTACTGGCATGCAAAATGTCTTTGTATGGCCAGTAAGTAATATGCTATTCGGGTCAGATTACCATACCTCGTGGTCAGTATTTAGAACTTTTGCGGGGATTGAAAAGGGAAGTACAAATCAACGTTAAGGTTGTCAAAAGTTCTGGTCAGATTTCATTGTTATTCCGGTTTAATTGTTATCGTGTCCATGTTTCAGATTGCTTCGACAACAGTGGTTCCAGCTGCTAACATCTATAATGGCCATTGGAAACCATATTAAAAAGTTTTTGTGTGTGTATTTAATGGAAAGCAACCACTGAATTATTGCAACGATTCCAATTTAAGTGTATCAAGCCACATTTAATGATTTCGAATCCTGGATACAAAAGCTGTTAATAGACGCATTTCAAGTGAACTTGCTGTAAGTTTAATTGGGTATTCAACCTTTAGCAACTGGACAGTCTTGTGACATGCAGATGCTAAATTAATAGTGTTTCCTTTTGAACATTATTTCTCCTTGAAACCTGTAATTTGATAAGGTTTATTTACTTAATTTGTTTACAAAATCGCAGACGCAATTATTTTTCCACTGTTATGTAGGAACACCTGCTACTGGTTATGGACCGGTCAATATTTTCTATAATTTTATTCTAATAATCGATGCTCAATTGGGTAAACAGAGAAACCAAATAGTTCAGGAATAATCGTTTGTAGGATATTGACCGAATTATGTCTTTAAAAACAACCGAAAGTATGGTTATTATACAGTGTTCGAATTTGTATATCATTGCGCAGTGTTTAATCATTACTGTTATGAAATGGTGTCTCACCAACTAACAAGCATTAGTTGATTATGTTTAGAAAGTAACATAAACATAATGTTTATATCTATACGTTTACTATTGGTTACTGATGGGACACACTTCAGACCTACTGAGGGAAGAACAGCGAAAATAAACTACTTTAAAGTCTGGCCGGACTCATCCAATTGGCGATTCAATGTCACTGCACTGGGGCGTGTAACATACATTAAAAGATTTCATTTAAATAAGCATATACGCTGCATATTTTACGTCTCTGGTTGGTTCTTGGCTAGGCATGGAAAAGGCACCAGTAAACCAAATGCAAAGTACGAACACAAGTGAGCTGTGTTGAATATATTCAGTAGACTGTACGTTCTGGAACTTAGAATTACGTCTACTTAGGTCAAGCCACGACGAACATTGAAAGTATACCAAAGTTTTACAAATGTAAACAAAGTTAAACTTCATCTGCGTCAGCAGGAGAGAACTCTTATTAGCAGCAAAAATGAGGTCCTTTATTTATGGCAAGTGACCAATTGCCAAAACAACACGGCACAAAACACATAACAAACACAAAATAAACATGAATAAAACTGAGGTCACCGCCAAGACATCTCCGTCAAGCAATTAAGTTCTAGCTTTCGGAATGACTAACACATTTTCATCGAATCTCGTCGATAGGAAAATTACGATAACACTTGATATAAGTGGAATGCCTTATCATTAGAGTAGGTAGAATGTACATATTTTGATGGACTAAATTTATCGAATGTTTTCCCCTGTATCTTCAGGAGGACTGATAATTTTCCTGATGCGTAAGGAATATATCGAATTGGTAAGCGAATACACGGACAGACTGGAGCCCATGATTTCTCGCTTAGAGCACGAGCACACATGGGAACTGCTCGAGAGACGCGAGGTAGCCAACTACTCCTTCAACAAGGACGGCGTCTTGTTCAAGTTGAGGATCAAACGCAGCGAATCCGTGGTAGATATCGCGGCTCCGAAGACAGAGTAAGGTGGCGAACACGAGTACCGTAAACGAAACCGAAACGGCTAAAGAGAAAACCAAGTCGTCGTAATGACAACAAACATGGGTCCATGTCTTATTCTGTTACGGTCATTGGCAATATTTGTTGTGTGGACCAACATTTGTTAATGATTTATACCAAGTACAATGTTTTTCTTACATTTCTTTAACTACGAACTGAGTGTGCGTGTGACTCTTAGATTGATGACACAAATTACTGCTAACGACTTAAATAGAACTAGATGTTTCTGTAAGTGTGCGTGTGTACCAGCAAAACTCTTGAAGCGTATATCAGACATACAATATTCTGTGTGTGTTTGATGAATGTTTATTGTCTAAAGCAAACAATTATATTGTCAAATATAAGTATGTACCGGATTTCAAATGCCTATAATTCACGCAATATTCTCTGTGTGCTTGGTGAATGCATGTCAAACAAGTATGGCATACAATGTAATTGCAATGGAAATGAAAATTTAAGTAATTATTTTACAAACTGCTAGGTTCGACAATGCATTTACTTAAGAGTTCTGAAAAATATGCTATCTTTTAATGAACGTTTTATGTATGCAAATTAAAACAAGTTGGACATTTTTAGTTACATATAGGTAATATGGAAATAAATAAAACAGAAGCACATCACTACCGACTTAGATGTATGTTGTATTTCGTCAATAAAGACTGTGAAAATGAATATTTATATGTATCAACTGAAAACAAACGTCTAGAAGGACTGAAATGATTGTAACCAACACAACAATAACATGAGCAACAACATTTATCTATTGGTTTATTGATACGTTATACATGTGTTTCGAAAAATTCTGTAGGTATTCGTGCAAAATCGAAATTTTTGGATACATCTCTTATTCTTCCTTAGTGCCATTTAATACTTGTTATGTTGTTTTATCTTCATGTACAGAAACTCTATGAAATTTGTCACGTTTTATCGATAAACAAAGACCATCCGCAATAAAGACGATGCTAGAAAGACAGCCATTCGACCAGTACAATGCGCATTTATTAGATGTTAATATCTCTTTATGCATGACATTGCCAACATAAATCCTCACCGGCCAACGGATGACAACAGTTTGCAATGACAAACAATCTGATAATGTCATTGACGTTTAAATTAAATATTGTCAAAATGTAAGAACGCTTTTGAAACATGAATATATACTAAACACATATAACATCTGTTTATATTTATGTTTTCACAAATCATGTTTAGGAATTAAACGTAAAAAACTCCAAAACCAAAAGTGGTAATTTCATGTTTAATGGTGCACGTATTTTGCTAAAATACCATAGACGAAACATACTTTGAGCAATACGACCATAATATTAACTGCAACAAGTTTGAAAAACAAATATAAGATGGCAAACGTGTTTACAATGACGGAAAATATAGTATGTTTTATTTTTTGCTAGAACAACAAATGTTCCTGTGCTGGAACAGTAAATGTCAATAACAAGTTCTTAATGGTCAGAATGTCCTATGTTCTGAACCGGTTTTTACAGGGTTTATTTCAATCCTGGTTTGGTACAAAACTGCATAAACATTAATGAATAAGCTTGATTTACTTGCCATAAAACCTATATATAGATAACATGAATATTGTCACTTAGAAGAAACGTTGATCACCTGACCAAATTATTTGAATATGTATCTTCAATCCTAGTCCAATGCTGCAGATAAAACTGTCATTTACGTTATATCATTTTTCGACATTTTGTTTGGTTTGAGTAATGACTTCGATCGGGTACGACATGAATGATAGGATGGATATCTATACCAGATTTTCAGGACTCGAAAACATATGTCTTGGATTATTTGGATGTACAGTGGAACTGGAGAAATAGCAGTCTGCAAGTTGTTGTTCGGGAAGATCATAAGGATCTCACGGTTTTCCTCAAGTCTTCGTATTTAGTCCCGTCTTCATACATAATTCGTTTAAATCCGGTAGACTACAGACAAATATCGCAATCTACGAAATACGAAACCCAAATACATAGACTGACAGGGTTCTACCACTCTGTGTGCCGGGCCCTGGTAGCTCAGTAGGTAGGGGCTGGACTGTCAATCCGGGGATCGTGAGTTCGAGCCCCAGCCCGGGCACAACTTCTGTGGAAACTGGTCATGAAATTATTTCTACGGCCATTCTCCATCTACATCTGATTCAAGTAGGTCAGTTGCTGGCGCAGGTTTGAGCACGTAGTACTGGTAAACCACGCTTATATCGGCTAAGCTTGCCCAGTCAAAGTGTGACTAGCTAGTTAACTGACTGTCGTGATAAGACTGAAATACTGTTCAAAACGGCGTAATTTACACAAGTTGTTTATTTATTTGCTAAATTCTAGACAGCAATGTCGTGTTGATCGACCAACAATCGACTTACTTAACTACACTTAACAATAGTTATAACGCACCAAAGGGAAATAAATGGAAATTGTTGTATGTTTATTTATAAGAATTTCAGCTTGAAATGTCATCTACGATTATTTGAGCTATACATGCAAGTGTTCATACCCAAATATTGGAAAATTACGAAACAATTTCGTGTTTACCATGCGCAGCTGAGATTCGTATAAGTAAAGAAAATACAACAATTGCCATTTTGTGCGTTATTACTTTTGTTGAGTGTACATACCGTTAATACAACACGAATAACACATTTTCAAAAATATAGAAACCATTTTACATGAAAAAGAACTTACTTTTTTATAGATAACTTGCAGTTTCTAGAAAACAATTGCTGCGTGTTTACAGAACAAATATCGTTAGACGACATAATAAGAATTGCGAATATAGAGCCGTGTCGGCGAATCTTAAGGCTAAAACGTCGCTTGTCTAGAGAATTGTCAGCTTCTGCAAAATAGCTGCATGTCTACATAACAATAGTCGCTAGAATATAAACAAAATGAACATGAATAATATAGCAAATCTACACGAACAATTATCGCTTTGATAGAACTGGGATTGATAGATCAAGTAAATGGTTATATGAAAGCATTCAACAGAGCACAATCCAATATCACAAAGACCAATTAGACATTGTTTTACTTCACTGAACCGAAGACGCTGTGTTTTTAATTTCAAATACGCATACCGTTCCGGTTCGTATTGATCGCAATGTGTTTACATTTGATATACTGAAGTAAGAACAAAATGTGACTTCTTTCACACAATTCCCCGCGTGTTAATATATTAAATGAAACAATTTAGGGATAAAAACAATGGACACTCGGTATGAGAAATCATATAAATACTCGATAAGTTGCACGTAATAATTCTGATTTACCGACATCAATTTGGTTTTTAAGTTCTAAATTATATGTTGAATTTCGTTATTTGTTGTTAAAAATAACATTACTTCATCTTAAATGTATACATGTATTTAAAAGCTGCATTTCTTTGATGATTAGTTAATGTATTATGTACATATTTGTATATGCCTATATAGCAATTCGGTATTATAGTACGTTTGATACATCATTCAGATGTTCAATTTAACACGAATATCATGGTTTTAATTGTTAGTTCTGTACCATATGTTGACGTTCTTAATTAGTAAACACGGCATTTCTTTGGTATTGGATACATATTTTTGAACATACCACTGCTTTTGTTTAACAAATATTGACCTGTATATTAAAATGTCTTAAATCCGTAATTGATGTATAGAGACCCAAACGATTGGCTGAAGAAGGACTATGACAGGGAAAGAAGAAAGATAGCAGTGGAAGTGGATGATGACGATGTTGACGACTATGCCCCGACAAGGTGATTGGGCAGAGGAATAGACCTTTTACAGTGCTACTAAATAACATTTAAACTCCTCCCTAGCAATTGTTAAAGGAGTCATCGAGCTTCAAGCACTTAACAAGCATTTTACAAGCTTTTCCACGTAATTTTGTTTGTAAACGAAGTAAAACAGTTATTGTGCGATTTTATTGACCTGGCACTCATGAATATTCCGTGTATTCGTAAATCTATTTAAACCTACTAACCCAGATAGGAGACTCAGATATAAATATATATTGATTAAATCCTCAATACAGTTAATACTGTAGTGCAGTGGTAAGTACGCACATTTTGTAAGCGTGATGTTTTGGGTTCGAATCCCAAAACAGGGACTTTTAATTTATTCAATTTATTGATTTGTTATAATTTATTTAATTGACCATTTTTCTGATGTCATGACACGGAATTCCATCATCAACCTCGATTCTGATACAGAAGAGAGCTGCATCGATACTGCGAGAGAAACCGAGTCTTTGTGATTGCATTTTTATGTAGATAAAATATTTGAACTAAGCAAAAAAATGAAACAAAAACAAAATAAAGAAAAAATGTGATGAGAATAAGTGATGTTGAAGTAAAAGAAAATAATAAAAAAGAAAGATCTTGGCAGGATTCGAACCACAGTCATTGTGATTCAAAGTATAAAACACTATGCATCGCGCTATTCTTCCTGACACTTGTTGATAGGGGGCTTTTGTTATATGACTATAAAATCCGTGCTTTACACGCAAGATAAACGTTAAACCGATATAAATAAAACAGCCGAGCGCTACCGGAGATTAATGAGTGCCAGGTCAATAAAATCGTACAATACGTGCGCGACATTATTTGATAAGACGATTAATATGATTTACATTTGCATAAATGTATACTGAAAAAAACAAAAACAATACAATCCTAATGGTTTTATAAACAGATCTACTTTACTTAAGGATTGAATTTAATTTTGGTTGCGTTCATGCGATTATGAACGCAATGGTCAAACTGGCAAATCCATGATGTGCGCTAGCGCTTCATGGATAATTTGCCAGTTTGACCAAACTTTACCTACAACAATGTCATCTCCGTATTTTACATTTAATTTGCTGCGACAAATGAAATTTAATGTAAAAATGATAAGTCATAACATTTTAATTTTCCTTGCATAAAGCATATCGCTAAAAAACTAAAAAAGTAACTTAAACAGGTGCAAAAATACCTGTGACGTCAAGATGAACTGCTATTTCGGCCGGTATAACCAACACGCACCAAACATTATAAATGCTTTTAGAAAGTTTAGTTTAACATAAGAGGTGCTTTGTTAGTAAGACTACAGTAAATCCACATGATGAATACTTATATACCACAGTTGACTTTGAATTCACACTATTCCTAGGCTGAGAGTTTAACATATCCTGGATAATCATGTTTAATTATGAACGCAACAGATGGAAACTTTAATGCTTTTAAATTATTTAAATCCACACCATAGTATCCAAATTTTTACTCGGCGAGAAAAATGCAAAGCAATCCATAAATGACATCACTAAACAAGTGATGACGTGTAAGCTAGGTCATGGACACGCGCGTATCTAAGCTCTTTGCTTTGCTTGAGCATAACTTGTCTTAGAAAGGATAACATTTTAATATAAATCTCAAAATGCATTTTTTTGTACATGTTAAACAATTCATCATTGTTAACTGTGATATAGATGCACAATAAATTAGACGATCTACATGCATCTAGCAAATAGACACATCAATTTGAAATAAAATACGTTATAAAGCTACTTTCGTGAACCGATGTTACGTCATAATTTTATGTGGTCGCTTCTAAGAAAAGTAATGTTAACTTGAAATATCAAAACATTTACATATTACATGCTAGTGAAATGTCTTTGTTTAATAATAACACTTGTAGACCTTGAATGATAGAATCCTATCCAGCACATGTGAAAAAAATGTCAAATAGATTTTTATAGAAGTAGAACTGGAACGAAATGTTCATGCGTATTATTTATAACAATATTTAATCAAACGTTAACAATAAATGCAAAAAAAGACTAACATTTAACAGTATAAGACATCTTAGTGCATGTAAATATTCTTGTCGAACTATAATTTGCATAAACATAGGACACACATATATTACTACTAGTTCCCTATTAAAATGCCTATGAAATGTAAATATACTACTATATTCTATGATGCACACTACCTTGTTTAACCTCAGTGCTTCGACTTATTAATTGAACGAGTATACTGCGTTATTCAGTACAGTACTTTATGTGTTGAAACTACAGAATGGGTGTGGTAGCCATATATTTCTATCTGTGTGTGTATCCGTCAATACTGGTTTCGGTTATGCTTATCTGTTTGTTTTATATAAACCAACTTTTATTCGTTTTCAAATTTTTATACTTAAATTCAGTACAGAAACAAATGTGCTTTGTCAATACATGTGCGTATTTATCTGTCTTTCATTACCGCCCTGTATTTAGAAACGTACTACGAATAAACAACCCTCCGAGACCGGAAGACATCCAAGTGCAGTCGCTTCTACAAGGGCAGTCGTATTCTCCAGCATACAAGCCGAGTTATGCTCCCGTACGAAACACGGACGCACTGGAGGTGGTATTAGAGAGACTGGAGCGTAATGAACGGCCCTCACATCAAGACGTAACGCAAGCGAGACGTGAGTTTAATGCCATGAAGGCAAGGCTGATGGACTTGGAGCAACATGGCAAAGTAAGTAAATTGTACACATACACTTAGCAAATTTCACTTAATTTTACCAGACATATTAATGTGTCTGCATGACTTGTTTATGTGTTTTGTGTTTGTTATATGTTTTTGTGATGTGCTGTGCTGTTTTTGGCAATTAATCACTTGCCATAAATAAAGGACCTCGTGCTGCAAGTGAGAGTTCTCTCCTGCATTCGCAGCTTGAGTTTCACTTTGTTTATGCTTGTGTATGGTATCTCCTTGTGAAAATGTTCATATATTCAATTCCGATGATGATGTGGGATCATAATTTATGAATGTTGGACACGTACACAGAACCTGCTTATTCGTGCCATTTAACGTTAAATTCTTTTTCGTAGCTAGCACAACAGACAATAATTTGAACTATTTACTTGATCCTACAACTCATACATAATCAAATTATATAAAAATTGTCAATCATAATAAACGCTGAATTTACAATCTAGAATAAAATGTAGGCTATTGACTAGTATTTTTTTTTTACCTTTTCACTGTTTCTAGATAGTCCCTGAACACTGGAGCGATAAAGCAAAGTCCGAAATGGCATTCGTGCTTGAGAAAAACAAGTCCTTACACGCTAAAATTCGTATGAAAGAAGTGCTTATAGCAGACTATCAAAGAAGGTAGGTGCCTGGACCCATGACTTTAAAGGGATTTACACACAGTCTTGACAATATTTGAAAGTTTATTATATATTCAGTTTGTTATATCTCAAACTGAGTATTAGTTTAATGTTAAAGTTGTGTCATTTACCAAGTTGAACGATAGTTCATGTTGACAAATTAAAGCTGTTATAATTGGTATATATTATAGTGATAATATGCCGTTTTGAGGTCGTTAACTTCTGCCCAGCCCGAAAAACGGGTTTTAAAATGCATTTTAAGGGTCTCTGCGGACGTTAGCGACCGAAAAAAGGTGTATTGTCGCTATTTTGCATAAAAAGCATACATCTGTAGTAATAAAACTGAAACAAATGTAGTTATTTAATATCAAGTCGTATTTTCATAGTATAGAGTAACCCCAAATCGCGCACCTGTTTGTTTATAGTTTTTAATATTTTATTACCAGTCCGCGCTCAGACGAGCTAGAATTGTACTAGTAGTTAGTTGCCATTTTGTTTCATTGTTTTCCTCGATTCGAATTTTAAAATCCGATTATCGGCTTTGACATGGATTTCAGTGTGCATATATACGTATGTAGTAAATACTATACATATAATGATATCATGTGCTATTGATATCAACCAAAAGTACTAACTTGCAAGCATTTAATAATGCACTATTAATAGTAACAAGGAAGGCCAGTTAAAAATGTATTAGTAAAAACAAAAAGCCGGTCGTTATTCGAACTTGACGTTACTGAATAATACACCGTTTTTTAACGATAAACGACCGCTTTTTGTTCGTAAACACACCCTTTTAATAGAATAAAAACGTACTTTTCATGCTATAATTTAAGTAAAGGCTTTGCGCTTGGGAACATACCTACTCATGGAGCCTGAAATTCAACTTTTAGGATAGATATGCTGCGCAAATTACCAGAAGGCATGGTTGTAAAGGGCGTGTCCGTTGAAGACTACGCCCCGCGTGACCAGGTGGTGGACAACTTCTCCGACCTTTACATGGTTGAATGGGCGGCCGCCTTTGAAAAACTTAAATCAACATGGGACGACGAGAAAAACATCTTGGCCACGCTGTTTAAAGTTGTGAAAGTGAGTGCTCTTCTGAAAGTTGGTCGACAAGAAAGTAATCGGAAAGATCAAGCTGGACATTGTTTTAAAAGCTTTCTTTACAAAAGAGGTCATGTTGTTGGATTTTATCGTGCTACATTTCATTATCCATAGTTCATGCAGACCTTTAAGCCAATATGTGTAGTTAATGCAATCATCGACAGAAACAAACATTCGAAATGTCAAAAGTCAGACATGCTGCTCAAGGTCTGTTATCCAAATAAAATTGTTATGTGGCCAATATCTACGGATGTGCAAGTAACATTTAAAGAATAATGTTTTGTTTATTGCTGGTTTAGGCTCTTGGTAAACTGGTAAACGTGTTTAAGCTTTCGTAAAGTATAAAACGTCATTACCCTGTACAACATTGTTTAACATGTAGAAATAACGGATAGAGTTATCTGTTTCAAACTGTGTAAATAGTTTGAAAATATATTGTTGTTGTTATATAGAGCATTTCGTTTCTGTACGTTTATTACGTTTTTGTATTTAAACGGTGTGGCACTACTTGTGGATCAACCCTTGTTGTACATGTTACAGGACATAAACACCCGCAAATTTGGTTCTATTGAAGACCAACATGACCGAAACGTTGTTTCAGTTTTAAATCTCAATATAATTTCCTAGTTGAAGTTTGACTACTTTTTTCATCACTTACGATAACTCTTCCACATATTATTCACATTTGCATCGAACGTCATTATATCTATGAATTTGTAAGATTGTGTGATTTTGTTGTCATGAATGTCAAATAAAAATGTAATGTATTTCTAACAAACATTCATGGTTGCGCTAGTCAAACCATTAACTAATTTAAAACAATATTCTACAGGAGACATACAAGTTTTGCATCGAAATAGCCGAGGAGCAAAATTCTACATTCTTTGACCTGGCTGCCAAAATGAAGGACTTGATGCTGCGACCGTCATATACACAACCAAGAACTTCACTGGTAATTTTGTAAGAAGATAATATGTGTGATTAACACATTTCCATTATGTGGTTTATTCTGATTTGTTAACACTAAATAATATATTTATTGAATATATTGTAAAATTTGAGGTTTTACAATTCAAACACAAATTGACTTATTTCTGTATTGACTTTAAACACGATATATCACCTGATGATGAAATATGTCGGAACTAATTTACTTTAGTACATAAACATGCCCCATTATTGTAAGATATGTTTTCATACTAAGTACTGTTAAATACGTATTATGCAGTTTTAATGGCAATGAAAACTGTCTGTAAATATACATCACAGTCTCCGGCCTAGAAGCAACCATAATTAGGCTATACATTTGTCATACCCACCCCTGCACATCCCACTTTTCATACATTTGTCATACCCACACCTGCACACTCCACTTTTCGTACGTATCTTCCAGTTATGTGTGAGTAATTTACGCGTGTACACGCCTTATCTGGGTCTCTGCCACTTTTACTATAGAGAGTAATGAACCCGATGGTATTTGAACCTTTCAGAAATACAAACCGACGATGGAGCATAGTCTGGATACGCAGAAGACATTAGAGCAAGCGTCACAACTGCTGGATGACTTCAAAACCTTGTTGTGCTCACAGACTATACCTGGACTGCAGGAGGTACTGTAGTGCACAGCAATAGTTATATGCCACTTAACTCTGCATGGCTTTTGTAAATAACGTGTTATTTTTTTGAACAAGTAACGGGCATATTATTGCACACTAGTGTGTTGGTTTTGCTTTGTCATCTTAAACACTTTTGACTATTTTAGTGCAAAGAACGTTCGCAACTATTTGAAACTTGTTGTTTAGTTGCAAATATAATATAATATTTTATTAAATCGTATTGTTGTCATATGTACCGAAGTGAGGTTTTCATATGTTGGTCTTAGACGCGGTCATGGTAGTTTGTATCCGTGCTTGTGTTTTACTGGTAAATCCAAGATTCAAAGTAGTACGGAATTTAATCCTGTACAAAACTAAAAACAGTATTACCGGATTACACTGGAATGCCTATTTACAAATCTGTTGACGCATTTAATTTATGCAGCAATACTTATGAAATATTTAATAGAAGAAATAAGTAGCATTATTTTCATCTAGCATCATTTAATTCCAAATATTGTTTGTACATTTCCTATTTATCATATGTAACACAAAATAGATATGTGCTAACTTTCTTTGTACTACCCCATAGTTGCCATAATTGCCGTAAATTTACAGTTGTTCGTGAACGTGACGTTACCGCAAATAATGGCCAGCAAGAACATACCCGAGGAGGTTACGGCGTTGGCCATGCGCGCGACCCAGTTAACGTGGCTCATGGCGATGCACAAGCCTCGTTTGCATCTGCACTGGGTTGACCCTTCTGAAAAGGTCTTGCCAGTGTATTTCGAGTTCTACAACAAGAAGGCGGGCAAAAGAGCATTTACAACTGTTTGGCCGGCGGTGCTGTCACAGGAAGGCGGTGATGTTTTGACCAAGGGCGTGGTGTTGGCCGATGCTCAGAAGGAAAAACTTAAGTTTTGAATTGGCTGGATTCTTGCTATTATTATACATGGAAATTAAGAAAAATCAATGTTATTTAGCATGATGTCATATCGTGATTGACAATAAATTATGTTAATCTTTGTTCAGGATACATGCATGCGTCTTTAATGACAAAGTCGGTAAAACATTTAAGTTTTCATAGAAAGGCTTGTTGAATATCTGTTTCTATCACATTTCCATTCATTTAACGTGTGTTTTTCTATATGGTTACATAGCTTAACATTATAAACGTTGTAGACTCTAGTTATATAATTGATTGATATTGTTCCGATGTATCACCGTGTTATTGTTTCAGTAATAAATGTTTTCCTCGGTGTTGTGTTCAACATTCTCTACCTATCCACCGAGTAACGATTAAATTCATTTAGAAAAATTACATGTACCTGCAATGGATGTTGTAATGAGGATACTGTTCCAGTTGTTCAATATATTTTCTACATAATAACATAACTCTTTCTTACATACACGCACGCTCAAAACAACACCAACAACGAATGTTTCGGCACATGACTTGTGTGTTTTATAAAATTTCAATGTAAATGACACAATTCAACTTGTAAAATAAAGGAATATACGACATAGATCATCAGGCAGTTAAAATGTCTAAGCTTTGAAAAAATAATAATACCAGAACAATTCAATGGTATCTACGATTCTAGACAAGGTGCGCAACTCCTTTCTCCATGATTGATCCCCCTTTGGTCAAGAACAGTGCCGGCCAGACGCAGTTCTGCACAGCATTCCCCATGCGTGTGAAAGGCCTGAAAATGGCGGACGGACGGTCGCCTTGACGACAGAACTCGAGGTGCATGGGCGTGTTCTGGGTAACCATGAGCCAGCAGACGTCTACGCAGCGGTCGATGTAGGCCACTTGGGCGGTGGTGGGGCGTTGGGCTGGCTGAATGGTCTTCAGGACATCTTCGTAGTACAGCTTAAAAAAACAAAGAGTACATGTGCAGTAAAGTACAATTCGGCGGACTGACGAAATTATGACTTGTTTGTCAAGTAGACTACTTGAAAAAAAAAGCAACACGTTCGCTGTTTCACCCTGTTTATATCATTTAAAGAGTGCTTTACAGCACATTACAACTCAAAAAGTACTTTCGAATAAGACAGATAAGCCTTTAATATGGACAATACTGTTTTCCTGTTTTTAGGCACCACTTTCACATATCCGAACAGTTTATACCCATTTTATAACTGGCAGGGAGGCTGTCGCTCCGTATTTCCGGTACTCCTTGATCATGTCGTCGCTCTCGCGAATTAGGGAGACGTTTCGGCGGTCCGGTCGAACTTGAGCCTCCAGTGCAGACTGGAAAAAAAGCAAACGCATACACATCACACACATTAGCACTTTATGTTTGACAATGATCGTTGCTTGTTCACCAAAATTCCCCACAAATAATAAGTAAAGACAATATAATGTTGATCGAAAGTACGACACAGGTCTAAATGACTGCAAATTTGTGCCATTGGAAAACCAACAACAAAATGATACACCACATCTCCATTACGACACTGTATATGAATGCCATATTAATTGTAATTAAACTTTTTAATTATATTTTAATGAATATAATTATTATCTTCTTACGATTCAATCAGCGAATCAATTTGGGACTGCGAGGAGATGTTAACTGGTTTATCCGTTACACATGTGACATCCAAGAAGAAAGTTAAGAAAAAACTGTAAACTAGGTTATTGGATAAACAACGTGACATCCAATATTAGATAAAACACAGTATTAATTTGCACATTATTAACCCCGTTTATTCATTCATTATCCCAGACTGGCCCAGTGGGGGTGACGTGAACTACGTTATCCGTTAAACATGTACTATCCAAGTACAGTGATTGGATGCAATACTAGTTTAATTTGCATGTCAATGGACTGCGGGGAAATTAACTAAGCTATCCGTTAAACATGGGTAATCCAAGAGCAATGATGGGATACACCACAATATTAATTTGCGAATGGAGAAATGTGTGAGTCATTACCCTGGACTGCGCGGAGATGTTCGGATACAGCATCTCATTCTCCATGTGCATCAGCATGTTCGTGATCTGACTCTCGGCCGTCTTCAAGCAGTGGTCGTACGCGTTCTGGAACAGACCAGAGACGGGTGGGGAATGAACGGTTCTGAACATTCAAGACCGTATTACTAGACATCATTACCTTTGTGAAACAAGTGAGAAATATGCTTAACACTGAATGATTTATAGATTCTAGATTTGATTTACATTACCTTATGTGACACAAGCCAATATATACACTTTGTGACTTGAATTTTCTAATTTGATTTAGTCATGCAAAATTAACAAGAAATAAGCGGTGTATTGTTTGTTAGACGAAATGAGAACCATACTGTAAAGGGTCTGTATATTTTGGGCATGATTACGTCATGTCAAAAATCGAAAAACAGGCTGAGAAATTACAATGAGTATTGCATAGCTCAAGGAAACAGATCACTGTAATAATCATTATATGTGCCATTTCCCTAACATTCTTAGATATATCATGACCCGTTACATTTAAAATGATGTGTGAAACTACCTGTAGAATCCCAGTCAAGTGCTGAATGGTCTCGCCTGCGTCCCTGTAGGACTTATTGAGCTCCTCGTACGCGGCAGTCCACTCGGTGTTGTACAGGTCAACGAACATGTCCGACACGTGCTTTGGCGTCGTCACCTCGTCCAGGGATACGGACTTTGCCCCGCGCAATCGCTCGGCCGCCAGTTGGCTTATTCTTCAAAAACGTATCATGTACAATTATTGCGTTTTTGTACGAATGACGAAATAAGAAACCAATATGGCACTGCGCAATCGTTCAGCCATCAGCTAGCTTTTCCTTGAGGAATTCTTAATGCAGATTCGGCGCCGAACAATCATCCGGCGAATAGGGGCATTCAATGTATCCTTGAAACAGGTAACACGCACATTTTAATGTGTTTTTCATTTCATATGGCGTCGCGCAATTAGTCGTGCGCTAGTTAGCCAGTCTTTGTAAAATGTATAATGCGTAATGAATACATTTAAGTGAATGACAATAAATGAACAATGCGTAGAGTGCTGAGGGAGTTTTTTTTTAATGCGTTTATAGCATCAACTTTTCATACATAACCTGTGTCCTATTTAGCATGGATATTAAAATCGTTTCTTAGAAAACAAGGGAATCTAGCAATACCAAGAGTTACGTTAAGTAGCAAATTGATTTTGTTTAATTGTACCCAGATGTGTTCAAATATTTCAATATTTAACAATATATTTTAAGAAAACCAACATCGACAACAACAAACTTACGTACATCCGAATATATGTTTTTCCAACATTGATCTATTATAGGCCTTTCCCAAAACTAGGTGATCTCCCTTGGAAATTACCTCCCGTTATTGCGAATTTCACATCCGCCATATTTGAAACCCGACTTCCGGCGACGTTTTCCCTAGCTTGCCATATAAAGTATTATAGATCTAAGACCAATCGGCTTTCAAAACTTGTAATGGAAATTTTAAAACCATATGTTTTTGATTAAATATTATAAAAAAACTCATAGAGGATATATGTTACAAAAATGAATTATTAAAACTAAATGTAGTATCGTTTTAAACTCATTACTAAGGCCACATGTCCGTATGACAGGTATCCGGAAAAATAATCTCCTTGCCAAATCTTAAACGATTGTTTTCCATACATAAATATCACGAATGAACATGGATATCTGTCTGAAGAGGGGGGTCATAAAAATACCAAAGCCACAAACCGCGGGGATCTTATCAAATTGCCCTTAGAACAATACCGCAAATCCTATGCAATTGCGTAATGCATTGATGATAAACATCTACATGCAGGGACAACGAACATGTCACACTTCGTCTCCATTGTTTACGTCTCAAATTAAAGTGTACCTCACATTTTAAAATGTTGTTGTCTCCGTTGTTGTTCTTTGCCTATCACCCTATGAAATTTCGCCACCTTATTGGACAGAACAGAAAATAATTAAAAGCATTAAAAACTGTTTCGAATTAATAACATGGTTTATATTAAAGAGTGAAATAATATAACACAGCATTTAATTTTAAATTATGAAGAATTGTAAGGTGGTGTACATTTAAGAGCTCATCGTGCGTGTGTTTTTTTCTAAAACATACGGGCATTAGCTGCTACGAGAATAAAATTTTGTTTGTTTACAACGATTCGGACAGAAATTAAGAAATACTCTCTTTAATACAACATCAACTATAACATTTAATGAAGAGTGATATCATCTTTAGATATTGTAATATTGTGTTAACGGTAATTAAAACGATAATTGTTTTGTTACATTATATTTCAAGATTATAACGAAGCATGTTCAAGCACCGTATAATATTTCGCACACAACAAGAATATCTGCAACGAAAATAGCTTTAAAGTTAAACACAAATGTGCATGGAATTTAAATAACAAGTTGCTGTCAAAAACATCGGAATAACGCTCAAACTTTCTGTGATGATACCTTATTTTCGTATTTGTAGTCGCCAGAAGCATGTTAGCTTAGAGTTACTTAGCAAAATTATTTTCCTAAAACGGTTTGATCTATTTATTTTATTTAATAATACAAATTTAATACAGGATAAAGGCATAGGTTGTTTAGATACTGAAATCTCTATTTTTGTGTTTTATTTCATAATAACCGTTATTCGTACTATATAGTTTGTTTGTCAATCTTCAAAGAGTAGACAATATTGTTAAAAATCAAAATAGTAATTAAATTAAATTGATAAATAAAGTACATGATGTATATTATATACGTATGTTCATATTTGTAAATTCATTTTTACGACATCAACACAATTTTAAGATTGAAAATCAAATATATTGTATGTTTTCCGGTAAATATGAATACGCTTATCCCGCCTTATAATCAATTAAAGTCGCCGGAAGTGAACAGGGGACATCACTCGTGATTACGCAAGGGAAGTAACCTAGTTTTGGGAAAGGCCTATACGAACAAAACACTTGTCGCACTTACTGGGTGCTAACTTGTTTAGGGTCCTCCCTTCTCCTTAGGTCGTATCTATCATAATCCGATGGAGGAGTGGCAGACCAGCTCGGCTCGAGGCGATGCCGGTCTCGATGTTCTAGCTCCGCCTCCCGCTTCCGTCGCTGGTATTGTCGGTCGCTCTCCGCCGTGTGTTGAGGCGGATACCCCCTGTCAACGTCCTTCGTTTTTGCCGGCTGATCCATCGCAGGCGAAGGTGTGACCTGGTTTGCATTTTAAGGTTCTTAAAATGCTATCGATTCGAAGAATGACATTGATTCGTCGCTTTTAGGATATTTTATTTTTATGCCAGACGACCAAGCGTGGTTAGTTTTATTTCGTTTCTTATGTCGTAAATATATGTCATGCAATATTTTGGTGTTATTTTACTAACTGGATCAGAATACAATGTTGCATAATACTATATTTTTAGAGCATTTCATTGATATACCGTTTATGAAATGTCAATGGATATTTTGGAAATATTGTGAAATGGTCATACTTGGTAAAATATACCTGAAGCATGTTTAGCTAATGTAACAACAATTACCGACAAACAGTTTCCATCTCACTATTGTTCTTGCAACGAGGTTTGATATACAATTCAAAACGCTACGACTTAATAGTTTGGAGGAGATGTCTTGTAAAAACATTCGGCGAATACTGTCCACTGTGTTGGTCTGAACTGGACTAAAGTAGGCGAATACTGTCCACTGTGTTGGTCTGAATTGGACTAAAGTAGGCGAATACTGTCCACTGTGTTGGTCTGAATTGGACTAAAGTAGGCGAATACTGTCCACTGTGTTGGTCTGAATTGGACTAAAGTAGGCGAATACTGTCCACTGTGTTGGTCTGAATTGGACTAAAGTAGGCGAATACTGTCAACTGTGTTGGTCTGAATTGGACTAAAGTAGGCGAATACTGTCCACTGTGTTGGTCTGAATTGGACTAAAGTAGGCGAATACTGTCCACTGTGTTGGTCTGAATTGGACTAAAGTAGGCGAATACTGTCCACTGTGTTGGTCTGAATTGGACTAAAGTAGGCGAATACTGTCCACTGTGTTGGTCTGAATTGGACTAAAGTAGGCGAATACTGTCCACTGTGTTGGTCTGAATTGGACTAAAGTAGGCGAATACTGTCCACTGTGTTGGTCTGAATTGGACTAAAGTAGGCGAATACTGTCCACTGTGTTGGTCTGAATTGGACTAAAGTAGGCGAATACTGTCCACTGTGTTGGTCTGAATTGGACTAAAGTAGGCGAATACTGTCCACTGTGTTGGTCTGAATTGGACTAAAGTAGGCGAATACTGTCCACTGTGTTGGTCTGAATTGGACTAAAGTAGGCGAATACTGTCCACTGTGTTGGTCTGAATTGGACTAAAGTAGGCGAATACTGTCCACTGTGTTGGTCTGAATTGGACTAAAGTAGGCGAATACTGTCCACTGTGTTGGTCTGAATTGGACTAAAGTAGGCGAATACTGTCCACTGTGTTGGTCTGAATTGGACTAAAGTAGGCGAATACTGTCCACTGTGTTGGTCTGAATTGGACTAAAGTAGGCGAATACTGTCCACTGTGTTGGTCTGAATTGGACTAAAGTAGGCGAATACTGTCCACTGTGTTGGTCTGAATTGGACTAAAGTAGGCGTGATGATACATCCCATAGCGAATATCAATCGTATTACCGAAGCGGCTTTCTGCAGTCTGCTGACAAGTTCGTCAACTTCCTGTCTGGCGTTTGGCATCAGGCCATTGTTACGGGCGTTCCGCAGCTCTGTCCAGTTGCCCTTTTCCGCCATGTTCAGGAGCTTCGAGAACGAGTCTGTAGCGTTGGAAAGACCTGGCAAACGTGACGGTCAATAAAACATTATATTTAAATTGGCTGAGTTTTGTTGGAAGTTGTGTATATTCTTTTGATGTCACCAAACTCATTTATTATTACATTAATTGTGATTGTAATAATAGTAATTCATCACAGCTAAATCTGCAACCTACGGAATCCGGTTAGTGACATATGAAATATAGTGCCTCTAACGACAAGGGCGAGACACGAGCATTGCGCGAAACACGGAGCGAGACACGATATTCCCACGAGACACGAAGCCAGGTACGATATTGAATCACGAGATCTCGCACTGTCGCAGTATCCCATACCACGAAATATCGCGGCAAAATATCGTGTCTCGCTTCGTGTTTCGCGCAATTCTCGTGTCTCGCTTCGTGTCTCGCGGTTAAATATCGTGTCTCGCTTCGTGTCTCGCGCAATTCTCGTGCCTCGCGTTCAAAGGTCGAGACACGAGATGCGAAGCGAGACACGAAGCGATACACGATATTCAGGCGAGACACGAAGCGAGGCACGTTATTATATCGTTCAAATATCGCCCAAATCTCGAGTATCGCGGTAGATTTTCAAACCACGATACACGAGACACAAAGCGATACAAGATATTCAGGCGAGACACGAAGCGAGGCACGATATTGTATCGTTCAAATATCGCCCGAATATCGAGTCTCGCGTCTACCGGTGCACCAGGAATTTATCACGTTGTAGTTGTTTGGTGTTATTTTGTAAAAATATGATGATGATGTTGTTGTCGTTGTTGTTGATTATGATGATGATTAGTAACACCGAAATTGAGTTGACACCAAGGTGCGTTGCTACATAGGACAATGCACCTATCTGCTTTAGTGCATGATGCAACCCCTCGTCGTGTTGACCTACTTTCAGAGTGTGAAAGTTAATCTGAAGAAGGCCTTTAGTACACATCTATTTGAAAACGCCACAGAAGCAATTTCAGCCGCAGTTTCCTCAAGACGGATGGGCGGACGGACGGACAGACAGACAACGAGACAGTCTGACAGAGAGACAGGCCGTCACTTTTACAGCAACAGGCTTTTCATAAACAATAAGCATAAATAAAACAGAGTCATCATTACAGTTCAAACAGAAACAATTATCAAAACGAGTAGAAATAACCATAAAGTAGCAGTATCCTTGAGGCGAATGTGCGGACTGATGGACAAAGAGGCTGACAAACAGACAGACAAACAGGCAGGCACACAGACAGACAGATAGACAGACAGACAGACAGACAGTGGGCCGTCATGGTCTGGGCCTTCAACGACTTGGGTCGTTCTGACCCGCATTAATTCGTTAGGGAAAAGAGTGTTTTCCTGCTTTGCTGCCCTGCTGTTAAACCGCGAGACAAGATATTCGGGCGATATTTGAACGATACAATATCGGGTCTCGCTTCGTGTGTCGCCGGATTCTCGCGTCTCGCTTCGTGTCTCGTGTATCGTGGTTTGAAAATCTACCGCAAGACTCGAGATTCGGGCGTTATTTGAACGATATAATATCGTGCCTTGCTTCGTGTCTCGCCTGAATATCGTGTATCGCTTCGTGTCTCGCTTCGCATCTCGTGTCTCGACCTTTGAACGCGAGGCACGAGAATTGCGCGAGACACGAAGCGAGGCACGATATTTAACCACGAGACACGAAGCGAGACACGAGAATTGCGCGAAACACAAAGCGAGACACGATATTTTGCCGCGAGATTTCGTGGTATGTGATACTGCGACAGTGCGAGATCTCGTGTTACAATATCATGCCTCGCTTCGTGTCTCGCGGGAATATCGTCTCTCGCTTCGTGTTTCGCGCAATGCTCGTGTCTCGCCCTTGCCGTAAGAGGAACGATATTTCATTTGTCGCTAACCGGATTCCGTAGCAAACCCTGCTTAGTTCGTTTTAGTTGTTATATAGGTACTGTAATGTTTGTTTTAATTTTATTACGAAAAATGAAACCAAAGTGCTTGATGCTAAGTTGTCGTTACCTAAATTTAATATCTGACGTAGATCCCCCACTAGTTTTCATGTCAATTATTGCTTAACTCGTCTTCCTCGCCGAAGCAGCATTATGCGTGGACCCGGGGTGTGTTACATCAACCTTACCTAATGTTAGCTTTGAGAGACAAATTTTGATTCATAGCTGCCATTTCCGTCTTCTAAATTTCTACTAAAATATACTTAATTTCGGTATGTAGAGGAGTCCCGGACTAAAATAATGACACAATAAAATAAAAAAACTGATACATATATAATTAAACATGATAATAACCGTCCCCCAGCTGCTGATGCAAGTGATGCTTATAATAACTGTACACGGACATGACATGTACCTGTATCTTTGCGAAGATCGTTGCTGATGCTCTCCACGGCACGTGACGCCGCCTTCACGTTGCCACGTGTCAGCTCGCTGTGGTCCAGCTCCTCCATCGCTGTCAGCACGCGCATCACCGACCCCACACGTTCGTCCATTCTCTGAAGATGTAGGTATGCACGATATAACATTATGGTAAGATCGCGGAACAGAAAACGCACGGGTTGCTGCTCAAAAGTGGTATCCAGACAAAATCCATTGTTAACCAGCCTTGGTGGGAACCAAAAAAACGAGCATGGTGCAGCACCCTATTATTTTGCTCTAGATCTTTTCCTTCATATGACAAATGTTATCACCTGCCCCGCCCCCACCCTGTTCTCAGAGTACATTGAAAGTCTGATATTAAGGTTTTAATCAATATCTCGCAACAATTCATATTTTTGTATCGAAACAAAAAGTTATTTCAGTATTAATTATTTTTCAGAATATACTGATTTGAGATAGAATATCAAGATTAGCTAAGACTGATCTTCATCGTGCATTTAATTCTTTGTCAACATGGGACCTAGTCACAAGTGTCTAGTCTTCACTAGCTACTAATTCCCTTTCGAGCCGCTGACTGTTGAGATAGGCACATTAATGTTCTTTTTTCATGTACTTGTACATGTATAGTGATTCTCATCACGTTAACCGTGATCCGGCTATAGTAATCATATACAGAGACTGAAAATGATCGTGGAAGTCCATCCGAAAAGGTAGTGTTAACGTATGTTTTCTTCTAAATTTGTCAAGGATCGTGCTTTGAGAATGTATGACACATTGGATTTTGGTAATAATAATAAAATAAAAAAAAATAAAAAAACGAAGTTAACTCTTCCTTGTAAGTACCACACGTGGACCATCACAAAGTGACTCAAGACATATTACACATGTTTGGGGTCTTGAGTCCTATCTGGTTTATGGGTCTCAATAGTTATATCATGTACACACAATATATCTCTGCACTGCCACCGGTATGTTCCACTGATTGCTTTATGACTACATGATTGCCGAAATTCGTTCTTATTAACTTTACTCGTTACAGAGCCATTACCAATAAATCAAAGCGGGGAATATGTAAAAACGTGTAGTTATCTAAGAAAACCTTTAGTTACCAAGTCTACAAATCCAATTCTAACCTACTTTGATGACTGTTATTTAAGCTAAAGTTGAAAGTTCATATTTATGATAAAATAAACACCTTGTTTTATAGCATAAAACATCCCACTAACAATGATAAGTGATTAAATGTAATTACAATAAAATTTAACATTCTTAATTCTTATAAAAAGTTCAGCATTCCATTCGTAAGTTCCATCACTAACTTGTTTTGCATATAAAATGTATTTACCTTACTAATAAGTTTGTGCTTTGATGCGCTCCTATAATTGATAAATTACTTGTAATGATTGAACTCAATACTTCACACAAAGGGTTGTGATGCTTTCTTGTCAATCAAATTCGAATGAGAAAGCCTCGGATACGTTTGTTTAGCAATTAAGACTGAAATTGTTCAAACATTCTATAACATGGCTACCCAGCTGTGTTACCGAGCTGAAATTTTACATGCAAACATGCAGTGTGAAATCTGAATCTACTACTACAAAGGTTCTTAACCCGTCCTTACCACAATTCTAATTCAAGTTATACAAACTACTTCAGAGAGTTTTCTTTGTTTTTCGGTATTCAATAACTGTGATATCAGAAAGGTAACTGGTGGGCGGAGCCTCATATTCAAGCTTATCGTGCATTAAGTATCGTGCGGTATATTGAAATTTAGTTGTAATTAACACGCATACTTCTTATTGCACGGTAAGGTAGCACATTCAGATCGCATCACGTGGTCTTGCGACCGCGCATAATTTGGAAACGACACCAATGTCAAGCATGTCATACATCACGTGACGTAATGGAGCTGCCCATTGGTATCGGCATTGTAGAAAGTTGCGATGCGAATGGTAAATATGGTATAAAACAGTTGTAGCATCCTTTGACCTCAATATGGTAATTATTTAATCTCGCCCTGCGGGCTCGGTAAATAACTAACATGTTTCGGTCAAAGTATGCTACAACTATTACATATAAACCAATGAAAACGACCGTGGCTTGTCATTGCCGAAACTCATCAGCTAATATTTAAGTTTCAGTTTAAATTAAATGTAATAATGTTGGCAATCATAGAAGCTGGTCTCATGGCAATGCAAGTTGCGATTATTATTAGTAGTAGCATTGTTATGTGAGCTTTAATTTCAAGACTGCTAGTTGAAATTAAGTTGTCAGCCGTATATTTTTTTAATAAGTTAAGATCAACATCTCTCACGTGTCAGCTTTGTTTGTGAACATGTTTGAAATTACAACCGAGCTAAAGACTGGGAGGTTTCGTATACTGAGGCTTGATTTAAATCTCGATTTTAAGAGTCCAAAAATATTGTGAACCTGCATCTTGTTTCGCGAAAAAAACTACACAATACAAACTTTCAAATAAGTAAGTATTTCAATATGTGTTTAAAGAACTAAGCTGACGGTGTCTATAACATGAAGGTAACGACAGGAGATCGTTTGATTTATCACAATGTTGGTAGTAATGTTCGTCATTTTAATTATAATAGCTTACCATGACGGCGATGTCGCGTCAAACAAAGATCATTACAAATAAATCGTAATTGTTGTTCCTCGGAATCAATCTCTGTTCCCAGAAAAATTAATACTGTCGTAGGTTGGCACGCCTTTTCGGTATTCTCTTCCACTCCGATGTCACACAGTGTCTTCTGCGAGTGCTGAATGTCTTCGCGGACAGGTGTGGAACCTCAGCCCCACCAAAGTCGTCGAGATATTTGACCATGTTGACGCCGTTGATTTCTAATATATATCGTATCATGGACGTCACGCGTTGACAAATGAGTGCTGCAGGCCGCAGACCAAATGGCAATGTTCTGTCAATATAGTATTTGTCACGCCAACGGAATTCAAGCAAATGTATGTCACCGGAATCTACGTAAATCTGCCTGTAAGCCCTCTTCAGGTCCATTTTAAACAGTCGCGATCCTACAACTTTTTAAAGTATTGTCACAAGTGAATCTATTGTTGGATATGTTAAAGACACATCTTTATCTAAGTAACTGTCCTTTTTTATACCACTGTTAACGGACTTGTCTCTCGGGCAACTCATGTCCACAATAACGCGTCAAGATGTCTCATTCTTTTCCACTGTATTGAGGGGTGACACGGCCAGCTCACAACACAGCGTGTTGTCGTCGTACGGCCCTAATAGAGTACCATAGTCAAGCTCCGTCTTGATGTACTCGTCTACGTCGGCGGCGAATGCAGTCACTCCTTTGTGATTTCGCAGGGCAGATACCGGAATCTCCAATTTAGCGTAACCCATGGGAAATCCAAATTTTAACAAGTCGCAAATCTCGTAGTCGTCATAATCTGCCAATACCGAACGCAAGTACTCTATGTTCCAGTGTGTCTGCAGAGGAATTCTAAGCTATAGAAAGTTCGGTTCACCAGATTGGCAGATACTGTCATGAGATTTAATAAGAAGCATGAACTTCTGGAACGGTCAGTCATTGTTTATTTGGATATTCAGGGGAAGTTTCCGGATGTTCCAATGCTATTTTTTTCCTTCAAGTAGCACGTAGCGCAGATATGCTCCACTGACCTCGTCTCGCTACCAATTTTGGTCATGTGCGGTGACGTCTTCGTACATTCTCCTTTTTTAAATTTGGAACAAAACCACCTTCGCTTGTCAATTTTCTTCCTTAACGGCGTTTTTTTTTCCAATAGTAGGTTGGCGCTTTCAATGTCAGCAAAACTGTCGTACCAGCTTCTGCCCCCTCGCCCAATTTCAGTCAGTTCTTCCTCGTGAATGTTTAGAATGCATGTCCAGCTGTATGTGCACGAAAAACACATGAGCGATTTTTAGTGCATCAGTCTGTATTTAATCTCATCGCTGGATTTCCCCGAGGCTAATAGGTGAAGGAGAACTGAACAATACCCGGCGAAAATTGGGACATATTTAGATTGGAGTATTCAATTTGCGATGGTCCGCTTAGCTAACCAGGCACAAAGGTGTGGCCACAGTTCAGAGTGTTTCACTAACAAATCAGTCGTTTTAGCCACCTTTCCAGACTTAATTGTATTTGACCGTAATATATGAGAGTTACTTTCACACGGTTCTGTATCAAAAAGTCCCGCTGGTAACGCCTCATCAACCCGGCGATTTAACTCCGGCATTTCCCTCAGGCCGCCAATGTTAACCGGCTTTGAACTGACTGTCGAGTCTGACATGCCGATGGACTGAAGCTGCTGCCTTAGTTCGTCGATTTCTTTTAACAGTCGTTTCTCTGTCGAGTGTCGCATTTCTTCTACTTGGGCGCGAAGGGTTTCTCTTTCTCGGCGCAGTGCGTCTACGGAGTCGGTCAAGGAGGGGCGCTTTTTAGGTGTTAATCGGTGAATGTCATTTTGTAAAGTAATACCTTCTTCTTCAAGCTTGTTAATTTTATCGTCAAAAGAAATTCTCCTGGGTTTAGGTTTGGTCCCCGAGTCGGTCGTCGCCATGTCAAAATTTCTTCTTTAGTACATCTGAATGGTACGATATCCAGTTTATTTAGTTATTTAAGTCTCATCCACATTTACATATTATATACATCATATGAAATCAGTAAAACATGTGGTCATTCTAAAAAGAATTATAAGAGACTATTAACACGTCACATCTGTCCATTCTAAAATATATAACAAGTCACATCTGTATGTAGTAGGGTGATCTATAAGGGACACTTATACTGCCTTGCTATATGAGCTAGCTTTTATAGCGACGCGGTAGAGCGTCTGCCTAGGAACCGGGAGGTCGCGGTTTCGATTCCCATTGTGGCTTGGGATTTTTTCAGCTGGGTTACATTGGCGCCCAACGTAAATAACCCACTGTGGTCTGTACGACATCCCACAGATGTCAAGGCAGAAGGAAATTGGTGGAAGAATTTCATACATGGAGGGAGAGTATGTAGTAGGGTGATGTATATAAGACACTTATACTGCCTATATGAGCTAGCTTTTATAGCGACGCGGTAGAGCGTTTGCCTAGGAACCGGGAGGTCCCGGGTTCGATTCCCATTGTGGCTTGGGATTTTTTTCAGCTGGGTTACATGTACATTCTAAAATATATAACAAGTCACATCCGTACCTTCTAAAATATATAACAAGTCACATCTGTACATTCTAAAATATATAACAAGTCACATCTGTACATTCTAATATATATATAGATATATATCATACTGCAAGATAAAATGACCACTAGTTTAATATCTTAAAAGTATAAAAACATGTGTTAAGAGTTCGTTTGTTTGTTTTTGTTGTTGTTGTTTTTCTTTAAATATATATTAAAATTGTCAATTATGTACAATACAAAACTTTTTACGTTTCTCTAAAATTAGGAAGCAAGATTTTGCAGCTATGTTTACAATACTTGCATTGGAAAGAATAAAACTAAGCTCGTTTTCATCATTTAACATATGAAACCCTTCATTTACAGTATTAGCTCTAAGAAACAAATCAGTTCTAATGTCCTTGTAATATGGACATTGAATTAAAACATGCATCTCAGTTTCAACTCCATTTCTACATATTGGGCATATTCTATTTCACAGTTCTAAACGTTCATATCGTTCAGTTTCAAGTCTAATGGGCACAACTCCACATCGAAACTTAGCTAAGGCAGATCTGTGTTTATAAGGAATCGAAACCTTAATATATTCTTCTGTCTCAAAATTAAGTTTAACACTTCTATATGTTCTTAACTTATTATAACCAGTACTATTCACACTAAATAAACAATGCAAATGTTACATCCATTTATCTATATAGTAGTTTACAAACTTTTCTTGTTTTTTCTTTAACATATCGTTTCGATGCAGATGTACATTATTCACGTCTATGTATTTTTCCAGTACAAATCGGAACAAAGAAAACTAAGGCGGGCTTACGGTCACGATTGATTGAACATCTAATGACGTATTCAACGGAGGCTACACTGCACTAATTTAAAACGACCGTAATACTTTTGATAATTGTACCATTGTAATATAAATGTAGTAAACGGAGCAGAAAACGTACGGGTTACTGCTCAAAAGTGGTATCCAGACAAAATCCATTGTTAACCAGCCTTGGTGGGAACCAAAAAAACGAGCATGGTGCAGCACCCTATTATTTGGCTCTAGATCTTTTCCTTCATATGACAAATGTTATCACCTGCCCCGCCCCCACCCCGTTTATAAAATAAAGTAAGCGTGATAACGTTCACGTAAAATCTGGATCAGTGTCAATTATTGGTCAATTATATAATATACATCATAATGAACTCCTCTCAGATTACATTGAAAGTCTGATATTACGGTTTTAATCAATATCTCGCAACAATTCATATTTTTGTATCGTAACAAAAAGTTATTTCAGTATTAATTATTTTTCAGAATATACTGATTTGAGATAGAATATCAAGATCAGCTAAGACTGATCTTCATCGTGCATTTAATTCTTTGTCAACATGGGACCTAGTCACAAGTGTCTAGTCTTCACTAGCTACTAATTCCCTTTCGAGCCGCTGACTGTTGAGATAGGCACATTAATGTTCTTTTTTCATGTACTTGTACATGTATAGTGATTCTCATCACGTTAACCGTTAATCATATACAGAGACTGACAATGATCGTGGAAGTCCATCCGAAAAGGTAGTGTTAACGTATGTTTTCTTCTTCTAAATTTGTCAAGGATCATGCTTTGAGAATGTATGACACATTGGATTTTGTTAATAATAATAAAATAAAAAAAAATAAAAAAACGAAGTTAACTCTTCCTTGTAAGTACCACACGTGGACCATCACAAAGTGACTCAAGACATATTACACATGTTTGGGGTCTTGAGTCCTATCTGGTTTATGGGTCTCAATAGTTATATCATATACACACATTATATCTCTGCACTGCCACCGGTATGTTCCACTGATTGCTTTATGACTACATGATTGCCGAAATTCGTTCTTATTAACTTTACTCGTTACAGAGCCATTACCAATAAATCAAAGCGGGGAATATGTAAAAACGTGTAGTTATCTAAGAAAACCTTTAGTTACCAAGTCTACAAATCCAATTCTAACCTACTTTGATGACTGTAATTTATGCTAAAGTTGAAAGTTCATATTTATGATAAAATAAACACCTTGTTTTATAGCATAAAACATCCCACTAACAATGATCAGTGATTAAATGTAATTACAATGAAATTTAACATTCTTAATTCTTATAAAAAGTTCAGCATTCCATTGGTACGTTCCATCACTAACTTGTTTTGCATGTAAAATGTATATTTACCTTACTAATAAGTTCGTGCTTTGATGCGCTCCTTATAATTGATAAATTACAAGTTATGATTGAACTCAATACTTCACACAACAGCTTGTGATGCTTTCTTGTCAATCAAATTCGAACGAGAAAGCCTCGGATACGTTTGTTTAGCAATTTAGACTGAAATTTTTCAAACATTCTATAACATGGCTACCCAGCTGTGTTACCGAGCTGAAATTTCACATGCAAACATGCAGTGTGAAATCTGGATCTACTACTACAAAGGTTCTTAACCCGTCCTTACCACCATTCTAACTCAAGTTTTCAAACTACTTCAGAGAGTTTTCTTTGTTTTTCGGTATTCAATAACTGTGATATCACAAAGGTAACTGGTGGGCGGAGCCTCATGTTCACGCTTATCGTGCATTAAGTATCGTGCGGTATATTGAAATTTAGTTGTAATTAACACGAGGCCACTTATTGCACGGTAAGGTAGCACATTCAGATCGCATCACGTGGTCTTGCGACAGCGCATACTTTGGAAACGACACCAATGTCAAGCATGTCATACATCACGTGACGTAATGGAGCTGCCCATTGGTATCGGCATTGTAGAAAGTTGTGATGCGAATGGTAAATATGGTATAAAACAGTTGTAGCATCCTTTGACCTCAATATGTTAATTATTTAATCTCGCCCTGCGGGCTCGGTAAATAACTAACATGTTTCGGTCAAAGTATGCTACAACTATTACATATAAACCAATGAAAACGACCGTGGCTTATCATTGCCGAAACTCATCAGCTAATATTTAAGTTTCAGTTTAAATTAAATGTAATAATGTTGGCAATCATAGAAGCTGGTCTCATGGCAATGCAAGTTGCGATTATTATTAGTAGTAGCATTGTTATGTGAGCTTTAATTTCAAGACTGCTAGTTGAAATTAAGTTGTCAGCCGTATATTTTTTAATAAGTTAAGATCAACATCTCTCACGTGTCAGCTTTGTTTGTGAACATGTTTGAAATTACAACCGAGCTAAAGACTGGGAGGTTTCGTATACTGAGGCTTGATTTAAATCTCGATTTTAAGAGTCCATAAATATTGTGACCCTGCATCTTGTATCGCGAAAAAAAAAATACACAATACAAACTTTCAAATAAGTAAGTATTTCAATATGTGTTTAAAGAACTAAGCTGACGGTGTCTATAACATGAAGGTAACGAAAGGAGATCGTTTGATTTATCACAATGTTGGTAGTAATGTTCGTCATTTTAATTATAATAGCTTACCATGACGGTGATGTCGCGTCAAACAAAGATCATTGCAAATAAATCGTATTTGTTGTTCCTCGGAATCAATCTCTGTTCCCAGAAAAATTGATGGCACGCCTTTTCGGTATTCTCTTCCACTCCGATGTCACACAGTGTCTTCTGCGAGTGCTGAATGTCTTCGCGGACAGGTGTGGAACCTCAGCCCCACCAAAGTCGTCGATATAATTGACCATGTTGACGCCGTTGATTTCTAATATATATCGTATCATGGACGTCACGCGTTGACAAATGAGTGCTGCAGACCGCAGACCAAATGGCAATGTTCTGTCAATATAGTATTTGTCACGCCAACGGAATTCAAGCAAATGTATGTCACCGGGATCTACGTAAATCTGCCTGTAAGCCCTCTTCAGGTCCATTTTAAACAGTCGCGATCCTACAACTTTTTAAGAAGTATTGTCACAAGTGAATCTATGGTTGGATATGTTAAAGACACGTCTTCATCTAAGTAATTGTCCTTTTTTATACCACTGTTAACAGACGTGTCTCTCGGGCAACTCATGTCCACAATAACGCGTCGAGATGTCTCATTCTTTTCCACTGTATTGAGGGGTGACACGGCCAGCTCACAACACAGCGGGTTGTCGTCGTATGGCCCTAATAGAGCACCATAGTCAAGCTCCGTTTTGATGTACTCGTCTACGTCGGCGGCGAATGCAGTCGCTCCTTTGTGATTTCGCAGGGCAGATACCGGAAGCTCCGATTTAGTGTAACCCATGGGAAATCCAAATTCTAACAAGTCGCAAATCTCGTAGTCGTCATAATCTGCCAATACCGAACGCAAGTACTCTATGTTCCAGTGTGTCTGCAGAGGAATTCTAAGCTATAGAAAGTTCGGTTCACCAGATTGGCAGATACTGTCATGAGATTAATAAGAAGCATGAACTTCTGGAACGGTCAGTCATTGTTTATTTGGATATTCAGGGTATATCAAGTTTCCGGATGTTCCAATGCTATTTTTTCCTTCATGTAGCACGTTGCGCAGAAATGCTCCACTGGCATCGTCTCGCTACCAATTTTGGTCATGTGCGGTGACGTCTTCGTACATTCTCCTTTTTTAAATTTGGAACAAACCCACCTTCGCTTGTCAATTTTCTTCCTTAACGGCGTTTTTTCCCAATACTAGGTTGGAGCTTTCAATGTCAGCAAAACTGTAGTACCAGCTTCTGCTCCCTCGCCCAATTTCAGTCCGTTCTTCCTCCTGAATGTTTAGAATGCATGTCCAGCTGTGCACGAAAAAAACATGAGCGATTTTTAGTGCATCACTCTGTATTTAATCTCATCGCTGGATTTCCCCGAGGCTAATAGGTGAAGGAGAACTGAACAATACCCGGCGAAAATTGGGACATATTTAGATTGGAGTATTCAATTTGCGAATGTCCGCTTAGCCTACCAGGCACAAAGGTGTGGCCACAGCTCAGGGTGTTTCACTAACAAATCAGTCGTTTTAGCCACCTTTCCAGACTTAATTCTATTTGACCGTAATACATGAGAGTTACCTTCACTCGGTTCTGTATCAAAAAGTCCCGCTGGTAACGCCTCATCAACCCGGCGATTTAACTCCGGCATTTCCCTCAGGCCGCCAATGTTAACCGACTTTGAACTGACTGTCGAGTCTGACATGCCGATGGACTGAAGCTGCTGCCTTAGTTCGTCGATTTCTTTTAACAGTCGTTTCTCTGTCGAGTGTCGCATTTCTTCTACTTGGGCGCGAAGGGTTTCTCTTTCTCGGCGAAGTGCGTCTACGGAGTCGGTCAAGGAGGGGCGCTTTTTAGGTGTTAGTCGGTCAATGTCATTTTGTAAAGTAATACCTTCTTCTTCAAGCTTGTTAATTTTATCGTCAAAAGAAATTCTCCTGGTTTTAGGTTTGGTCCCCGAGTCGGCCTTCGCCATGTCAAAATTTCTTCTTTAGTACATCTGAACGGTACGATATCCAGTTTATTTATTTATTTAAGTCTCATCCACATTTACATATTATATACATCATATGAAATCAGTAAAACATGTGGTCATTCTAAAAAGAAGTATAAGAGACTATTAACACGTCACATCTGTCCATTCTAAAATATATAACAAGTCACATCTGTATGTAGTAGGGTGATCTATAAGGGACACTTATACTGCCTTGCTATATGAGCTAGCTTTTATAGCGACGCGGTAGAGCGTCTGCCTAGGAACCGGGAGGTCGCGGGTTCGATTCCCATTGTGGCTTGGGATTTTTTTTCAGCTGGGTTACATTGGCGCCCAACGTAAATAACCCACTGTGGTCTGTACGACATCCCACACATGTCAAGGCAGAAGGAAATTGGTGGAAGAATTTCATACATGGATGGAGAGTATGTAGTAGGGTGATGTATATAAGACACTTATACTGCCTAAATTAGCTAGCTTTTATAGCGACGCGGTAGAGCGTTTGCCTAGGAACCGGGAGGTCCCGGGTTCGATTCCCATTGTGGCTTGGGATTTTTTTCAGCTGGGTTACATGTACATTCTAAAATATATAACAAGTCACATCTGTACCTTCTAAAATATATAACAAGTCACATCTGTACATTCTAAAATATATAACAAGTCACATCTGTACATTCTAATATATATATATATATATATATATATCATACTGCAAGATAAAATGAACACTAGATTAATATCTTAAAAGTATAAAACATGTGTTAAGAGTTCGTTTGTTTGTTTTTTTGTTGTTGTTGTTCTTTAAATATATATTAAAATTGTCCATTATGTACCATACAAAAACTTTTTACGCTTCTCTAAAATTAGGAAGCCGGATTTTGCAGCTATGTTTACAATACTTGCATTGGAAAGAATAAAACTAAGCTTGTTTTCATCATTTAACATATGAAACCCTTCGTTTACAGCATTAGCTCTAAGAAACAAATCAGTTCTAATGTCCTTGTAATATGGACATTGCATTAAAACATGCATCTCAGTTTCAACTCCATTTCTACATATTGGGCATATTCTATTACACAGTTCTAAACGTTCATATCGTCCAGTTTCAAGTCTAATGGGCACAACTCCACATCGAAACTTAGCTACGGCAGATCTGTGTTTAAAAGGAATCGAAACCTTAATATATTCTTCTGTCTCAAAATTAAGTTTAAAACTTCTATATGTTCTTAACTTATTATAACCAGTACTATTCACACTAAATAAACAATGCAAATGTTCAATCCATTTATCTAGTAGTTTAGAAACTTTTCTTGTTTTTTTCTTTAACATATCGTTTCTAGGCAGATGTACATTATCCACGTCTATGTATTCTTCCAGTACAAATCGGAACAAAGAAAACTAAGGCGGGCTTACGGCCACGATTGATTGAACATCTAATGACGTTTTCAACAGAGGCTACAATGCGCTAATTTAAAACGACCGTAATACTTTTGATAATTGTACCATTTTAATATAAAATGTAGTAAATGTAGAATATAAGGTATAAGGTATTACCGGTATTACCATTAATAAGTTTCTAATGTATTGTTTGTAACAAAAGTAAATTGTATAAAAACCAATTTAGCACATATTTACATGTTTAAAGATATGATCGCGTGTGGTTTTACACATATTAAAAAGTGATCGTCTCATTAATAAATTACTTTCCTTATTTTGCGAACAATTTGCATGAAGTAATTTATTGAACTTCTGATAACAGTAATTCATTCACATACCATTGACCGTTAGTTTACTCGAATAAAAAGTATGAGTAATTGTTGCCCAAAGCACTGGTAGTTAACGTGTTTCTTCCAAACGCTAAATTTAAATTGTGATAACATGTTTTACTAAATGCATACATCCACATTTTAACAATTGCCTCTAATAAACCATAATTTAACTTACCGCTAATAAGTTTCCAGTTTATTGTATATAAACAAAAGTAAACCTAACATTAAACCAGCTTAGCACACTATTTCACACAGTGGTTCAACATAACCGTTTCATAGTTATGAGACTGGTCTACAATTCTTCCAACCTTCTCAACTATTTTATCTCTAACTGGTTATCAGCTCTAAGTTTTATATTGAATATTGAATGAGTTGCACCTATCATCACCATCAAACCTGCCGATTGTGTCCATACCAATAAGGCTTTGTCTTATACTGTGAATCTATTGATTTGCATGTATCGTGAGTATACAATTCCGTAGTTTATTAATTGTATTGGTATACCATTGAATACAAACTTATTTAAATTAGATTTTATTTATAGAAATATGTTTAAACATGAACGTCTCAGATGTTTCCATGATTTGCTTACTAGTCATGCGTAGTTTGCGAATTTTTTTTTATAAATCTGTTAACTTTTATTATTTGGCTCTATTGATATTATTTTGTTAAAATCGTAAATTAAACATTAGTTTAGAACTCATCATAAGCGAATGTTGTAACATGTAATCGTGTAAGTAAACAGTAATAACGTGGCGTGAAAACGCAAATTTGGATATTCGAATCTTACAAAATATTCAAACAATTGTCATTATTATATAAGAATATTTATTGCACGATAATACTATTTCAAACGACTTTTTTTCTTTATGTGGGGTCACCTTTAACCCAAAACCAAATACAAAACCTGTTTAGCTTCGTTTACGGACACAATATATTTAATCAACGCGTATGATTTGCCTAATAAACATAAATTCAAAATCGTCTTGCAGGATTTATGTCAATGTAGATTCGGTTTGTTTATCCTGCAATACATCATATTGATCAACTTTGAGTATAAACGATATAATGTTTTAGTTTCGATTTAGGATAAAATCTGTTTATATCAATGGGTCTCATTTAGTACACTTTAAACCACAGTGTCGGCGAATACCAAATAAATCAAAGGTTAACTCGTAAACGAAACAAAGCAGCTAGGAATGCTATAGTCAAAACTTGCTGTTAAAGCATAGCTAACTGAAACCTGAAATATTAAATAAATACTGATGAACTAAGGCTTTATGCATTTATATATATGCTATGGGAAAATGATATTCGATACTCTACTTCGTCTGTGTTAACAAAACAGAAGTTTTACGCATAGTAATTTAAATAATTGATTTTTAGAACGGTGAGCACAATTAACATTGCTTAGAGAATTGGTCCTTTATATTCCAATGCGAAAGAGGAAGGAAGTTGTTAGCCGAAAAGAAAACGCTCTTATTCGTGGAAAGAAATGTGTGTGTGTTTTCAATACTTTTTACATGTTTCTATTAGGTTACGATAAAAGTACACGCTAAAGAATACACTTGTACTAGATTTCAGCTTATTTAAGAGTTGAAAATTAGAATTATTAATGTTAATATAATATCGAACTATTATAGTATTGGAACTTAAATCTTCAAATACATTTATATTCGAATTCATAATTTAGGAAGTGTGAACATAAACAAGTATAAATAGTATATAAATATTATGCATTGAAGTATACACTTTTGTACAGTGTTAAGTAAATAACGTTGCAAATAATATACATAAATAACTGATAGATAATTCAGTTAGATTGTTTTCTCTCACGACAGTTGCGTCTAACCAATAAATCTATCATACTCGGACAAAAGGGCAATGGAGGATGTACACATTAAGCTGATCAAAAACGTCTTTGATCGGGCCATAAAAGGAGAGATATCAGTGACTACGAAGAACGATGCGAAGAAGGCATTGGAACATTGGAAACAGCTGTTGACAAATGACCAGGTATAACATTTACTTTTCCTCTTGATAATCTGTGACAAATATTTATATTTTTGCATTTTAGCTTATTATTTTCAATATTAGAATGATCATGAATAAAAGCTAGCTATTCCGTTTATTATTTATATAGCTTAATGCTAGTAAACAATATGATATAAAGCTTTAAATATGCCTTATTAGAAGTTAAGAAACGCAATATAACCAATACTATGACACTTTTGTTTAAATCATTTTAAAAACAAGACAAGCAGAGGGAATGTGATTAAACTTTCTATTTTGTTTAATTAATTTAGGAGCTAGCGAAGCAAAATAAAAGTCTCAACGAAGAGAATACACGACTGACAGAGGAAAATACAAGTCTGAGGAAAGAGCGAGGGTAATTATAGCTAATAAGTTATCAATAATACAATAATTATATTTTAGGAATATTATTTTCTCCAGAGGAAATCAAAATACAGGTCATTAACATAAATTTTATATTATATTTGAAAGATATCGAAGAACAAGAAACAACAAATAATAAATACAAACAATGTTTTGGTACACTAATTACAGCTACATTTGTTTCGCCCAAAAGTCAAACGAGTCGGTAGATTTTTAACGACGACGAAAGAAGGACTAAAGAAAGATTAGCCCTTCTACTTAATACTTAACACAAATATAACACCACTATTTAAAATATAACACCACTATTTAAAATATAACACCACTATTTAAAATATAACACCACTATTTAAAATATAACACCACTATGTAAAATATAACACCACTATGTAAAATATAACACCACTATTTAAAATATAACACCACTATTTAACATATAACACCACTATTTAAAATATAACACCACTATTTAAAATATAACACCACTGTTTAAAATATAACACCACTGTTTAAAATATAACACCACTATTTAAAATATAACACCACTATTTAAAATATAACACCACTATTTAAAATATAACACCACTATTTAAAATAAGTTTCGGCTATTTGTAAAATAAAACGTATCAACACTCTTAATATCACTAGAGGATAATTACACGCCTTTGTAAATTTTCTAAAATAATTAAATACCACAAGTCTGAGGTCGTTTTTTATAGCTTATTTAGTGTTATTCTTGTTAAATCTTAATATATTTTACTTGTCAAAAACTCGAAGACCAAAACACCTATTATTGCATACATGTATCTTATATAACATATAATAGTGACACAAACATATTGAATGTAGTTTAACAATCAGAGACACATTCTATTTACAAATGTATTTTAGTTTCAGCTCATCTGCCATTTAAACCAGCAATAAAATAACGGCTTAAACGTTCAGGGGGACGTTGCACAGAAAGACATGTTCTCTGTTTAGTGAAGTTGTTGATATCTATATATAGACATATAACTTTCGTTTTCTAATAATAGAAGTAAATGAAGTAAAAGGGCTTATTAAATTGTTTAGTGTTTATTGTTAATTGTTTATAATTACATAAAGGGAATTAGATGAACACGTTGTAACACGTTTTCGTATGTATCTTTTGCGAAATTGCAGAAAATCAGCAGGGCAAATGAGAAAGTTGTACGATGATAAAAGTCAGCAAACTGAAGGAGATGAAGCAAACACACCCAATAACGAAAGGTGTTAACTTTTATAATAAAATAAGAATGACAAGATGTAGTTACTCAAATACAACATGATGTTCTTTTAAATTTAGACATGAACCATTACTTCAATGATTATTTTTATAATTTTAATAAATCAAATTTGTTAAATCATAAAACAACAATTATTAAGATGTATTAAACTCCAGAGGTCCCTTTCCATGTCTCATGGTCGGGTAATACTTGTTCGTCAATTATAGATCATTAATTCAAGTAACGTGCATAACATAATCTTTAGGTTACCTCCAAATAAAAACAACAACAGATATTCACAGTCTTTGTATCCAGAGGTTTCTGTTATTGGTCCCATACACATAATGACTAAGGACGACCATACAGTACTGCGAAGTATTTTTTGATATGTTTCTTTGTATTGTTAATAGTCGTGTTTGTTTTCTAATATTAACTATATGTTTTCATCTACAGACCAGAAACTGCAAATAGGAGCTCAAAATGGGAAGATGAGAACTCCAGGCTTAAATTAGATCAGGACTCACTGAAACACCAAAGACAAAGGTACTTTATGGCAACTAAGTTGTGTTCGTAACATAATAAACAATAGGTGATACAATATAATAAATTTAACGTCGCATATGTTTTAACAAACTATTATTAGCTAAAAAGCTATTTACCGATATCAACGTTACTATACTAGCTGTCAGGAATACATGTTGATTCAAATACAAATAGTATGACTGTCTATTGCCTGGACCAGTTAACCCCATATTAACCCTACAACCAAATATTAGGCAGTTAAAACATAAAATTGACCACACTATTACATTTAATTTTGGTTTTTATCACTGGAATTTCCATTGATAACTGATTATTTTATTGTTTTTTTTTCCATAACGGATTTCGCATCATATTTGTAAAGTGTAAAGAATAACATTCACATTGTCCTTTGCATGTACAGAACTGAAACACCTAATTTGGTGGCGAAATTGCAGAAGGAAAATGCCAAATTAAAAATGGAGGTGGAAACATATCAACGTAACATCGAAGAATTAGAAACACGGTATTAGCCTAAAGAATTTTCAATGACAGAAACGTATTATTTAAAACGTTAACAATAAACATGCCAAATTGTTAACAAATTAATTTATTGCTTTCAGAATATGATGATACATGAACAGTGAACAAAATATTAAAAATAATTGCGGAGATTTAAGTTCAGATATGTTTGGATCATATTTAACAACATACAAGTGTTTTTAATTTTATATAAGGGGCTGCACACACAACTGTTATATGAGAATAATAATATACTGAAACATATACACGTTATTTATAGTTGCATTGAATACAAGGTGCCCGATTTAAATTTGCAATTTTTTTTAATCTTCACCAAACAGCCTCAGTTCCATAGCAGGCAGCAAAATGACAGAAGCTAACCCGAACATTACAGACTTGAGCGACCCGTATCGCCCCACACTGTTGGTAATCTATATTTGTACATGCTTTTCAGTGAAATATCAAATTTTATTGGTGAAATAAAATTTTATGTTTTCACTGTAGAAACAGTGAACATATGGGATTTTATATTTTCACTGCAGTTTTGCAACTAATTGTGTACTTTATTGCAAGGGGGAGCAGTTTCGAGGCTTATATGACAACGAATGGACCGACTTAATGACATATATGGAAAGAGAAGGGCTCAAGGAACCAGAAAGCATTGATGTTGTGTGCGAGATAATAAAGGTGAGTACGCTATGACAAACATGCAAATGAAAACGCTTACAACCAATAGTTATATAAATATTACGAAAAACGCTAACGCTGTTTTTTCAATATTTGTTTATGAATGTAATATCAACTTTATGCATTTCTCCAACAAATGCCCTTTCTGTCTTAAAGGGACTTGTTCAAAGATTTTCGTATTTTATAAAAATGTCATTTAATGTATTTAAATAAAATATTAAATAAGGAAAAAATGAGTAATTAAAAAATTCCTTCTCCGGGATTCGAACCACGTCCGCCGCGATAAAAACTCTGTCGTTCTAACCACTCGGCCATTCTAATTGACAAGACTGTGGTAAATTTGTCACTCTAAGTAAGTGATATACGTGTTTTCCAAAATATTGATGAAAAGCGTTAGAAACGCTTTACAATTTAATTCATTTCATTTGATGATTTTTTATAAATAACACTGTATTTCCTATATATTTCTTTGTCAGTATTGTAATTCGCTTGTTTACATATACTGTATGTTTTGGATCTATGACAAAAATTTTAAAAATTGTCAATTTGCCAATCTGTGAACAGGTCCCTTTAATACTTTTACTCAAATCGTCTCTATGCTAATGTATGTACTGGCTTTATGAAAGATTCATTTCAAGAATTTTTTTAGACTCTGCATTATTTTTTCAGTACACTGTCATTGAAAACCAAAACGCTGATTATATTAATGTGTATTAAATGTTTGCATTACAGACTGTAAATGAGTTCTGTTTGAATGCGAAGAACCAACAATTTCAAAAACTTGTTGAGTTTATTGTTGGAGAAGTAAGGAATCCAGAAGTAAAGGATAGACGGAAGTCAAGCTGTGTGAAATATGTATGTTATACACACACCTCTGTGAAAGATATCTAAGTATATCATATATACATTGATAAGCATTTGTCAAAATGCTCTTTTTCCACAAACTTTAACAACTGCCCTTGTGTATGAGAAGTTATATTTTTTAGTTTAACCGATGGCAGACGCAATGCTAATATTATTGTTAATGCCACTGATTAATTAATGTCAGTTTAATAGCAAAACGGTTTTAGTACACAATCATGATTTTATTATTGTGAATATTAGATAGTGTAGGTTAACAAAAATAATGTATTTCCAATAATCTCACGCAAGAATGAACCAATATCTTGTATTATTTACTTGAAGACTGCCAACACAACAGTCGAACTAGACGCATTGCAAGAGAAGACTGTCGAGAGATTCGTTCTGGACTTACAGAAAGCTTTTTCCGTTGTGTCTTGTGAACCGCTTATACAGGTAATAGCAGAATTTAACTGACAACATTTATGTGCGATTTATCCTGATTTTGTATCAGCTGATTCCGTAAAATTTATACCTATTGAAAATAATATAAAACAAAGTGCAAATCATAAGTCGTTAATATCTCTTCTTAACAGCATAGGGGCTAGACATAGGTAACACAGATCTATAATTATTTTCGTACCACATACAACATTTTAAAGATATTTAACTCTTTATAAGCTACGCGATATGCAACAACTTATAATATATAAATAAATATAGTTATCACTTCTCAAATATACAGCATCCTTTCTCGTAGATTTTCGACACCTATTTTATGGAGGACTTTCGAACAAAACATGTCCAACTGAAAAACGGCTGCCAAGAGCTAATCAATTTTGTTTCAAAAGCCGTCAAGATCTTATGGATGATGAAAGGACACCGGCCACCCGTGGTTTTGTTTTGGTCCCATGCCGATGAACCCTATGACAAGGAGAAATTCACATACTATACATGTAAAGGTGGCACAGTTTCTCAGTGTATTTGGCCAGCTGTTCTGTTGCATAAAGATGGACCAGTGATAGCTCGGGGTTTCGCCCAAGGAAAGTAAACAAAAAACGTTCATGGTAAAAATTCATTTCAATAAACGTGAATGCAGCGACATTTATATATTTTTGACCAGAATCAAACTTACATATTTTAGTATATTTTGTAATTAATTCAAATGTGTTTCGATTTTTGTTTCACATTTTTGAAATATATACCAAACGGAATGTCAAATTCATGGTGTAAAAGCAACATTGATGGTGATCAATAAACAGCAGAGAACAAGATACATGCTGTAATAGTAGATCGAGATCTGTCATAAGGAGCTCTCTCTTTAAGAAATAGCACAGATCACTCATGGCCTCTTTGCATTATAGTGACCGACCAGTCAGCCCTAAAATGTTGCACGGACCGAAGCCGAAGGTGAGGTCCTTTCAACTATGCGGGCTGACTGGGAGTGTCACTATAATGCAAGAAGGTCCGAAGTGTTCTGTGCTGTTTCTAATATTATACCGCACATTTTAGTATAGAAGTTTTATGATAAAATGATTAAAAATCAGACGCATAACAGAATGCACTAAACGTTTCTTTATTTCGTGCTGAAATATACAACAATTTTTCAAACGGCATTCTGACAGCTTGCAAAAAAATGCGTTATGGCATTTACTATTCAAAACTGAGGTTACACACAACAAAAACTGAGCGGGCACCCGCACGAAATTGTGCCCGGTGGCTCTATATTATTTAGTTGGCCTGCTAAAGTAACATTTTAAAATTAACCTATGTAACGGACCATTGAATTTTATGTATTTTTGTAAGGTATAATATATCATTATATACATTTCTTGCCACTAACATTTTACCTCCTCTCCAGCTGTTATTGATTTAAAAGAATCATTTCCCATGCATCGATACACCCAAACACATCACAAGCTTTACGACGTATTTTTTGCGCAAACAGGTAAAAGTTAACACATGATATTCGAGTGCAATGATTGGATAAAATACTAGATTGATTTGCATATGATTGACATTTGTGGAAATATCTATTGTATTGCATAGTTCTGTTTATGTATTCTGACTCACATTATTTCACCTAGTGTAGCAATAAATTAATATTTCTACATTGACAGCTGTTAACATCTTTCTGAAAATAAAATTGCTGTTGTATTCTTTTCATATTCGTATTTCAATTATTATGTTCCTTTGGGATGTTCAACGCGGTACTTTCAAACTTTTAATACTGACATTATTAAAGCCACTGTGAGTTCCACAAAGACTAATACAATAACCCTAAAGTTCACTAGACATGTGTCCAAAGGACCCGGATGCTCCCATATTCCGCTGGTTGTCACAAAACTCTATGCAATTACTATACCCATGCACACAAGTTCACACACCAACGAATATGTTTATCAAGTTTCATCATTCTAGCAGTTATACTTTTTGAGTTACACGCGACAGAAGTCCAAAAATGTCTTCTTTTTTTTCGGTCAAAAAACCTGATGTCAAAAAAGATGCACAAGTTCACATTTAATCACTCCAGCAGTTATTCTTTCTGAATTACACGCGGCACAATTCCAAAAATAATTTTTTTGCTAAAACGGGTCACAACTCCGCTGATGACCGAAAAAAAAACTGCACCAAAATACCCAACTGCACAAGCTCACATGCTGATGTTTATAAAGTTTCATCACTCTAGAAGTTATACTTTTTTGAGTTACGCGCAACACAAAAATCCGACAGACGGACAGACAAGGGCAACTCTATATGCCCGCGCCCCTCTGAAAGTGAAGGCATACACGTAAAATTAGATCATTAAACGAACATTTAGAATGTTACTGGTCAATATGTAAAAGCGACATACAATCGCAAATTAACCGTTGGTTGGTCTCTGCACAGCGGTAGTTTACAGACAGCGAATGTTTATATCGGTGTTTTCCGTTTCATTTGTAAGGTTTTCACACACTAATGGTCATACTCACAAATGTGTTTAATTTTTTCCCCATCATAATCTTCTATCAATATGACACAGTATTTGAAAATTTAAAGACTTTTTACCGTGCAATAAAAACGTTATCAGCATTTTTTAATGCCACTCCCTTGCTCAAAAAAACTGCTCGAGCGGACATGATCTCATATTAGAAAAAGCCACAAAACATATTCATGTTTTTTATTTCCATCATATTTTAAACTTCATAACAGTTACATGGGCATCTATAAGCAGAATAATAACAATTTGTGATGTTTATATAAACAATATAAAGAAAAAAATTAAAATATGTACAGTACTCCTATCGAAAATAAGACAAATTCACCTAACTTGAAAATGCGTGTCCATACTTGAAAGTCAGTCGTGATCATATAGGTATAAGCTATAGGTGAATTTAGCCCATTAAAATTATGTACATAAATATGCAAATTAAATACCAAAAAAGGTATGAACTTTCACCGTCATATAACAGAAATATTTGCAGCTGAAGTATACAGGGGTAGGTTTTGAAAACCTACTACAGTAACGTGCCAAATGCTGTTTTTGGTACATTCACTGTCACAAAACTTCATAAATTCTAATTCCAATAACAGCTTGGTGACTAAAATATTACTTTGGACAACTAAGATATCTAAATAATGAACATTTTTATTATAATTAAGTATTAAAGTCACTCGGAAAACAGTCGTCAAGAGAAAACTCTAGTGGACACAAATGCCAACATACAGGACGATGACATCTAATAACTGAATTCATTATCCAACCATCTTTCAACCTAGTATTTACACAAAAACATACTGACATGCTTGTGTTACAAAGAATAAAATAATTTAAAATTAATCCTGTAACAACATAGGTCAAGGTTAGCAAATTACGAAAGGTAAAACACAAGAAAAACTGAAAAGTTTTAGTTTCTGTTGATCTAGCATATATCGTTTTATGTAGTTTAAATAAAATTACATTTATTTCCATTTAAATACAATTAAAAAAGACTATAAATTATCATAATTATACATAAAATATAAAACCTTGTGATGTTAACAGCAATCATATATTGACAAATAAGCAAAATGTTTAAGTATCACCTCTTAAAACAAATTCTAACACTTTTATAAAATGTGCTTTCAACTTCAAATTGAATTCTGGACTATTGTTCAAGTGCTTCAAGTGTATTTGACCCTCCAAAATTAATGTCATTGGAAATACAAATAAACAATGCAAAACTATAAACGTTTACCTTCTCTAACTGGAAATATATGCCGATCAATGAAGTATGGAAGGGTGGGTTTGAAAATTTACAAAAGTTATTTGTAAAATAATATTTATCAGACATATTTAACCTAACATTGTCACAAACTCTAGTTTATTCAAATCTCTTACTTGATTAGGTTGAAATAAATGTTAAGTAGCTTTACATGTAATTTTGGCTTAGATTAAAGACGTTCGCAACAAAAAGAAAATAATTGGGTTAATTTCTCCTTTTGCTTCATTATTTCTTTATTGTTTATAGGTTACAATATACTAATTTCAATCAATAAATATAAATCTGTGTAAGTCTTTAAGTTCCAGACAATGGTTAAAAGTTCATAAAGCATTATAATTATCAAAACCACACTTATACAATGTATTGCCAAACAAATTAGTTAAAAAGAAAGATCCATTAAATACCATCATTTTATATTACCGTATTCAAAACCTAATCTTTCCGGACAAAGGCCGGTGACCCCTATTTTTTTAACACTGTTTTAGTTTCAGTATACAATGACACATGTTTATGGATTTTTTAACAAAACCTGTCGTTTGGAACAAAAGATATTAGAAATATTTGATTATTATTTGATGTTTTCAAAGGCATATTCAATGCATAATTAACCTTATTAAGTGTCCATTAAAAGTCATTTTGTTAAATGGTAACTACAGATAAAGAGCGTTTTATCATTAAAACTGCATATTGCCAAACGAAAGATTAAAACAAAGATGCATTTTAAAATCTCCGTCCTTGTTTGAAAATGAACGCTTTATATAATTGAACACTGCTAGTCACACAAACTGAAAACAGGGCTTTGACAGGTAGCGTATTTAAACCCCAATATTTCTGGAACAAGGCCGGTGACCCCTATTTTTTTAGACTGTTTTAGTTTTAGGATACATTGACACATGTTTGTGATCGTTGGCAAAAAATTGGCAAAAATTGTTGCGAACGACTTGAAACACCTAATTTATTTGCTATTTAACTCAATAGTTACTCAAAGCGTATCAGCAACTTTAAAACAAACTGTTGTAATGGAATGTTGTAGTATTGCAGAAAATATATTGCACATTTCTATACAATATATTTAGTTAATGTCTTTGAGTTAAATAACATTAATAATATTTAACCAATATTAAATAATAAATAACTATTTTATAGTTAATTGTGTTCATATAATAAACCATGAAGAAAACTTACTTAAATTTAAGCATGGTAACATGTAATTGCTGTCAACAACATTTTCAAAAATAAGTATTAATATTACTAAAAGATGATACTTAAAAGTGTACATCACAACTTGTGTCCATATGGGCACAATAATGCAGATCATTAAATTAAAAGTGTTCAATCCAAGAACAGTAGCACTGTAATCTTGATGATTGTTGTTGGAAATTCTTCTTATGCAATATGGTTCTCTGGACCTGTGTGTTCCTGTGAAAACTTGAACTGATGAGCTGTTTTGTTTTTCTCAAAAGTCCATTGATGATTTGTCCAGAATAAGTTATAAATGTTGCCATTGATGTGACATCAGGGAACCTGAGCCAGTGAGCTGCAAATACAAAATTATTAAGTCTATATCGTATATGTACAAGTAAATGAAACATCATTGTTAACTACATACACTGAGAACATTGCTCCATTTATTAGAATTTAGATGTAAAATTATGTATCATTTTGTTCAAATGTGAATCAGTTAACACAAAAATTATAGCAATCCGGTGCAATATGTACAGATCAAAAGACATTATTAATTAAAAAAGAATGAAATATTTTTTCAATAGAAAATGGTTAGCCTCAGGGTACCAATTCTCGAATGGTACCAATTCTCGAACGATTTTTATTATTAATCAAACTTATTCACATGTGAATCATTGAAACTAAGATATGTTGTTGTTTTAAGTAAGTCTAATATACACATATTGTATTGGCAAACTTCCAACTTCATAGCCTCTTTTTCGGTAGCATATCTGCAGACGAAGTTTTATTCAACTACACAAAGTTTAAGTATGTGACCGGGACAAGTCGTGTTTCCTTTGGTAAAATCATTCTTTGTCACAAAAGTAGAATTGAAAGAATTGGAACAAAGCTGTCATTCAACATTTAGGCCTTTTACTTTGTTTACAACTGTCAAAATGACGTATTTATCACAATAATGCTGTTAAAGCGCTCTACTTAGATTTGATTAGGTTACACACAACTAAGTTATTTTTATTTCATTTTGGTTACATACAATTACCTGTATTTGTATTGGTCATTGAATAATGAAAGCATTTCCTAGAGGAACACAATATGTTTGAGTCTCTTGTATTCATTTTTGACCTACACATGGTATTAGTTAGAAAAAAAACACTGTCAATATGTGATCAGTATGATGTCAAGTAGAGTGATACTTATTTGTTATATAAAATGTTCTGCATTATTTGTTGTTTATGTAAAAAAAATTAATCAAAAGTAATACTGCACTTCATTTACCATGTAAATAAATTGATTTTACCTGTTACATGTGTGTTGGAACTTTTTGTTGACCCGAATGAATGAACGTTCAACAATTGGTTCCAAACCGGTTCCGAAATGTAAACATAGGTGACTTGATTTGACAAACGGTAAGGTGGTGTTATCAACTGATATTTTCGCAAATTTTTGTAGTTTTAGAAAGAGCAGTGTTTTGTCTGATATGCTAATGTAAATATTCTCCAAGAACTTAAAACAATTTTATATAGCCTCTACACCTGCAAGTTCGTGGATGTTAAGCATTCGACGATGCGCATGCGCATAAATCCCCACTTGTTTCAATAAAAACATATCACATTAAATCGATCTGAATGTACATTTACTATTTTATATATCAAATTTGCCAATCTTTATTCGGAAATCTGTCAACTTCCTTAAAAATAAACATGACCCAACAACGACCTGGATCTTTTTCAACTTTCTGTAAGTTTGTGGGCAACATTTTATGACGTCATACGCGGAGGTCCTTCCACTGATTTTTGTGTGTTGATATAAATACGGCAAGTTTCTAATGTCCTTAAATATTTCCTTTTATTTTTGTTGGATTTTAATGATATTAATACTTATAAAATGTTTCTTAACAACACAAGGTGTTGAATTTTTTTAGTGATTAATAAGTTTAAAACAAAAATAACTGCAATAAACTTTACTTACATGGAATATTTATCTGTCGATGTTTTCTACGCAATTTTGTGCTCTAGTTAGTCAAGCTGTTCTTCGGCTCACACTTGCAAAGAATTCGGACACGCGACGTTACGTCATTGAACAGAAAATTACGTCATAATTTCATCCACAAACTTAACGGAGGCCACGAACTTACCAGATTAGATGCTATTTAACCAAACTTAGAAAAAATCGTTCGAGCATCGGCACCCCGTGGCTATGAATAAGAACTGAATAAATTAAAAAATCATAGAATTGTATTAATTCACTTAATATTGATGTTCATATATTTAACAAATAAAGGAATACCAAGTACAAACATTGTCAAACAAACCTGTATGCCATGTGGTACAAATCAAGCCAGTCTTCTCTTTAATTCAACTCATGACATGGATTGTATGCCAAATTATGGTTTATGGTGTGACTTGCATTTATACAACACTATTCATGAGCCAACAGTCTCTATTCTGGCACCGATGTAGCTAGCAACGCTCAAAGGAATCCAATGTTCCACACATGTCACCGATACAAGTCCACGATAGCATTGTTTGTGATGGTAGATTATTTTCAGAAATAAAAACCAACAAATCCACAGTCCCTCATAAGGCTTCCACTTCGAGAGATTTTGTCATGTAGACACATCGTTAATATTTACACCAGCATAGGGGACGTATCAAAACGCTCACTATGATCTTTAAATACGTTCACGAGCCTTTTTGGTGGCACACTGTTTGTGTATAGACAATATATTTCAGTGTTTATAAACTGACAGTGTAAACGATCATGGGCGCCGCCATTTTGATCAACATGAAGCCCAAACGCAATAGCTTTTATTAATGCTTAACAAATGAAATATATTCTTTCAAATAATCACAGTTACTAACCAAAAAGTAAATGTTTCGTTTTAGTTTATGGTTTATTTACAAAATACACGATGTCTATTTATGTCACTTTTTGAGATTATCTTCGTCCGATGTTGTTCCGAAATATAGCGGAAGACAACGATACGTTTACGAAATGAGTCGATATTACCCGATTTCACTAGTGTGCCAATACCTTTACTGAATCGAAACCCGAAAGAGGATGTGAATTATTAATGGATATTGATTCAAGTTAAACACGGTTACGATTCTTCAATTTGAATTACATATAAAGGTGAATATATAAAAAAAAAGGTGGGAGTGTTATCCTTAGCGTTTATTTCTGTGAAGGAACACGTTAAATAATGCATAATATCATTCTATTTAACAGTATCGTTGTTTAATGCAGTTCATTAAAATAACTGGTTAGTGATACTGTTATCAAGACGTTCTTCTTCTGATTTACATCTCTTTAAGTATCAATTAAATTTGGAAAAAGATACAATTATGGCTGAGGTAGACTTGAAAATAGACATGAAATATGTGCTGGACTTCTTGAACAAGGTCGCAAAAAGCGACGAAAAGAAGCTTATAAAAAGTATACAGAATGAAGCGAAACAGGAAGTGGAACGTTTAACTCGATGGATGAAGGTAGTTTATAATATTTCTCAAAATAAAGTTTTGCTTTAGTTTTCGTATTTTTACCGTTGGATATATATATATGAACATGCACAACTAAGGTTAAATATATACATACACAACTACGGTTAAATGTATATATTAGCAAGTAAAAAGCTCAAACCATATTGCTTTGCAACTTAAAATATAATTCGGAACACTTAAGGGTTTAACGTGTAATTCATGTATAAAGTAACTCGTATTAAGATATTTAGTAACTCCGTTCGGTGAATCTTGAACACAACTGCAGCCTTTAATTTGTAAATTCGTAAATATATATTATTGTATCACTATGAATGTATGTATGTACTCAGAAATCTAGTGAAGAAGCTGCAACTATATCAAAGGTTGATCATGAAAATAAAAAGCTCAAGGAAAAGATCAAGTTATTAGAAGACAAACTAGCGCTAATGGACTTAGACAGCAACACGTACGTAAAAAGACCACACGAATAAATACACTGTAATCAGTGATTTTTATTATTTAGTATTTATTTATATAATCCGTCTGCACGACTACCATCATTGTCGTTAACATTGATGTAGGTTTCTAAAGAGAACAATTCAATGGGCACATGCTACAGTTGATTCAAAACGTTTTAAATTGCTATTTACGAAAGACTGGGCTTTAATAAAAAAGTCATATTTATAATCATTCATGTATACTACATTTTATATTGATTTAATGATAAATTGTTGAAATAGAGCTACACCGCGATATGAGGTGAAGCTTAATCGTGAAAAACAGGTATTGGAGGAGAAACTTGCCCTAGAGGAGGAAAAGGTGAAGGAACTGACGAATAGGTAACTCATATACTGTAAAAGTAATTACATGTGTTTAAGGTTTAGTATCATATTGGACGGAAGTGAGCTTTTACAAATATTGCATTCACTTCAAATTCTCCACTTGTATTGATACTTGCAGTGCAGATTTATGCTTTATTTGAGTAGAATCTGATAGATAATCAACACTTATTTGCACGGTAATTTAATGACACTATATATAATTAATTTGGACGTTGAAAAATACAAAACATTATAGATATACAGCTGTGCATACTACATTTATAATGACCAAGTAAGTATACAAACGGAAATGAGAAATGAAGTACTAAAACCATATTAATTAGTATATCTATGCTTGAAATCACAATTGTTTCGAAAAACAACTTAATATACAAATAAAAAAGTTAAATCAATTATATTTTCATAACGGTAACAAAGAAGACAGTACGTAATTGTAATTATGAGAAATGTCAGTAGCACCCCTATAATAAAATTGACCGATTGTTCTGACAACGCGTTTAGCCATCCAGAAAGCCATTGTTAGACGGAGATGTCTTGCAAACAGATTAGCATTATGTAAACTGTCTTTGTCGGAGAGTGACATGAGTAGGCGTGGTTATAAACTAATAACGATCGGTTATTTTGTGCATAACCTTACCCTTTTCGACAACCAGAAACTCTGCATCAGTTCATCAATACATCAGATGTTGCACAAAATAAATCTTTGACGCTCTAAACAGTATGCATATCTGTTGTACCAACATCAAACCGCCTAGAACTATCGAGAAACAGATACTGAAAGCAGTGGTATTTCATATTTAACGGTCACTACCTTAGACGTATAATACGTTATAACTGTTCTAAGCAGCAAACCATTGTATGTGTTATGTTAAAGTATAGAAAATATCCAATTTACAGGCTGGGTGCTGTGGCAAGTTCGAAGCTCTGTGAAGACAATCCAAATATTGCAGACTTAAGTGATGCTTTCAGACCTACTCGTTTGGTAATATTATGTAAAATTTTGCGTGTATCTGATTCTGTTGCTATTTTACTAAAGAGTTTTAATAACCCACTTAAATAAAATATCATTAATTGTCTGAAATCAATGTGTAGATGTAGCACGAATGAAAAAAAAGCACACTTTTCAAGTATTAAAAGTCATAAATATACCTTGAGTTGTACGTGCATGTTTATGTTGTTATGTCGTAGGCCGAACAATTCCGCGAATTGTATGACAACGAGTGGACGGACGCTTTCACGGTTTTAGAGAAGTTAATTAGAACTGAAGAAATAACCATCGACCTGTTGGCAAATATTATAAAAGTGAGTTAATAATCACACGTTTATAAATTGATTGTACTGGTTATGAATATATATATTGATTTCCACACTGTATGTATGTGTGTGTTAAGGAATATACAAAACTATCATAATAACGAGTTTTACTTAATGTCACAACAAAATGTTTGCATATATGTAATACATGTAATGTTCTTGATACGCGTCAGTATCATCAGCCATTGTGAAACTAATTTAAACAGGAAGCGGACAAATTCTGCGCAGATGCCTTCGTTGAGCAGACTGAAAATATGACTCTGTACGCTGTGGATGACATGATAAATCCTAAGTTGAGATGGCACGCGACTAAACATCCATTTGTACGTAACAAATTACATATCTACCAGTAAATTTAGGTATCTTTAATAGTAAACATGATTTAAAAATAAGGCAAGAGCATTTTTTTAGTAAATATGTAATTCATAAATTGTCAATTATACAAGCAGGCTATTATTGTGCATTTACTATTGTTCAAATTATTTTATATTTACTTAATTTATTTAAGGTGGCCACTAACAGATCTGAGCTAGATCACAATCAAACTGATGTCGTTAGAAGAAGGATAAAGGAACTTCAGAAAACACTTGCAGTTGTATCTGCCCGACCGCTTGCTGAGGTAAACTTGCATTACAAAGATAAAATATAGATAACACAAAAGCTATTATCATTATAATGTACATGAAACGACCACTTCAAACGCCGAATTCAATGATTTAGAATCGTAACTAAATAAAAAAAAATCCAAATAGGCAAGTTTATATTTATAAACGATTGAATTCAAATTTTACAGAATTTTTTACTGTTGTTAATGCATGACGTTACATTTATTTCAGATATTTGAAAAACTGCACATGGCATCGCTCACAAATCCATACAAAATAAACAGAAGTGAACAGTTGGATGCATATGTGCTTAAGGCCGTTACATTAATCTGGCTAATGAAAGTTCAAACTCCACCAGTTGAGTTACTGTGGCCAGAGGTTGGCAGCCCCTTTGACAAGACCAATTTTACATTCTACACCAAGCCGGGAAGCAGGGTAGCCCAATGTGTCTGGCCAGCAGTTCTCCTAACTAAAGATGGGCCGCTTATGGCCAAGGGAATAGCCCAGGGAAAGTCATAAAGGGATTGCTGCTAAATCTCTTACTCTTTTTAATTACCAAATTGCGTTCTTTCTGAATATTGTGTAACATACATAAACATTTCGTTGAAATAAATGAAAGACACACATCTCAATGTTTGCATAGGCTTACACGTATAGCTAAGAAATATGGCCAATATTGTTTTACGGTTTGCTTACATATAAGTTTAAGGTTATAATGTACTTGCGTTTTAATTTAACAGTCTCATTCAAATATGTATATACGAATATAAATTATCATGGAGACAGTGTCTTCTTATTTGTTCGTTTTACATGCATTTGAAACGTGGAATTGCTGCAGTTCATGTATGTTCTGTTGAACAAACATCGGGAATAAAACAAATGCAGATTAAAAACGAAAACTCCCAAACCGCGTGTGATCAAAAGTAATAATTTCGCAAATGCACACTGACACATTAGACCCACTTTGCAAAGAGATTTCAAGTGTTTCTGTTACAACACTTAAAAATATACATGCAGTTTTATTCAGCAAGAGTTGAATTGTAGTGGATTGAAAACGTTTTCATTGTTTTAGTTCGTATTCGTACAACTGGGGAATTTAAAGAAGAATGGCAGAGCCTTACTTGAAAACGATATGAACGATGAGTTTGATTTCTAAAATGATATCGCAAAACGGGCGGAAGAAAATGTATAAGTAGCATACAGGCTGGTGCAAAATAAGCGATCGACATTTAAATTCGGTCGATGGAGATATTTACAAGTTAAAAAATACATTAAATTTTTAATTATTTTCATATTCCTACCTTTATTGGTCCAGCATCGTTTAATCATACGTTTTACATGGATGAAACATTTTATATTTCTTGCTGCAATGAAAAAAGACAAATTAAACTTGATATTGAGTATGACGTTTTGAATGTAATCTTTTTATGGATTGCATTAATTACACGCATTTCTAAAGGTGTCATGCAAATATATAGCTGCATGTAATTTTTATACCATTGATTTTCAACGACAGGTAGCTAAGACAAAAAACTATGACAAAATAAAAACCTCACGAAGAAAACAGACAGCTAAAAGACGATGGGAAAGAACTGGAAGGCAGACTTATATTAAAGAAAGGAGAGAGTAATCCGTATGTAATTAACAAAGCAGTAATACAGATATTCGCTTGTGTCTATATTAAGCGGTAGATTAGATCGCATACGTACACAGGAAGCTTCTTTGAAGTAGCGAATCTTAAAGTAAGGGACTTTGTATTTGCTTATACAAACTACAACATTATGTTAGCAAATATTCAAATTTAATTGTAACCGTCAAACCGTCAAAAGAAACGCTTGGTTTCACTCGGGTTCAAGCATCCGAGCGAATGCAATCCACTTAATTAACGCGAATAAAATGGAGTGCATCATTCATCAATCCGCGTAACTTCGCGGACATTCGCCAGGCATGTACGAGAATAAAAAATAATGACTTCGCGAAATCTAGTGAACTATTGGTTTTGCTAGAACTGAATTGTGAATCAAGATAAATTTCGATGCCAAAACAAGCATATTGGACACATATAAAATGCATTTATTGTTTGATCTACCTGGGCCGTTGATATGTAGTATTTTAAGGTGCTTGTGTCTTGTATCATTATTGATAAATGGCAAGGCCACAGCGCCGTTTAATCCACATTTTTGAGAACTTCCTAGCTGGTATTTTTGAAAATTTGCGCGTGTTTCGTGGACTAAAGTATATATAACAGTAAATATACACATTATATGCTGAAATCACATTACAATATTATGCGAGTCTTGCAGTCATTGAAAATGTTCAGTTTTAATTGTGCTTTTTCCCCAAAACTGTGAACACATTGTTGCCTGTCTTAGACTCCTGTTATAGAATTTTAAAAGCGCCGGATCATATGCGCAATCTTTGGAGTCCATGTAATGATGGAATTCATAGTAACACCATGTTTAATGCAATACATGCTTTAAAAAAAAACAGCAACATTTGTAAAATGCACGACTACAGCACCACGTTACGAGGACAAACTTCAAGGCCGAGTCTTGGAACTTGAGTAGAACCTGTTGACAGAGAAAGAAACAAATGAATGAACTTAACGATAGGTAACTCATACACAAGTTATTCAATCTAATAACTCGAGCAATCATTGTAATTGACTTTCCTGTGTAAAGGTTTATCGTACATAAAAAATAAGGAAATACGTCGTATTCTCATTCACTTATTTGCCTGGGGTTGGTTTACACTGACAAAAACTGCACCTTGTATTCGAGCATATATCTGATAATCTGTCGTTGACAAAATGGTATCAATTGCATAGAAAAATAACCTTTGATTACTTGAAACATATGTACTGATTTTATCATATTTATTTTGTATTTTTCAACATGTGCGAATTTGTATTTATAAAAAATATATACATGTTTTACCATTCAACGACTTACACAAAATATGTGGCAAATTTAGTTTACGTACATACGTTATTCAATTGAAAAGTATCCGTATAGTGTCACTCATTTAATACATGGTGAGGAAGATACATTAAACATTGTTCTATTAGAGGGTTATTATGTACTATATATACACTAGTCATATCATTTTATTTTGTAAAATGCTATTTCCCAGGCTTAGTGCAGTTGAGTGTGTAAAACTAGTCGACCAAAATCCCAATATTGCGGATCAGAATGATCATTACAGGCCAATACGATTGGTAATATAAATATATTTGGTTGATTTCATAAAATAATAAAAACAACACACATTTGTTTCTAAGTGAGTTTTTAATGTATCCAATGACTTTTCCAAAGTAATAGGCAAATTCGTTTAGTATTTTAGCCAATCACTAACTCACATGTGAACAGCGCATGCTAAAGGTTGTGAAACGCTCATGAAGCTTGGTGAATTAACATTTATCTGTTTACATTAGCTGGACAAAGTGCCCAAGGGTGAGCTATTCTAGGCAGTCACCGTCCGTCGTCGTCGTCAACAATTTACTTAAACAACTTCTTCTCTGAAACCGCTTAGTTGATTTAACCAAACTTGACATATATGTTCCTGAAATGGTCCTTTAACGAATTCCTTCAATTCATTTGAATATCTGAAACACTCTGGTTTCCATGGCAACCAAAAGCTTAAAAAAAAACAGGAAAACTTTAAACATCATCTTGTCAGAAACCACTGACTGGATATCGAAATAATTTCACAGAAATGTTTCTCTACCTAATTTTTTTAAATTATGTTGATTCGTTAAAAATCATCACTGTCAGGGGGGCGGGGCAGATTTCCTTATATGGCTATATTGAAAGCTTTAACAATCTTCTTACCCGAAACCACTGGCTGGATTTCAAAATAATTTCACAAAAATGTTCCTTAGGTAACTCTCTACCAAGTTTCTTCAAATTATTTTGATTCGTTAAAAAACATGGCCACCAGGGCAGGCAGTTTTCCTTTTATGGCTATATTGAAAACCAAAAAAAATCTTCTTGTACGAAACCACTAGCTTCATTTAAAAATAATTTCACATAATTTTTCGCTGGGTGACCTTATATCAAATTTCTTCAAATTATTTTTATTCGTTAAAAAACATGACCGCCAGGGATCGGGACAGTTTTCCTGATATGGCTATATTGACCTCTTTAAAATTCTTCTTGTCCGAAACCACTAGCTGGATTTCAAAATAATTTCCCAGAAATGTCGCTAGGTGACGCTCTACCAAATGTCTTTAAACAATTGTGATTTGTTAAAAAACATGGCTGCTGGGGGACGGAACAGTTTTCGTATATGGCTTCTTGCCTGACACCACTTGCTTGATTTCGGAATTATTTCACAGAAATGTTCCTTGGCTGACCATCTAAATACTCCTTGAAATTATTTTGATTTGCTAAAAAACTTGGCTGTCAGTGGTCCATTATTGATAACTGTTGTCAACTTCACCTCAAACATATTATAACACGCGATTAAATTGTTTGAAGCCAATATGATTAATAAAAGTCAGGTGAGCGACACATGGCCATTTCGGCCCTCTTATTTCAGTATCAATCCATGTTTCCTTTTATTTTTACAGTAAGTTGACAAGTAATGTATATAATGTTTACGGCAAGTTGACAAGTCCTGCATGAATGTAAATATATTCAACATACTAAAATAATTTTGAATGACGTTGTGGACGTAGTCTGTGGTTGAAATCTCGATGGCTAACTGAACATACCCTGGTAAGGAAGGGTTACCAATTGTCTCTAGTAATAAATTAACTCATTAATCTGTCTAAACAAAAGCTTTATGATATCCGTCTCATATACAGATTGTCACTTCAATCCATGCATAGTCCGTAAATGTGCATTTACAAATTGAGCAATACATTGGAAAACATGAGTTATATAACTCACGAGTGTGTATATTTGTGTCAACTTCATTGTTGTCATATTAAAAAACATGTATATTTGATTCATATTTGAGATGCCCCGAACAGGTCTGAACTAAATTGCGATCATACTGATAGTGCGAAAGAATGGTTCAAGAACTGCTGAAAGCATTTGTAGTTGTATTTGACCACTTGCTGAGGTATATATTTTTTTATTTAACCACAACTATATAATATTTTCTTCTGAATACATTAATATACTGGTAGAAATTACTTGGGCACATTATAAGAAAACTGTTCGATAATGTCGAAATTTTATTAAAATCATCATCGATAAATCTTTTTCGGGTATGTTTATGAAATATCAAGCCTTTCATTACGCAGAATGTTTGCTGATGGGTATCGAACTTTTTACGTTGATTATTTCTGACGCTGTGTATGAATGCATTGATTCTCATTTCAGACATATGACCAACTACGTAGGTTATCGCTTGGAAACAAATATCAAGTCAACAGAAATGAACAGCTGGATGCATTCGTCCTCAAGGCTGTTGAGTTAATCTTACTCATGAAAGTCTAAAATCCACCAGTTGAGTTGGCGTTGGCAGAGATTGGCAGTATGTAAGGCCAAGTTTAGCTTCTTTACCAGGCAGGGAACCTGGGTATTCAAAAGTATCTGGCCAGCATTTCTCCTTACTTCAAACGGCCTGCTTTTGGCCAAGAACATGTTCATGGGCAGGCTTAAACGACGAAGGTGATGTTTTGGCTTGTTAGCCCATTTGAAGAGAAGAATAAGAAAATTACTGTACAATAATAATACATATGTACATCTTGCATGGTAACAACATCACAAACAACGAATAATGCATCAAAAATCAAGTAATGTTGAATTGATTTGCCGTATAGCACAAAAATTAAGATTGCAAACATTGCTTTCGATAGCAATAATAATAATAATAATAATATTATTATTATTATTATTATTATTATTATTATTATTAATAAAATATTATTTAAAAAAAATAATTTAATAATAATAATAATAATAATAATAATAATATAATAATAATACTTTAAATAATAATAATAATAATAATAATTTTATTATTATTATTATTATAATTATTATTATTAGTAGTAGTAGTAGTAGTAGTATTATCATACATTATACATTATAATAATGATATCATGTTTTATTGAAAACTAACTAGCATTGTATGTTTAAATTGTTCGTTGTGCGCATATTGTACTTCGTATATAACTTATGATTTAGTTCATCTACTGTTACATAAAACGCAAAAAAGTTGTCTTTGAAGCACGTCATGATGTATTAAATGTATATGTATTAAGGCGTATAAATCTTTGGTTATGTGTCATTGCATCCAAAATAAAATGTGTCAAATTTATTTTGTAAACCCGTTAATGTTTATATAATATTCGTTTTCCGATAAAAAGATGATAACTGACAAGTCAATAATACCATTTTCATACATTTGACAAGCTCATCAAATTTAAATTATAGATTAAAGCTCATCAAATATATGAAAATGGTATTATATACTTGGGTATAACATTGATAGATTGACCAATAATTTGCTATTCAATTGTTGTCCAAAATTACGTCTCTCCTTTTACCCTAACAATGGCTTAGCATTCAGAAAATATACGTGTTGTTGAATTGCATGCTAACATTTTCCTTGAGTAATGCATTACTCATTATAAGACCACGAGCTCATTCCTCTGTAATCATTTGGAAAAACAATAGTTTCAACATTCTTAATTGGGTATTTATTGTCCGTAACTATAACCGCTATAAATATATTCTGAATTACTTGTCCCTGTCACTCCGTTAATAGGTCAGACACAAACGAACATCGCGGCGGCGGTGATAGAGTGTTGACAGACATTAGTTTATAGTTTTTTTAGACGACCCTTCTCTGACCACAATAACGGGATTTCTCCTTGCAAAAATCATGCATGGGATTAAAATTCGTTTTACCGCAAACTGGGGCACACAATTAAGCAATGATAGTTTAGTGTAAATATTTTAAGAATGTACTAGTGTATAGGATAGATCACAAATAGCCATGTTCTCTGAACTTTAGAAACGAGCGTAGAGATCTATCCGACTTATACCACAGGTATGAACATGCATGTTTTCTACCGCTAAACGCTATTGAGAAAATGATTGGTTTGACCTCTTATTGATACCAACCATAAGTGTCATAATTACTGGGCTGAATAAAGGCTCACAAAACGCGTGGATTTCGGAATGAATTAGTATGTTTTCCAAATAAGGTAACATTCTCTGGACAAAACAAATGGGTCAGTTTACGACATACATTTTGTAATTTAGTTTTGTTACCGATTCACTATGAAACGTAACCATCATACAATACGAAAAAAAAGATTGTGCAATATCTTAGGGCCGAAACGACGAGTAGCATACAGAGCAATGTCGACATTGTGAGGACTAGAGAAATATCAGGTAAATTTACACTTATATAACTAGCATTAACATTTAATGGGAGTAAAACAGTAAATGTGCTGCCATTTTAATGCATACTACTAAAGTCGCACTTTTCTTATTTTAAAATTTGAAGTTGTATATGCTTTACATCATCGTGTATTAGATTACCCATAACATAATAGTTTAAGAAATGATGTTTTACATTGTATTAAATTATCTAATATTTATAGAAAATATAGATATGGTATTGGAAACTGCGAATGCCAGCAATACGAAATTTTCAGAGCTTTCCTAAACAGAAAAGTTATTTTTATTAGGACATTAGGACATACCTTAAACAAGAAATAATAAAAAAGATCAAGTGGCTTAAAACCAATAAATTAAAAAGTCTTACATTCGCGTAGTATACTTTCGGTTTCTAATTATTATCGATCATTTAGATACGGTGGAATTACCGTTAAAAAAGTATAATCGCAAACACAATCCCGAATTAACGGGATAGCTATTACAATCATAATAGATACAAGAAAATGTCATAATCAAATAACATAATAAATCTATTATAGTAATCAAGAGGAGTTCAATAGTATTTTTAAGAATAAGTCAAATGATACACGAATATAACTTTGACATATTAAAAATAATTACATAAACATAGCGAAACTACTTTTTTGAAGGTATGTTTACATTTTGCGCATAATTGTAAAATAAAGTTGTTTTCACTATACCATACTTATGTTTGTGCCTTTGAATGTATATTTGAAGACATCATAATTACATTAAACTAATATTAAAAACTAGTGACTATATAAAAATAAATATGCTTATATACTCGTTTATAACTATGAATTAGATTTAATTTACAAATGAATGATATTTTGGGACGAAAATTCCATATGACAGAGTTCACAAACCCATGGTCAAATTTAATTGGCCGTATGTTAACCCAACTACAATGAACTAAAAATAGTGCACGGCCAATGCGGGTTACTTAGGCAAGAATGTAGCCGTTTACTATGGGATTTAGTAAACGGTTATTCTTGCCCGTGATTGGCTGGCTGACAGCAACTGTGGAATAATTGTTGACAGTTTGAATGACGGGAAATGTAACGTTTAGTTTAGTCGGTAATTCCCTATATTGGGTCAATGTGCATCACTTGATAGCTTATAAATCGTTAAAACTATAAAAAATAACTTGTTTGACATGTAATTACCGACTTACAAAAACTGCCGGCATAACTACAGCTCGTTCGACATGAACTATATTTGTCAAAAATAAGTTAATTGTTCATAGTCCTATGATACAGTACGTTACATTTAAATGTACAAGAATATATATTTGAAATAATATTACATAAAGACATTCGCATTATCATTTAGAACTGAAATTGATTACATATATGTGGGTATACATCGTTACATTACACTTGGGAAAACCTTGCGCTCTATCGCTACTATACTAAAATAAGAGGGTCATAAGGTCCTACGTCGCTCACCTGAGGGAATAAGGAACTAAACTGTTCTGAGCAAGTTCAATGAAGAATCGGCTAAAATGTGGAATTTAGAGTGTTGTCAAGCTTGTTCTTCAATTTGGCCTAGTGACCTAGTTTTTAACCCGACTTGACCCAGTTTCTAACTTATCCGAGATATCATTAGGACAAATGTTCTGAGCAAGTTTCATGATGACTGGGCTACACATGTGGCCTCTAGAGTGTTCACAATCCTTTTCTTCAGTTTGGCCTGGTGATATAGTTTTTGACCCCATATGAGCCAGTTTCGAACTTGTCTGAGATATTATTGAAACAAATGTTCTGAACATGTTTAAAGAAGATTGGGCAAAAAATCTGACTTCTGAAGTGTTCACAAGCTTTTCATTCAATTTGACCTAGCGACCTAGTTTTGATCCCACAAAACCCAGTTTCAAACCCGTCCGAGATATCATTAGAACAAACATACTGGTCAAGTTTAATAAAGATTATGCAGTACATCTGGCCTCTAGAGTGCTTGCAAGCCTATGAAGTTTCCAATATAGCCATATGTGAAAACACTTTCCCGCCTCCTGGCGGCCATGTTTGAACCATTTTCAAACTCGGCCGAGACACTTTAAGATCAAATGTTCTGAGCAACAATTTCATGTTGATTGGCCAAAACTAAATGTGATTTTTAAAGTGTTCACAAGCTTTTTCTATAGCCATATAAGGAAATAAGATATAATGAAAAATGTCGCCCCACCTCCTGGCGGCCATATTTTCAACCGGAAGCGGAACCATATTCGAACTCGGCCGAGCAATTATAAGAACAAATGTTCTGAGCAAGTGTAATTTTGATTGGGCAACAAATATGACTTCTAGAGTGTTCACAAGCTTTTTCTATAGCCAAACAGGGAAAACTGCCCCGCCCTCTGGCGACCATGTTGTTCAACGGAGCGGAACCATTTTGAAACTCAGCCGATATATCATAACAACAAATGTTCTGAGAAAGTTGATTGGGCAAATTATGTGACTTCTAGAGCGTTCACAAGCTTGTTCTATAACCATATAAGGAAAACTTCCCAGCCCCTGGCGGCCATGTTTTAAACGGAGCGGAACCTTTTTCGAACTCGGCCGAGATATCATAAGAACATATCTTCTGAGCAAGTTTCATGTTGATTGGGCAAAAAATGAGACTACTAGAGAGTTTACAAGCTTTTTTAAATTTGACATTGTGACCTAGTTTCTGATTCCACACGACCCAGTTTTGAACTCATCCGAAATATCATTGCCACAAATGTTCTGAGCAAGTTTCATGAATATTTGGCAATAAAGGTGGCCTCTAGGGTGTTCACAAGGTAGCTGTTGACGACGAACAACTAACGACGGACGACGCACAAAAGTCGATCACAAAAGCTCACCATGAGCGCGTTGTGCTCAGGTCAGCTAAAAAGCCTTCCTTGTGATCTATTTGTTAGATCACAAACGCAATCTATGTTACTGTTTGATATTTTAGATGCTTATCCGCACTTAGATTTACGTTAGTGTGGACGGCTAAGCTGAATATACTGAGCACCTCATCCCGTGTTATTTCACGTGGTATTTGGTTTGTAAACAAATATATCAGATATTTAGGTTAAGAGTGTAAATATGACTACATGTAAAAAAAAACGAAGTTTAAATCGAAAGAGGAAGTAGATTATTTCTATCTACTCAGAATTAGATAAGACAAGTTTCAATTTCAGTAGTATTCAAATATATATCATATACCGTAGTAAATAAGGAACAACTATCTGACAAAGTGAAAATATATACAATTGGATTAGAAAACAATTAGTGTTGTTTGCAGTATCGCTTTTAACAAATACTGATTGTGTTTTAAATCAGAAGTTAAGGTGGGTTAATATGTTTGTTTTTTTTTAAAATAAGCACAAAATAATCATAATAAAACGATGAAAATGGCGAAGGAAAAAAAAAGAAAGATATCGAATAACTCACAAACTCGTTTGTCTACTCTTTGAGTCATTTAATTTTGATTGTTAAGTATTGCAGTAACTAATACTGGTCTATTTTTATAGTTCCAGGTACAACATGACAATGCAGGAACAGTTTGCTTATATTGAAAAACTATTAAACGATATCGGATTATCCAACGAGAGTACAAATTACTACAAAGTTCAATGTGGAAGAGCAAAAAAACGTTTAGCCGAAATAAAACAGGTTTAAACATTTATGTTTGTTGAATGATCATTAAAATCCTTGTAGATATACACACTAAAATAAAAATCTGTATGATGAACATTACATTTACACATAGTATTATGAAATATGTTACTTTTGTGATAAGTATTGTTATATTAATTTCTTTTATATAGAAATTACATGAGGATGAAAACTTTATCGGAGCACTCAAGAGAGAGACTGAAAACACACCAAAAGGTGAAATGAGCTGTGTAACGGATGGGTCAAAAACTTCAACGTGCGTACTTTTGATTCTATGTCGATGATTAAATTGAATAATTGACTACTGCTACGATATTCGATACATGTTCACTAATCGCAATTCGTTTAATCCAGCAGATGGTTTTATTGTGAATATGGCATTAAACACGAATGTCAGCTGCAATGTGAATTGCGTTAGTGGCAATGTATAGTAGTAACATGAACATTTCACACATTCTGCATGTTTACTACGGTCTTCGAAATATATCTTTCGAAACTCGAAATGAAAGCCTCGTTACTCTTTCTACTCGTTGTTTTTAAACCAAATTAAAGTATCTGTGTTGGTTACAAATCAAATGATACAGTCAACGTCACGGCTCTGAAGTATATACAATAGGGTTGAGTTACTAAATGCTCTTCAAAATGGACGTTTATTATAGTCAAAATCGAATGTTTAACTTCAGATTTATCCTGAATGCAGACCAACATAATCACAGAAGCGCACAAAACAACGTAACAGGACAAGAGAAGGATGTTCATAAAAAAGAAGAAACTAAAATGTAATGACATATGTCAATAAAAACGTTTATTTTTTCTTTTTCTTTTGCTTAATAATAAACGTTTATCAACATCGACCATATAATTCATGTCATTCAGGTAATGTCATACTAAGAAAGATTGCAATTAACGATTGAACTCTTATTTAGAAGAAGTAACATTGCAAATAAATATAAATTTACTGTATGTTCCACGTGCAATGACATGGAAAGAAATTATGAACTTCTGCTAAATTGTATTGACTTAATAATATGTGTATATCAACAAACACTTCGTTAATTAGATTCTTGTAATCTTTTGTATAGGAGAACACAAAATATATAATAACGAATTGGTGTTAAGGAGATAGAATAGATATTGATGATTTGTATTATATTTATTTACATTTTATTACATATGCTGTGAATTTTTTGACTTTATATTAAACACAGAATTGCTTATGCACACGATACCGAGCCAATCCAGGAAAACGCGACATTAAGGACGGAGGCGGCCGACCAGAAACAAGGAGAGAAAGATCAGTCGACCAAGTAAGTGTTTTGAATAGTACCATTGCCTAAACAAATAATCTTCAAAGTCATATTTTAAATAATTTATAAGAAGGTTGAAATCATGTATAATATTTGCGATGTATTTTCGTATGTTGGCTTCATTTACTTGTTTATTTGAACTTTATGCTTAAATAATAATATACATATATATTTTTCCCTCTTGGAATCCTCTTTATAGGAGAACACGAAATACATAATTACGAATGGGTGTTTTATTTCTTTTACGGAGATAGATTCGATATTTATGGTTGGTATCGTGTTTATATAATTTGATCGAATGCTTGTTAATTTCATACTTTATATTAAACACAGAATTGCTGATATCAAACCAATTCGAGGAAACGAGACACTAAAGACAGAGGCTGCCGACCTGAAAAAAGGAAATAAAGATCAATTAGCCAAGTTAGTGTTTGAACAGCCAATACATACCAAATTAAGTGAATTTGTATAAACTCGCGTTACACAATTGATAATATTTTGTTTTAATAGTGTCAAATAATCTTCAAAGACGCAGTTAAAATAATTGATAAGGGGTTTGAAATAATGTATTATATGGCGATAGTTATTAATGATTGCATGGTCGGCTTCATTTACTTCTTTAACTGAAAGGTAAGCTTAATTAATAATAAAGGTAAAATAGAGATTTGAAAATAATAATATATTGTATTTATTCTCTTTTGATTCAACTTTGACTTGTATGTTTGGCAGAAGTGATGGCAAACAAGGAACTGATCTAATACAAGAAAACGAGAAATTAAAAAATAAAGTGGAGGACCTGGAAAAGAAATTTCAAGAACTGTCGACCAAGTTAGTAAAACAGTTAATAAATTGCACATATTAAGGATAGTAACACAATTATGCAGAGGCAAATAATTATATTTAATATAGCCGCTCTTCAAAACATTTTTAGCATTAGTGTACATTTTTATTTTCTCGAAAACTACACCATTTATTGTTTTTACTAAACAAATCTTTGGACTTATAAGTGAAATGGTAACTATTAACTATATACAGTTATACAGTTACAAGCAACACCTGGGTTTTTTTACGAAAAAGATAGAAGATTTGTAGAGGTGTGTGTTCGTTTACCACCAAAATCACGTTTTCATTTTATGAATGGCGTCAAGACATCTCTCTTAATACATGTACGTTTTCAGTTCAGGTTTATAATTATGATGCGTATACCAAATATGATATTAAACGTTATTAGTAAATAAATCAAAATATACTGGATATAATTTCCATATTAATATATAGCAAATTTGCACTTTTTGTATTTTATTTTTAACCTAAGTCATTATCGAATTTCATTCTTAACAAAGGTCTGCTGCCACACACTAACCCGATTTAACACAAGAAACGAAATTAAAGGCGAATTTTAACTTGAACATAAATTTAAAGAGAAATTAAACACGTGTGTGCTTGAATTTAATGCTGAAAATAATATTAGCATATGAAGGTAATTATAATTTATAATATAAAATTAATTGAATAACTTTAAATACGTAAACAACTCATGAATTCAAATACTTGCATTTAATATGTTTTTTTTTCTATTTACAAATAACTCGTAGGTCTTTGATATGAAATGGGTTCATCGTCAGATAATACTGATTGGATAAAAATATGTGTACAATTAAAATATCAGGAATAAGGAAATACAAGTACTTGTCTTTTGTAAAAGTGCTGCTGCCGCCAAAGCGCGCTTGGAAGAAAAGCTACGAAAGGAACAGGAGGAAAATATCTTAAAAATTCGACAGATAGATGAGCTGAGAAATAGGTAGTTATTTTGAGTATAATTCATTAAAGCTGCGCATAATTAGTCTGCCGACAAAGAATATTGTCAATAATTTTAGCCAGTTTTTCAGCCATTGAAACCGCTTTCAAACTTAAGTTTAATAATAAAAACGTGTTATAATATGTAAGAGTGACATACAAATCTCGTATGTAAATGCTTTTAGATTACATACAGTAGTATTGTATTTGGTGAAACTTTTAATTATCTAAATCAGACTCTCTGCTTTTGCGGCTCATCAACTTACCAAGGACAACCCACAAATTGCTGACTTAAGTGACTCTTGCCGACCAACAAAACTGGTAAAACATTTTTACTTGAAGCATTTGTTCTACAATTGCTTTTAATCAGTATCATATGTATAATCCATTGGTCCATTTTGGTAACTTTAACTTCCTTTAATTGCAGTTAATGCATCTCTGCGTGGTCATGTCCACAGCAAACGACTGATAATTAATGCATGCTTATAGGTAGGGATATTCGAATATTCGATAATTGGCACGGGGGCCACGTCTTTACAAGGGCATTGAAATAACAGTTCGTAGGAGGCGCGAATATGACGCATTGTATCCACAAATAACAAAATTTGGACATGTTGTGATAAAGGTTTCAAAGTTTGCACAATGCGTACATTGTTGTTTATTGTCCTTCAGTGACATCTATACGGTTAATTTGTTTACAGTAAAGTACAATTATTCTCTAAGTTAACCGATCAAAATGTATCCATTATCATTCAATCATTTTTTAAACAAAATTAGCATGATTAGGTCAATCTTAATATACGTCACTTGTAAATTATTCTCCATTATATCAACACCATATATTATACACGAGTCTTGATTAATGAACAATGCCAACATCATGTGCTTGGAAGTACTTTACGCGGTCATTTGACAAAACCCAGGCAACGTGTAATCTATGTAATGATAAATTTGTGTACGGCATGATAACAAATTAATTAACAATCCACTTAACAATATTTTACATTTCTTTATATTTGCCTAACCCTCACTAAGTTATATCGCTCATTTACCACTGAAACAAGGTAAAACAACTACGTACACGTAGTGTACATATTTCTGATAGTAATATTCGGACAGAGTGCCGTATTTAGTAGTATTTACAAAACGAATATTCGAATATATTTGAATACCTAAAACGAATATTCGAATATTGATTTCAGTATTCGGTCCCATCCCTACTTATAAGCATTAATGTCATACATGTCAGTCACAAGTGCAGGTAATTAATGCATTTTTCTATGCATTATTATAAGCACAAATGTCATAAATGTCAATAACAATATAATAAAAGATTGCTACTAGGCATGCTTATAAGCACAAATGTCATAAATGCCAATACCAATGTAATTAATGCATGATACATGCCATGCTTATAAGCACAACTGTTATTAATGTCAATCACAAATGCAGGTAATGCTACTATGCGTGCTTATAAGCACAACTGTCATGAATGTCAATAGCAATATGATTAATGCATGATACATGGCATGGTTATAAGCACAATTGTCATAAATTTCAATAGCAATGTGATTAATGCATGATACATGTCATGCTTATAAGTACAAATTGTCATAAATGTCAATAGCAATGTAATCAATCCTGGCTACTGGTCATGCTTACAGGTAAATATATATAAAAAATGTCAATAGCAATGTAATTAATGCACGATACTAGGCATGGTTATAAGCACAAATGCCATAAATGTGAATAACAATGCAATTAATGCATGCTTCTGGGTCATGATTATAAGAACACATGTCATAAATGTCAACATCAATGTAATTAATGCATTCTACTAAACATGCTTATACGCATTACTGTCATAGATGTCTATCACAAAATGCAGGTAATAAATGCATGTTACTATGAATGCTTTAAGCATAAATGTCATAAATGTCAATAACAATGTAATTAATGCATGCTACTAGGCATGGTTATAAGCACAAATGTCATAAATGTCAATAGCAATGCATTTAATGCATGCTACTGGTCATCCTTATAAGCACAAATGTCAAAAATGTAAATAGCGATGTAATTAATGCATGCCCCTAGGCATGCTTATAAGCACACTGGTCATAAATGTCAATAGCAATCTATGCATGCTGCTGGTCGTGCTTATAATCATACATGCTATAAATGTCAATTGAAATGAAATTAATGCATTTTACTGATCTTACTTATAAGCACAAATGTCATATATGTCAATAACAATGTAACTAATGCATGGTACTGGTTACGCTTATTAGCACATGTGTCATAACTATTAATATCAATGTAATTAATGCCATCTACTAGTCATGCCTACAAGCCCATAAACTTCCATAGCAATGTAAAAAAATGTATGCTACTAGTCATGCTTTACAGGCCGAAGGCTTCAGTCAACTTTATGATAATCAGTGGACAGATGCATTTGCAAGTTTTGACAAGAAAAGAAAGGAACGTGAAATAATCGACATTCTGTCAGGGACAATACAGGTAATATACGCTTAACAGTCCTAATGTAAACACACATATATTCCCTATGGCAATCTGGAAGTTACAAAATAAATTATGATTGTATTTTTTGACTATCGAGCTAAATATATGTGTCATCTGGTAGCAGATTTATTTAAATTCTTGAATTATTTTATTTTTACCCATGCTCCTACGATGACATGTAATCGTTTGATTAAAACGACGTATTTATTTTATATCAATATATTACATATAAACATATGTTCAGTTGTATTATTCAACCCCCAGCAAGCAGACAGGTTCTGTGAAAAAGAAAATACACAAATGACTGAGCGCATTCTTCTTTACGTGGCGGATGAGATTAACAACCCCAAAATAAACACAAACGACCGTCCTGTGAGTGCTACATTTAAAGCCGCACAAAAGGTGAAAATGGGCCAATTCGTGTTTTCCAATAAAACGGTTATCTTATTGTCTGTCTAAGCATGTGTTTTCGTTAGTATATAGTTGCCCCTGAAACATTTGGTTTGTTTGATACTGTTTATTGCAAAAACACTGATCCTCCAAGTAAAACTGTTTACACACACTAGCTGTATTTGCTTCCGAATTTCATGGCGATGTGATTAATCCGACTATTCACAGTTAACATTCAGCGAGCTGCGCGATATTCTAAATAAAAGACAAGGAACTTCGGGTAGTTTCGTAGTGTTGAACATGTAACAACAAACTGAACTTCTAAGTGTCCAAATTCCATTTATTTTATGATAATGTGTAAACGTGTTTAGCTCATAATGCATTATGTTATGTTTTTTTTTTTTTATCTCAGCAGTAATACACTTTTAATGCTTAGTTGCCTTTAAAACTATGATATAATACTTGCTATGTTTATGTTGTCGAATAGAACTTCATAAAACAATTTTGTAGAATAGTTTGCTGGCTGAATTATATATTTTTCACTTTTTTACAGTATTAACAACATAAAACACAAAAATACACAAAGCAACACATCTCAAACATTTTTTTCATCAAAGCAGGAATCCAAACAAGCCAGGAAGTTCGACATGACGGCGACCAAACTGGCTGCTGAAAGGTATATCAAAGACCTGATGAAAGCACTCGCTACGGAATCGAGTCAGCCGATAGCCAAGGTAGTTTAATTTATCATATCATCTTTGAATGGCGTTTGAAGGACACAATGCGTGGTTTGGACTTTTCAATGCAATTTAGATTAAATGATTACACAAAAATAAAAATAAAAATCACGAGATCTAGTATTTTCTTAGTCGTCATATTTTTAAAAACTTCTTGAATATTTTACGAAATATTCAGGACACGTTGAATGTCCTTTATCATTCATAGGTCAAATACGAGTTTTGATTAATTTTTTTTTTATCAAACCAATGTCATTGCATTTTGTACCAAATGTGTGCATGAAAGAAATATGTTTTGTAATAAAACAAGTGTACACCACAAAATATTGCTAAAATTAAATGATATGTACCGTTATGCATCTTTGTTTTATGCATCATTTTATTTGTTGAAATGCTTGTCAATTTGTTCTATTCAAAAATTAATGCGAATATATCCTATTACATTTAAGGCTGAGCATATGTTGATCATTATTCTTGTAGATATTTCTTCAAGGTCCAATGCAAGCGTTTAAACGTGAGTATAAGATAAAGGAAAATACCACTCAAATTGATACTTACGCTGAGGAGGCAGTAAAGCTTGTTTGGATGATGAAAGTCCAGCAACCGCCTGTGGAATTATTCTGGGTAGATCCGGGAAGTCGCTGTGTCAAAGAGACATTCAAATTTTATACGAAAAAGGGTGACATCGTTGCGCAATGCATCTGGCCAGCTGTTCTCTTGCACAAAGATGGGCCTGTCCTGGTGCGTGGAGTCGTCTAAGGAAAATAAAGCTATTATCGTTCAATATATCAGCCTCGTGCAGCATGAACATTTTAATGTTATATTAGCTCCTCCATATTGCTTATATAAATACTAACTTGTTAGCGTAGCACTGCTGATTATAGTGCGCGTGGGAGTGTTTTATTGTTACCTTATAATGGGCAAGGTCAGAAAACATCACACAATTATTATTTTGTTATTATATTAAACATAGTATTGTTTTTGTTGTATTCATAATTATTATATTTGCTGTGAAATGTTTTCTTTGTTCTTTAGGTTGCTGTTCATTTCATGCCGTTTATTTTATTTGTTCATACTACAAACATCAAATACCTAACTGTTATATTTATAATATTCTCATAATCAGTTTTTACTTATGTACATATTTATATGTGAAATATGCATGTCATTGTCGTTTCAATTGCATTTGGTGTTGGTAGATCTATTACACTACTGACCCAGCATCTACGAACGTATTATTCAAAACCGTAAATAACAGTAGACAGCAAGGACAAACAAGTACAAATTTGGGTAATAAACTCAGAAACTACACAGAACATAATTCTAACCCGACACTTACATATATATCAATAAAATGGCTATTTGTCAGGCAAATTTAGTTAAATTTTTTCAGCGATTAAATAAATGACACATACATTCACTTGTACATTTTTATTGCATTTCTCTCAAAATTGGATATTAAAGTGAACACAATTAAACAATAACCCTAAAAATAAAATTAGCAAAATATTGTGTTGGTGGTGAAAACGCTAAACAAAATTAAAGGATTATAATGCACAACTTGGCGCTCATAAAATGATTATTATTACATTGTATCCTGCCATGGCACTTAAGACATGCAAGCGCCTCTGTCTCATGGGAATAACATAGTTTCTTATGAAAGCTGGATGAATATTCCTCCATTCCTCATTTAGAGCCTTAAAGCTCTTAAATCCAACATAAAAAACGTTTCGCTGCCAAATGATTGCATCATGAAATCCAATGCCAGAGGCTTTCATAACACGTCAATAAAACCCCAAAACCATCTGTATACATAATTGCATTTGTTTATAACAAATGACTTATCTTACAGTCATAGATACGTCTTCGTAGCGGTATTGTATGCTCTTGACTATTTATTCCCTGTATAATTATATTGTCTACAGGTTTTATGTGATCGTTTTGAGATCACTTATGATTTTATTAGCATCCCGTTATGATTGTGTTAGCTCTTTCGTATTTAAAATGTATTGTATAATGCTCGTCTCTAAGAACCATATTCTGGGCGGTTTTATACGTATATGTCATGTTTTATATTGCTTTTTGTTTTATGTACAAAAAAGTGAGATGTTAATAAACTACTCTGCCTATCTATCTATTCGGTCCTTCTTGGTCTTTTAAACTGATATTTGCTTTAATCCCAACTAAAGGTCAGACTTGAAATAATTTTGTGACTACGAACATTCTTATGTTCTTATCAAACTTAAATGTATGCTTAAGTTAAGCATGAATGCAGTCTCAAACAATAGCTGAAACTTATATAGGTAAATACATTTGGGATTTGATATTGTTTTTGTTAATATTTAACATTACTATTCTTGGTCATAATCAGTTCCGTTAGTTTTCTTGATAAACACAACTCAAGGTGACTTGTAAGCGCTTCTAAGCCTATTGCATCTACATGGACGTACCTTTTGGCATAGAATTGCTAACTTCTGCCCTACCTGCACAATATAAAATAAGCAAATATAAATTGTTTCATTGCACAACTCTCCAAAAAATGTACTGTTATGGAAATTCAATGATATTTAAAATAGTGTTCAAGCATTGAAATGCGAATATAATTTAACGTGAAACCAATGCCATTTGTATCTATGGTCGCCAATATTGTGTCATACGCTTTGTTTAGTATGGCTGCTAAGAAAGGTATGTAAGAATATAAAATCTTTTTATGTTGGTATAGCCAAAAGCAAAAGAGAGAACCATATTACTGTATTGGCAAATATTAAAAATAATAGAGATTAAAGCACAAAAGTAAGTTATTAGATTCTAATTTACAGTTTAAACATGACGAAATTCTAGAATGCTATATGTATATGTTTCTAGAGCGTAACTGTAGGGAAAAATAAGGAAATCGAATTAAGATCGCTTAAGTCATCTACAGTTGCTATTATTTGATATTCAATATTATACCCACGTAATGGATACTTCATTGGAGAACGTTCGTAATCTCCAAGTCTCCATCTAAGGACGTACGCGACAGTTTGTTTGACATTTAATAACGCCTTTCGATTATAAATGTATCTATTTTTCGAATATTCGGTGGGAACATTGACCAAACATATGCATGGAGTTAAAACAATAAAAAAATAATTAGGTGTTATATACCTTGCAATTTTTCCATGTTTATGCAGATGTACACTCGAAAAGTACTAAGACTTTTTATACCGCCATTTCATGAGACATAAATCTTGTCTAAACATACTAAATTGCACAATTACATATTTTACGTTTATTAGTCATCTCATAATTGATGTTATTGCATGTTTTTAAAGCGTTATTGTTGTTTTACTGCTTTGGGAACAAAACGACCCAGTTGACCTACCGTTTTCCCTTTGTTTTCTTGTAAAGTGATCATTCGGGTTAACTTCTTGTGTGTTTGCATTGATTCTATGTATTGAAATATAAAAAAATAAAAAATAATTGTCTGATATTCAAAACATCCCTTTCTATGAGAAGTTCCATCGACAGAAATAATATTAATACGTACAAAAATGAATACATTATACTATGTTCACTATTTTCATTTAAAATAAATAAGAAATTTAACGTTATGTTCTGTAATACGTGTATATATATAGTTTTCAACTGGTTTCTTATATCTTTCTTATATCTTTATTTAGTTTACTCTTGTCATTTGAAAAATTGTGAGAAGTCATGATGGTATTTAAGTGTCCATTAAAACAGTCGACATTTCATTTTCCTGTCTGCTAAAGATTGCTTCAACAAAATACCAATGTAACAAACATCTATGTATAATCATGAAACTCATATATCATATAAGCTGCCGCTTACGTTCTTAAGACTACATATCAGCTTATCAAACTTGAAGATTGAGTCTGAAAATTCGGTTATGTTTAAGTCTGATTTTGTCACGTTCGTAGGGCCTACTAATATTTCAACATCGTTTAAATAGACGATTGGTGTTATGTACAAATGAACTGTGTTTTTGTAATGTTTGAAGTAATACAGATGTTTTATGAAAAGTGTGTTCTAGTGATTTATTTAAAGGTAGTTGGCTAATATAAGGTGTTTGGTTTACAAATAAGATAATATAAATAATAAACAGTAATAAATTAAAAAAAATAACCAAAGGATACATGATATTTGATATTTGTAACTATTTGTTTATATGTATTAGAATAAACCTTTCCAGTGTGTCACTATAATTTTAAACTTCTCCCAAGGAATGAAGTACAAGACTTGATTTGTTAAATATATCTCCGGACATTATTATTAATCTTGAATACTCGCATTTGAATATGTTACATCTTCAGAACTTCAAGTAAATACCTGCTTATTGATCATTAAGATTAAGAAGTATTTTTAGATCAACTGGAAAGACGTTTAAATCGAAAGCGAAACTGGATATTTTAGAGTCTGTGTGCAATCACGGTAAATAGTTTATTTGATATTATAACAAATCCGTGAAATATGTATTGGTCTCAATCACAATTTTTAAATAGACAATGTACGTGTAACAAAACATATATGTTTGATTTTGACATTCAATTTTTAGATTCGTTTATATTTTATTGTTATACAGTCGGGAAAAATGACAATACAGGACACCGTGGCTGCTATTGACACGTTTTTTGAGATGTTGGCCACTGGGATAGAGCATACGAAGTACTTAAAAGATGCTATTCATAGGGCTAAAAATGATTTTGATGCAATAAAGGATGTAAGTATATATTGATGTTTTCCCAACAATGCAATCCATTGTATTAAAAGACTGTAGTTGTCAAACGTAATATATTGGCATAGTTCGTACATCCGGAGAGTACCTAAACCCGGACACCTGAAAATAAATGCGTTTGTATAATCAAGAATGCTAATTGTATGGTATTAATTGACGCAGATGCCTTGTCGCTGCAAAGTATGTAATGTTTGAACAGAATCAATTAAGTATTAGTTCATTTACTTACTGCTGTTTTTTCTTTGCTGTAAAAGTTAACATTTGCATGTAGGGGATTGAAATCAAAACAGTATCTCCGATTAATAAAGCTTTACAGAGAAATTGTTTCAAATTTAACAAAACAAAACAAGGGGGAAACAAGAACAATAATAAATCTGAAGAGCAAGCTGGAGTTTAATGTTTATGTTTTATCATTTGTTTACTTAAACATATTTAAAAAAGAAGTGCCCTGATTTAGGTAATCTCCATCCGTATTTTGATATGTGTTACGGGCTATTTTTAAATACATCATTCAGTTACTTTTATATAGCAGTTTTCTCTAAGACCAGAGGTTAAGATTAAAACCCAATTTAGTATGTTTATTTTTGATTTTCGTTTGATGCACATATACAGAGAAATTGTCCAAAAACCAGCAAAAGTGTCTGGACTTGGGTACTTCACCAGAAAACTTATGTAATTAAATCGGTTTAGATTAATTTATATAGTGTGCTATTGTATGCGTTCTTTTTTATATTTAATATCACTTCTTCGACTTACCCTAGAAAATACGCGTAGATGCAAAAGTAATTGAGGAGGATAAGAAAGGTAGTCCACAACGTAAAGAAGAAAGTGGGAAAGGAAACAGTGCGCAGACAGGACATCACGAAAATACGTACGCTTTAGTTTACTTAATATGTTTCTTGCTTTGCAATAACACAATCGTAAACTTAAGAAATACTTTTCGATGTATCGTTGTTTTATAGTTACTGAAATGGCAGTTGACCTAGGTTTAATACATCATTATATTACTTAACTTATTATGTTATTTAGAATCATCATGGAGATACTGTACCTTACGTACCCAATAGTATTTCGTAGTATATAGCTAAAACAACTAAGTACATGTATGCTTCATATCAATAATATTTCTGAAAGAATAACAAATGATTAACAACGAAAACTAAACGATTAAAACTCAGATAAAAGAGCAATGCTTAAAGTTCCATTGGACTAGTATTTTATAATAATCTGAAACATTTGTACTTATATCACTTCCATATTATCAACTACAAACGATAATTTGCTTACTGTTCGTGTTTTTAAGTCTTTGGTCCCGTATGCTAATCCAGACAAGGTAAATACGTAGAACACAATCACAGAGAAACAATCAATCGACAACCATGGTCGCGGTGGCGTAGTGGATATGGTGTCCGCCTTGCGATCGGGAGGTCCCGGGTTCGATCCGCACTCTACACCAAGAACTGGTTCTTCCCAGGAAACGGACCCAAGAGTGTCTCTATAATCCTTAGGCTTTCAATGTCGAGCGAAAATAAATAGGTTTAAACTACCTTGAAAGGTTCATAAATTATACCTGTTTCAAAAATTAGGTTCATTATATTGTTTTCTCATCATTATTGTTGTTTTAACATTCATACAATACTAGAAACCTTAAGATCGGTTCTACAACTGTGCCAGATATTTGATGTAACCTTATTCATATATCAATAGAACGATTAACGACCTTCAAAAAGAAAACGAACTGCTGAAGAAGGAAAACAAAACACTGCAACAAGAATTAAAAGATTTGTCGAACAGGTATCCAATATTGCAATGCGTGTGGTTTTCGAAAGATAATACTCGTTGAATGTTTGCTTGCACATATATAATATATTGTCTGCATAATGTAACACAAAATTGAATGTCTGAAATCATGTTTATTTTATATATAATGTTTATATAGTGTTTTTATTTATTATTTTCAGATTCACATTACTTTAATAATTGTTGAAGATACTTGATATACAGGCGTCTTTTTTGTAAACATAAACATTTTGCATTTGAAACGCCTATTTACTAATACAATCTTTACAAAGCTATTAAACGTCAAATAAAAAAACAACGTGCAAATAAAATACATATGCCTATAAACCACATACAAACGTATAATACAGTACAACGGTATATTTTAAGACGTTTTTCATGCTGCTAAAAACTTCATATCCGAAAAAAAATCATAGATATCTAAAAGTCTGAAATGAAAAATGCTATCCATTGGGACATGTTTCGTTTTCGAAGATGGATTCCCTTATGGCTTAATATATTCTGTAAGACAATTTGTTTAATACTATTCTAAACTATCTACTTACTATGACGTATATTTTTGAATATTTTCACTTGTGTCACTAAATGGTTTGAACTTAAACCATAAAAATGATTTGATTTAAATACTATTTGGTTTAAATCATTAACTCTTATGTGTTTATTATCATCTTTTATTTATTTTGTTAAACTACCCTAACAAATAGGATTGGTGAGGAAAAACTCCGACAAGTAGACAAATTAAACAAAGAGAAGAAAACGCTGCAAAAAGAAGTTGAAGAACTAACGACAAGGTACCTCAGTATATTTGGTTTTCCCATTTAATCTTACACCGTGCCGTAAATGATGGTTATTTGATATAATGTAAGTTCCACAATGCCCCGTGTTGAAAGTAAAAACACACATTTTGCAAGGTAGAAAAACAAACGAGAGGCATTTATTTGAAAAATTTCAAGCTGCAGTAATACGTTCTCATATATTTATCAAATGTGTTAAAAACATTATTTGTTTTTCATAGAAATGTTTTTGCCACAGGCTTAGTTCCGTGACAGGTCAACAATTGACACAAAACAATCCAAATATTGCCGATCTGAGTGATCCATACCGACCGACAAAATTGGTAATTACTCCCTGGTTATTTTGTTACCATTAATTCACAACTCGTATTGTGAGAGTAGGTGGAAAAGATAGTTTGTTAACAATCACTTTTTTACAAAAGTAAATCCGGAAACTTACTTTAACCATACTCTTTCTAAAGTGAGCAGGATTTTTGCCCTAGATAATAGCGTTACAATACCAGAGAGTGGATTTGCTTGTTGTTTTGAACTAGATAACTTAAATGTTTTCTCTTTTTAACTACAACATACACAATTGTTATACTACATACCAAGCGGATAATAAATGTCAATTACAAATGTATGTGCTTTACAGGTTGAAGGATTTCGCCTTCTATACGACAATGAATGGACGGATGCATTTTCAAGTTTTGACAAAGGCAAAAGCAGTGAAAACGAAATAATTACTCTACTGAGTGTGATTATAAAGGCAAGCTTTTGCATTTACATTTAAATACATTGTATTTCGTTAATATGTTCCGAACTGAATGCATAGCGTAAGCATGTCAAATGTCCTCAATGATTTTTTGCTAACATATTACACTTGATATTTATTTGATTTGCACAAATAAAATGAGGCAATAAGACAGTAAAACGAAACAACTGCAGCGACATGTTGTGTTGTGAATACAAACTTAATGAGATATTAACGTTTGAACTAATTATCTTGAATCAAACCACATGTATTGTTATCGACTAACATCTGATGGATGCTATTTGTCTACAAACAGTTGTTTTTTTTTCTGTTAAAAATATGTTTGAATTAAACTTGTATATACAGCAAAACGATATATCTTAACTGCATGGTGTGGGATAACATTGCAAATTCAATAAATTACAACGAACTTCAGTTATCTAAATCGAAATCAGCGTCGAGGAAAAATTATTTGATATGACTTATTACATTCAATAAGATAATATATTCAATGCGCAACTTTACAGAGAGCGGATAAATTCTGCACGGATAGCTTTCAACAGCTGACTGAGCGCATGCAGAATTATGTTACCGACAACATAAGTAATCCAAACGTAAAGATAAAAAGAGATGGAAAAGATCTCTGTTGTGTAAGTGTTTTGTTCTCATCATAAATGAAGACACAAGGAGGTTATGTTTTTGTAACCATTGGTATGTTTATCTGTTTATTTGTCCGTCCCTTAGCAAATTCAAGCAAAATTGTTTAAACGGATCTGCATGAACTAGTCTTAGTTGATTGGAAGTAATACATGAACAAATAATAAATTTATGGGGGTGATCCCGATTTTTTTTAAAAGGATTGTTGTTTATTGGGGTTTCCATTTACAAATACAGACGCCTGACTGCAAAGTTGCTCTTGAAACTTCACATGTCAACTTAGTTAAGGGTCACATCAATAACTTGATGAAAGCGCTGGCTGACGTATCTGGCAAACAATTAGCTGATGTAAGTGAATCTTCAACGCACTTTGATCTACGTAGAACCACCATCGTTTATTAAATCGTAAAATGGTAAAAACAATAATTAACAAATTACACAAATACAGATATATTTCCACATGTCTGAAATGTACGTTTATATTTATTTTATAATAGGGTGTAAGGGTTAAAACGGTGGCAAAACTCTGTCTATAGTGTTATGATACTTAATTGCATGGCAAATCAATACGTTAAATCGTCATAATCTGTCTGCTACGTAGATTCCTTTTTGTAGATATTTTCGAAGCTACCCATGGAACGCATTAAAAAGGACATCATGAAAAAGGAAACGCAAATCAACTTCAAACATATTCATGCTTTTGCTGGAAAAGCAGTCAAGCTTATATGGATGATGAAGGTCCAACAACCGCCGATGGAGCTAATATGGTCAGATCCTGGAACCAAATATGTCAAGGAGATGTTTTCATTCTATGTTAGCAAAGGCGAAACCGTTGTACAGTGCATCTGGCCAGCTGTTCTCTTGCACAAAGATGGACCGCTTATGGCGCGTGGGATCGTCCAAGGTCAATAGTTATCTAAAATGTCTAAGATACCTTCTAACTGCTCATCTCATTTATATGTCCATACTTTGTGTATGTTACATCGCCTAGTGTGACTCAGATCGCAGGTAAATATGACTAAATATTGTATAACGACAACCCCCTAATATCAATTGGTCAGGCATAAGTGTTTATAATTATAGACGTGCCTTTGAGAACAAAAGGGTATGTTAATATTAGATAGTATAAATGTTTCTGACTCCATTTCCGAGCTGGTGATATCAAAAACACTACATATTTTTTTTGGTAGATATGTAAATGTCCTTTATGTTATTTTTGTTTTATTGTAATCATTGTTCTATGTATCCCGTATTACATTCTTAGTAATACAAATGGAATAATTACCTTACATACTGTTTTATTAAGTTCGAGACACATGTTAGCAAATTTATTACTAGTATTTACAATTGACAATAGTAGAAGTTATTTATAAAATAATAAACACGCTAACAAGATATATATTGCTGGTGGTTCCACTGCAATTGAATGTTGATACTTTGAAAGTATATAAAGTATTTATGCTTTTGGATGATGATGGTCGTGACTGTTTTGTAAACTTAGTATGTTACTTGGTGCAAACATAAGACATATAGTAATAGGAATAACATGCGATAATATACAGTCGGTATTTACAAATAGAAAAAGCATTGGTATTAAACTTACAACGTTTGAATGTCATGCAACGTTATTAACATTGTTTAAAAATAAATGTATTTTAGCTTGTGTTACTTATTGTGTTTTATAATTTGTACCCAAAATCAAGCCCGATTGTGTTGAAATTCTAAATCAAATACTAGGTATAACTAATAAAAAAAGTAGAACATGTAGACCAGATTATTTAACAGAGTCTATTCTAAATATGCATCAGGTATTTTAGACTTTATTCGAAATAATATTTTCACAGTACAAATTGTACTGTTCCGTTTTTCTTTCATAATGTAACGCTTCCATTATCGCCGTGCAGACTGTCTAATTATGTTAGTTATCCCATGTTCTATAGCGTAAAGACTGATCCGGGTTTGGCCACGAATAGTATAAACTCCTCCCCATCTATTGTTAAAGGATTATTCTAACATAATACTCGCTAATTTTTCTATAGACAAAAAACAAAAATATTGTTGTTAAACTACCAGATAAACAAGGCAAAAAGAAATCCCAATTCTCAACAGAGTATAGTTAAAAGTAGTTCCAATTACACTTGCAAAAATATATGCAAAATTATGTTGGAATCGAAATAATTTTCGCATTATCGTTGTTAATCGGTCATTAAACAACTCTTTGTCGTTCTGATGCGTGGCTATAAAACGCCTTCGTAGTTTAATTCCTACGCATCAGAACTCGAAATCGTTGTTTATTGACCGATAAACAACGATAAATCAAAAAGTATTTCTCAAAATTTTCATTCAGTGAATAACACAATTATTACCAAGTGCTTTTTTGAATATCACAGACATTATGCACGTTCTTTTTTGAAATAGTTAAATCGCTAAACACTTGATATCATAGTGCGATGATTGGATAATATTGCACATTAATTTGAATATGAAAGACCTCTGTGGAAGCGTCTATTCCAAAGGTGACAGTTGCAATATCAAAGGTTCTTTTAAATCCGCTTTACTAGTTTTAAGACATTCCATAATTATGTATATGTGTCGTGGTCTTCTCTTAATTGGTAAAACCTAATTTTGTAGTTTATGTCATGTCACCCATTGAAAACCAGAAAGAGCTATCAGCTTTATTGCACATATGCTAATGACACCTTATGATGTATAAGGTACATTGTAATATTTATAAATTACATTTTTTTCCTTTAGAATCATAATACAATTCCGAAATAGACGTATTATTATATCATTAGAAAATATGGTTAAAACTACATGTATTATGGCTGATTATATGAGGTCATTGGTATACAACAGTACAAATAGGAGATATTTAAAACGAACTTTAAAAAGTGTGTCTTCGTGTTTATATTTTCCTTCAAATCATTCAAGTTGTATCAATATTACAAAATATTATATAAACTTACTTTTTGAATTTATCTGACTTTACAAACACTCTCATAATACTTAGTTCTCTGTTTGCTTATTATCGTATAATTATTTATTTCATTATTTAACTTTTTACTATTTTGAAAGGTAGTATCCCTTTAATTTAAGTATAAAAAAAACAACGGTGCTTTAAATCACATTCAAGGGCAACAACTCAAAACTGGTTTCACGTAAACGAATCCGAAAGTAATTCCCTCCCTTGTTGGAGTTTAAAAGGTATTGAATTTCCGAATGAATTGAATGAATAGTTCCCATTAATTGTTATTGTATTTAGCAACTAAGCGGTTTAAATATGAAAGTATACTTGATCAATATATTTGTGAGTAGGTGAAAAGGTTTTATATTTCATGTTACAAAATGGCGTTTCGATAATTGGATAGATAAAAATAATACCATGGTAAATATTTGTATTTATATCGTCATGTGTATATTATAATATAAATTAATATATTAAGAACAAATTTAACTATTTATCACGTAGAGATGATATATTTTATTCAAATAATTTGAAATACATTTCACTAGTGTTATTTATTTGTGTGCTATAAAATAACAACAATTATTTATATAAATACAGGTTTACAATGTATGCTACTAAGACTTACTCCGATTGCAACCCGATTAAACTAATCTTAGTCCGTAATATAAGTATTTTAAAAAGCAACGTTTATATTATTGTATTGTGTAGGTCATCCGGAAAGTCGCTTGCAATGGCTGCAAATAAAGCCCCCGATCAGCTTATTGACATTCTAAAGCAAGTTCAATCAAGAAAAACTGTAAAACCCGAGGATGCAACGAGAGCGTTACAACAGTACCAGAAAGTCCAAGAACAAATTAAACTGCTGAAGAAGGAAATTGAATATTTCAAAGCAAATAAAGCGATAGAAAAAGAGAAAGAGAAAGTAGCTGCTAAAGAAAAAGAGGTATGTCTTTCTGTTACAAACGTGTGCATTTGCAATCGGGATTTCACAAACAAAAAATAAATGATACAGTCAAAATAATAATGAAGGCTCTGTCCAGTCACTGATACACATATCTAATACAAAGTTTAGACCAAAACAGTCAATCTCTGTTTTCAGGCACCACCTAAAGCAAAAAATACTAGTGCTGTAACAAACGTTTCTAGAAAAAGCAGTTTACCTTCAAAACCAATTGCAAATGGAAATAATAATAAAATTAAGCAACCAAGTCCAGCTGCAAAGAAACCAATAAAGGATGTCAATGGTCCTAAACTTTTGAATGGGCCCACAGAACCGACACATAAGACAGAAAAGGAAAAGGAAACTCAGATCAAGCCGTCAACTTCTACGACGTCATTAAAGAGTCCTAGACCTAGACCCTTACCTCGACGGGAGTCGATCAAACAGGAAGGAAAGACTTCACCGAACGATGCGGGAGATACAGATAAAGACAAACAAAAAGACAAAGAACTTGCTCGCCTTAGATTTCAGAATGCTCAGCTTAAAGTTTCACTTGAAAAGAGGTGAAGACGAGTAAATAATTATACTGACATAGTATTTATAAATAAATATGTTAAATACTGTTTAAGAATTAAGATATATGGTTGTTGTTGTAAGATGCTATAATACATTGTGATACCAGTGTATATAAAATGTTATGTTTATCCTCATATTTCTAGGACCACAAATGTAAGTTCCAATCCAGATGATTCTTCGAAAGGGTCAACAGCTCCTCTGACGGAGTTCCCAGCACCAGAGAAACTTGTCGACGACTTCCGAGCAATACACGAGAATGAATGGCGAAGCGCATTTCACGATCTCGACAAGCATTACAAGTTCGCCGAAGATGCAATAACAGACTTATTAGCTGCTCTTGCAAGGGTGGGAAACTAAATGTCAGATAAGATACTAGTTTGCCTTGCTCACTCATAGACATATAATATGAATAATATATCATGTTATAACAACGTTCTAATGTTTGTCCTTTGCTTTGATTATCGATTCCAGTCGATTTCAGTAGCTGATATTTTGTTCAATAAATAAAGTAATAAAGGTTGATGAACACTATATATATAACAATAATGTATATGTTTTAGGAAGCTTATAACTTTTGCCAATCAGAAGAAAAACAGCAGTTTGAAGATATAAAGAAGGCTCATGCTCATCTCACTGACGTATTAGTTCAACCCAAATATGCAACTCAAACCCGGGACGTTCATGTGAGTGCAATTTTATAAACGTCCGCACATGCCGAGATAGTCCCGATATGGCAGTACATAACACTTTTGAACAAATTTAGAATTATGAAAGTTGTTAATCTCCGATTCATGTACACTAAATATCGCTTTAGAACGAAAACTGTAAAAGAGTTTTGTTCTATAGTTAAGTGAAACAAATAATCAAGAGAATGCGTTGATGTATAAATAAAACATTCAATGAGCAACAACAATAATTATGTGAATGTGCCAATTAGCTTTAATCTCCAAAATCCTTGTCTTTAATATTGCATGTATCAACTAACTTTATTTTTCAGACTGCAAAATCGAAGTCAATAATCGATAAAGACGGATTTGCCGTAACTAGAAAATTTCTTCGGGACTACAGAAAAGCCATGGGTCGCGTACCTATACCTGGATTAATTGATGTACGGCTTACAAATGTTTTACTGTCATATAATCATTATTGCATTATACACATATTTGTTTGGTATCAAGTTAATTTCGTACGAAATAATCGAATTTAAATGATTTACTTATGGATGATGGTGAATATGACTATGATGATGATCATCATAATGTTACTGCTGCTGATGTTGTTTTTGTTGTAGTTGTTGAGGATGATGATGAGGATGAGGATATTGATGATGATGATAATGATTATGATGATGATTACGATGATGATGATGATGATGATAACATTTGTATTTTCAGATTTTTGAGCAACTTGCACAGCGGGATGTTATCGTGAGAAACACGTCTCTAAGAGTTACTCCGAAATCCGTTCGACCGTATATTCATAAACTTGTAGAAGTGAATTGGCTCATGTCTTTACAAGAGCCTCCGATGGCACAATTGTGGCCGCGTGGAGGACAACTGATGAATAGAGATTGGTTTACTCCGTATTCGAAAAAGGGAGCTACGATAATCCACACAGTTTGGCCTGCGTTATTTTTGCATAAGGAGGGCGCATTAGCTGATAGAGGGGTGTGTGTTGTAAAATAATGTTGTTAAATAAATATTATGTATTAGTAAAATGAACATTTTCTGTTATCATAATGAATTTTAATCATAGAAATGTTATTTGAAATATACAATTACCATATGACCCAATAAGTTAATGTTTTCGTAAATTTATAGTAGTATTTGTGTCATATATGTTATTTATTTAGCAATAAAGCTATTTTACTATAATGGTAGTGTTTGTGTTCGTGTTGGTTTGAAATATGAACTCATTACCAAAATACAAAATATACACGCTCTCAGTAATTTTAAAGTAATTTAAGATATAACTGATCATCTACTTTCAACTGCTTAAGATAAATAGAAAGATGTTTTTCTGTGTCGTTTAATATGTTGTAAAGGCCATTGGTAATTTGACGTAAATAGGGAACATTATGTTGTTAATACGAGTCTCCTACCTATTTAGGGAAGTTTGAAGTTTCGTCATATGATGCATGCACTTCAACTGCTGTAAACTTTGGGTCATTACTTAAGAATGAGTATAGCTCGTCAAAATCTGTGGCTGACTTTCAACAATAAACATTCAACAATTTAAAGCTGCAAACAGTCATATATCAACATGGGGGCAATTATTCTAATAATCAAGATACCTGTTTATTTAACATTAAACATAGTCTTCAGTCTAAAACACGTGTACACATAACAACGGAAAAATACTTCAATACTAGCGTCTACACAAAACATTTCCCTAAGTTGGCAACATTCCCGATAACAAATGTACATGCCAGGTATGCCATATTTCGTTTTCAAAATCGTTGAGTCCTGAACGTTATTACAATCCAATTCAGTGTTTGTTACCCGCTGAAAATGAGCTGATCACATTTCTATTGCGTTGTGTATACGGTACATATATGTGCTACATATTTCCTTCGCCGGATATAAGGCATTATCATAACTGTTGAACAAGTGAAAATAGGAACTGATTAAAAAAAAGCAGCAAACAAACATTGTGCACAATGTATCTGAACATGGAAAAGCCGATTATAGTTCGGTACGGCGAACCGAAGACTCCCATAAAGATACAGGACGATGTGGAGACGAACCTATCGGTCCACAACAGTCCACGGCTTAAGACACCTGGTATGTACAGAAACATTAGCTTGCGCAAGATTATGTAATATGCTCGTACATTTATATAATGTTGCATAATGTTACATGTGTTATAGTGCAACAGCGTTCACATTTCGAATGTCTTTTCCATCTAGAGAGCAAGCGTACTGCACTTTTTAATGGATGTGAAACGCGGCATGTATTGTATATGTTTTTGTTTAAGAGGAGCAACACGAACATAGATTTTACAGATACAATCAATTTAGAAATAAACTATATTATGTATGAAATAGTGCTAAATATAACAATGTGGTAGCATTTGGTAGCAACTGAATAGATGCGAGAGATAAAGAGAAAAACATATATAAAAAAAGATGCATTACACATACTCTTAGAAAGTAAACTACATTTGTATTGGATAAACTGACACATGCAATGACACATAAAGCACTTATCTGTAGAAAAAAACTTTGTTTTTCGAGATGCCAATTGTTTGAAATAAAAATCATGCATTTATTATTTTTAAAGACGTATACACTTCAGATAACGATTTGGTTTTCAAGTACCTTTGCCGACTACAAGACGGGCTTAAAGTCAAGCCGAGCGAAGCGACGGAAGCTTTGAAGCAGTACAGACACATTCAGGGAGAAATAGGTCGACTTCAAAGCACCATTATTAGACCATCGGTATAGGTTTATTTATTCATTTCCACAGAACATATTTTATTTGAGACTATCGGCGTTTCTTTTTAGTTTTAATTCAGTAAGGTCGTCTTAATGTAACGGAAACAATGCATTTTCAAGTTAAAATAGCAGTCCAGAAATATGATACTAAAATAAACGTTTGCAAAAGTCGTTTATAATGGACATCTTACCAATCAAAATACAAAAACGCATCGAAATCGGTGAAATATTAACGCTTTGGTAATTTTATCGTCTATTTTCTGTATGCAATAACCGGTGATGCCTCTGGAGTGAATCAGCATGTACATTATTGTATATTCCGTTCGTACCAAGCGTTTTCGAACATTGAAAGTATAAAATCACTCGCAAACAGTTTTCAGACGAGTACACGCCATTAACGTTCATAAGAACTATTGCCCAATTACAACGCTTTTAACAAGATTTCATGGACTGCGGCTTTAATCGTTATTATCTTGCCTCCGCGTTCCACAAAATGTATTGTTTCTGAAAGCAACTTTTAAATAGTATAACACATTACCTTATGGTTATTGGTAAAATCATGTATTTGCGGTCAAATTGCCAGTAAACTCAACTGATGATTATAATGTTAACCGTTTGTGCGCAATGCTGCCTTTATTTTAAGCGTAGCATTTTGCCATACTTGTCTGCTTATACGAATACCAAAACGTAATTATATTTTAGAGATACCCGAGAATGACATCCAGTTTGTACATGCAGGAGAAGAATTTCAAGGAAAGAACTCAGAAAATAATAGAAACAAAGGAAAAGGAGATAGTTGAACTGAAACAAAAAGTCGCACAGTTGTCGCTAAGGTAAACGCTTGTAAAAGACGATTTATATTTATCGATATTTAATGTGCACACATAGTGTTCCATGTTTGTTTTCCGGAATTCAATAAGAAGTAGTAAAAAGTGGGCTAAAATAGTTTTTGCTTCCCAAATATTCAATATTATAAGGGCATTCCGTCGATAAACACACGTACGCATGTTTTACGTGATTACGAATATCGCAATTACAAATATTGTTTTTGCAGGTTAAGTGCCCTTGTCGGCACGCAGGTCACAGAGCCCAGCGAAACCAAAAGTGATCTAACCGACGAGATCAAGCCAATCCGATTGGCCGAAGATTATAGATCTGTCTATGACAACGAGTGGCGGGAAGCCTTTGAAGAACTAAAGGTCAACATGGAGGAGGCCAAGGTTCTAGTGTACCTTGGAAAGGTTACATGGGTAGGCAAGCTTTTTTATCCTTTAACATTGGACGTTAGTTATTAATATAAATACAAATATTATTTTATAAAAGCTCATAGGGAAATCAGTTAATTTGCCTTAAATCACCTTTTAAAATATAGAACTCCCTGCTTGCGGGTTAAAATAATCATATATGCTATGTGTGTATCCCTATTGAACAACTTTTATTTGGGCTTTAGATGTTCTGTGATTTATACTCCAAATCAACGTCACATTTTAAAACAATTTTCTTCAAATTAAGTACACTTTATAATAACATTAAACGACTTTAACTAGATTGGAGCATATTTGCTGATTACCTGTTATTATAGAAATATGCTCATGTGCGCTAGGTATGTCACATAGCACTATACACTAAACAAAAGTTATAACCGTCCAAACGGTTGAAATGGAAATTCTCTTTATTTCTTTATTTATGAGAATTTTAGCTTGAAAGGTCAGCTATGATAATTTTAGTAATACATGCACGTGCTTAGACCAAAATATTGGAAAAAACCGAAAGAATTTCTTGTTTACCATGGCGCAGCTGAAATACACATAATAAACAATATACAACCATTTTCATTGTGTGAGTTATATATTTTGTTGAGTATACATTTAGTTGTAACAAATGCTTGATTTTAAATATTATGTAATGCATGCAGGTCGCATTCGAATTTGCAAAGGATATGGCTGAGCAACAGCTAGAAGACCTCATGAAAAAGGAAATCGAAATACTACGGATAATGTCTAAGCCTTGCTTTGAAGAAAAGGAGAGACGGAAACCTATAGTAAGCTAAAATAATATTTTATAATTTCGTATATGTATATTGAATTGCTTATGTATTTCAATTATTAACATTATTTTAAAGTTTAACGTGTTTGTTTACATATATGTTAAAACATTTACTGGGTGTTTTAAAAAACATACCAAACGTTTAATATGTTTGAAACATTATAAGCCTTTAGCCTAGTCACTCCAAAAACACATCGTATTACATATTTAATCATGACCATGGTTTGCGAAATTATTTTCATTATATGAGACTAATAAGTGTCATAGATATGTAATATATCAGACACATTACTGTGGCAATTTGTTTGTGAAGCAAATCTGAGCTGTCGAATTACATGCAACAGTTCTACAGTGATAATACTACTGTGCTACTATGTGTGTAGGTATCCGATGGTATCTCACCTCGAAAGTTTGAAAGGGACGAAACTTTGCAGCTTCTGAAAAATTACCGAACGTGCCTCGCAAGAACATCAGTACCTGGGGTCAAACAAGTAGGTTTGCAACTTTTACGCAATTAATATTGTTTAAAAAACAAACAAGCATTGAGCATTTCAACGAAAAGTTGTGATACGTGATGCATAACATACTGTGGTGAATTGAGGAATGACTATTTGTAAAATTGATTATTATTTTTTATGATTTTGAAAATCGTGAAATCATTGATTTAAATTATGCATTATGAAGAAATACCAAACAAATGCGATTAGTTATCTAATGAAAACTAGTATGACATTGAATTGTATGTCATGTCATAAAACGAGTTATACGGCCAAAGTGCTACAAGCTGAGTTTAGTGAAATTAATTTTCTTGAATTTTGATAATCACTCTATGTCAATGTCAATCATTTCCTTTAAATGCGCAGATATTTCTCACGGTGATGACGCGAACTCCGCCTGAAACAGGGGGGACAATCACCGACAGTGTCCGCAGATACATCTTAAAAACGATAGAGTACACATACCTCATGTGTATACAGGTGAAGTGCATATAATGGCTTTTCTACTTAAACGTTAGTTATAAAGGAACTTTTTAAGTGGGATGTGGGGAATCCAGTTTCCTATATCAAATCACAGGCAGTGTCCGGAGATACCTTGTTCGGAGATACATCTTGAAAACAATAGATTACACATACCTTATGTGTATACAGGTGAAGTGCTATCTCATTAAAATCAAATTCTAATCCAGTCAGCGGATAATATAGAAGCGTCAGACGGGAGTTGATTTTAATGAGATTGAGGTGAAGTGCTTATTATGGGTCTTTCACCTAAAACCGCACAAGAGGTGAACATGGCCAAATTCAGACCCTTAAATAAAACGGTTATCTCATTGTCTGTCTTAGCAATTTTTTACTTTAACTCTATGACCTACTTCACAAACATTTGTTTACATACTAAAACACTGATCCTCCTAGTAAAACTGTTTACACACTCTAGCTTTATTTTTCTGCCCCATTTCGTGGCGATGCAGATTAAATCCGACTATTCACCGTTAACATTCTGCGAGCTGCACGACATTCTACATAAAACACGAGGAACTTCGGCTAGTTTCGTAGTGTTGAAAATGTAAACACAATACTGAACTTCAAACTGTTCAAATTCCATTTATGTTTGTTATCTCATCATTAAACTGTTAATGTTTAGTTTAACATGTATCATATTGTTAGTGCTTTTAATGAAACCTTAGTTATAAGATAATAAGGGACATTCCAGGTGAAAAGTGGGTAATCCAGTTTTCTAGATCAAATGATACTATTATAATAGTTTAGAACGAGATTAATAAGATTTGATTATACTTTCAAAAGCTATCAAAGAATATGCCAAGGCAATGAAACGATCGTAAATGTAAGCCGTATCCTATAACGCACACGCTGATTTGGATTTGAATAAACGTATTTTATATATAAACATCTACATAACATCAACACGGTTGAACATGCAACTATTTTTGTTTCATCAGGATCCACCGATGCATCTCGAATGGGTTCGTTTTGGAGACGTTCTTGATCGAGAGAAGTTCAAGCCGTTTAGCGTACAGGGTACCAAGGTAGTTGGGACGGTGTGGCCGGTGGTTCTGCAGTACCAGGGAGGTCCTGTCATGAGCCGCGGGGTAGCGGACGTCGTGTTTGGTGACATCGTGGTACCCAAGGCAACGGGATTCACGCGATATACACGCTACAACTGAGTGCGCTCATAATCAAAGCTTATGAACAGACACATATGTGACTATGTGAGAATTCAGAGTAATCTGAATACGTAACACAACCTTTGGTAACCGTGAATGTATCAATTATTGACATAGATGAATAAACCCTGTGTACATCTAATGCTTAGTGTTGTTTGTAAACATTGCTGACGTTTTTATTTGTTAAGTATGAATAAATAAAAATATGTATTTCAAGTTGCTTTGCTAGGGCTATAAAAAGGATGGACAATTCATTATATAATTCCAATGTTGTTATCCAATGTTGTTATCATGTCTGATTTAAAATAATTAAATGAAAAAGAAGTTGTTTTATCTGTGTATTAAAACATTATAACTTACAAGATGAATGGAAAGAGTATTTTAAAGATATCAATATTTCGTTAAATATACTTGACCAATTATCTTTCCACCAGCATTGATAGATCAGTATTAACATTATACAATCATATAATTTGATTAATTTTGCAAACGCAGGAACATTCGTCAGCGGATCAAACAAATCGTTTCATCTGACTATCGACATAAAATCAAACGTACGTTATGAACGCATTCGTTGTTTTACAATATACACAAATGTGAAGTGGTAATGCTGTCAAATAAAATAGCCCAATCTTGAAATGTGATCCTAGACGATTAACTAATCTCATTAAGTGACAATAACATATTGACACTGAAAATGAGCAAAGAAACGACCGTCAAAACAAAAGAGAAATTTCAAAAGTTAGTTCACTCTTGTTATGCTTTTTTTAGCTTAAAAACAAACATTGAGCAATTCATGTCAACTAAAATAAAAGATTCTTTACGGATCAGTAAGCCCCCATTGAGTACTACAAAGCGTAAAATTAAAGGTATTCAGATAGGCCGAGTTGCTTGTTCAATTATAAACCGAATCTTCAAGTTCGGGTTCGAATGTGTATGTTCCCGTGGTAGCAAATGTTTTAAGTATTATGTAAATATACCAATTTGTGTTAGAGGATACGTGGATAATATCAGGCTAAAACGCACATAAACCACACAGTTAAATAGCTCAGGTAAAATTAATGTATTCCTGTATTTTAGCAGCTATTCTATTTCGTGTTTGTAGAACCGTCATAGATCATAATTAAAGTGTAATATGATACGAAGCGTCCATGTTTCTGTCAAATATTTTAACTTAACTCAGGTTCATATAATTAAAAACATGGACAACAGTTTGAGTCTTGAAGATGTATTGACAAAAATAACTTCGAATAAAGTTGGCTTTATATTTGTACATTTCTTTAGAAGACAGTTTTGAGGCACAACAAACGTGGTAATAGCTACATTCTCATACTCAATTCACATTCTTATATCGGTTATACAACTTGCACAAAATTAACTCATAACAAAAGATTTGCCTTTTTGTTGCCAAAAGGTATTGTTTTACATTGTTTATATTGTCCAAAAAAGGTAGAAAACTCAAGGAAGTGGGATTTAAAAGTACTTAAACAAGACTGCCTTTAAATGACCAAAGAGCAATAGCAACAAAACACCGTACACGAATTAACTTACACGTATATCTAAGACCATTATGTCATTTAATTTGCCAAACCACTTATCATAGAGATTGTTGTTCATTAGTAATAGTTTTTTTAAACTTGCCAATGATAAAGGACAAATTATTAGTTGAACATTGTGCAATACCAGTATTACTTTAGTCCATTCCTTACGTACTCAATTATTTATCTCGCTTTGTTAAGGCTGTTTATTGCTGCGATTATAATTCACAGTCAAAATGTGCATACCTACATGTAACTCGATACTTCAGAGACGCAGTGATATAACATACTTATAATTAGTCAAACATATTTCGACGGGGGGGGGGGGGGGTAACGTTTAACCTAAATAACAGACAATAACTTACTTTGACCTTCTGTGTTATTTGAAGAGAATCTCAAATTTTAAAACGTGTAATCTGGAATTTCAGAGATGCCGTATCAGCCTCCAGTAAAGTCTCCGAATATTGACAAGTTATTTCAATACCTTCAAAAGTCTCAATGGCACAACGTGTCGGCCAATTTCTCCGGCTTTGTCCGCAAGGAATACGAAGCCAACCTGGAGAAACTCGAAGACAACGATGGAGCCTTTAGAAACCTGAAATTAATGATAGAGTATTCGGAGATGGGGCGATTCAGCGAGGCAAAGAACCTGATTGATACTTCGTTTAAAGAATACGATTCGATGTTACATCGACTTGAAGAGATACAGCTTGTGAAGGTAAGACTCTATATTTTTATAATATATCTTATTAACCGAGATCAAACGAATTCAACACGCATGGCATATTCAACATTATATATGCTAAAATAAAACTTTTCATTTAAACTACATCTGCATATATCGCTCATCGTAGATTAAGAGCGTCAATTAATAATGTCCGTTCGTTAGCTAATTTATTGACAGTATCAGAAACAAATGCGGTATTATACCAGCTGTTAACTTTAAAATATTTTCTAAATCATAAGTCCTTCTTGATGGCAATCAATCCAGATGCGCTTCATTTATAGTCGCCTCGAAACAAGGGACAATACACTGACCGCTCTACAGGAGGAGGGCCCGCGTCTCCCCGGCGCCAGGAAGTATACAGCCCTGACAAGCGACCAACACCCGCGTCCCCGAAGCATAACCCAGGATATATGTCGCCCTCAAAACTTCCGCAGGTATAAAGCTAAAAGCCTTAATCGTCCTGTGCATTGGATGTTCATATATTCTAACAAGCAGTTAGATTTTCCTGTCGGGGTCAGTTGTATTACCTTTACTTTGTGCGAGTTTTCGTGAATGTGTATTATAACATTCATATTGTTGTAGGACATGCCTGACCCCCGCAATTATCCACCCAATGGAACAAATTCATATCCTCAATACCCTCAAGAACCAGTCAGTGTATACGACCCACACAAGGTATGTAATCCAAATTGTAATATTCGTTGAGTTGTATCACTGTGGCGTACAAATCTATTTTGATAATCATTCAATAACACGTACATGTATCAATTTATATTTTGGTATTCTGTAAAACATGTACTCTGATATTTATTTAAATATTCGTGTTCAGATTTTCAATTATTAAGATTGTTTATTTAGTTGTTGATACTTTACAGATTTTTTTAAGGTTCCTACAATATACATATATATACAAAGATGTTGGATAAACTTTGTTGCATTTCTCTTTAGGAAAATTACGACAGCTTACGTTTGAAATCGCCAGAAAAACCTTACCAGTCTTCGGCAAAAGATCTTCCAAACGACAATCGGCCGAGCAGCAAAGATAGCAGCCGCAGCAAGACCAGTTCAAAACGCTCAGATGCTGGTATCCACCATCCCGGATCTCAGATGGCTTCTTCGAAAGATTTATGGGGCAGAGACCACGGCGATAAGCCAAGTGAGAAGATTGGCAGCAGTACCTACAGACAATCCTATCCGATGTACCCCATGGATAACCATGAACGCCAGGATCGAGAAAAGTACAGACAAAATTTCAATTCCCTCGCTGAAAGGGATATATACAGAGGGGGTGACGATATTCATCTTGAGAAGGAAGAACCAAGGTATAGAGCATACAAATGTCTATGCTGTATTGCAATGGTGTACTGTTAACTCCATTGATACCTAAATGATGTACAGATTACAAAAGACATTTACAATGTCCTAGTTTCTTATAAAATAAGGATTTCATTCAATGGTAGTTCAATATTGTTTAAAAATATTTTTCTCGAATTACAAGTTTAGCCATACGCATACACATATTCAAAGACTTACACGTAGATATCATACACGTAAAATAAACTACTGTTTACTTTACATACTATATTTAAAATAACTTACTTATTAACTTGTTAGAAGAGCGGGTATTGGTCTAGCACGACATGGCCACGTGGAATCGCCGGATTTCGACCATAGACCGAGCGAACTGGCAAGAAGGTTCAAAGAGTTATACAGCAACGAATGGACGGATGCTTATGATGAGATCTGTAAGGACTTCGGTTCAGAGAAAACTGTAAGGCATCTGCTGTGGATTGTTACGGTAAGAATGATACTTTCGAAACTATTGTGCTCAAAGTATTTACATACATTTTAAGTATTATGTATTTATACTTATATGCTGGTAAATGTGCATAATGTTGTCACATTTGAAATATCGTTGTATAAATAAATCTGTTCCAATGTTAAAAAAAATCGACATTAACTTTTGAAGTTGGATATATATGTTGGTCTATGTGTATGCTGTTGATCTAACTGAAATATCATGATATAACTGAACCCCTGTTCCGACGTTCCGAAAAAAAGAGAGAACAATGTTAAGTATTAAGCATATAATATATTGGGCAATGCTCTTGTTGATCAGATTGAAATATCTTGATATTAATGACCCTGTTCCGAAGTTCCATGCATTGAACTATGCTTACAGGAAGCAGCTTTAATAGCAAACGATGTAGCAGATCGACAGCTTCGCGATCTTGAAAAACAAGCATTTGGTGTCATGACTACCCCTGGACCGAATGATCATGTAACAGACGAGCGTACTTAGATAATTCGTGGTGGAGAATTTTGCTCATATTTGCCATTTCATACATTGTTTTATAGTATTCCGCCTGTACAATCATACTCTGACCTGTTGAATCCAATACTAATCAGTATTTTAATACTTTAATTTTTGGAATATATATCATTTGATTTCATATAATTATATAACACCAAAAGGAAAAGGTGGATTAAATTAGATTCAAACACACAATTCATATAAAGATTGTATACAAAATCACGATACAAAATGGTATGAAATGGTGTTTATGTGCAACATCCGTGGTGTGTTACTGTGGGATGGCTGTGCAAGTAGTTTAGTTTATGTTTTAGTGTGATGTGTATCCTTTCAGGAGGCATGGCTTATCGCCGTTGATGTTGCTGATAAGCAGTTAAAGGACCTTGAAAGGGCTGCACTAGGGCTTATGTCTGCGCCCGGCCCCGAACATGTAAAATTATTTCTAAGTCATTCATACCATTTCAGAAGTATGCCTGGACGACATTTTTTTTTTTTTTTTTTTACAGATTTTCATCAAATAGTGTGTCCTTAAATGTTGTCAGTGTGTGTATCCAACATGCTAACTTGTGTTAATCATACATTTTAAATTTATAAAAATATAATTTAATTCTGATGAACATAAGGTGTTCAAACGGTCTATGAACAAAATGTCATGATCATACTTTTGATGCATAGTACGAAGCAATTATTTGGTTCAGTTTGTTTATTATTAAATTTGTTTAGCCCCTTTATGTTATGCAATAGTACTGTATGCATCAATAGAATCGATTTGTAATGTCTTTAGCGTTAATTAAAGACACACAGATTTGACTGTTTTTGTTTAAGGTACATGACTGTACATTTATTGCTGTGTTAATGTTGATTTCGTTATGTTTGTTTTGTTGTAGCTTGGTGGATACATGCCCAGGAATTTGGGTGACACAATTCCAACGTCACGGCCCCTTCTTCTCAAATACAGAAAGCAAACAGCGGTGCTGTCAATTCCATACGTGAAGGAGGTAAATTATTATAAAACTACATAATAATGTTAAATCAACTAAGAGTATTATATAGTTTATTTTTTAAACAAGAGATATTACTACAAACATAGAAAAATATACATTTAATAAAGCGACGAATTCATGCGTAAATGTGTTCCGACTTATAGTTGTTTATTGCAAATGGTACTTACCATTTATTTATTTAAACAACTATATTACATAGCTAAATAGCTGGTTATTTTAGCGAGTATTCAATGTAAAATAATATAATACAATATAAAGTGACATTTAAAGTATGTTTTTACCATCGGACTTATAGTAATACGATTTCTTGCAAAAATTGGTCAGGTGTGTGTTTTTTCGTGTTTCCCATGTGACATACAGTCATAATTATACAGGCAACCGGTCACTATAAACTAAGAGTAAATACCACTTATTGTTTCTCTATTTGTACCGCTGATGCACTCGAAGTGTCATAATCGTTTGCATTCGTTTTTAATCAAGGAATGTCGGGATAAAATTTCGCGCACTCTGATCGAGTCATCGGGCTTCCCTAAGTCATACCTCGGTGACGCCTCCAGAGTTACGGCCTATATTTACAAGTGCGCGGAGCTGACATGGATGATGTGCGTCCAAGACCCGCCCATAGTGCTGGAATACATCACCAAGGAAACCGAGGGCGCACGTTTCAACTTCGACCACTACAACGTGTATACGAAATCAGGCACAACTTATGATTATGGCGTCTGGCCAATGGTACGGCTGGGCAAACGGGGGCAGATATTATCAAAAGGAATTGCTCAGGGTATTTAATAGTTGTTTCCAGTTGAGTTAATACGTCATGGCAGGTTAAGGGAGACTCTCTTATAGCATGATCCCATATCCGCAGATGGGCAGACTTGATACTGATCATCTTTCCAGTGTGAATTTGTTGGAAACTTAACACAACATAAACGAGTGTAAAGACAATAACGCGTTAACTTTGCTTTAGATTGAGATTACATGATGAATTGAAAATCACGGTTTAGTTTGATTGCCAACATGTTATCTTGTACTACGATTACGTTTGCATGTGGATCAGTTAGAAAGCTCCTCTGTGCACCTGATATTATTTATTTTAACGTTATTATTTTTATGTGTGTGTGTGTTTATAAAACAATAAACTTGCATAAAACGCACATCGTGTTTTGAAGTAATCTTAAAACGAAATGTATGCAATATAATGTATGTGTCTATATGGTTCGAAAGAGTATTGCCAACGTTTTACATGTTGCCGTTTCAGTTTTATCAGCAAGTTACATTTGCAAAATTTGTTAACATGTTTGTAACGAAGACGCATTATCTAAGCGACTATTTCAGCGTTCTTTAGCATTTTAACAATAGCAAACAATCATTTAATGTTAATATAAACGATTAAGTAAATACAGGAATAGCTTCAAATATTTGCTTCATGTAGTATGTTAGACTAGGATTCACACTCAAGCTTACAACACAGTCCACAGTATAAGCACCTCAGCCACCTTTTATACTTTTTTGTGGTGTCTCGTGTCAAGAAATACGTTGGCAGTACTGTACGAAGTTAAATATGTTGCCATGTGTTTTATGTCTTTTTTCATGGACGTCATTATTTATCGACATCATAAAACATTGTGACTGTGATATATGTGTGATACTTGTAGATCAGACTGTCTAGAGGCGTGCTATGAACAATAACTTTGCTTGTTTATTCCTTCGTCATCAAACTGTGTGTCTGTGATACAGTTATAAAGTTGTAGCATATATTTAGTAAACGTGTGAAATAAAACTTAATACTCGTTTGTTGGTTTTGAATTAAAGTTAATTGTACACGAATGTGCGACACTGTGAAAAAAAAACGAAACAGGATAATGTTGCATTTAGTTCATTCGTGTAATGCAACTATAATTAAGTAGCAATCAGTGTCACTACGGCATAATTACAATAGTAGGCCGTTGTATTGTTAGGGTACATAACTATATGGTTTGGTATACAGCGAATAATATATTCAAAATGATAACTGAGACATAATGATGTGTGTACCTTTGTGTACGAGAAAGTATATCAAATAATCATGGCAGTCATGGTCTTCAAACTGCCATTCGCTTGACTATTAAGTTTTCATAATCGTGAACAGTCGAAATTGACATACACTTAAATATCATTTTATTTAAAACTTAAATGCAAAAGACAGATAAGTAGTACTATTCAAACAAATCGTTAACCCCTTTGGTACTTACATTGTTTCAATACCAACAGAAGAAAGCCAAAACAACGACAATGGACGGTCAGTCTTGCGTAGAGAAAACATTGTTCACAAGTCTATTGTTTCAAATAAACATTTATTACTGTATTCAACGACTTTTCGCGCATGCTCTTTTATTTCAATGCATTGTTAACAATAAAATCTCAAGGCAAATTGTTTTATTTATCACGCTTTAGGTTGATAGTTCCTTTTATCAAACACGTTTTTGAGCATGCATTGGATCTATTAGAGTAATAATGCATTTGGATTACTGTAGAGAATACTTATAGTAAAGGCTTAGTGCAGAATAGCACGAACAAAAAATGAAAATGACATCGAAGTCTGCAATACACCGCTTGATCTTTTTCATACAGAGCAAAGAAATGTACAAATTGACACCGCAGCTTTGCCGTCTAGCGAAAGACGAGTACACTGACGTCAAATCCAAATTGCCGCCGGACGTTCGAACTGACGCTAGTTTCAACAAGGTATTGCAGCTCATCGAGCACGTAGAAAACTCTGAATTTGCACTAGCAGTAGAGCTGCTGGGGGATGCGTACAAGGAACACGAGGAGATGATGAGTTACATGCCTCGAAAACCGAAACGTGCGGATAAGGTAATGCAGGGTGCTGAGGGTAGTATATGCTTTCTTGCGACAAAAATAGTGGGGCGAATAGAAACAACTGGATTAAATTAATACTTTAAAAAAAAACAGATAAAATAAGACGATTATTTTATGAACAATGCATATAAACGAGATATAAAATCCAAAATATTTTTCAACCATATCCATTAAATGTTTTGTCGCTGACACGACTGTTTAAGGTACACAACACCGATTATTGATGCAAATCTGGGCAATATCTGTTTTGCTTTATTTATCCAATAAGCTAGGGTTTCCGACTTGCTTGTCCTGTTACTAGCTTTATACACTTACAAGGTATAGCCCATTTATTATGTTCAGGTAGGCTATGGCTTATATGAGAAATCTTGCATGTACACTTAATCACTTATTGAAGTGTTAACAAATAATATAATACACTAGTTTCTTATCAGGAGAAGCCAGAATCTCCGACAATATTTGAAGACAAGTGGCAGCCACCATCTCATCCAGACAACCCGCCTTCTCCGCCCATCGTACAACACAATCTGAACGAAGACGACACAAGAAACTGGAATGATAAGTCCCCTGTTACCAGGCGTGAATATGAGAGGATTGTTTTCAAGGAGAAGGACGAAGGACAGTCAAAATCACCTATACCAGATGACGAGAGGTACATGTATCTTAATATGATTCAAATGTTAAAACAATTAATTTATACATATATTTGAATTCATAAATATGATTCAGTTGTTAATAACATCCAAAGATACATATACATACATTCTAAAATATGATTCAATGTTAATACCATTAATTACTACATGTACATCTTCGCTTAGACGTTTCCAAACATTTTGTATCATAGTTTTAACATGAATTCCGATGTATTTTTAGAGTGCGTTCACACCACAGTATACCTTATAATTTAACAAATCTGACCAGTTCTGTTCTGTTCACGTTGTTTCAACTCTTATACTGTTTAACAATAATATATTTATTAATTTCTTAAATTGCATACAATTTTATCTGTAGACGAACATACATTACCACGTTACGTCGTGCTGGGGACGACGGCAGACCGGGGTATGAAAACGTCTACACGTCGGCTAACAGTCCTACCACGCTGGCAGATAGGTTCACAGAGCTGTACAAAACTGAATGGAATTCAGCACACGACGAACTGGCCCATGTCCTGGGTGATAAGCAGGCCGTCAGACATCTGCTGTGGATTATAGCGGTACGAATATTTCTAATGGTTAAATATCGACGATATATATATTTCACTGGTTATCACTTTCATCTGCTTTGTTGTTTATAAACATTTTAAATATTAGTTTATCAAAATACAATATTTATGTCTTAACATGCTTACCATTAAATAGAATAATAAAAAATGCTAACTTCTCTATTACAGAAATCATCCATTATATGTGCGAGTGTAGCTACCCAGCAGTTGCAAGATGTCGAGAATTCAGTAGTAGGTATAATGGTATCCAGGGATCCACTAAATAAGGTACTGTATACGAGTCATTAAACGAGTAATAAAGTGACCAATCACACTTTGTAGTCCCTCCTGTTTCTAGAAAGACGATATTTTGCAACGAAAATTAAAAAAAAGGATTAAATCAAAGCTTTGTACATGTACTAGAATTTTCCTTTCGTTTGTGAGAAAAGTAGTAGTGCAAAATAAGTCATTTTAGAAATTTTACGCTGCTGTAAACATAACAAGATTGTTTACATAAATATGGAAAATAAACCATCTTCATTGCTTGCACAGAAGTCCATCATGGATGAAACATTCGCCAAAAAGAACGAAGAAATTGCTTCAAAAGCTAGGTGTATGCTGATAGACTACCGTCGTGAAATTGCAAAACTCTCAGTTCCAATGTTGCAAAAGGTATAATTATTGTTTTATTTCATAATTTGAAGTATTCTATTATTCAATAGTTAAATTATGCATAATATGCTTCTCTTGGAAAGAAATTTTAGTCTCCTCTCACAGTAGCAGGTATTGTGCCATATATGTGACCTGTGCTGCAAAAATGGGTCATATGGATGAAAAATCACATTTTCAGTTTTTTACATTTTCATTCAGTACTATCTTTAAGAAATAAAACACTGAAAAAAATTATGCTTCTATCATTTTTATTTTTTTAGATATTGCCAGAAACGTATTACCACCGTATAATACAAAATGTCATATATTGTGCAAAAATACGAACAAAAAAGTACACATTACATTACTTATATTGATATACATACAATACACAACGACAACACTATTATCAACGACTCTACTACAGTTGTTTAAAATAAATAATTAGTTTTCATTCTGTCCTCACATTGTTACAAAATATGTTTCAAAACACAGTTTCCATGGTAACCAAATTAGAAAATAAGTTATTTAGATTAAAAACTGAGTGGAAATTACCAATTTCTATTATTTTACCAAAATCTTGGTGAACACATTGTATTTGAATATTAACATGTTATAAAAAAAAAATTGTGATAATTGCACTGCCATTAAATTTCTTTACAAACCTGTTGGAATCAATTTACATGTATGTAGGTTTAAGAATAATAAACTGTGTTACTCATATGATATCCATAATACTTGTTTCTATTGGCCAATATACTTCTTTTTAAAATGCACACTACAGCGAATGCATAATAGATTCATTTTATTGATCTACACATTGTTGAGGACATTAAATGTCTCCATAGCAACAGCATTATAGATGGGGCAGTACAACAAACAAACATGCAATAATGATTTAAGTAATGCATGTCACATGTGTTTATAAAAACAACCTTTATAGTTTTAGCACGCACACTAGTATTGTTTGATTGAATATTAAACACATTAATAATATAATTTTGTGTTACTTAAACCCTTAAACGGTATGTTAAAACATCAATTAAAAAGTTACTAGTATCATTTATTCAAACTTGACAACACTAGAACAATTACCCATAATATAATACATATAGTTGGTAAGAAAACTTGGTAAATAATTCTACATCGTTACAATAAACAACGAAAACTTATCCAATTTTAGAATACTTAGGTTTCGTCTACATGAAAACAAGATACATGTAATAGAGTACAATAAGATACTGGTAAATGTACTGGGCCAGTATTCAAACATTTTCTAAGGGAAATCTTAAATAATACTTATGTGTTATACATTTGTTAATTATTTCTGTTTACAAAATCGTAAAATACTTAACACCTAAGCAATGTTTACTAATTTAAAACATTTAAATATAAAAATAATTCTTAATGAAATTTCCATAGACTTAAGGAATGTTGTGATTAAAAAAACTTAGGTTTTTTCCTATAGAGCTTTGTGAATAGGGCCCTGGTCAACTTAAAAAAAAAATTCAGAGTTTTTGTTAAGTTTAACAGTTATGGAAAAACGCATTCCTTTTGTCCAGTTGTGATCAAACATTATTGAATGTGTACACATTAAAACAAACATTCAACACATTCATTTTTGTCTTTGATGAGCCCATTTAGGAACAAGAGTTAATTGCCAGGTTAGAAACAGTTGTAAGAAAAAATTGTCACATTCCATCATAGAGATGCCACTGCCTTTCTGAAAACAAACGGTGAAACCTGGTCCAAATATCTGGTTCGCCATTGCATCAGTCTGAAGGTTGACACCTGGCCTCCCCACATTTTACTTTCACCTCGGGAATATCATCAAGGTGCATATACATTCTACTGAAGAAACCAATGTGGCATATTACGGTCATTCCGGCACGACTTCATGATTGTTGTGGCTGTTCCTGAATAAATAGTACAGTACAAGACTTAGTATTCTTTTGTAAACAAAAATTCCTCATGATTTTTTGTAATTAAAGGTCCCAAATTTAAACTTAATTTAATGTCATTCATTAATTATCAAGTCCTTAATAAATGCGTTTTTTAATTAAAATGAACAGATAGTAGGGATTTCTTGTGGCATTCATCATCAGATTAATCTCTCAATCTATGTATGGTATCTGCAATTTGGTGACATGATCATCTAATATCATGTGGAATAATACTTGGTTCATGGTTCATAATACCTGCATGGTTACAGCATCCATATGTTGCTATTTGTTTTCCCACAGCCAAAAGTGCCAGTCACTTGATAACTTAGTTTGGCCTGCCAGCATCAAGGAGTATTCAATCCCCTAGAGTTTTCCTTCAAAATATAAATTTAAGATAGCAATTTTAAGATATAGTTTCCAACAAATGAAGATATTCTGTTAAATACATTAGGCTTTGGAACTGTTTTTTAAACAATGTGGAAAATGTGCACATTCAGTTCTGGAAAACCACTAGTCACTCATGTTTTCCATGGTAATAAAATTAAATCATCCCAGTGTAAAAGAAAATAACATGTGAATGGTAAATAAATTATGTATAAGCATTTTAAGGCAGAATACTTATCAGTCAATTTTTTCCACACAGCATACACTAGGACAGTTTTATGTTTATTCTACCCATCACAGTTGTTGAAGTGGAATTGAGCATACCTCTAACCAAGACCATAGTATTTAAGGTAATGGCGGAGGAAGCTTATAGCTGTGTAGGCCCCTTTTCCTGGTGCCAAGCCTTCATATGCAAGATAAAACACTTGCTTCTCTAAAAAAGAAAATATAGTTTTTGCTGTTGCATAACAGACACCTTCTTTATGGTGGATTTAGCCAACCTAACAGTTGTCGGAACATAACATTAACCTGATGTCTAGACACAGCGCATATTCAAATTTTGTACATTTTCGACAAATAAATTTGATCACAAAATTGCAACAAAACAAAATATTAACAAGTCCAATTTTATTCGTAAAAAGTTTCTGTACTCATATTATGATTAAATACTATTTCAAGTAGTAAAAACTCCTGCAGACATGTGTATTGTCAGATATTTTGGTTGGTCAAATGACATTACATTAATAAAGCAATGACGCGGGTCAATCAGGCCATGCCTTAAATTCATTTAATGCTCTTAAAAAACAAACGGCCTATGATATAAGAAACAGGGCAACCGTCCGGGCTTCTCAGGGTACCTGCTATGAGCTAGCAAATCAGAATTCACAAACCATAAGAAACGTCTAGAAGAATACAACTTACTTTTTTTTAAGTTTGTTTACGCAGTAAAGTTTCTTTACCAATTGGTATTGTTAGTTAGAAATTTTTATTGGTTTCAGTTACAATTTAAAACATTACTCATTCACAAACATAATTATTAAGTGCGATCAATGCAAAGGCATGAGTTCAACATATAAGGTGGATGAAACCACAGAATGAAAAAATGCAAAACACATTAATAATGTCTTGAAGACTTCCATTAACATTTACTGGCATACTGGTCAGCGAGTATTTGTCAGACAGTAGTATTATCCAGACGTGTTTAAATATTCGTCTTTCGTATACAAATAATCGCTTGTATTATCAAGTATGTTTCGTTGTTCTTCAAAAAAGGTGAGTTAATATTTTAGTAAATATCCCTAATGTGTCCGTTGCTAGCCTTTGTCGTCTGGAGAAGAAAAATGACGTGCGCATGCGCGATAAAATCCCATGTCAGTGTTTGTGATAGTTTTTGGCTATCTAGTAACTATAGCAGACAAAGTCTGGTAGAACCTTATTAAACCCGCTACGATGTTGAAGAACATGCGTAGCAGCGACATAGATATGTAACATCTAATAAACTTTTCAAAACGTTATGCTTTAGTATTTGTTTCAACGCGTTACTCATAGTCTCTATTTACCGACAATTTTTTTTACCTCTGCATCCTGCGTCCAGGACACAGTAATATTGCCGTAGACGCAAAGTTTCAGTTTATGTGCGTTCGCGGGACGCATGCATTTTGTAAATGGCGAGTCCTGTCCGGCAGTTTCGAAGCATTTTGTGTACGAGTACTGTCATAATAGAGGGTAAAATTTTTTATCACGAACATTCTCATTGGATAATCAATTTGCAAATAACCAAAATCAATAGTCTTGACGTTTCTAAACGTAATGGTGTGAAGGCAAAATAATATTTAATCTTTTGGGAAAGTTTTTTAAGTTCGTCTACAACATGGGTCTGAAACGAAAAATGACACATGACTAAATGCAATACTCCTGAAGTTAATTCTGGTCAGGTTCTAATAAAAATCGTCCGATAAAAATATGTTAATATAATAAAGATTGGGAGTTATTAAGTTGGCTAGCATATACAATGGAACTACACAATTTAATAACATGTACTGTACTTTGTGTACGGTCGCTGAAAGGTGCAATGGTATGGTAAAAAATGCACACTGCACAAATTTTCAACATTCTACTTACTCTAGCTAGACATGCTTCTCAAAAAACATAAAGTGAAAATTACTTGTGTTATTATATATAATAAAGAGTTAATTGCATTATTGCCTTATTCATCTTATTAACTAACTGCTTATATTCCCATTCGAATATTTTGAACTCACACATTTAACTTTGGCACTCATAGATTTTTAGTCCAGCGAGTCCTAGGACTCATGCTGTGAAATTGTAAAAAAATCACTGTATTTATTATTAAATCATTTCATAAAGTGGTAATCATTATGATAGAAATTATCATCTGACAATTAATTTGTATTGTAATATACATTAAATAAAGTTATAAATTATTTCTATGTTTACTTCACTATTTAAAAAAACATCCAGAAAATACTACTGTCAACGTGAAAAATACCTTGTTTTATGTACCCCATTCAGGGCCTCTTTTGTTGTGCATGCGCACAAAAGACACTTATTTTGTTTACATACGCAAACGGCTCATGAACCCAGGATTTTACATGTGACTTTTCATTGTTGAATTCGTTCATTCATTAAAACTGTCTGAAAATAAATGCAGCCTGTTCATATGTATTCTCGCGATACTTAACCTTTTAGTAAATATTTGGAACAAAAACAATTAACCAAACATTTTCTTTCAATAACATGCTATAAATTAGTTCTGGCTTCCATAACTTAAAATGTCGCTTTTCATATTTTTTGACTTTGCGCGACATTAAAGTTATGGAGCAACCCCCATCGTAAAGTCTACCAGCAATTCTCAAGAATTTGACAGTTTATCAACAGTCACCAAAAAACCAGCCCAAAACAGCTTTAACGTCCACTACTGAACCAAATAGGCAGCATTATAAGATAGATGGATAATTTTTACATCTAGTTAGCATACTTATGACAAAATAAGGTCTAAAACACTTATAAATTACCGTTTCGTTACTAAAATGTGGAGAAAATCAGTCACATAAAAGACATTCGTTAAATGAGAATCTCACGGTATGTCGCAGTCATGTGACTTTTTATCTATTTTTAGTAACAGAACATGTGCTGTGACAGTTGTCAAATACACAGCTTGAAACCAAACTGACATTTCATGGACTTGTACTTCACTGGTGATAGTTTTGTGAACAAACTATAATTTTAATACATAGTAAAAGAATACTAGATTAAACATCACTTGCATCAATATTAGTACAATATGTTTGCTGATCAGACATGAGTAATTATACAGATATAATGCTTTACGGAACACGAAAAGCATGTTTACAATTTGAGCACACAAAAAGGTCAAGGCTGATCAGAAAATATCCTAATGAAAATCTCGTAGTCACGTGATAAAACAAGAATGGCGGCGTAATTGTACACTGTGTGCTAATCAGAGTTATTTTCAGGTATTATTCGATGCATTTATCAGTTTCGATTCTCAAAACACGCCACTTGTCAAAAGTTAAGATTGACTTGATTGTTTCCTCCAGAAATTGCAAATTTATGGATTTATAGCGTGACATAAATATGTTACGACTCTGGTTGACTTTCGATATGGGGTTGGCTTCAGCGAACAGGTCTAGCCAGTACTATATAAACTGTTCGCTGAAGTTTCTTTAGCTAGCTATAAATTGAACATTTCCAGGAAAATAACAACTAGAATTGTATTTTAAAGTAAAGAATTAGTTCTTAAATTATTGTATTTCTTGATGTACCATGTGGCCATCGTGAAAAAATATGTTATCGGTAATCTCGCGGTAAAACTTTTGTTTTGAAATTGAAGTTTGCTGTTAGTATATAAATAAATACAAATACACTTAAAATTGTTCGATTGTAATCTTTTACAAATATAAAAACATAATAATTTGAGGCTTCATTCATATTAACTCAAGCAGACGAAAGTGTAGACATTAACCCCCTAATGTCTACTGATGGCTGCAAGCTGATAGGAAAGTTATTTATATTTCTGGTTTAAAATCATATTACTTGTTTGTTTTTCAATGAAATAATGTATAACTTATTATTTTCTTAAAGAAAACTATAAATATGTTAGATGTTGACAATTCAGCATGAAAATCCGAAGATAAACAATCACCGCGGAAATAGAGATACCGCGAGATTACTGATGCCGAGTAGATATTTCGTCCAACAAATACTTGCTTACCAGTAATTATGTTCACATTCAAAAAAAGTAAGAGCCTTTGCAAACTTTTCTTACAAAAACTAGTGCACTTATAACATGTATGTGACTGTTTAACGTTATTTTATAAATAAGTTACAATCTGAAATTGCCGCCACTTGAATATACTGTCTGACAAAATTACTTACGAGTTGAACTCTGCTGATAATGTTTACAAGGAAAAGGGAAATAATTAAATAGCTAAACAATGACAATGACATTAAATGTCATACATACCTTCTGGATTTGGTTTTCCATGTATTAAGTCCAACAATACAGCTTTTATGTTAAAATTAACCGCAAAAAAGGACATCCCCGGTATCAAAACGTCATTGTTTACAAAAAATGGCGACTAGCGACACCTTCCGCTCGGGGGAAATTACCCTAATAAACTGGTTACAAAACAGTAACATTTATTGATTTCAGAATATTTTAGGGCTAAAGAGATTAAGTTTGTTACTTATAACATTTGCTATCGAAACTACTGCATATTAACGACATGCACGCTAAATTAAACAAGGAAATAATCGGAGAAAATCCTGCAGAACTTGTTCTCGTTTTTTCTCGATAACGTCGTTACTGTACTGTACCGCAACAGGACACATTTTCGCTTACCGCGTCACATATACTATTCGTGTTCAATATGTTTTACTTGTTCAAACTCGTATTAATATACTCAGGACTTTCAAAGGCAATACTAAAGATATTTATAGTCACTGTCACAGTGAATAGGTGCCGCAATCATTTGAGTATGAGGCGAGAGACTTATTTCAGAATTGGCTTACATTATACCAACATTCGTTGGGAACCATTGAAAGCTTACTAGTGCTCTCGACGGACTACTGTTTCTAAGATAATACAGTCGAACTTAATTTCAACGTTGCTGTATGGTGTTATTTGAGTACATGCATGCACATAATTTGAAATATTCCGCGTGTATCAAGCAAGTATGAAAGTTTGTTTAGCTAAACATAGTATTTCTTTTACTCTATAGGAAATCCGAAGGGCCGTCACTTCTGAACTGGGAACATCGTTACCTAGAAGATTCACAGGAATTGGTAACCATTTCATTAACTATTCTGAGAAGTGCATCGAGATCATCTGGCTAATGTACGTACATGACCCACCTATGCACCTGGAATGGTTGACTAGGGAACAAGAAGGCACCTCGTTCAAGGTGGATGCATACATGCCCTATACAAGACCAGGCACATTGTTTGACTACTGTGTTTGGCCGGTCGTGCGAATGCAGCGAAATGGACCGATACTTTGTAAAGGAATTGCGCAAGGAAGATAATAGTGTGGTTACTATATGAGTATATGTACTATAAAAGTAGTGCAGTGATATATTTTCAAAACATCTGGAAACAATTTCGAAAATGACCTTCGTGCTTTCACTTAACAGACTGCTGTCGTTAGCATACAATAGTGAGCACCAATTCAATTAGCTAATTGATTATTACAAAGTTTTACTTATTTTCCGTGTTAATGAATTCAGATGATGGTATTTTTTAATTATGCATACATACAATTATTGAACACTCGTGCTCGGAATTTATTTTACACGTTTATAAATCAAAAAATTATAGATTAGTCCGAAATGTAATTATAATGTATACCCACTTCTATATATGTTAATTATAAACTGTTTAAACGATATATTTTGTTACAAATTTAGATGTTGCTATAGATAAATGAACATTGATTTGTATGCTAAGAATACATAATAATGAAAGAAGATACATCGTCAATATCTTACAGTATTTTACTAGTAAGAGTACTATAACAATAATTCCATGTTTGTGTTTGTATCATTCAATTATGTAAAAAAAAAAACTAATTTGCGTAAATTGTTGTGGAGTGCCTTGTTACTTATTGTTGGATCAAGTAAAGGGAAATCACTACATACACTGAAGAAGTTAAGGGGAGAAAATTGCACGCGCGTTTAAATGGTTTTAATATGCACTCCTTGGAGGTTTATTTTTAGATAAAGATTTTTCATAACTGAATACACACAGACTTGTAAATAGGCTGAAGATAATGCCCAAGGGAAACAATCGCAAGTAAGTCTAGTTTTCACTTCGAATAAATTAAACTTGTATCGGTTATTTGCATTACAACAATCTAATACAAAGGATAATACAAGTGTTATAAATATAGTATTGCTCATTTTGAAACAAGTAACGCTTGGGGTTATGAGGCGATCGATATCCGTCGTGAAAATAAGCATAAAATAGAATACAGCATGTGTATCATTATTTAATAATTAATTAAAGGGGGATTTAGTCAGTCATGTTGGGTGTGTGATTATCATTATTAAGTCAGATATAAACTAACATACAGCATTTTTATGATAACATAAATACAACGAAACTGTGATCAAGTTTACCCTAATAATCACTCCTAATACACATTTATTCGAACAAATAGAGTGCAGTTTAACCGGGTATCGCAAGTGGTCGGTACTTGGAACGTAACTAGGAAGTCAATTGGTTGAAACAAAACTCACACATCGAGGTTCGAAAACCATACACTATTAACTGTTATTGATTCCAATGGGATTTGGCAACTTCTGGTTTTCAACCCTCGACATGTGCTCAGCTGTATTTACACCACAAAACAAAATGGCGGAAAGTAAACTGAAGTTATTCCTAAATACGTTAAGCAAGGCAACATATGCTGTTAACCCAGCGTATATAACAGAAGATGCAGAAAAGCAACTTCGCTTACTACTAGAGGACAGACATGTCAGTTCTAAACACGCACAACTGTTGGGCGATCTTGAAAACATAATAAAACTTTCGAAAAGCGAAAATAGTTTCAAATCGGCTAAAAAACGAGCCGAAACTGTGGAGGTTAAGTGGCGAGATTTTGAAGCTTCTTTAGATCTAGAGGTATGTTAACGAGCGAATATGCTCATTACATTTTTGATTCGTTGTATGTATTAATTTCGCAAAAATTCCTAAAAAAATGAGTGTGTGCATTTAACATTATTTATACCATTTTGTACGCGTTTTTTTAATCCTCTGTAAGCAGTTAAATGATATTTAAGAATACGTGCTCTTGCACGGGGGTAGCTAAAGGTAAGCTAAAGGTAAAGTGGATAATTCTACATAAAAAATGGTCAAAGGCGTGTCACTCATGTTAAAATGATATTTTAAAGACTTTCTTGCTCACAAACTAACCACAATCCGTGTTGTTTTATTCTATATGATGAAAGAAATAAAACAAAATGAGTTCTGACATAAAACTTTGATCAATAAAATAAAACGTAATCTTTAAATTGCACACTTTCCTAGAAATAAATTGTCATTCATAAGATGTGTCCAAATGTTAACCGACTTATATAAGAAAATAACTAATAAAAACATAAAAGGTTGTCTAATAAATATGTATATACAGTAAGTGTAAATTATATGATGCTTCATTTTTTATCATATTTGTGACAAGTTAAACGTTGTATGGTGACATTTTTTGGTTTGTCACCAGTTATTTTGTCATTACCGCAACAACCCATAATAACATTGAACATTCTAGAAATGATGACTTATTCAGACACAAACACCATCAGGATTTTAAGCGGGAATATTTTAAACCGGATAATAGCAGAGCAGATACTTTAGTTATCATTCCAAGTCGATGGAAAGTTATCATTTGTACTGCGTATACTTTCTAATTGTCATTACCATATGTGCTGAGAAATAAAACTGTGGCTACATAGTTATTGCTCATTGAATCCATTCACATTCATTCATGGTTCTATCTCATGTGAAAGGTTTTTAATGCATGTAAAACAATATTTCTTGCATGTTTAATTGAATTTTTTGCTAAAGTGTCATTGCCGAAACAGTCATCTCCGCAACGCTGTTAAAATTTGGATAAATAAAGCTTGATTGATTTAAGGCTCAATTCGTTAAATGGATGTTTTCTTTCAACAAAATTAGTTAAACATTAATAAAAAGTAAATATATCCGTTATATTTGACTGTATTTCATAGCCGATGTCATTTCCGTAACGGTATGTCATTACCGAAACGAGTTTTCATTACCGCCACGACATAATTTACCTACTGTATAATATTTGTAAGATATATAGAGTAAACACAATACATTCTTGAAATTATGATAATCGAAATCAACTACTTTAGAAATGCATAAGTATTTAAAAAGCAGTAAGAAATTATAATAGCTCATTTAAGCATTTATTCATAAAATATGTCGAATATTTTTTGAACAAAATTTAAAAAAACAAACAAGAACTAACAAATTATGTTTGTTTTAATATTGCATATTTTTATATGCAATAGAACATTACTATGGGTTAACATGATGCACAATTAAAAATGACACTTTCGTGCAAATATAGCTAATATCTGTAAGTTTTCGGTAAGTTTTTTTTTCGCGGTAATGACAATTTGGGCAGATATAGGTGTCAAGGTCACATCATTTTGGTTATATTGATCGCCTATTGACCGCTGCTGACAGTTGTTCTGTTACCTATATAGGCTAAATTTGTTGTTTAAAACAATTTTTTTTCTAAATAAACACTTCAATTTTCTTCTGAAATTTCAAATAAAATGGCCATAATTTGTGGAATTACCTAAGTACAGAATTCCGTTAGAATACGTGCTCTAATACGAATACGGGGGTAGCTAAAGGTAAGTACGGAATTCCGTTAGTGTAATCGCCTTTCAATCTGTTGATCTGAAACGCGTTACTCGATAGGTCGATTTCGATAACGCGAAATCACGAAACTTCGATAACGAAGCGCAATAATACCATAGAACGATACTGATAATGCGATATACTGTCCTGTTTTCACCATCGTACTGTCGCGTTTTCATCATCATTATATCGTGATATCGCGATATCGTTTTCGTAGTATCGTGATTTTGCAATTTAGTAATATCGCAATTTATTACAATCGCGTTATCATCAACGTACTATGGCGTTATCATCATCGCACTATGACGTTTTCATCATCGTACTGTCGCGTTATCATCACCGTACTATCGCGTTATCATCATTGTACTATCGCGTTATGGTCATTGTACCTTACAAATTTACAATGATTTATGCATCAGAAATCATGGATACCTTCATAATTAGACTCAGTGGCGGGAAAATCTATGTGCATGCTTTCCGGAAGGCGATAGTACGATGCTGATAACGCTTTAAGTGGTAGATTCGATCACATATCCACAAAAGAAAAGCATGTGCATTATGAGAGCATTTTGCTCAAAAAGGAAACATTTGTTTGAATGAAGTTCAATTACCCACCCTTAAACTTAATATGGCTTCTTATTCAATAGTATACGACGTCATAATAAACAAGAAATGTCTTTAAACAAGACAATCGGCGTTGAAATTAATTTATGAGATGTCATTTAAAAATAACCTAAACCGACGGCCAAGATGATCGGTTACGTGACTTCTCAGACCCCATATTTTTTGGCCCCCACCAATATTAGACTTATTGGACCCCAGATTTTTCGGACACTATAAGAAAACTTCTCAGGCTCAAAAGTAAATTTGAGATAAATGTATTAATTAAAAAAAATTAATAAAATTATAATTAATATCTATGCTGTGAAGAAACCAATCATACAGCTCCATGTTTCCACCAGTGATATATGAATAACCCAAATAATGTAGGTTAACATAATTGTTATCTGAATTTGTCAAACCAATTTAACAAATTTACAATGTCAGAAAATTATTTCGGGAATTAATTAAAATTATTATGTATCAGACGAGTCTATATAGTTATTTATAGTACCGGTAATATACCATTCATGTAAGTTATCTAATATAATAACGATCTGAAGTCAAATAAGCATTATACTGTGCATCGCAATAAGAACAATAGAAAGGGAACATTAAGCGATTTTTGACATTTTAAGACTTTATTTTTGATAACGAAACCATAAAAATTCATTAGACTATGATGATTTTAAATTATATCAGTAGAACTATGATATATCAGGGGTTCCTGTGTATAATTAGTATTGCAAATTGTGTATTCATGCTACGCGAATAACAATTCGACGTATTCCGAATCTTCTTTCATAACATTTCATTTATAGAAAATGTAGCATCTTTTTATAGATTAAATAACAGCTACTGGAGAAGTTTGTAGAAAGATGCAATTATAAATAATCGTTAATAAATCGTAACCACAATTTTAATTCAAATGAACAGTAAGTTTATAAACATAAATTCACCTTTTATTGACATTGTTAGGTTTATGATTCTCTGAACGCTATTATTGATGCATGTACGAGTATATTAACACAGCTATACAACGGTTGCTAGCTACGCGCGCTATTTTTAGAATGACACTGCTGTTTCTGGAATGTGTTGAACTAACTAGAATCAATGGGCTACATGGAATGGCAATATTGTGAATGAGATTTATGAATAGGAACATTGCACAATTATTTATAGAGCGTACCGCTTATATAAATGTAGGCTAAACAAAATAGTTATTTCGTTAAGTGAATGAATATAGCATTCTGTTTATGGCATACAATGAGAAAATACGTTCATAATTAGCCTCAGTTCTATAGTATATGTTGAAGATATGTTTATAAGTTCATTTTAACCGCTTATGTAAACACTAATGTAAATTTTTAATCCCCAAAAGTATGCAAGCTGCCAACAGTTATTGGTATACGTTAAACCATTGTTTGAAGTTTGCATTCCCTAGAATTAGAAAATTTGCCTAATTCTATTGGCATTCAATTTTCCCGCTGCATAATTATCGCAAGAAAATCTGGGTCAAAAGTGATCTTAGACAGCTACGCCCAAAAATAATGTGTAAGTAACGAACTCATATTTTTTTCAAGCTAATTATCTAGTGTAAACGAAATTAAATACATGCCATTCAACAAGTCAATCTGTACCGAGCCATGCAGAATAACCGATGGAGCGTGGTAGTTAGGAGCATCGATTGTTAGTTATCCGCGTAGCATACCGAGAGTCAAAATAGGTCATACGATGCGTGCTCTCGATTTTTCATAACTACAATTCAAAATGTATACATTGTAGTAATTTATTGACAAAATATTCAGATATAAGAATCGGTAACAATAAATAACACTTTTGCAACGAGTCAAAAATAGCCGATGTAGCGCATACATTTAGTGGTCTTATTCCAGGACTCACAGGTGAATATTTCGGTTACACACAAATAGGGCCGTCGTTAGTTTGACGTAACATTTTTAATAAATTTACTTTTTTATAAAGTGTATTTGTAATAAATCACATGCTTTAGACATTATAATTCACATGAAATATATTATCTTAAATAGTTAAAATGTAAGAAAACAGGAATTTATTTTTGCTGTTTTGATGAAAGACCCTTTCAGGGTTCGATTTACTGACTTATGGCCTGCAAAGAAAACTAGTTTTACGCGATATCTGTTTTGGAAATAACCCTTTGAAAAGACCGTTTGCTTCCGCCAACAGTCTAAAAAGCAAGTCGCAAGTCGTGCCTCTAGGCTAGAATGTACGATTCCCGGATCAATAATCGAACGGACTTATCGGTATCAACATGTACTTTTAACGCCATATAAGTGATACACGTGTTGTCAAAATTGAACTCGTTATTAAATGTGAGTATCGTACTAAGTCAGTACTTGTGTCGTTTCAAAGTCGTGTCAAGGTTGAAGAGAACTCGAACAAATGTCGTCTTGAGAAAATTCCGCGACCAACTCGTCCACTTTGCGGCGAGTTATAACTCGCCAGAACTCGTACAGAACTCGAAGCTCAAATTCGCCACAGCGTGGAAGGGCCTTTATCTTACATCTTAGTGGAACTTATAGCGTTCCAGCATTAAGTATCTAAAATTTACATTTTTACTAGCATTATTTATTCGATCCTTGTGATCATAAACAAAGAAGGAATTCACTGTATATGTGTATATGATACAATAATTGATTTGTGCATTTCTAGGAAATACTTGCACAACAATCTCCAGGAAACACGCGAGAGAGTGAGACTCATCATGACGATAACGCTGAACTACTAGAGAAAAGGTATGTTTCCAATTTAAGGTATTCAACCCATAATACTCAATGTCTGGAACACTACAAATCTTATTATTTTTATAACGTACACACATATCTGGACTTTTTTGGAAAATTTTAATAGCTTGTACCGTTTTGATAGTCAGATATTGTCTGTTAATTACCTTACCCCCTATTAAGCTAAAAACGTCAAGAAATGAAAAGGTATTAATACATTTACAAGTCAAATACTTTATTAACATATCATAAAGTATAAATAATTATATATTTCTGGATAGAATATTCCACACAGATCATGAAAACAATAATAAAAACATTCAGCAATACATGTTTTGGTAGCGGTAGGTACTAATATTGATGTACATCTTTGTCATCAATGATAATTTTCCTGTAATTAATTTTTAAGCCGTACACAAATTGTGCTATGACAGGTTTATGGATGCATGGCCTGAATTAAAAACTGTATGAAATTTATTCCTGGAATATATACAACAAAATGAGGGCAAAATAAAAAACACTTGACCACAAAAAACTTGAAAAATGTAGACATTTTATAACCCTACCCCTTAAAAATGTAAGCAGATTTTTTGCAAAAAAATAATCTCAATAGTTAACAAGGATGCTAATAGATACAGACATAAGTAACATATATCAAGTTAGATAACCTAAAATTACATGTAATATTCAAGTAGAAGCCCTTCATAACATTAGAATTCCATGACAAAATGTTTCCGACAGGACAAAAGCGATTATCAAAATGAGAAATGTATGAACACAATATACATAACTGTGATCAATATATATCAAAGCCTGTACTATTAAACATTGCATCATAGCTAAAATATTCATTTAGAGACAGATCCAGAGTGAAATAGCCGTGCTCCACTATGCTCCTTTTTAGTCCACCCTCTTTACCCCAGCAGTAAAGCTGGGCTGGTCAACAAATAAGTAGGGTTTTTTTTAAATTCAGTGTATTATTGCAATTGACCAGTTGCAAAATCATAGATCGCTCCACCTTTCTGTTTGTCTAAGGTTGTTTGTCCAAGGCTTTAAAGTACATTGATTGGATTATGCAACCATGTGCTATTATTTACAATTGAAATATAAACCCATAATTGGTCAACTCAATTCTTGATTGACAAGTCGCAACTGGTCAATTGTTCAAAGACAAATGCACAGACCTTAAAAACCTTAATAAAAAGCATCAGACTGATAAATACATTGGATTAACTCATATTAGAATATGTAAAAATCCATTTCAACAGCAACGATGCCTTTTTTTAAAGGAGTAAATTCTGTACAATAATATGTAGATATTTAGGGTCTATAAATCTCTACATATTACTGTACTGAGTTTACTGCTTTTTTAAAAATGCACACAGTTTCGGAATAACATTTTCCAATGTCCTTTTTGTGTTTGTAGCCCGGGGCTGTCCATTCTTATTTTTACATGTAAAAATACTCAATAAACCATCTTCCCCTTCACGTTTGTAAATCACATCAAGGTGGCGGAGACATAACCCGGAGCCAGCTATGTTCTCTGCTGTAGGACTCTTGATCACCCCAGAATAGACCAAGGGGCGAAGCGAATCAATATTTTTGGCCTTCTGGTTGTTGAATATATGCTGGTGGAGCACGGCTTTTGGCGAAAATGAAAATGTTTAGCTGGTTAGTAGAAATGTCTGATGCGCTAATCAGTTGTACAAGTGACTCAAGGAAATTTCTCAGTAATCCCCATATTTGTTAGTGTTGCCATTAACACAGGAAAGTCAAACCGTCTCCCATTGTGAGCGATAAGAATAACATTAGCATATTTCCCTTACCAGTTGAAAAATTCCTCAATGGCTTCACTTATATTACCACAGAGGACTGACTTCCCATTAACAGTCATCTCACCAGACTGTAACACCACAATTCCAGTAACCTGTTGGGCTGTTACACTAATTGGAACCTTTGGACTCACATATCGGCTGAACACGGCTCCTGAAGTTGGTTCGACTGCCGCAATCTGCGTTATATGTAGTATCTGTCTTCCACGAACTGTAAAATTATGCTATCATTATGAAATAAAATAAATATACAACATTAATACATAAAACTGTCACACATTCACAATTACTGAAATATGCAGTTTTTCCACTAAAGATGTCCATCTCTGCATTATTTAACTAGTGTGCATATATCTTGGTAAACAATTGACCACTTGAAAGAAAGCCAGATATGTTCCTTACATAAAAGAAAGGATCAAACCATTTGGATAATTGACCGGTGTAAGGATGTCTTTATGGTACAGAATGTTTATTCAGACTAACAAACAAATTACTGACTGTTTTCATTTACCCTAAGAAATTGTCGATGATCACATTTCAGTGTGGTAATTTAATTCATAGAATATTGTAAACAATAAAGTGGAAAACCTTACTAAGGTCTGTTGTCTATAAGTCGCATACAATTCTTGTTGGTTGCTGTCCAAGAGGCAAATGAACAGGCTTGAAGTCCCCATGAGGAACAGCTTCTGGTAGGAGTTCAACGTCTGGCTCGGCATCATGTCCGACACCTGCAATGGAAGAGTTTGCTGCACATATAGAATGAAATTGTTTAAACCCAAGCAATGATTTATACAAAAATATAGGATAGTACATGACAATGCTAATCTAACAGACATATTGAGCTTTTTTATTTAACTTAACTTATTGCAATGACATGGACAGTGATAAAATATCCACTATCTGGATTTCAATTACCATTTTATGAAAGTTCCTAACACTCTTAATTTGAATATGTTATATAAAGTTACCTGATTGATAGGTTTGTCCTTCTAATGCTTCACTGGCCACCTGTGTAATGGCCCTCTCCTGTTTCAGGATCAGACGCTGACGTTTCGCGGATGGCAACTGCATTCTCTCTTGACCCTGCCTCCTACGCGTCATTCTCCTTTCTGCATACTTAAAAGTGTACTTGCCAGGCGACAGTCCTCCTTCATTATTTACCTGAACGATACATACAGATTATATAATTATGTAAATAATTGTTTTGCAATTTCTTTATAGATTTATACAAGAAGATCTACTCGTAACATTGATAAAATTACAATAATACTTATTTTATGTAGATTATTTTAAACCTGTTGTTGCCATGTACTAATATGTCCGTCCAACGGTTTAAATAAATGCAAACAATCAAAAAGCGATTTAAACTGTAACAGTGCAAATAAACAAAAACAAACAATATGTGTAAACTCACATGTTCAAACAGGAACAGAACAACTCTTAACTTTGATGACCTGAAAAGAAAAAACATAAACATCACAATAAATAAATAAAACAATGAAGTCAGTCGGATACTTGTTTACTTTTTTATAATTATTTACTGATTATGCTCAGCCTTGTAATTGTGATCATCACCTGTTATGTAAATTAGGTTATTTATATCCCACTGCATAAAGTATCCATTATAAAACTAGCACATTATCTTTTATTTAGTTATTTTGTTAATTTATATTTTGTGAAAACAGTTCACTAACTGACTTCCCTTCATAAACTAGCAATAAAACTATGAACAGGAACTAACATAATAACAGTCAAACTTTTAAACAGTTTTAACCTGTGCATTTATGAACGCTGATGTCGCATGGACCCTAAAGTCTAGAGACTCAGATTTTCCATAATGGAGCGACATTGGTACTCGAAGAGTGACCTCCCGGTTGGCATGCTCACATTGTTGACTAGATCCAAGGTTAGAGTACTGCTCAGCATTGGCTATTATTGGCTTGAATAGAACATCTAGCTGAGAACGAAGAGTTTCATTTTTCAATGCAGCTTTATATGGCAGACTCCTGTGTGTGTATTTCTCATTTGGTTTTCATTTAAAGCCACAGAACCGAGCCTGGAAAACATAATGGTCACCAAACTGATGCGGTATTAAGGCTTAATGGTCACCAAACTGATGCGGTATTAAGGCTTAATGGTCACCAAACTGATGCGGTATTAAGGCTTTCAGATTTTCTTGCAAACTATTTGTGTTACGTTGGTTTTTTGCGAATGTATACTGAACACATTTCTGAATATGAATTATCACACTTTTGGACAGTTTTTTGTTCTTTGACTGAAGGGCGTAAAGGTTTTTCCCAATGTTTTTTACTATATGATTATGATCAAATCTTTTGTTCACTGATAATTTCAGTTCATTCTTCAGATGAGTAATAATTGTATTGTCTCCATCGCCTTCCAGATAATCTACAGGTGTGCCTTCTTGTACTAGATCCCTAACCCCTCTAACCCCACTAGCACTTTCCATGGAACGTGCACTTCCACTGTGATTGAAAACACATCTGTGCTTTCTCACCTTCTGGAATGGGCGATGCTTTTTCCACCACTTGCAGGTCCCACATATTCTATGTGACACTACTGTCTTCACCACTTTCTTGCCGTACACAGATTTGCTCATGAAGAAGGTATGCGCTGCTAAATACATGTATGTGAAATTGTGTTAGATTTTTACAATTACAAATGTACAAATAAAAATGGGGCAAGATGTCAACTAAATAATCAAACAAAGATAAATGTTTCAGCTAACTGAAGTGCTCAACAATACTTTATTAAGCACATTAAAACATGAAAGTTGAGAATCAAAATGTAGTTGCAAAACTGAGCTGACAAAACTGATGTAATAAAAAACAGGTTGAAAACTTAGAAAGATATTATGTTGCCTCCATCCATACAAGTATAGGTGATAACACTAGTGTACTTACAAGTGAGACTGTCGAAGCCCCGTATAGGTGATAACACTAGTGTACTTACAAGTGAGACTGTCGAAGCCCCGTATAGGTGATAACACTAGTGTACTTACAAGTGAGACTGTCGAAGCCCCGTATAGGTGATAACACTAGTGTACTTACAAGTGAGACTGTCGAAGCCCCGTATAGGTGATAACACTAGTGTACTTACAAGTGAGACTATCGAAGCCCCGTATAGGTGATAACACTAGTGTACTTACAAGTGAGACTATCGAAGCCCCGTATAGGTGATAACACTAGTGTACTTACAAGTGAGACTATCGAAGCCCCCTTTATGCCAGGCTGTGTCAACAGCACATGACATCCCAGCTCTTGTCATGCATGGAAACCAGGAGGAGAGTTTAACACGCGTCGAAGCTTTTCTGAAGACTGAATCAACTGTATGATGTGTAGCCTCTACAGGTCTGGTAATCTTGGGTACAGCCCTTGACAGGTTTTGTGGTGTAGTCGGACTAATAAAAATATGACAATCAAATGGAAACAAAGTTATTTTAGTAATTGCAGTTACCAATACTAAAATATGAAATAGAGCAATAAATAGAAGTGTCAACTTTTACATGGTTGATTGCTTTTTTAGTGTTGTGTAACGATAAAACAACTGTGAGTCAACCTATATACATGTATTGGAATTTCAAGCTGTACAGCAGAAAAAGTTTGTGATAAAAAAGTAGCTTAGACTGCTTTTACAATTTTAGACTTAATTTATGTCAATATATCCATTGTTACATCCATTCCTACATACACTTGTTAATTTATACAGTAGTTTCATTATATAAATGGAGCTTGGGTGGATAATGCACGAACAAGACACAAACCTGTCTCCTTGAACATTTTCAAGACGCCGCGCTTTAAGACTTTATTCCGCATCATTTATCATGATTCAATGACTGCCTGCAGAAATTAACCAATACATTATATTTATATTGGAAAGAAATGCAATAATTTGTATATACTGTATATGAATGAAAAAGAAATGACCAGAACATCATCCCACATTTTATGGGTTTGACCAAAAGTGTAACAGTCTCTCACAGCAATTTGTATTCCTTTTATATAAGCATTCAAGTCTTGAACTGCATATAAACATTCAACAAGAATATCGAAAGCTCATTGACACTTGCTTTATGCTAACACATTTTCAAGTGTGTACAGACCAACAATAAAATCCTTTATATATCTAACATATAAAACTAACCTAAATGAAGGCGATGCGTCTGGATGCACATTGACACCTAGATCCTCGTCCAGCATGTGTCCCATGACGCTAGATGCATGCTCACTTTCCTCAGCAGCAATGTCGCTGAAACGTTTTAATTGCATGGAGTTAAAAAATAAATCCATTGACAGATAGATATTGGGGTTTTACAAAATATATGCAGTAGACCTGTTATTATAGTACCGGTTGTATCCCTTTTTAATACAGATTTTATCTCAATCCTCCATTTACAGATGTATTCACATAGGCAAACTAGTAAGTAAGCACTGTACATTGTACACAAACAATGTTAACTCGATTTTAATTTTAAAATGTAAATCTGTTATTCACTTGTTGTAAATCACTTTTCATAAAATTATTTTTTATTGAACTATGTCATATAGACATATAACTATAGACTATTGCAATTTATTTTGACATAGTTCAATAAAATATAGTATTAATTACTTTAATCCTATCTTACTTCATTTCCATAGTGAATGCTTCTGTTGCAGCACATTTTGTAGATCTGTCAGCAACTGATTCCACATGTTTGCCAGCCCGTCGCTCCATAACCTTCCGATTTTTGTTACTTATGGGTTTAATGTTCAGTGTTGACAGAAAGTTGTTCACTCTATCAGGCCCACCGACACTGTCAATCATTGCTGCAAGTATTGTTCAATATGGCATTGATTTGAAATCAGCAAATGATGACATGTATGATTGTTACTTATAACTATAAGTTATCATGTGTTTAAAATATGTGTACAGCAGAACTGGGACCAAGTAATAATCTCTTATAATGACACAATGAAAATGTGTTGGCAATTACATATAGCACTCTTATAATTAAATAATATTATCGTCATCATTTTCATGTCAAAACATATATTGTCGATAATGTTTAATAACTGGCAATAGTACACTGTTAAAATAACTTATTACCAAGAGTACATGTACATGCATTTACAATTAATTCATGAACTGATACTAACCTGTACCAAGCTTGGTGTTAACCACAAAATTAGGCATACCCTTTGCCTTTTGATTCTTTATGCGTTTTTCCATATGGAACAATGCTGACTTCAGCACAATCAATGTTGCTACAACTTACATACAGATAACCACTGAGACCCTTCTGCAACGCGCCAACCACGCTGTCGTATGTCAGCGGAATAGGTCCTAGGCGACAAAACTTACAATATCTTAACCCCGAAAGCAGAATGTCAAATTCAACAATACGCCTGCCTTCTTTCCATCCCTCGCGCTTTACATTTTTCCCAAGATATAACCGATGTCGTACCGAGCACTGTGGAAAGGAACAGTCTGCATCCAAACACAAGTGTGTGACCGTATAATTATGGTCTATAACGATCATGGAGGGCGTTAATTTCTTTCGTTTTGGACACTTTTCTCGCAAAAATCTACCTTTTTCATCGCGTCGAGCCATATTTATCAATCGACGTAATAAAAACGCTTGAATCTGTATACAAAATGCCTCAAGCGTTTTAATGGGGAACGACTCGTTTCCATTGTCGAGATAGTCATTTGGCCATAAGTGACTTTCATTCCATAATTCAAATGTATGATTTTAAGCTCTGTACTACTAAATTATAAAATAACTTCGATCTGGAATAATGACTATAATTTATATGAAATCTACGACTTAATATCAATCCACTAATAATAGTTGACACATTAACATTATTTATTTTGAAATAAACACCTAAATGAATAAATGCTTCAAATATGTATAACTAGAATATATTGCTAGTTTTATGGGAATATTTGCAAATCCGGTGACCTTTGGCGATTTTTATTAGTAAAGACGCATATCAAGTAATCTATGGCTACAGAAATGTGCGATTTGTATGATCATATATATAAATTAAGTGACCTATGGCCACAGTAAATGGCCATTTCTATAAGAATATAAGCACATCCAGTGGCCTATGGCCGCAGTAATGGTCATTTCTATAACAAATATACGCACATCCGGTGGTCTATGGCACAGTAAAGGACCATTTCTACGATAATATACTTAAATTAAGTGACACATGGTTACAATAAATGGACATTTCTATTTGAATATAAGCACATCCAAGTGGCCTATGGCCACAGTAAATGGCCATTTCTATGATTATTAACACACATCCAGTGGTCTATGGTCACAGTAAATGGCCAATTTGTATGTGAATGTACGCACAACCAGTGGCCTATGGCCACAGTAAATGGCCATTTCTATGTGAATATACGCACATCCACAGGCCTATGGCCACAGTAAATGGCCATTTCTATGTGAATATACGCACATCCAGTGGCCTATGGCCACAGTAAATGGCAATTTCTTTGTGAATATACGCACATCCATAGGCCAATGCCCACAGTTAAAAGGCCCATTTCTATGTGAATATAATGCACATCCAGTAACCTATGGCCACAGTAAATGGCCATTTCTATGAAAATAGACCACATCCGGAGGCTTATGGCCACATCAAATGGCCATTTCTATGATAATATACGCACATCCATTGGCCTTCGGCCACAGTAAATGGCCATTTCTATAATTATATACGCACATCCAGTGGACTATGGCCACATTAAATGGCCATTTCTGCAATAATATACGCACATCAAGTGGCCTATGGCCACAGTAAATGGCCATTTATGTGATAATATACGCAGATCCAGTGACATATGGCCACAGTAAATGGCCATTTCTGTGATAATATACGCACATCCAGTGGCCTATGGCCATCGTAAATGGGCATTTTTATGATAATATATGCACATCCAGTGGCTTATGACCACAGTAAATGGCCATTTCTATGATAATATAAACACATCCAATGGCCCATGGCCACAGTAAATGGCCATTTCTGTGATAATATACGCACATCCAGTGACCTATGACCACAGTAAATGGCCATTTATGTGATAATATACGCACATCCAGTGGCCTATGGCCACAGTAAATGGTCATTTCTGTAATAATATACGCATATCCAGTAGCCTTTGGCCACAGTAAATAGGCATTTGTATGTGAACGTACGCACATCCAGTGGCCTATGGCCACAGTAAATGGCCATTTCTATGCGAATATACGCACATCCAGTGACCTATGGCCACAGTAAATGGCCATTTCTATGTGAATATACGCACATCAAGTGGCCTATGGCCACAGTAAATGGCCATTTATGTGATAATATACGCAGATCCAGTGACATATGGCCACAGTAATTGGCCTTTCTGTGATAATATACGCACATCCATTGGCCTTTATGGCCACATTAAATGGCCATTTCTGTAATGATATACGCACATCAAGTGGCCTATGGCCACAGTAAATGGCAATTTATGTGATAATATACGCAGATCCAGTGACCTATGGCCACAGTAAATGGCCATTTCTGTGATAATATACGCACATCCAGTGGCCTATGGCCACAGTAAATGGCCATTTGTATGTGAATATACGAACATCCAGTGGCCTATGGCCACAGTAAATGGCCATTTCTATAACAATATATGCACAACCAGTGACCTATGGCAACAGTGAATGAAATTTTCTATGTGAATATACGCACATCCAGTGGCCTATGGCCACAGTAAATGGCAATTTTTATGATAATATATGCACATCCAGTGGGTTATGACCACAGTAAATGGCCATTTATATGATAATATACGCACATCCAATGGCCCATGGACACAGTAAATGGCCATTTCTGTGATAATAAACGCAAATCCAGTGACCTATGACAACAGTAAATGGCCATTTATGTGATAATATACGCAAATCCAGTGGCATATGGCCACAGTAAATGGTCATTTCTGTAATAATATACGCATATCCAGTAGCCTATGGCCACAGTAAGTGGCCATTTCTGTGATAATATACGCACATGGCGATTTCTATCAGAATGTACGTAAATAAAGTGGCCCGTGACCAGAGCAAATGGCGATTTCTATGTGAATATATGCATCAAAATGTACATACGGCCACAGTAAAGGACGATTTCTATGTAAATATACGCAAATAAAGTGACCTATGGCCACAGTAAAGGACGATTTCTATGTGAATACACGCATCTCAAGTCACCTATGGCCACATTAAAGGACGATTTCTATCTGAATATACGCACATAAAATGACCAGTGGCCACAGTAAATGGCCATTTTTTTTTTTATAAAATACGCACATGCAGTGACCTATGGCCACAGTAAATGGCCATTTCTATGACAATATACGCACATCCAGTGGCCTATGGCCACAGTAAATGGCCATTTCTATGTGAATGTACGCAAATCCAGTGGCTTATGGCCACAGTAAATGGCCATTTCTATCACAATATATGCACATCCCGTGGCCTGTGGCCACAATAAAGAGCCATTTTTGTAATAATATACGCACATTCAGTGGCCTATGGCCACAGTAAATGGCCATTTACTGTGACCATAGGTCACTGGATGTGCGTATATTGTCATAGAAATGGCCTTTACTGTGGCCATAGGTCACTGTATGTGCGTATTTTATCATAAAATGGCCATTTACTGTGGCCATAGGTCACTTTATATGCGTCTATTAACATAGAAATCGTCCTTTACTGTGGCCATAGGTGACTTGAGATGCGTGTACTCACATAGAAATCGTCCGTTACTGTGGCCATAGGTCACTTTATATGCGTATATTCACAAAGAAATCGTCCTTTACTGTGGCCGTATGTGACTTGAGATGCGTATATTCACCTAGAAATCGCTATTTGCTCTGGTAATGGGCCACTTTATTTACGTATATTCTGATAGAAATCGCCATTTGCTGTGGCCATAGGTACTTCATATGCGTTCATTCTAATAGAAATCGCCATTTGCTGTGGCCATAGCCCACTTTATTCTCATAGAAATCGTCCTTTACTGTGGCCGTAAGTGACTTGATATGCGTATATTCTCATATAAATCCCGTTTACCTGTGGGCATATGTCACTTGAAATGCGTCTATTGTTGTAGAAATGGCCATTGTCTGTGGCCATAGGTCACTGGATGTGTGTATAATATGTATATTATTATATAAATGGCCATTTACTGTGGCCATAGGTCACTGGATGTGCGTATATTCACATAGAAATGGCCATGTACTGTTGCCATAGGCCACTGGATGTGCGTATATTGTCATAGAAATGGCCATTTACTGTGGCCATAGGCCAGTGGATGTGCGTCTATTATTATAGAAATGGCCTTTTACTGTGGCCATAGACCACTGGATGTGCGTATATTATCACCGAAATGGCCATTTCCTGTGGCCATAGGCCACTGGATGTGCGTATATTGTCATAGAAATGACCATTTACGGTGATCAAAGGTCACTGTAGTTGTGTATATTATCATGAAAATGGCCATTTACTGTGGCCATAGGTTACTTTATATGCGTATATTCACATCGTCCTTTGCTGAGGCCATAGGTGACTTGAGATGCGTATATTCACATAAAAATCGTCCTTTACTGTGGCCATAGGTCACTTTATATTCGTATATTTACATAGAAATCGTCCTTAACTGTGGCCATAGGTGATTTGAGATGCGTAATATATTCACATAAAAATCGCCATTTGCTCTGGTCATGGGCCACTTTATTTACGTATATTCTGATAGAAATCGCCATTGTAGCCATAGGTCACTTCATATGCGTACATTCTAATAGAAATCGCCATTTGCTGTAGCCATAGGCCACTTTTTTCTCATATAAATCGTCCTTTACTGTGGCCGTATGTGACTTGATATGCGTATATTCTCATATAAATCCCGATTACCTGTTGACATTTGTCACTTGAAATGCGTCTATTGTTATAGAAATGGCCATTGTCTGTGGCCATAGGTCACTGGATGTGTGTATATTATGTACATTATTATAGAAATGGCCATTTACTGTGGCCGTAGGTCACTGGATGTGCTTATATTCAAATAGAAATGGCCATTTATTGTGGCCATAGGCCACTGGATGTGCGTATATTGTCATAGAAATGGCAATTTACTGTGGCCATAGGCCACTGGATGTCCGTATATGATCATAGAAATGGCCATTTACTGTGGCCATAGGCCACTGGATGTGCGTATATTATTATATAAATGGCTATTTACTGTGGCCATAGGCCACTGGATGTGCGTATATTCACATAGATATGACTATTTTCTGTGGCAACAAGCCACTGGATGTGCCTATATTGTCATAAAAATGGCCATTAACTGTAGCCATAGGTCACTGTATGTGCGTATTTTATCATAAAAATGGCCATTCACTGTGGCCATAGGTCACTTTATATGCGTACATTCACATAGAATCGTCCTTTACTGTGGCAAAAGGTGACTTGAGATGCGTGCGTTCACATAGAAATCGTCCTTTACTGTGGCCATGGGTCACTTTATATACGTAAATTCACGTAGAAATCATCCATTACTGTCGCCGTATGTGACTTGAGATGCGTATATTCACATAGAAATCGCCTTTTGCTATGGTCATGGGCCACTTTATTTACGTATATTTTGATATAAATCGCAATTTGCTGTGGCCATAGGTCACTTCATATGCGTACATTCTAATAGAAATCGCCATTTGCTGTGGCCATAGCCCACTTTATTCTCATAGAAATCGTCCTTTACTGTGGCCGTATGTGACGTGATATGCGTTTATTATCATATAAATCCCGATTACCTGCGGGCATATGTCACCTGAAATGCGTCTATTGTTATAGAAATGGCCATTGTCTGTGGCGATAGGTCACTGGATGTGTGTCTAATACGTGTATGTATATTATTATAGAAATAGCCATTTACTGTGGCCATAGGTCACTGGATGTGCGTATATTCACACAGAAATGGCCATTTACTGTGGCCATAGGCCACTGGATGTGCGTATATTATCATAGAAATTGCCATTTACTGTGGCCATAGGCCACTGGATGTGCGTATATTTACATAGAAATGGCCATTTACTGTGGCCGAAGGCCACTGGATGTGCGTATATTGTCATAAAAATGGCCATTTACTGTGGCCATATGTTAATTTATATGCGTATATTCACATAGAAATCGTCCTTTACTGAGGCCATAGCTGACATGAGATGCGTATATTCACATAGAAATCGTCCTTTACTGTGGCCATTGGTCACTGTAAGTGCCTATATTCACATAGAAATCGTCCTGTACTGTGTCCAAAGGTGACTTGAGATGCGTATATTCACATAGAAATCGTCCTGTACTGTGTCCAAAGGTGGCTTGAGATGCGTATATTCACATTGAAATCGCCATTTGCTCTGGTCATGGGCCACTTTATTTACGTATATATTGATAGAAATCGCCATTTGCTGTGGCCAAAGGTCACTTCATATGCGTACATTCTAATAGAAATCGCCATTCGCTCTGGCCATAGGCCACTTTATTCTCATAGAAATAGTCCTTTATTGCGGCTGTAGGTGACTTGATATGCATATATTCTCATATAAATCCCGATTACCTGTGGCCATATGTCACTTGAAATGCGTCTATTGTTATAGAAATCGGTATTGTCTGCGACCATTGGTCACTGGATGTGCACAATTTTACATAAAAATCACTGTTTACTGTGGCCAAAGGTCACTGGCTTTTAATAAATAAATAAATAATGTTAATGCGCATATTGCTTATTGTTAGAATTGAATTTATTCATACATTTAATATAAAATATTCTTATTCCAGATCATTGTGTAATTTAGTGGTTTGAGATCGGAATTCAGACGCTCACCATGGCCAATTCAGACGCTATTTATGGCCAAAGTATACAGCTCGACTATTGCCGTCTCATCTATGGAAATGAGTGTTTCCCGTTTTAATGATGATGAATTTCCAAGGGAACAAACTCCTATCCAACGTTGGTTTTGATTTCAGTTGAGACATTTTAATGTTAATTTTATTTGTGGTAGCTTTTAAAAGCAATAATTATAAATCTAAAATAAATGCTACAGTGTAGAAGTAATAATTTATAATTTTTGATGAGATATTTGCGATCTATTCCGAACGCGAACGGTAAGGTACGGACGGCTGCGGACTTCGTCGAGATTACACGGAAATTAACGATCTAATTATGGGTCATATACCTTAAGCTTCACAATTGTTTCTTTTCTATGTTTTCTGTTTCTGGGCACGGACATTGTCTTACTTTAAACATTTACATGTACTAGTAGTATCGGGACACGTGTTGACTATTTACTTATAATTTATAAGTACTACATCGGAATACTTGATAACCTGATAGACAATAACCGCTTTTAGACCGACGATATGTATTGTGGTCATATTTTGGTGTGGTCAATGACTTAAATTGAAACACTTGTACCGCATGTTGGTATTTACTATTGTAGTAGGATAGCAGGCGCAGCTCTCGTTCACGATAATCCAGATATTACGGACTTGAGCGATCCTAACAGGCCTACGAAAATAGCCGAGCGCTTCTCCGAGCTTTACGATAATGAATGGACCGATGCTTTCGATGAACAGGTTCGAACTCATCGAGGAGACGAGAAGAACATCATTTCAGATCTTTTGGCGGTTGTTAAGGTATGCATTTTAGGTAACTGAACATCCGTGTTATGATTTCTTTTTATTCAAGTGGGAATTGAAAATTAATGCAGGGGGTATTGTTTGCATAATTGTAAGTTATAGTGGAAAAGCATTGTATTAATTAGTGTTTTGTGACTTTTATGAAATATAACACTTTATAAGTCCATGTGTCCATAATATTGATAAATACATACTATGTTCATCCATTTTGTTGTAAGATTTTTTATATTGTATATTGCACATTTTATTTTGAAGACAACAACCAGAAAATAACAAATGGTACTTGATCCGAGTAAAATGCGTACATGATATTGTTTGTGTTTGTTACAGTCAGCGTATGAATTCTGCACCGAGGAAGCGGGGAAACAAATTGAGGTGATCATATCCTTTTTCTTAACCTGAAATTAAAATTCCTGATACATTGTCAGTGGCTAAATTATAAACAAATCATACCATATGGCGCTTAGACATGTATTTTTAGTTTTGTATTTCCTGTTGTTTGCATTTTAAGCTCGACTTTTCGAAGAAAAACAGTCGAGTTATTGTCGGTAGACATATTTTCTGAGACATATACGAACACAATATAATATAACATTAAATGCAGCCTTTTTTCTTTAACGTTTATTGGTTGTTTACAAACAAAACGGGTTGTTTTCTTTATATCGAAGTCAGCAATGTGTGTCTAATATTTATAATAGAGTAATTTCCCTTTAATTGCAAGTGTGCTTATTACAGGACAAGTCGGCAGAGGCTGTAGATGACCGAAACCATTACCGTAAGGCAGAGGCTCACATTGCGATATCTGGGATTCAACAGGTACAATTTAATTTATACCCTTAAATATATTTCAAACATTATATTAACGGTAACTTCGACTTAAGTCACAGCTTTGTTCGCAAAAGTTGATGGATACAAAACGAAAAGTAAGGTTTGGAATTTTTTTTTTTTAAATATCACTCGTCTTATACAACGTAACTAACATGATAATATTTGGCATTTAAACACAAGTTTATACAGATTAACAGCTAGGATTTATTTGAACATACTAAATTTGTAAAGCATTTCCTTCAAGGATTTCCGGAATCAGTCAAAAGCTAAATTAGTGAAGCATGGCCCAAAAGCAATAATGGCATTCACGAACAAGTGCGTCGAGCTTTGTTGGTGGATGAGTCTCCAGGAAAGGCCAGTGTACATGTGCACCACTGATGTCAAAGAGCGGTTCAACCCCGACTTCTACCACGCCTACACCCGGTCAGGAGCCCAGCTGGACTACTACGTGTGGCCCGCCCTGAGGCTGTACAAGGGCGGTCCTTTACTGTACCGTGGGGTCGCACAGTTCAAGGGATGATTAAAATAGCGAGTCTGAAGATATATTGAAATATGCTTAACATTAAACCTGCCGGAAAAAACTAGAGATACCTTCAGAAGTACTTGCGAATTTCTACAGTATACTAGCGTATCGTAAAGGAGGTTATTGACATTAAGCATCTTACTACACTTAAATGACATTTTTTTTAACTAAAAGTATTAGATAGGGTCAGTTTTATTTGTTGTTAGTAAACATTTTTTATGGCTCAAAATAAATTATTTTGTTCTATTCTTGTTGTAAAAAAAATGATGTCGTATCTTGATATTACTAATGTCTTGAAGAACATATAATAAAATAGTAATAACCTTGGTTTCCAACCATGTAAATACATGTACCTGTTTTAAAATACCAACATGTTGTAACATCAAATCTGGTTTGTAGCTAGGTTGGTTGTTTTACTCGTATCAGTCAATAAATTTCATAAACTATGCATGTCGATCAATCGATTTCAGAAGTTTGAAAAACATTTACATCTACAATTACATTTTCTATCATCGACTAACGTTTCCAAACACAAAACATATACAATTCCAGCCAACGTCAATTAAGCCGATATTGACACGTTCGGTTTTATAGATAAGTTAAATTTTAATAACAGTAATCTCCCTTGCGTAACATGGGCTCGTATTCACCATCCCATTCTTAGACTTAAGACGATAGAATTAAGAATATTCTCGATACTGCTCTTTTTTAAGAACTCTGTTTATTTAAATTTTGTGTTCACCAAAGCTAATTTTTGCATTTTTATTCTAGAATGACGTATTTATAACATGAGCGACATAAGTAGCCAGTATAGTTTAAGACGCACAAATATCTTTACGGTAGTCTAAGTTTATTCTTTATTCTAAGTCTAAGAATGGATTGGTGAAAATGGGCCCTGTGCTAGCTTATTTAATTGACTCAAAACACATTACTCCGGATCATAGGTCACACGCTAATTACCTCTGCAAAAGAGCTTCTGTTTTTGCGGGCGGTATTTGTCTGTCTGGACACCAGAACGAACTTGACAATCCACGATCAAAATAAGTATTCAAAAACAACTACAAGCTAATAAATAACACATTGATTGTTTGGATATGGCTTAATCAGAAAGGTATCCGACGTTTAAACATGTCTTCAATTATTTCTTTAGTGTTTAAGATTATAAAAAATATTAAAGTTCGAGAAGCCATAAAGGAAATTGACAACTACTGTAATGATTTGTCATCCAAGCTATTCAGGTGCAAGTTGACTCAAATAGCAATAGCTGTAGAAGCTTTAAATATGCAGGATGACAACCACGTTGAACTCTGTATGGTCTGATGATGAGCATCTCTTCAGATGGTACATTGGTATTAAACAGATGTTAATACGCATGCATATCTTTTAAACTATAAAATAACACATTGAAACATCATTACTAGTTTTCTTTTGAGATAAAGTTTCATTATATTGTATCACAATGCGGATGTTTAGATACCCCTTTAACACACCTTACATAGGCTCATATCTCTCTATAATCATACAGAAAGATGAGGTATCTGTTTGGTATAAAGTTCAACAGGGTTTACCCGGACTATCATGTGGTTAAACAGTTAAACGTTACACATACGCGACATTGTAATTAATTATACAAAATCACTATCATGGAGCATTGTAGATAAATAAGCATATAGATGCTTTACAACAGTGGATCCTCAATCTAGATCATCGCCTGTCGCACTTGATAAATATGAGATTAGCTTCCATTTTATGCAATGAAACTGTGGTTATACTCCGGCAAGGGATAACGTGAACTAATACGTACATGTATGTAACAAACATTTTAAATAGCCCGTGGTTTGGTATAAGGGCCTTGTCATAAGGTCATTTCATTTTTGTATCATATTAATGAAAGCCAGTCAACATCATGGTGATCCGTTCTGGCAGGCCTTCTCCTTCATTATCTGTTGAGAAAGTATATCCTGCCAATATAATAAATTATACGTATCGACTCTGAATATTTGACGACCGTGTTAACATAATCATATAAGTTTTTCAGCACCACATAATTTTTGTATGTCCTTCCATCTTTTAAATAGTAATTTGCAGCCCATGTATCGACACAGTGGCACAATATATTGATGATGAACATGCGATACTAGCTTTTATTAATGATTCAACTAAAAGATAAGAAAAGGAAGGACTGCGGTACGCAATTAAGTCAGTACACTATAAATATTGCATAATAATATTATTATATCAATACAATTTCAAGGATATTTCATTAAGGTGCAATTAGCATTGTTTTATCACATTATTTTATCGCCGTTTAAAATAGCAATGTTCATTAACATCAGTATGAACATTAATGGAAAACAAATATAAAATAGATGTGTTATGGTTGTTTCAAATAGCGTAACCACAAAATATATCACATGTAGACTTGTTTTGGCCATATGTCTGCCCTTCTACAAGTTTATAAGCGCGTATCAGTGCATGAACAGTCATAACAAAGCAGATTGTTTTTGCTACCAGTCTTAAGCCAATAATCATGTCATTTGAAACATTTCGTAAGGCCTTCTAACCTAAGTTTAAAAATGAACAAGTCACCATAATCGTATGCTTTAATATCGACCAATATTTCGTTGAAATCTTCATTACGGAAGTTTATTCTTCAAATATTTGGCATACATTATATTGTTTGTTGATACTGCAAATCGAACTGTGAGTGATCTTTAATATTATTGGATGCATATTTTAATTAAATGATACATTACGCTATAATTGTACTTCAGACATGTGAATGTAAAACAGGAAATTTAAAAATGATTTTGTTGTATTGAAGAAGTACCTTCATTTTTATTAAAACATAATCATTGAATTTATCTATTGATGACCAACACCTAGAGAATACAATCAAAGGCCAGTGACACGTGGAATGAACGGCTAATTCACACCATGAATTACTCATATGAAGAACAAGGTCCCCAATCTGCAGGGGAATATGCATCGCCGTTAAGAAATACCCGAACTGACAAGAAACAAGGCAATACTGTCAATTCCGAACGCTTTAGCAATAAATTGCCTGCTACCAGTGATGACGAGCATGACAAACAAGAACGAAGGTAGAATTATATATTCTAGAGCTATTTTCTTCAGCACAGTTATTTATCGAATTTAAACACTTTTCAGTAAATGGAAGGTATGTATGTGTGCACAAACATTTCAAGAAATAAGAACACACATCCCTTATATCTGTATTCAACATGGATAATATAGAACACAATAGGTATTGCAATAGTGTTTAATTTATTATGAATATAAGTGTACGTTATATATCATTTTATTTGATGGATTTAGATGGCTTAATGCTTCACATAATTGTCATTTAACGTACGAGTAAACCTAACAGCCAGTTAAATTTATTTTTATTTAGTGATACAGTTCGTTCAATGAAATAAGTTTGTATAAAATAAGGTTTTACATTACTAATACTTTGTTTTAGAGATTAGCCATTGCTAGAAAGCTACAAATGATGACAATAGGGTCAACAGTTGTGATTGAAATTGGATAAAATTTAATGTTTGTATCTAACAATTCGCACATAATTGTGATTTTTAAAATGGTGAAAGCATTGGACAAACATAATGCGAGAACACTTGGTCCAAATCAACGTATTCCATGGTAATAGGAAAATGTGTTAGACATAATGATTGCTACAAATATCAAATATTTACAATGAAGTTAACATGCTAATACAGTTTTAAAAAATGGTATAGTTATTCTTACATTAGGTTTTAGTGTGTTATATGTAATATGTACATTTCTGCACCCAACAGAATGGCATCTGAACACTATATAACCTACATAAAGATTCTGTTTTTTTGTATTGCATTATATATTATATAAATAACACAAGGCTGAGAGGGTGATATAAAATAATATCAACCCGAAAAATGTTATATCAACCGAGGTGGTAGCCGAGGTTGATATGACTTTTCAAGGGTTGATATTATTCATTTCGCCCTTTCATCCATGTGTTATTTATTTTATTACACCGAGCAATCCGTATAACACCTTGAAAATAAGCTTCGTGATTTTGTTTCACCATTACTTCACTGTAATGTAGACACTACTGTAGTAATAAATGCTACGTAAGCCGGGGCTTGACATTACCATTTCACAATACCATTGTTATCTAGTTAAACATTGCAGAATCAGCCTTCCGTACTTTCCAATACTTCGCAGACATGACCTTAACCTTTTACCAGGATGACCATTGAGTGTGTACTGCTGTATTTAGGTCTAATTACCCCAAAACGGAAGTCACATCCTCAGGGTTACAGTTAGATAATAAGCACATGTGGTTGAGTGCAGGATGCATATAATTTGTAAAAAACAGTTTAAATGATATGTTTTGGTATCATTTTAAAGGTATATATGTAAGCAATAAGAAAAAAGGCTGTTGTGTGCACTACTTTTTGTCTAGTGGTTACCAGCTTCATAACCTTTTGCGCATGTATTCATGCGCAAAATGCCAGTTTCTGGTTAGCACGGTTCACATAAATCATTGAAGGTAATAGTTGCATAGTCGTTCAATTTTGTTTTATTTTGAAACAAAAATCGCTGTTCTATTTTTAGCTCCGCGCGAGGGTGATATTACAAAATATTACCCTGGGATATAACTTTTTGTCTATGGACAAAACACACAGAGTGGTCACGTGAGGTGTAATAAATATATATATCAACAACCTAGTGCACAATATTTGTGCGATTTGGTAGTACGGAACTTTTATAAATGAGTATATAAAAAGGCTCTAAAGCCAATTATTAAACAAATACACATATAATTATGGTAATTTTGAAAATCAGCGGTTAGACGCTACTGTAACGATAATTCATAAGTGTAAATCAGCACAGTGAATAAATGTTATGTTGACTTACAGCGCAAAACTAGCAGCAGCGCTCGTCCGTGGCAATCCGAACATCGCCGATCTTAGCGACGCCAACCGACCTACGAAAATTGCCGAGGCTTTCTCTGAACTGTACGATAATGAATGGACCGATATATTCGATGAATTAACTAAGGAACATAGAATAGAGGACAAGGAAGCAATACTAGAACTTTTAAAGATTGTTCAGGTCGAAATCAATTTGATTGTCTTTTTTTGAAACACTTATTTTATGTTCATTAATGTATATATGTTAAAACTGTTTTATTGTTAGTGATTTGGAAAGTCATTAATTCGAGCTATCATTATTACACAAAAGCAGTTCATAGTGAATAAATTATGCTGACTTTTCATTACAGTGCATACAGGCTTAACAAATAAGCATGCAAGTATGTTTTGTTTTTTCTATCAAAGACAGCATACTGTGCTTGTTCCAAGAAGGCCAAAGAACAAATTTCAAAGATGCACACCAGCTTTCGAGCGATTTTAGAGCACGACGAATCGAGTGTCGAGAAAACGGTAAATTTGATAGAAAAACTAACAAAATGAAACAAATAATCGGTCTCATTCAATTTTATAACAATTTAGTATTTCAAAATACAGAACAATATTTATAAAATGCATAGACACGCTATTTTATCGATGTTAAAATACCATAATTATGGAGTAAATTGCACATAGTAGCATGTCTGCTTTTACTTTACAGATAGTGGATGTTAACCAGAGGGATTATGCCATACTATCGCAGTTGCGCAAACCTCACGCCGCTCTTTCAGTTCCGCGCATGCAAGAGGTAAATCTCAACCATTTGTGATCATTTAAGGTCCAATTGGTGTCTTAGGAAAAGTCTCCCTTTTGGCTTTTTAATGCATTTATATTTATAACGTCTTTATAAGAACGTATGTTTGTGATGTGTTATAAACAACTTAAATTTATGTAAATTTAACATAATGCAATTTTACATTATCTTTCAAATTGCAGAAATCCGTTGCTCCTGAGCGGTTAACAAAAACAAGTAAAGGGCAAAACTACGTTAAAAAATTGAATGAGTTGTGCTGGTGGATGTGTATCCAATATCCTCCAGTGTTTATGTGCCCCACCAATGGCAAAGAGGAGTTTAATGGTGCCTTTTACCGCGCCTACACCCGGTCAGGAGCCCAGCTGGACTACTACGTGTGGCCCGCCCTGAGGCTGTACAAGGACGGTCCTTTACTGTGCCGTGGAGTCGCACAGTTCGAATGATGTACAGTACAAAGTTAATCTGATCATATCTAGAATTATGTACAGTTTATCAGTCCGGAAATTTCAGGAGTGTGGCCTGCCTAGGTTAACGGACGTCAAGAGCGAACAACGACAAAATCATATTTGTATTATCGTACAGATTGGTAAACCGTTTAGTTTGGTATTCCATTAGAATAAGATATGTCTTATATCCTAAATATTTTGTGTGTCTTTTTACATACAAATAAAATAACTAACAATAAATTTTATGATATGATCTATAAATTCATTCGTCTACGAACCAAATATAGTTCGATGGCGCGGCGCAAAACTATGCTTAGTCTATGTTGTATACCAGTTAAATCGCATAGTTTTGCGCTGAGCCATCGATTTGATAATCATGAAATTCCAGTTTTCCCCACGTTATATTGTTGGTCTATTAATAGCACGTCCTGGCTCCGCTCTTTATACGATCCGCGTACATACGTGTCACGAGTGCCCGGAAGCAACCATTACATTACATGCCGTATAACATGTGATCTTTGTAGACTGCCGGCGTCCGGTCGTTTGAGAGGATAATTTGAAAACTGGTATCGCGGAAAACTACTTCTTTTCTCTGCAGGCTACGAGTCAGTAAAATAAGGTTACTTCTTCAAAACAGCAAACAATAACGAATGTTTTCTAACCTTTTAACTATTTAAGATAATGTATATGTAATGTGTATTATAATGTGCATATCATGTGATTTATTGCAATTTAAGTTTCTAAAGAAGTCAATTTAAAAAACAATGTTACGTCAAATCGGTTATTTTGTTTGGCTCGTTGTAGGTTGACTGTCATGTATGTAATTCCGTTTGCATTAAATCATTAGCTTGAACAGTATGTGTTCGTTACTTACAAATAAATTTATTATGATGTCGCATACTATAGAATAAGAAGCCATATTATCAAGTTAAAAGGTGATAAAAGAACGATCTGTGAGTGTGTTGCCTGTGTTATTGTTGTAAAGTTAATTGTTATTCAGTGCTTATTTCAAACATGCTACTGTATTTGTTCTTCTATTACAATGCAGGGATTTTCACTTGTTATCAATGTACTCGAATCCAAACACTACATGTATGAGTAAGCTAATTGTATGTTGTAGATATCATTTATCATATAATAAAACAGTTATTGACTATATGGCCCTATCATACGTGATATTCACCGGTAGAATGTTATTTTGACCTGGCTACTGCCTCGGTCAATATTAAAGTCTACCAGTGAATATCACATCATATTCAATGGCCCGGTAGTCAATAAGTGTATAATATTAATGTGATATATTATTAAATGTATACTGTCGACTTATATAGATCTATAATGCATCATAATAAAGTGTGTTTCTCCAATTAAGCACGTGTTATTGGCACACTGCAAATTGTGTACCGAAAGTTGTGTTTACATGAAAGGAGCCTTAAAATTTGATATATGAATTTGAGCATCGAATTATTCAAGCATAAATGTATAATCAGAGTAGGCTTTGTTACTGTATGTTATGCTATAATATATTGTTTATTATCCGGACTTACTTTACACAAACTGCTTTTTTAAAGGTAATTGTGTATTTATTTGGTTAACGATTAAAATAGTTCTCAAAATAAATCGGGTACCTACATAGGATTCGAAGAGTAAACGGGTGTGTTAATAATAGTGTACCTTAATGGCAACAAAGGCGATTTTCTTTAGAATCAAGTAAACATGTACCATTCAAATATATATGTAATCTGCACATTTTGATATTTAAACACAAGTGTGCATTTCAAGAAACACACGTGGACCGCGTGGCTTGTCGTTTACAAAGCACTGTTGTATGCAAGGTTCTTCGGGTAATGTTACTCTGAGGGGGCGACTGTCTTTATCCTCTGCCCAATATTTATATGGGCATGTACCGGTATAATATTATGGTGGCCTACGCTGCTTCCACGCATAGTTATGTTTATCAGTAATACACTGAAAGGTCCATTTCAACGCACCACATGCATTTGCGTTCTTGTCTTCATGATAATACTTAAATTTTCAAACTGTGAGTCACAGATTTTTCAAAAAAAAGAAGACATGTATCATGTCTAGTACAATAATATGCTATTAGATAAAACTGACTGAAATAACAATGTTGATACAAAATTTCAAAACCGCATTGTTTCAACCCGATTTTAAAAGCGTCGTGAGACGCGATGCTTACAAATTACACAAGGTCATGCAGCTCAATATTGTTTTACATTTAGACTATACATGTACATTGTGCGGTTAGTTATTCAGTAATTAACAATAATTTAACTATAATTACAACAACAGTGTAAAAAGAAGTGCCGGATAAGACGCGATCGGTACAACAAATTGCTCTTAAAATAGTAAAATGTTCAATTAAAAATGGATTCGTAAACGACGCAACAAACAGACAATTTTTAAGCAATTAATAAAGTTTACAATAACTCTTATCGATATTTATGACGGATTTTAAAACACATGTATAAAACGGTGTTGGGTTACACCTATTGTACACTCGAATGAACACACATAATAAACGATATATTCGGAAAAGGAATTATAAAGATTTGAGGCAATTCACAGACGTTGATATTCATATTATTGCATATTGATGTTTGGATATGGCTTCATCAGACAGGTATCCCAATCTTAAACAAATCTTTAGTTTTTGTTTAAGTGTTAACGATTATGACGATAAAATAGTTGGAGAAGCCGAAAATGAGTTTCAAAGCTATTGGGATCAATTGGAATCTAAGACAAGTAGGGACCGTTTGAATAAAATAGCTCAAGTTCTAGACGCTTTAAAGACGAAGGATGACAAAAGATTCAAATCGTTATGGTCTGATGGTGAGCGGCTGTTCAAAGCAAACCTGCTTGGGACAACTGAATATGGAAATGACCAATATCCATGTCCGGACAGCTCAAACGGCTCGGTCTTGGAGTCCTATGAAACGGAAGCAAACAAATCCCAGGACGTATCTGTGTATAACGAAAAACAGGCTGAAAAACAGGCTGAAAAACAAGATAATGCAAAGAATGTAAATGTCAGAAAAGGTTCAATCACTCCAAAAGAAGAACAAATGGAATCTAATGGACTCATAGCAGGACCAAAACCACTTCCAAGCAGGTATTTACATTGTATGATAAGGACATAATAAACAGAACCATTTTTTATGTTCTGGTACTTTTATACGGGAGCGATTTCTTTTTCTTTTTATTTTCACCAAACCGTTGCAATACAATTGGCTTTGTTGAAATACATCCTGATAAAAAATAATATTAGCCTAAAAACACTTACTTATTCAAGCCATGAACACAATAATGTTATTCACTTTTTCTTTTGTCTTTAAAATGGTGGATTATTTTCTATCTAGTCACCAAAACAGTTCTAACGAAGAAAACACTCTAGAGATACCTAAGGACTTAAGTAGCATATCGATGACTCTATCTTCCTTCAAGGACACTGAATACTGGATGGATGCTTATGAAGAAGTCGAAAAAAAATTCGGGGCGCAACAAAAAGCTACGGAAGTCTGTCTAATGCTGTTTTATGTAAGATTAATAAATTTATGTCTTTCATTAATACACTTTGAAATCTGATATTTTCTATCTTTCTTGTTTTCTTTCTTCTTTCCTTCCTTCCTTCCTTCCTTCCTTCCTTCCTTCCTTCCTTCCTTCCTTCCTTCCTTCCTTCCTTCCTTCCTTCCTTCCTTCCTTCCTTCCTTCCTTCCTTCCGTTCTTCCTTCCTTCCTTCCTTCCTTCCTTCCTTCCTTCCTTCCTTCCTTCCTTCCTTCCTTCCTTCCTTTCTTCCTTCCTTCCTTCCTTCCTTCCTTCCTTTCTTCCGTCCCTCCCTCCCTCGGTCTCTTTCTTTCTTTCTTTCTTTCTTTCTTTCTTTCTTTCTTTCTCACTTCATATAAATTTCATCGATGACCAATGTGTGTACAATAAAATGTTGGTTTAACTGTTTATAGAATCAAGGCTATCATATTGAACAATACTTCAATATTAATTATCTGTAAATGTACCTATTAGTATTTGCAAATGTTATTATCGACCTACCCTCAATGCGCCCGTTCAATGTAATGTTCGGAGTATAAATTTATGAGTCCACTTCAGTGAATGTCTTTTGCAAGAATCGACTTAGTTCGTGTAACTATTATTTTCGAGTGTCTCTGCGAAATAAATGGTTTTGCGTGTGCACATGTGACTGTTTCTATACGTGTAGTATGAGTCTGTTGAGCAACAATAGACTCTAAAGAATATGCAAATAATTTGTACATAAATACTTTCCAGGAAGCTTTTCATTTTTGTGAGAAACAATTAAGCAAGAAGCTTGAAGCCATGGGGGATGCAATGTTCGAAGTTCTTAACGTGCAAAAGGTAACACGAATACAGCCATAAAGAATAAGGCACGTCGAATCTCAATTAAATTCTAAAATAATGATCAATGAAAGCCATTTAGCATATATATTAGATTGCTGATAATCGTCCCTAACCATATATTATGTTTTAGTTTTGGTTTTAATTGTATTCAGTAATATATCCAGACGGCCAAATACCATATAGATACACTTTTCATTTAAAAATTACAGCGTATAAATTAACAGTTTTTATTTTAATTAACAAAACAACACATACGGCATAAGAAAAAAGGAATATCGGAAGAACCGATAGATGCTCCCCGACGCAACTTTAACCTCTAATTGTCGCATTGATCTTTAACCTTTGGACCTGATTCATACCGCAACAGGCTGTCCTGTTGAGGCAAACATTTGTGTAAAGTGATTTAAAATATATCTATCCATGGCCATGTATTGATGAGTGTGAACAATCAAAACTCCAAGTTCGTCTTTTGACTATTAAGTATAGCCTTGCCGTCTTATTAATGTAAAAACGTGTCTTAAGTAAATTTAATCCTTCAATCCATGGCCACGTTATAGTTCAAGTTCAAATTTTGACTTTAGAATGTGTGGCCTTTTCATTTGACCTTTGGACCTGGCTCATGTGCGCTTCGTGTAGTCTCATTGAGGATAACATTTGTGCCAAGTAGTTTCGACATCTATGGAAAGTTAAAGCAAGAGCTAGCAAAGTGCCAATTTTGAACTTTGACCTCTAGGTTTGGCATTGACCTTTGACGTACGGACCTGATTGATGAGCGCTACACTCCAACCTATTGCAGCAAACCTTCGTGTTAACAGAAATTTTAAAATCCATCCATACATAGCAAAGTTATAGTCCGGTCAAGAATAAAGCCAAATTGTAAGAAAATGGCAATTACTCATATCAATGATATCATTATATAAATATTGACTTCCTTGAGGGTGAAAGGCATCTTGTCAACCCGAGGCAATAGTGTCGACCGAGGCTTTAGCCGAGGTCGACATTGTTTGTTGATGATTGACGAGACGCACTGTAACCCTTATGGAAGTCAATATTTATTTTATTGTAACGAACCAAATAGACGTAAAGAAATCGACATTTTTTATAGCGTAACAGTTCACAGAATTTTAAGTAATCCTGATGTGATAAAATAAAAAACATTTTTAAACATATTTAACTTCTAACACATTTTAAACATTTGTGGTTTAATTCACTTTTCGACAATTGTACGAAGTAGATTTCCTTACCGAGTATTTGTGGCATATTTTGATTGTTCGAGTAAATTTAAATCTGTCTCCGAACTATTTGCGAACCTTACCATTAAGATCAATGTCGTCTGATACAGAAATATAAACAATCATACCCCTACCCGACACAGACTTTTTAAGCTAATTCCCGTATCGGGCTACATTGCCGGGCGACATATCAAAGTGTTGCCCGCTGCAGTTTATATGCAGTATAAAGATAAATGAAGAAGTGAGGTATAATAATGTCATATTTCGAGGGATGAGCGTGAAACCGTTCTGTTCTGTAAAATACAAAGGTCAATAAATACATGAAAAATCATCAGACCGAAAAGATGTTAAAATAAGCGCATATCCTGTTGAGGAGCATATAAACTCTACATAAATCTGTTTGAAATTATACAAAATATAAGATTTCATGATTTTCCTTAATGTTATTTGAAATTCAGTATTATATATTACTCATCTTAGTGAATTGCTATCGTCACACAAGCCAAATACAAACTACTTATACGAAATAGGAAGCTCTAAGACTCTGTGTAAGTAAAACAAAAAAGACATGATCATAAATATATTGATAAATAGATTTTGTGCATACAATTATGCATGCTATGTGCCTAATTTTCAGAATTCTATAGTTGTGGATCCGCACTGGCAGTTACTTCTAAAAGAATACGTACAGATGCACGCACCATTAGCCGTTGAAAAGTTACAGAATGTAATACATTCCTATAGTTTTTACGATAACATTATTATTTATATTTTTACGTAATTAATTATAATACTATGACTGTAATACTTATATTTTAATATATAAAATGGGTGTAGCATTTATATAACGTAACAATTTCGTGTACATTTACTCAATCTTTAAGTGGATTATTTAAGCACTCGATATAATTATTCTCAAAGTGATTTAATCTGTATTTTATCGGACAGAATTTCCTCTCCGAAGACGATGGGGTTAAGCGCGTATTAGACAAATTGCGGGCTTCCTCCTCACTCTCCAATGGCCCATGTCTGAAAGCATACATCAAGAGGGCAATAACATTATCCTGGTTGGCAGTGATTGGTGACAGGCCTTTGGGGCTAGAAATTGCTACAAGGGGTTCGTACTTTGACGAAATTAAATATACTTCTTACACACGTATGGGTAAAGTGATAGATTACGTTGTCTGGCCTGTAATCAAGTACAAAGACGGTACAATCGTATCCAAAGGGGTAGCACAGGGCAAACAGAAATGAAACGAGGACAAGATGATACATCGGTTGTGAATACTTGGAAGCACAACTGTTATTAGTTATTACTTTTATATTTTATATGGAGTGTTTTAACAGTATACGAGCATCTTGCCAGGGATTTATGAACTTATGAACTGATGTGTTTTTTGTGTCATTTCCATTAATGATTCCAAAATATAACAACATTCCAAGAATTTCATGTCCATGCGTAATATGTATTTATATAAACGGTTTGTATTTTTGATAACCTGAATGCAATTCTGATGGTTAGTTTGGTCAATAGTTTGTTTCCTTAATTGGTAATATCAGGTAACATAATACTTATTCATTTGGATGTTAAACATTATGTCACTGACGGCAATTTTACTTGCTTTGTTTGTGTAACTTTGTTGAAAACGTGAAACGGTACTTTACTGAAAACATATTGTGTGAATACAATCGCAGCTTCGTATATTTGTCATACGATTTATAAGAATATGGCTTGATAAATCGACGTATAATTGAAGCTGGACACAACGTTAAATGGTTGTGGGGAATTCAAATGTATGTCGCTACATCTACACACTGACAGCTATACGTTTTGGATACCATGGTAAGTACAAAAATACTGCTACTCTATGAACTATTCATTAATATTTAAACACACGGACCCATATTCACAAACCCATTCTTAGACTTAAGAATACGTGTGCGTTTGCAAATATGCCGGGTGTCAATGCTGCACATGTCATTAATAAAATATTCATTCTAAAACTGGAATGCTTAAATTAGCGTTTACTACTTAGTGGATACCTGTAACAAATTAAATTAACGGCGCTCTTCGAAAGAACAGTTTCAAGAATATTGTTTATTCTAATGTCTAAAGTCTAACAATGGGTTGGTGAATACGTGCCTTGTATTCAGTATTTTTCGGCGTAGCTGTTTAACCCTACTTGTGACCTTTCTCAACATCCAATCAAATGTTGTAAAAATGTCCCGCCAGTAGTCCTGAATGAATAAATCCTAACATTGCATCGGCTTCTTTAAAAAAAAAATCCCCACCACAGCATGTAAAAAAAATGGCTGCATTTCTTTTTGGAGGTAAATGGAAAAATTAGCCAATGTGGAAACATCCAGACATACTTCTTTACTGTGTTGACCTTTTTGACTGATTTCCAGTTCTGAGCTCCTACTAGGAAGCTGCATTGGTTCAATTTTCATTTTCAATTTACAAGCCAGTGTTTACAAGCCGTGTAATACAATTATGAGCTTGGGAAAATCCCTCGTTATCATTGCATATTCGATAGGCAACATTCTATAGAATACACTCGCTGACTAACCTGCGCCTATTAATAGACTAATAAACACGTCCACAACACTGAGTCGTTCTAACAAGCATCCTAGACGATAAGATTAATAATAAATGAAGAATTACTTATATTTCTAAACTTACCATGCATGTTAATTAAAATAACGGTTGGTAGATCTATTTATATTAAGAATTATTTAGTATTGCATTTTCTCTTACATTCTCATGCAGAGGCTATTCAATGTATAAATACATTTTGCATCTTCCTATAAATAGACACTGGGTCATAATTTAATTTGATTTAAATGGTATTTTTACTGTACGCGCGTTTAATGAATGCATTATAAACAATAAAAGTTGTACACAAAAACGCTCGAGACGTACTTTCCCAAAGGAATATAAATCTAATTTGCCACTATTTAATATAACTTAACTTTTTTGTTATCAGAACATTATTTCAAATCATTATTTTTAATTGCGATGAATGTTACCTGACGTTTGTTTTTATTCAGCACACATAGTATTAAAAAAAAAAATGCTTATTCCATTGCAAATATGATAAAGGCTGATATTAATTCTCGTTATTATTTTCTTGGATACAATCTTACTTTTAGTAAATTTTGATTTGCCTTATTAGCCTGACAAATACTATATATATTGTTTAGCTTAAAAAAGAGTCACTGATGAAAATGTAAGATCGGTTAATTGTACGTGCATTAAATATTGAAGATATCGTAAACATATGGACTTTTCATAGTTTCACGGCGCCTTATGATGCTCTGCATTATTGTTTTTCTTGTGAAATACTAATATGTTTGCCAAATTCTCGTGTTGAGGCTATTTAATCTACAAATAAACATTATATACACTGAATAAATGCATTGTATACTAAAATAATTTAATAAAAACGATTCAAATATATACATTTCGTTATATAACTATATTGCTTATTTTCACTTAGTATAGATAAACATACTGACGTTGATGCGCAGATGAGTCGGACTTATGTGGATTATTCAATCTAAAACTGATCTAAAACATGGGACAGTTCATTAGTTCATTGCTTTGACATGAAATAATGCTATTCTTTTTATTTATTTCAAATATAGAAACATTGCATACTACTGTTTCAGGAGCTAGCCACATGAAAATATGAGTTCGCTATTTGATAATGAAAATTATATTAAATTTGTATTTTATTTTCGAAAATTAATACTAAATGCGTGTAGAATGACAATCTATGAAGACATTAGACTGTTCGTTTATAAATCAAATTACCATATGTATCAGTTTTAAATATTCATGTAGGATATATTAAATTTACACACTTTACAAACATTTACAACATACGCCGAATATCTTTTTAAAGATATGTCTTGTTTAAAATATGGATTGCATATCTAAACCTAATTATTTTAGCTCGATTGTGTGAATAAAGCCCATTAAGATTTCTAATACATTGCTAAAAATATTTAGTTTGACTAAATGAGTTTTGTATTGCTAAAAGAAAGTGCATTTCAATACTTATATTTATTGTTTACAACACATTGATTATATCGACATGAACGTTTCGAATGAGCTTAGTGAACCAAAACATTGTGTTCATTGTTCTTAACACACCCGCGAAAAACTTGATCCAATAGTGAACTTAAGTATAAACTTATTTAACCCAAGTAACTCGCAATGGAGGTGGGTACGGTGAAAAACACTTTGGAAATACTGTTCGATCGCTTGCATCACAATCAGCATCTGTTTATTCCGCGTATTTTAAGCGATGCCAAAGGTGTATATAGTGAATATCTTGGAACGCTTGCCCGTGAGGAAAAACGGAAGGTACTTTATTAGTTCTATGTATGATATATGGGGTTCCAGTCAAAACTTGTTTTGGTTATTTTAAGAAAAAAAAGCTTAAAGTAACCGATTAATATCTGAAACTAAAATAAAAACACAAACTGTTCCGTAATAGTTGTTTCAATTCGTAGACAATATTAGAGAACATGGTATATATTGATTTGATTGTTTAAACATGCATATACTTTAGAATGATATTGTATAGTCCCGGATGTTGGCGTTTGAGTGGAGATGCTATGATTTTGCTTCACAGGTGATGAAGTAATGTTGCAAACGTCAAAAGCGACAACTTAACTGAATGATATTAGTTCTATATTTGAAAAAAATGACTGCAATTAAATTCATTGTTTTGTTTCTAATTTATATGTAATAGTGACTACACAACTGATCCAATGGCAGTCAGAATCTAACTATGGCTTAAACATTTACGTGACTATTTATGATACTACGATAATATGATTATATGTAACAAAACGCCGTTTCCGAATTCAATAGGAAGAATTTGTATGCACACACGAGCTTTTAGAACTCGTAGCTTTTAAGGACAAATTAATGCATTGGTTGAGTCACGCAAGGCGGAAACCAGCGTCCGTGAAATCAGTAAGTAGTATGTATGTATGCATATCCTTACAATGCCAGCTATATCAAGGCGTTGATACAGTATTGCATTGCGGAATTCAACGTTTAAAGGTCAGCTATCTCAAAGCGTTGCTAGAGTATTGCATTGCGGAATTAAACGTTTAAAGGTCAGCTATCTCAAAGTGTTGCTACAGTATTGCATTGCGGAATTAAACGTTTGAAGGTCAGCTATCTCAAAGCGTTGCTAGAGTATTGCATTGCGGAAGAAAGTGTTCAGTAAGTAATACATTATTATATACACATACATTTTCATTTCAGTTATATCAAGGCGTTGCTTGAGTATTGAATTGCGGAAGTAAGCGTTCATCAAGTAATACATTATTTATTGCACATACATTTTCAGGTCAACTATATCAAGGCGTTGCTGGAGTATTGCGAGGCAGAGAGATGGATGCAGGCCCGCAGTCTGCTGGAACCCGCGGAAGAGGAATACAACAAATACTTCTTCAGGAAGATACGATCGACAACACCCTCCCATCAGGTAAAAGTAAAGTCACAATAGTCACCATTAACACGTTAATACAAAGTTAACAAGAACTTACGGTTCACACATCAGATGTTGGCTGGTTAACTGTAAAGATTTCGTTTTATGTGATTCCTGATAGTTCAATATGAATGTCAGATCAAGTGACATATTCATCGAAACGTATGTCAAATAGTGTAAGTGTATGTTTAAAAAGTGTCACTCATGTTTGAATATGTGTATGCCCAATGACGTTTCATTATCCAAAAACAACAGCGAAAGTACAATTTTAACTCTATCGCTGACAATGCATATAAACATTTTGTTACAAAACAGTGAACATTTATAGATGAAGAATTTTCACAAAAATATTAAATGTACATTTGTTGTAGGTACCAAATTATATAAAAACAAATAAGCAATCGGATGTGTATTTGGGACCACCGAGCGGCCCCAACAGTAGGGGTGTTTCTCGCAAGTCAAACAGAGCACCCAGTAAGGGCTCACAAGGGTCACCAAAGGGTTCTAGGTTGGAGAGACCATCTTCAGAGTAAGATTTTCAGGGAACAATGTGTTTGTTATTTTTAGCAAGGATACAAAGACTTATTGAAACTATTTACAAAATTCTACATAATAAATGAAACTTAGGTATTGACTATTGATCACCTAAGTAGGACGAATAGTTTTACTATTATACGGCATTATTTAATATGTTGCGGGTGTTTATATAACATGGATCTAATATTCAATATTAACCTGTAATTATTATAAAAAGTAACGTTTTAATGTAGTTACATCTGTTTATCTGTATATTCTGGAATATTGTAAAACGATAAATATTCGATCTCAAGTCCGCCCCATTGCAAGGCGCACACCATATCTATTACACCACTGCGACATTTGGAAAGCAATTAAATGCTGAATGTGATTTACTAGTGTGTCTCAATACAACAACACATTACTAGTATCTCACATTTGTATGTTCGACAGGCCTCCAAAGTCTAGAAAGGCTTACGGCAAAATAACAGATATGTCTGACTTAAGTACACCGCAAAAGATAGCCGAGAAGTTCGCGGCGCTCTTTAAAGACAAGTGGAGTGACGCTACCGAGGAGCTGGAACAGCTGAGGATTTACGAGGATAAGGCTGCCGAGTGCTTGCTGAGGATTGCACTGGTAACACGTGTTTTTATCTATCAACTATTTTTTTCAGAAGTTGATACTAACATAAATTAGGCAAAAAATGAATACTCTTGTTTTATCTCACCACTACTTGATAAACATTTTGAGACTTTCATGACGCAATGTTACGTTTTTGGATCTACTGTGGATGTTTTCTTTCGATTTTAAATGTCAGCGGCAAAAAAGCTAAATACATTACTAAGTTACTGTTGATTTCCTAGGCGCGAAAATAGAACCATTCGCCAACGGTCGTAGGCTGTATGCCAGTTTTCCTAAGCATAGCCAAAGAAGCGTATAAATCATTAGTGGGCTTGTACATAGTAATCTTTTTTCTAAATAATATTGACATTAAAGTTCCACATTACTGAAATCCGTTAAATTATGAATACAAACAATAAGAATGAAATCATTCCAAAAGTTCATCATATATATGTACGTAACACGGAAACATTTCATTACATATAAGTAAAGTCCAGAAACATCAGCTGGTGGGAAACCCTAATTAACATCCTCTTGTCCTTTATATTAGGCATGTAACCAATTTCCAATGCAAAACAGTACAATATGCACAACACAACACAAAATATTATTATTAAATTATTAAACCTGGGGTCACCGCCTTGGAACGTTCAATACACAGCATTGGATGTATACGCCGGTTTAAAAATTACAGTGTGCACAGAATGAATCACAATCCGCATACATGTAAATACAATTTAACCACATTGCATTGTAAACCAAACTAAATAGTAATACAAGAAAATTAATGCTGATTGGAACTTATTTTACATGACTGGACTGCTTTGCAGGATGCATACCGTGTCTGTGCTGTTGAGGCCGATATTCAGATAGCAAAGCTGGAAGAGGCAGCAACATCCATATTAATGGAAGGCGTTACTGTAAGCTGGACATTATGTATTATGAATATTTTAGTGATAATTAGTGTAAATTAGAACTTTTATTCGCACATCTTTCGCTGTATCTAGAACTTTTTTCTATTAGTGTAAGCTACATAATACTTTGTGAATCTTTTCAGTGATACATGCTATGTACAAATCAAAATTCATAACGCATTACATATTCAAGGCTCTTTTTATAACATAACAATGATGGTAACATACAATTACAGGTAATCAGTAAAATTGTGTCGAACAGTGTACACAATGCGGCGTTTCTCAATAACGGACTTCATTAAAATCACACGCATTCATTACCACAGTGCATCTCCGACCAATGGAAAGAAACAAGCGATCACCGTGTCCACAGAAATGGTGACCACTCTTGATTTTTTTCCATGCGTTTTCCAATGTATTAAAAGAAGCTTTGAATATGTGATAAGTTAGGAGTATTGATTAGTATATATCTTGTTCTATTATTGTAAGTTATATATTTCTTTGTGAATATTTTCAGTAACGCGTGCTATATCTAGAACTTTTTATACTTTGTGAATATGTTCAGTGATATATACTATATCTAGAACGTTTTCTATTTCTGTTAGCTATACATTACTTTGTGAATATTTAAGTGATACACGCTATATCTGGTACTTTTCTATACACCAAGTAATAATATCAAATTTAATATGTAATTAATGATTCTTTGAAGGACAATTTAAAAGACCTCCCGTTACATTATGCCTTACTTTGGAGATAGAACATGCCACATATAATGCTGTTCCTTTTTTATTTTCCTATAGAGTGTGTATTACCACTTAGAGTTAATATCATATCATTGTAGCATCCTGTTGCACATGTTAAAGGAAAGCGGTCGTTACTAATAGAGTACCGGCGGGGTTTGGCAGAAGTCTGCTTGGAGAGAATAAAAGAGGTACTATAGGGGATTAAACTGTGGACTTGTCAGGTTTTCATATAGTACTTACATATTATACAGATTAATACATATTAATCAGAATAATTATATGTTTTATTATTTTCTACGAATCTTAAGTACATTGTTTCATTTTTTCTATTTAATTTCTAATATTCTGAAATCAAATGTGGTTTTACCGATGTTTTCTTTCAGACGTTTAGACGAAGATACCTGCCGGAAATCATTCGCAGCGTCGGTGTGTATCAGAATATCCGTACCCACGGCCCAGTGCTGCTGTTTGCGAACCAGTGTGTGACGATTTGCTGGGGAATGGTCATCCTTGATCCACAGGTCTACATAGTGGACGATAGGGACTCGGGTCAAGGGATGTTCAATTCGGAAATGTACAATGCCTTCACGAAGGAAGGTCCCTCTCTGTGGTACTACGTTTGGCCGCCACTTAGATACCACAAAGGCGGTCCTCTGCTGTCCAAAGGTGTTGCTCAAGGTCGATAACTGATTCGACTGATAGTGTGACTTATTAAATTAACTGTCATTTTATACAATTGACGAATGAAAAGACATTGACCTTGAAAGAATGAATCTATTCCCGTATTATGAGAATATGGTGGAAGATTTAGTTTGTCAGTTTCTCAAATAGAAAGCATTCTGGTAAACCACTAAGCAATGTATGTACGTTTCATGTTTCATGCTAGTGATTATACATATTACATTTTAGAAGTTGATTTTATATACAGGTGTCACTGTTTTATTGTTGTCTGTGTTATTGTGTGTAACATTTTGCTAGCGCAAAAGTATCAATAATATGTATTGTTTCACAAAATATAAATATTTATTGAATAATAAATTACACTAAGTAATACACGGACTACATCTTATAAGTAATTTTCGTTGAGTTATTAATTATATTGTCAAGCAGGCCCATAATGAATATCCGGAATTGTTCTAAAAGTGAGGGAAGCATATTGTAACTATCGATATTTTGATATCGATTACATTGGGTAAACTATGGGCTCTCGTTACATCCAGCAAGATGTGAAACCGATATATCAAATGGCGGAATATTCTTGACCTGAGAGATTGATTGCATATACAATTAGTCATACGCTCTGAGACCACATAAACTATTGAGTATTCAAACCCTTTAAATGACCCAAGAATTTAATGTTGAATGGCTTTGTTTCTTTAAATTCAAGTTTAACAATATGAGATCAGTATTCAGTGTGTATTGAAAAAAGTCATGCTATCAATAAAGTTCAAGCACAAAACATAAACAATCATATAATGTTTATTTAGAAATCAGTAATGCAACAATAATCATTAAATAATTACACTTACATACGTTTAAATTTTATTTGTTTGTCAAAAATGAACACATATTAACCGATTAATGAAACGGTTAAAGTTAAAACCCTTCGATTAAGGAGAATTATAACAAGCAATATATACAAAGTAATACTGTCTGCGAACACAGTCACTGGCACACACGTTGTCCGATCAGTTTAATACTGGACAATTTTATACTGCAAGTAAACCCAAATTCTAACATGATACTCGCTTATTCTTCTATAGACGAAGAACAAAATTATCATTGTTAAACTACTTTACAGAAAACGCAAAAAGAAGCTCCGATTCTAAGCGGAGCATAGTAAAAAGAAGTTCCAATTACATTTGAAAAAATATATGTCAAATCATGTTAGAATCGAAATAATTTTCGCATTATCGTTGTTTATCGACCAATAAACAACTCTTTGTCGTTCTGATGCGTGACTATTAAAACAACCAGGGCTAACGCCATTGTGGTTTAAATACTACGCATCAGAACTCAAAATCGTTGTTTATTGGCCGATAAGCAACGATAAATCAAAACTTATTTCTTAATTTGACAATTGATATACATCGTAATGTTATACTTCTGTTAATTAAGCCAGCAGATTTAGAGGTTTACTAGTTATTTGTTTATTTTGAATCAGAAAACAATCATGTAACTCCCACAAAGGCAAACACATATAATGCCGACTTAATAGTTGGTTCTGTCTGATAACTGCATTATTAAAACATGATAAATAAAATAGTAATAGTATTGACAAACGATAATGCAAAACTCGGACGAAAACTAATATCATTTTAGACATATAGCAGTTTCGTGCAAAGCGCATACACTTTGACCTTCTCTGACTGTGATATTTAAATACAATCACAAAACCTGACGGCATATCAACTGATTACTCATGTCATTAAACATGAATAAATCTACAAGATTGTTTTCATGCCATGTGAGTATCGGATATACAGATACACTTGTTCCTTTTAGCGGCTGAATACTTTACTACAAAAGGTTTAACTAAACAAATAACCCTCCTCTGATAATAACAACTATTACATTTGAGTAGAGTTAAACCTTTGCAATCAAAATCAATTTAACTGAAAATGGTGGATCCAGTGTCGGGTAAATTAGAACTTTTATTCGCACATCTTTCAATTAATAACGTGCAACATGTGCAAAGGCTGTTAATAGACGCCATCGATGAGTTTCAAAATATCAGATCTAGTCTCAGCTACGACGACAAAAAAACTGTCAATTTTATCAAGACGCTTTTGTGGCACGTGGAAAGGGACGAATGGACTATGGCACGTGAGAATTTAGAAGGTGCGCAGAGGGCTTATCAGGACTATATCGAGAAGCAACAAAGACTTACCGTGAGTTAGCCTAATTGAACAGTTTAAATCTTTAAATACACATTTATCTTGTATGTTAATATAAAGCAAAAGATTACGGGGATTAATAGAAGGGATTCCTTCGTAATTCGTAAAATAGTTATTTAGAAAGTATACCGTAACTTGCATGCATCATAAATAATACAATTAATAGCTGAAAAAGATTTAAATATGCTTAAATTATTGATATATTAGGTACTTAGAACGTATGTTCTTTTCAGATACAAAAAATGACGTAATTTATCGTGTATTTTCATGTTTTAAATAGCTTATACAGTTACTTTTTACTCATCATTTAAATATGCTCATATTTACTTTAAGACTAACATGTTTTAATATGTTTCAAAATCAATTATAGATACCCTCTACTAACAGTTATTCCGCAATTCATGGAAAGAACAAAGATCGTGGCCTTAAGGCTCTGCCGGCGCCCGACAGACCAACCAGCGCTTTAGATCGCAGTAAATACATGTTCCGCGACGGTGAGACGTCCACTGCCAATGCCGTGGAGCAAGACAGTTACCTTTTGCAAAGACACGAATCCAGCAACGCTTACAGGCGTATCAATTTGTGGTCGGCAAACCATCGTGCGCGGACTCAAACAGAAAATAGCAATATGGTGTTTAATGTTGATGAACAAGGTCCAAACACTAGACCGGGTACCTCCAGTAAGCAGGCGGAAAATCTACGGGTAAACGGATATCCTGGGAAATACGAAACTACCAAAGAGAAGCCTGCGAATACTCTGAAAGATGCGATGGCATTAGCATTAGTAGACAGGTAATGTATGTTGTTCAAAATCTAAGCTGTTTTTATACGTATATATTGACGCAATCTATAGCATGTGCTTTTGCCTATAAAAATATTTATTAATTAATTGCTCTGTAAACCATTTAAAAGTTTCACACTACAACATAGCATTTTTAGCAATTATACTCAACATACATTTGCCCATTAATCAACTGTCTACATATACTGTTCTTAAATATATTAGACTTGTATTTATATGACCATTTTTGTTTACCTATCTTTTCAACGTAAAGCTCCAAGTCAAACGAAGAGTCAGAATCGGATCCCAACAGACTTTCTAAGATATTTATTTAAAAATTTATTAATTAATTGCTCTTGTAAGCCATTTACAAGTTTCATACTACAACATAGCACGTTTAGCAATTAAACTCAACATACATTTGCCCATTAATCAAGTATCTACATATACTGTTCTTAAATATATTAGACTTTTACTTATATGACCATTTTTGTTTACCTATATTTTCAACGTAAAGCTCTAAGTCAAACGAAGAGTCAGAATCGGATCCCAACAGACCTTCTAAGATATCGGAGACCTACACGAGACTGTACCAAGAAGAGTGGCAGCACGCGATGTCCAGTTTGAAACGCCAGGCTGTCATTGACGAGACGGCGATTGAATGTCTGCTGTACATACTCATGGTAAAATAACAGTATGAAATAATAATCAATGTTACCAACCGTCACCGTAAATACGTATTTGTATTATTTTCAGACAGCTATTCTAAAGCGTTGTATATTCGTTTACAATATTCATTTTTTATCTTCTGGAGTTCAATAAAATGTTATTAATTTCAATTATTCTTTTTTTAAGATGTTGGTCGGAACATGAAGACATGAAGTAACTATGTAATGGTTAGTTAAAAAAAACTGTTATTAACGTTAACAAGCGAGCAGCACATAAAGGCATAAATACTCTTATTTTAAGTGCATTTTACATTATATAGCTTTCATCTTTTAGGAGGCGTATCGTCAGTGTCTAGATGAGGCAAGATTACAAGTTCTTGAATTCGAAAACGCCGTTCTCAATATCGTCACGAGCGGGAAATATACGTTGGTACGGAACACTTGAAAGTTAACAGTAAAATGAAAAAACACATGCCAAATTTAGGTTTATTGAAAGTTTGATTCACAGTAATGTTTTGCGCACTACTCGTTGAATGGTATATACAAATACCATTAGTAAAATACAAATAATCATCAAGGTATGGAAAATAAAAACACAGTAAATGACTGAATCGAACACAGTTAATTGTGGAAAACCAACAATTAATCTTAATTGCTCTAATTGAAAGTAAAACATTGAAGTTTTATTTTACATTTCTTTAATCATATATCACAGAATTTGAAAAACAGAAACACTTGAAAATCTTATTCTAAAGAATCGATAATACGTAGATTAAGATTTAGTCATGAGGATTTTAGTGATATTGCAAGTGATTTTAGTGATATTGCAAGTGATTTTAGTGATATTGCAAGTGATTTTAGTGATATTGCAAGTGATTTTAGTGATATTGCAAGTCTTGGTGTAATTGTTTGTTTGCGTTTCAGAACGACAAGGAACAACTTGGCAAGACCGGAAATACTAAACACATGGTACGATACAGACGAGAAGTGTCAGACTTAGCCGTGAAAAGACTTCAAGATGTATGTGTTTAATTTTTTAAAGACAGAACGTATATTTAATACAATTCAATAAACTTGGACATAATTATACTATTAAAGACGTCGGTAATTTAAATATACAGTTTTTAATTAGTAATTTGTTATATTGTTGTTATCCGTTTGGTGAGAGGCGATAACAAAATAATTATGATTATGTTTTTTATTTCAATTAATTATCAATTGTATTGCCTTTTAACTGCCAAAGGTCTGGCTGCTACAGTTGTTAGGTAAACGTTGTCATAATTACCAGACGTAAGTATGTATTTGGTTTAATGTGAAATGTGAAAAAATACATTGCGTACTCGGCTTTCGTTTCAGCAATTTCTTGTGAAAACACTGCCGGTTATCCATAGACGCCATGGGATAAAAGCAGACCATACTATAGACACGTACGCTCGACAATGCATAGCAGTCACTTGGAGAATGTCAGTTCAAGACCCAGTCCTTCACATCAATTCACACGTGGATCAAAATACAGAATTCCATCCCAATTATTATAAGCCGTATAAGACTTCCGGTTCTAAAATAAGATACCTTGTTTGGCCCACACTATATCTTTACAAAGACGGAATTGTGCTAAGCCGAGGTGTGGCTCAAGGACATTAGCAAACAAAGGTGACTGACTGAATAAGAGATAACTTTAATATGAATGTCTTTGTATGTACTGTTAAACATGTATACATAATAAGAACTACGGAACCATAGACCTACAAACACTAAATGTTTCATATACCAACTTATGAAAGTTGGTTTTGAGCGTCGTATTTGTCATTGGTCGTGTGGAAAATATATTAAATAAATGCAACAGTATAATGTTAAACGTGCGTTAATGTTTATAACCGAACTGTCAAATTGTTGTCATTTGCGAAGACATCAAATATGCCTATATCTAACGCTCAGACATTTAGGGAACCTCTATTAAATAAAAAATGAAATAGGCATATTTCCACGTTATATAAACTTTTTAATAAGATACCGAAGGTAATTTGTGTTCGTATCTCATCCAAATGTTTTTCACAACGGTACATAAAAGGGCATAATGTTAATACATATAACATTCTTATTGTTTGCAAATAAAATATTATATATTTACACAGTTAAATGTGCTTTTGAAGTCTCAGGAATATTAACTGCTGTTTAAGCGCGACTTTTTGAATTCGCTACGAACGTTGAAGCAATATAACGGTTCGAAAAATGTTACTCAAAAGAATAGAAACTCAATACCGATTGCGTGTAGCCTTTACAATTTCTAGCGACACACACTAAAACGGTTAATAAACAAGGGAGAGACATTCCGCATTTAGCTTTTCTTTGCAAAGCGAAGTTTCCTCCCCGCTTGTCAAATGTAAGTCGATTGTCTTCAAACAGACTTTTCTCTAAACGCTGATTTAAATCATTACGTTGAGTATGTGTTTAACTTACTGAAGTGTAGTTCAACACACAATTGTAAAACATGTGAAATCGAAAGAACAAAGAAACAATAACATATTTACTTTCGGAGTGCGTATCTTGTGAATGTGATCAACAAACCAAGTCATTGAATTTTCACAATAAAATTGTTCGTTAAATCTCAAAATCAATATAAACTTAGATCATGAGTCCAGATTATAACAAAGGACAATAATTTAAATGTAGCAAATGAATGTATTTGTTCAGTAATCTCCCTTGAAACGCGGTATCGAATTTCAAACGTTGTATTTCAATGCAAATGTATAAATAATCGACCTTTATAACAATACATTAAAGCGTCATACTTATGCGTGTTGAAATTAAACATTTCAATACAATTTCTGTAGAACATAAAGAAAACTACCTTAAAAATAGAATTTTTTTAATGGCAAACATTTTAAAGGTATATACATATGAGTAGAATGTATTAATCTACCGATTATTTTTGTAATATGATAATTATGGAAGAGTTGGAGTGGGCTGTCGAAAAGATGTTTTATTATCTCGTCACGGAGAAATTCATTTTGATCCCGAAGATTTTGGATCTTGCAAACAGGGAATACATTCGGATGATCCAAAGGTAGGGTATTTATAGAAATGGAACGGCTTACCAATGTTTGTGTGAAAACTTGGTTCATTTTATGTCGTTTCAAGTTTTTGAAAAAAAAATATTGGACGCCATTGTACAATATTCAGCAGTATTGTATGTTGTTCGCCTATTGCTGAATGTTGTTTGTGCATGCTTTAATCTCTCCGATGTTCGAGCGTCATGCGTTATTTGCCGTTAGTGTCTAGTGTCAATGCATTCAGATTGTGTATGCGACTTACTGCACTCTTTTGTTTCTTGCATTATTGCAGTGCACTACGTGGCTAATTTTCTTTTCATTTGCCGTAGACGTTACTTATAGTATTATTCATTTTCCGGCTGTATTTTCTCATCTTTAATGCTTGTCACGTAACTCAGCAATAAGAAGTTTTGTTTGTTTCTTAATCAGACTCTCCGCTGACGAAAAGCGGAACCTGTTCTGTATAGAAGCTGTTTTCAACGAGGCACATGCGCGGAACTGGCGAGCAGCGAAAAGCACTTTGGCCAGAGCCAAACAACAATACAAAGACGTTGTTCTTCCATATTGGAAAGTAAGCATTTGCGGCCCATTGTAGGTCGTAACTTAATACCAATAGTTGTTATGATGGTTATATATTTATATCACGAGGCGATTGCAGGCACGTTTAATTAGTTGTTTGGCCACAACAATAGCCGTAACAGATATCCAGCACGTCCTTCCGAATGACCACTAAAGTCATTCAGGGATATCTGTATGTAAATTGGAATTTTCGTACAAATAAGGTAAACTAATTATTCTTTTCATGGAGCAAACATTAAGAGTATTTTTAATACGTCATGATTGTTATAATAATGTTAATAATTTACATTATGTTTAAATTAAGATTAGACTTTATGGATGGTTGCTTTGAAAAAACGCTCACTAAACATTTTATACTTTTTTGAGTATACGGCCGTGATAAGTTAGTATTAGCATTATTTAGACTGTCCAGTAAGTTATACACAAATGTTAAACATGTTACATTGTTATGTTTGCTTAACAGCCATAGTTGATTCAAGTCAGTTGTTGATAAAATTGCTTCATACAAAATCTTAATACTAATATAAATAACTAACATTTTGCAGATGAAGGTCTGGTTCTTGTGCATTGAAATATTCTAACGAGCGTATTGAATATCTATTCAACCGACGATTAGGGAAATAATACTGTTTGGGGATTGAAAAAAACGATGCCTACCAACAATGAAGATATCCCATCGAGTTTAATTTGTAATGAATATATGTCCTTAATGTTTAAAACATTAGTTGAATCGCCTTTTTGTACCAGGAAGAACGAGACAAGCACGATCGTTACCAGGATCTTCAGCTTTGTGTCCAAGCAAGGTCTTTTCAGAACGCAAACCGGAGATACATAAACCGAAAAAAGACAATGGGAACCGGTGGCTCTTTTCTTAACCCCTCAAAGGGATCGCGGAAGTCTGGATCGTTGAAGGATACATTGTTTTCAAGAAGCGCAGGGGTGGACGACAAGGACACAATGAGTGTTAGAAACTCCTTACTCAGCGGACCACTTGATCTAGACGAAAAAGACCGCGACCTTGAAGAAACGTATGCTGTTTTGCATGCAATTTTTGTGACATTTAACGACTTGTTGACACGATTTAGTTAATGTACGTTTGTTGAAAGATAGCTAGTAACCGAACAAGAGCTCCCTTTTAAACTCTCTGTGCTACATAAAATAAGTACCCTTCTGTTCCTAATTAATTTTACATAGACTTACTGGTTTGCTAATTTGCTTCAGTTGTGTTTGGCCTCAAATCGTTTGGACATTTTATATTTAGCTCACTTAGTTCAGTACAATGTCGCAGACACAACCATTAATATGTGATGACTGGTGTTTCAAACTGATATTTAACAGCGGAGCAGTCAATGGAAAACACTTAAATGGAAACGTGGATACAAACGAACAAATATCAGCGAAATTAGGCGAGGCATTCGATGAACTATACACAACAGAGTGGCAGGCCGCGTTTCAAGAAATCAAGAAGATACAGGCAGGCCGACAAAGCCAAATGCGGGAAAGGGAAATGACGAAATGTCTTAAAGAAATAGTTCTGGTAACATGACTTACTTACCATTAGGCTAAAACAGTATGCCCTGTGAAATGAGTGAAATGACAATTCGCGAGCAATATAATAGTAAAGTCACATTTTATTAAAACACAATGAAGAAATGGGTATATATATATGGTTAAACATGAACAATACTCTAAGGTATCTTCAAACTGATACAAGACACGGATAGGTCAGAAACAGATTATTTCATATCTTCTAATCTTAAAACTCCTCGTAGTGAGGAACAATATGAACACGTCTGTAAGAGTTATCATACCAATATTTAAAATGTATTTATGAATGAAAACAAGTAGCAATAATTCTTAATACATACGTAAATACAACTTTTTGCTTAACAAATATAACTGTTTTAATTGCAGAAAGCATATGCATTGTGTAAAGATGAATCTGCCAAGCAAATTGACCAATTAGAGCATGCCTGTCAATGTGTTATGCACACTGGCGATTTAAAAAATGTAAGTACATTTGATACTTATACAGAAACAGGCTGTTGTTTGGTTGCTTGTGCGTTAACAATGTTTACATGTGTTCATTTTTATTTTGCAGACCTGAACACCGTATAATGAACTGTTTGAAACTTCTCAACTCCAGTTTATTGCATATCGTATAATGAAGATATTTATAACGTTCGTTGTTTAATATCACAAACAAGTTATGTTTGTTTTAGCTATTTTAAGAAACCACTTATTCATTCGTTAACTTATTCTAAATAACCCAAAACAAATTATTGTGAACTCTTCCTTTTCATTGTAGCATTTTCATTGATCCCATAAGGAAAAACAATATGATCATCGTCCTATCAATATATGTATAAATAAAATGAGGCATGTCAAACAATACCATAATAAAAGAAATACAATATTAACCAACAATTAGACAGTTGAAATATTAAATTATTTACGAGAGTTATCTAGGTAACATTCATCGAGAACCATACGAAAAACAAGACAAAACAAACACAAACACTAGGATAATTAAATGACAAGTAAATATTTATAGAAGAAATACATTCAAAAGGTTATTTTCGTAATACAAACAGGTATACGAACAGTGGAAAATATGCTTGAAAACCATGGCATATACTTTTTTTTAAATAATCGCAAAACTATTTTTGTCATGGCAATAATATATGAATGAAATCAAGGGTAACAACTTATCGCAGATGCTTATTTTTATAATGTTTTGATACTGTATGTGACACTGACTATAAATGTTACATTGCTTACAAATGAAATTAGTAGCATACAGAAAATTAGTATATACACGGGTAAACAGTTTATAAAATGTTACACTGTTGACCAGTCAAATGAGTAGCATACATAAAATACGTATATACAAGGGTAAACAGTTTATACTATAAAAAATTCATTATCAGTTTGTACAGGTACATGCACTTATATACACTATTGCATATTTCTAAAAAAAAAAGGTATTCGTGCAATTCCTGCCACACTTAATGTGCTGTATCAATTTCAAGGTAAATTTTTAAAAACTTCAATATATACACTTAAAGACACCTTGATTCAAAATAATTAACACAACGCATCGTTAATATCCTATTTCAGGTTAGCGATTTTAAGGTTAAAGAATCTGTGTATACAGACTTCTTGGTGGATTATCGGAAACACATGGCCGACTTGTCGATTTCACGCATCCAAAACGTATGTGGTTGACACGTATCGTTATTAGTAACTTATTACCCTAGTAAAGATAGTTATGTTTATGCTGGCGTTTGTTTGTCTGTTCGTCAGTTTGTGTGTTTGTGAGTCAGCAACTTTTTCCAAATGTTATTGGTCAACAAATGTTAGTGTAATTTGTGGAATTGAAATGGGTAAATGAACAAACGATTAGAGTGTAGTTGTGATACGGGAATTGTTTGAAGGATTTGTATTGTTGAGGAAAATGGCTAATTGGCTGCGTTGGAGGAAGTATGGTGGAATTGTTTAAGTTATGTATTGTAGTTAGTTATACTTGGGCATTCATAGATACAATAAAAAAAATCAAAAAGTATGTCTCATAAATAGCTGAATATGACAACTGCAGTCAGACAATTCACTTATAAAAGCACTAGTAATACAAATCAAATGTACATGTTTCATTTAGTTTCTTCTTTTTTTGAGAATAACATTCAATGCGTCAAACTGTCAAAACATTTTATGTGTTAATAATAAAATAAAAATATGAACAAATTGCCATGTACATGTTAAGATAAAATAAAAACTTTTGCATAGCAACACTACAACCAAATCGTGCTAGGAAGACTATATATTTATATTATGAATAAAGAAGAAGTGCAACCAAAACACATAAGAGGGGTGTCCCAGAATTACGAAGAATTGATGTGTAATTAATATTAAAAAATATTTTGCAGGTATTTATCTACAACCACTTGGACAAAATTCTTGAAAAGTACAGCCTAAAAAGAGTTGGCAAGACCGCTATTTTGGCTTACGCCAAGAAGTGTGCTGAGGTCATATGGTGGATGGTGGTACAGAGACCTCCTGTGTTCATTTTACCTGGCGACGAGGATGCTGAATTCGACACGCATTTATATAAGGAGTATAAAAAGGGTGGCAGATTTAAAGTAATGGAATTCATTATATGGCCAGCGTTGTTAGACAAAGAGGGTGGCAAAGTGATATCAAAAGGAATTGCTCAAGGATAATTATGTCTTTACAATATACATGCAGAACAAGGTATTTTGCTAACAGTTAATGTTGTTAATGCAAAACAGTTTCTTCACCATTAGCCAGAAATGTGCAACGTATTTCTTCGTTTTGGATGATCAAACGCCTTGATTACAAATACTTAACGTTTGATATTTCTACATTAATAAAATTAACATGACAGTTGATTTTGTTATTATGAGACAAACGCAGAGTCTTTTGTTTCAAACTTGTTTGCATCATGCTTTCTTTACAACATATGTACACCAGCGGTTTTTGTGATACCCTTACTCTTTAACTAAACCGATTGACAGAACAGATAATCAAAAGAGAAAACTTAATTTTTGACCACAGCAATTAGATTTACATAGGCATTGACTTCAAACAGAATGGTGTCGTACTTTAATTTCCGATCAATTGGTTTTGTATAAAAAGGTCCAACGATAGCAGTGATTCATTTTAAATGGATGTGTTACACATAACTACGACCGGATATCAAACATCTAAACAACACAATTTAACTTTCGACATGTAACAATTAACTAGTAAGAATGAAAAGAAACAATTGACATTTTATCGCCGTTCGTATGTAATCAGGTACTCCGGGTAACACTGATCACCATCGTAGACAACGAACTCCCTAAAAAGTTTTTTGTTATCCCCTACGACTGAGTCATAGTGTAGCGAATGATGCTTGCAGTCATCTCTTTGACACGTGCAACAAGGTGGTCGTCGATACTTATGAGGACTTGGATCGATGCACAGGAAACACTGACCCAGGAGCATGCGCATTAGGAACATTTTCTTGGGATTACCATGCCCATAAGTTCGTAACGCTCTGTCATCTTTTTGTTTGAAACAAATTAAGAATGGACAAATAATAAACATTTTGTATTTAGTTATCTTTTTCTGATGCAATATGTAAAATATCTGGACATAATATAAACTAACAATTACCATTTAAAATGACTGCATTAACATTTGAATAAATTAACGTGCAAACAATATATTTTGGATGACATAGGATAACATCACAAACTAATACCTTTCATAAATGTAAGCGTATTGGTGAAATATAAAGTACCTGTATATTGATCGGATTTTGTTGCCTTTTCCGCACCATACACACCTGGACCAAACATCGCTTTGCCGCTTCCAAGCCTTGGGTCAAGCCCGGCCCGACATACGGTTTCAATGGTATCTGTTTTAGTACCATGAAACAGTAACACTTCATTTATCTCTGGATGCAAGTCTGATGACATTTTTTTTGAAACGTACTGTCTTGATACAATTGGTCCGGATGAGCCTGGTAAGTGTTCAATTCTTGGCCATGCACCTTTACCCTCTTTAACTAATTGCTCAAACAGCACCTGGCGTTTCTGACAGTATTTTCTAAATAAACTAAAATTTTCAATACGTTCTATCTTGGTTATCCACAGTTTTGAATATCGTCCTGGATCAAGACCCCTTGCATCTTTACCGTACCCTATAACTGCAACATCAGTGGTTTTATTGACCATTTCAACGATATTTTTGTAAGTGTTCGTTGACTCACTGATCTCAACCTTTTCATAGTCCATTCCTTTAAATATTTGTTTTGCGTCCAATATGAGGTCTGCCAAGGTCACGTCTTCCTGGTAATGTTTCCAATAGTATGGGATCATGTGTTCTACTTGCGTCACCAACCTTGCAAATTCCAATGTTTCCCTTTTGGCGTTTGTTTTTCTACTTGATTTGTTTGAGGTCCCTTGAGTCTCATAAAGAACTTCAACAATTTTACCGTGGGCAATCAGTACATCTTTGCGTTTTCCAATTAGAACATTATGAGCATTTTCTGCAACACAAACACAAAATACTAGTAAGACAACAATTTTAATATATTACATTTGTGTATTTAATATAGTTAGATGGCGAATTGATCGCAATGCTGTTTTCTTTGGTTGCATTAAGTTTGAATACTAAGAACAATAGATGACAATCCTCTAAAATCCAACTATATCTATATACCTTTTTTACATAGTATACTGTGCTCATTAATGATACTTGTAATCTCTGACTTTGACGCCTTCGATAATGACGCCACCCTATCAAACTTTTTTTCAAACAGAAGATCCTGTTTCATTTTTCTCCCAATATCTGTTAGTGCGTTCATGCCTACAGACTTATCCTTTGTAAACACAGTGATATTTGTTTTTACCACTGGCTGGTAGTTGACTCGAGCACTGGTGTGTCTGTCGGATCCACTTCTGTCTGGAAAAATGTACCATACGAATTTAATGCATTTGTTAAAAACGGGTTGAATATTTTAATTCTTTGAAAGAATACAGTATCAGTTTATAACTATAGATATTACTTACCGCATTTTCCCAATTCTTTATGTGTTGGTTGACCTGGGTATTTCTTTCTGTTATAAATGTCTTTACTACGTTTATAGGTCGGTGTTCCTGACCTTGCAGACGTTTTTGAATGAAGACCCAAATCTGGAATATGTGGGGTTGGAGGTGTCATCCGATTCAAAGGAAATGTTGGACTGAGCCCCCTAGCATGTTGAATCGAATGTCGGGGTTTAATTATTGGGCTATTTCTGCCCGTCTGCCCCGAATTAAAAGGCACCATCGGAGGCGGTATTAGTGTATGTCGTTCGTAATAAGGCTTTGCAGCGGTAGTTAATGCCGTTTCAAATACGCTGTAGGTTTGGTCATCATGCAAAGCAAGCGTTACCTCCTGTAACCAATAGAAAAGTTTAGTGTTATAACATGTTGTCTATTTTAATTTGTTAAATAGTTTTTACTCGGATAATGTTTATATGAAGGGCCTATTTTAGATGCTGTTGATGTTGACCAATACAATAAGATCCTCATTGTTAACTTCCATTAAGAACATTTCAAATATTAAATCGATTGACCAATACGTTGAATTTGTTTCTTCATGTACTATAAAAACTTGTGCAGATGAATTGTTAAAGTTATTCTTCTAGAATATATTTTTCAAACACACGAAATGTTCGATTCATAAACAGTATCGTTTCATCTAATGTAAAACTTTGCTATCTATGTTTGAAATAGGTGTTTACAAAACATTGCGTCAATTGATATTTTCTTAATATTGTAAAAAGCCAAATAACCAAGTGTGTACATAATTTCATATCATACACGGCTTGGATAACTACTGTAAAGGTCGACATATACCATTAGGTGTATGATTGTTTCAGGTATTTGTAAAGGTTGCAAATATTGCGACATGAAAAATAGATATTTTTAGGTTTTATGAGTAGCGCTAGTCAAATATTAATGTAATCAAATATATGGTACATAATGCTGTAATTGTACTCTAGCTTCTAACAAAACTCTTGTTTAGGTATAACACTAACAGTAAGTTGGTATAGTAGTATTTTTGCAATAAGCCGTTGCCATTATCACTTGACTTGTATACTTTTCTAAAGGTATGTATAATGTTATTACACAACATATTGCGCTGTGCAATAAAATAATAAAATTGAAATTCAGTAATGCTATGCTACTAAAATTATATGCAAATGCATATACAAATGTTTATATCAGCATTTAAACTAATAAAATAAAAAAACGCCCACAACAATGCTTTGCACTTTCTGTCAAACACATTCCATTTGAAAGTTAGCAATATGTTGCTTCGAAGGACCATCGTATACACACATATTGTATCATTTTAATTATATGCTCGTTTCCTGACGCACGAATTATTTAAATAAATTAAAAAATTTACAGTAGTAACCGGACTAAATTTCTCACGCAAGCGATATATATATATATATATATATATATATATAGTCAGTCTTTTTTGGCTGAAGAAGCAATTATTTGCATGATGATGTTTTTTATAAAAAAAGTCTTATCACTGGCTGTCCTCTTAAAAGATTAAATATATAATTTAACTATTTGTTATGCTTTAATGATTATTTAGAAAACAGCCCATTAGATAGTTATAAGACAAAGCATAACGTGCTTAAAAAATTTTTTTATAATAAAAAGACATTGTAAATGAAACTAAATATAAATAATGACAATACATTAACAAAATCACCAATTACCATACTAATTGAAGAAGACTTTATATAAGAAGGAAGGCAATCATTCAGTTTACTTTCAGCTCAATTTATTTCCTCTGCCAACGAGGTTATGTTTTTCCGGTGTTGGTTTGTCTTTCTGCCTGCCTAATTTCAACTTTACGTATAACTTTTTTGGTGGCGATCCGATTAACCGTCTACATCCAGGAATTTGTTTTTTGCAAGGATCCGTTGTTATTTAAAGATAAGACCATGGAGTTAATTTATCACAAGAGAATTCAATTGGTAATTGTGGGGCAAAAGAGGTCAGCGCTGTCCGTGTTGTTTCCAGTTTTAAATGGCATGATATACATGTACTACAATTCATTGTAGGAAAACTAATCCATTTCCATTGTCACTGAAAATGGATTTCGTTTTATTTATTGAGCGTCAATCTTGTCCGCGAATGTACTTGGTTGTCCTACTCTCGTCCCAGATAAATGTTCAATGCTGCTTATTGTCGATGTTAATATTAGCTAACTTACTTGCAATATGCCCTTTCTGGGATACAGGTTTAGAGACAGAAAAGTCTGCTCTGCACAGTCTTCAGCAGTATATTTGTACATTTTCCCTACCCCAAGAGGGGGGAAAGAAATCGAACTGCAATTGTGACTCTCACATGTTTGCAATAACTGCAGCAGGATGTCTTCGAGACACTAAAATACAAAACAACATGTTACAACATAATATGGGCAACGGTAGCAACAAAACATTTTGACAGTGAAACATATATAAGGTACATCTATTTAAATGCCCAGTATGTTAACGTTCCACATCTCAACGAGTGCATCGTGAAGTCGTAGGGGCAGCGTACAATGAATGAAATGTAAATTACTTAAAGTTAATGCAATACTAGTAGCGTTAGAAAATTCACACTGGCTTACTGAAGAATGTTACCGGTTGTTTGTTTTTTTGCGTGCACGCTTAAATGACGTAAACGTATTTAATAATATGAACCTTAATCAACAATGGTAAATATAAATTGCATTAGCAAACAAGTCCTACTTCTCAATAACCCATATATGCCTACGCAGGCTACTGGCAGTAAATTCTAATAATGATTGATAGTTTTCTCCACCGAATCTAAATATCTAGCTGGGCTAAGGCTACTCAGGTAGACTTTACTTCTGGCTCCACAACCTAGCTGCAAGAGCTGGTAATTTTGACACAGCTTTTGCTAACGCAACTAGCTGGTCTATAATTGTTGAACCACAGCCAATAGTAAATATGTGTGTATACCAAAGTTACTAAAACAGCCATTTTGATTCAGGCTAAGTAGACTGTCTCATGATCCCAGACGTGCATGATTCAAACGGTAGCCTTTCTATCTTCATATCAAAATGACCCTTGTACACTATGTGTTCCTGTTGCAAAGAATATCATAAAGCCTGAACTTTTTTCAGCTTTACCATCCGTTTGCATATTGAATAACAAGTCGATAATAATTTAACATTCATTTTTGCACGATTATAACGTTGTGATGACCACCGCCACTAGACTGTCGCGACGAAGACAATCCTCACCTTATTTACGTATGGTAATAAGTGATATCATTGACAACATGAAAATCGCATTCCACTAAGACGAATCTAATATCATTGACAACATGAAAATCGCATACCTCTAAGACGAATCTTAATGATGTGGGGCTGTGCTTATTACGGCAGTCGTTAATGATGTTATCTTAGCAGAACAAGAACATTTTAACTTCATTATATAAAGCGGTCTAAGGTTCTTCAAAAAGTTGATAATGAACATTTCGCTAAATTTATCATGTAAAATGGCGTTATCTATTGAAAGACTATCTGGTAAATTTAATATTCAAGGGGTAAACTTATTAAATGTTCGTTCCGTAAAACTATTGTTTTTGAAAATTCTTCACATTATGTTGTTTCCAATGGCGTTTTCTAAATGATTTTTTATTTTAATATAATGACGTATTACATACTGTCCAAAAAAGCCTACCATACAAAGAAACACGATGTTTTGAATAAAAGGCGCGATTTCTTACTGACACTTGTTCGAATAGATGTTTTAGACAAAACAGTTTTTAAAAAGTAGACAACTCATAATTTTAAGTTAAACAAAGAGAAATAACTCGAATAATATCAGTTTGGAAACGAAAATTACTACATAAATAATGCAACACATAAATAAGATAATGGGATGTGTAATGTTAACGCACTACTCCATAGACGACACATATTTATCTTTAACAAGATATGTTTGTCAAACATGTATGCCCCCCGACTTGCAGCCAAGTCGTGTACATTAACACATGGGTAGGAAATTAAAGTTTATGTTTTAGAAAGTAAATATAAAGCTGACAAAAAGATAAAGTATAATTATGGATTTATTTTTACAGTCTAGTTTATAAGGATACCTGTTTTCTTTTTGATTTAAACATCAATAGGCCAAACATTGAGCGAAAACCGATTTTCTATTTTCAGTAATGGTGACATTATGCAATCCCAAGAGAGGTTTCAATATAAGATATATATGTATGAAGCTTCATTAAAATATCTTGATGCGTGCTCAAGTTATTAAGCGGAACCCATTTTTCTATATTTAGTAACTGTTACCTCTCGATATATGGTATCTACGTACGAAGTTCGATTAAAATATCTTTATGGATTCTAACGTTATTGAGCGGAAACTGTTTTTCTATTTTTGGTAACGGTGACCTTGACCCTACCCACCCTATATGCAATCCCAAGTGAGGTCTCGATATAAAGTATATATGTATGAAGTTTCATTTAAATATATCGATGCGTTCTCAAGTTATTGAGCGGAAACCGTTTGTTTACATTTTTTAGTAACGGTGACCTTGACCCCACCCACCCCATATGCAATCCCAAGCGAGGTCTCAATATAAGGTATCAATGAATGAAGTTTCATTAAAATATCTCGATGCGTTCTCAAGTTATTGAGCGGAAACCGTATTTCTATTTTTAGTAACGGTGACCTTGACCTTGACCCCACCCACCCCATATGCAATCCCAAGCGAGCTCTCAATATAAGGTATCTATGTATGAAGTTCCATTAAAATATCTTGATGCGTTCTCAAGTTATTGAGCGGAAACCGTTTTTCTATTTTTAGCAACGTTGACCTTGACCTTTGACCTGTTGACCTCAAAATCAATAGGCGTCTTCCTTTCCACCCAAGTAACCAGCATACCAAATTAAATGATCGTAGGTCAAAGCGTTCACTAGATATCGTGCGGAAACGAAATGGTCAACGGACAGACCGACCATCCGACCGACCGACCGACCGACGGACAGGTGCAAAGCAATATACCCCCACTTCTTCGAAGGGGGGCATAATAAGACAATATCATTGATTATATTTTGTTGTCCTGTACATTCTCTCCCATTCATTATTTGAAATCTTACTCGAACCATATTTCGAGTTTGCTAGAATATCGGGTGACCTGATACGTTTACATAATGATAAAGCTTAACTTACAATTCTATTTTTCAATACCATAGAATAACGCACACTTTGGGTGACAGAAATCTACATCTTAACTGCAGGTTGCATTGTAACATCATTTTGAACGCAATTTTAATATTACATGAAACATAAATAGTATATATAGTACGTTTTCTTCGTAATAAAATGCCTTACAGAGACTGAACTCCAAATGATCCAATCGTAAAAACGAAAGAAAATTGTCAAAAATACATGATTTTCCTACATAATCGTATGGAGCTCATTAAAAAATTAGACACGTATGTTTTTATTTATCTGAAAAAAATAATGATTTGTATTTAGTTTTCTTCCTTTTTATCGTCCTAAAATCTATAGCGTCTGCAGACGCTATAACCACTGAGTAATATAAAAATAGCGCCGTTGATATTTAGGATAATCACGAGACACTTAAGTTTCGTTGAGTCGTGCATGCGCACACTTGAATCAGGTGCTTGTGTTGGGGAAAGCCGCGGTATTTATAAATCGGGAGTACCGGATTCAAGGAAAGTGCGAGCTTATTAAACTTCTATTTTTTAATGAAATATACAGTTGATGATAGTATTTGATTGTGTTCTGTACAAATAGTGATGCTTTTTTTTCCGCATGTTTTTACCATTTAGGCTACAAACTACAAAAAAAAACGAAAATGTGCATGCCCATTTGGAGTTCAGTATCTTAAAGACGATAATGTTTCGTGTATATGCATGTTTATAGTTGTTTATGTATACATTCTGTTTGTTTGTTGGTTGGTTGGTTTCTTTGTTTTTGTAGTTTTTTTTGTAATCTTGAAATCATACACTAACTAGTTGGTGGAAAAGGAATGTTAATCTGGCCGTCTTTATAGAAAGAATACTACTTCTGTAGTGTATGTGTAGCCTATTATATATTATTTACGTTGACTTACGGCCTTGCATTTATCCTTTCCAACCTCGAGAACAACATGTAGAACAACGTTGCATCTCAGATGGCCATAACTTGGAGTTACGATGACTCGGTCATTAGGTTGCTCGCATTGTATCTGATTGTATGCCTGCATGTTGTAAAACACAAAAATTAATTAATCATACGAAACGCCAAGGGTTCATGACAGTAAACGTTTCGACCTTATAGTTAATACTTGTTTATTTTACCGCTGGTCCAGTCATAAAACTTTTACTATTTGTACATACTATTTTTATATCAAACCTGATTAATCGTAAGGATGTTTGTACTGACAGTCCATTTTCTGAAAAAAATGTTCTGATTTTATAGTTCAATTCAAGTTATTTTGTAGCATTCTCAGGAAGACATTTTTATATTATCAAATCACAGAAACACATTTAAAGCATCAAATTAAAGAAATGGTTAACATCAAAACTATACCATTTCTAGTTCTGGTCCGCCTTTTTTTCTGAATGCCTTTGACACGGTAGATTCACCAAATTCCATGTTTGGAGAAATAATATTTACAAGGGCATCGGCCTACAATGTCCAAACAGTTTTGCTGTTATGAAAGCAAAATACTATTGATTTCCTTTTTGTGTACTTGTCATATGATGGCCTATATTGAAGTTTCTACTCAAGTTTTATTGCAACATAATCACAGGCTCGAAATTTTGAGAATGTATACGTGCAATAGTAGTAAACTTGCATACATGTAATAGTAGTAAACACTTTCCCACCTTTTGTTAAATGATACATTTCTTTTTATCGAGCTTCACACACTTTGTCATGTGCTTTTTTGTGTAAGTAGGATAGAGAATGCTCATGTGATATTCGAGTGCAGCGCATGCTTGAAAAAAACATACCTCCATGAAATATTACTATACTAGTAGAATCCCCTGACAATGTGCTTATATCTTTCTGTTCCTGAACGTTCACGAACGTCTCATTGAATTCCATTTAATGATTTTAAAATTTTGTACAAGTATGATGCAATGCATACAAAAGATATTATCCAAAGCAACTTAATTTCAAGATATAAAGCGGAACCTCCAAACATCATTATCATGTTCTACTGTTACTAAAGCCTGAATTATGCAATACTTTTTGTAGCAATAATCACAGCCCAAAATGCCAACATTCATAAAAGCCCAACAGTCCGATAATAATATTATGCTCATCTACTCCTCACACAAAAGCTTCTCCTCATATTTCATTGAATGTCTGTCAGTGGGTGATCAGAAATAGCCCGGACAAGAATGCGGGACAGACGATCGAAAAATGGACGGCGGCATCTGTATGCTACACCGTATTCTTGTGTGTGATGTAAAAGGTCAGTCAATTATAAAGACTGCTTCGGTGCATGTCATTGAAAAGAAGAAAAAGTCGTTATGCCCGACAAAATAACGAATCGAATCAAACAAACTTATCGATAAAGTCGTAATCTTATCTAACCATAATGTGATGAAATATATTTAGAATATTTTGCAGTTCGATTGCTTTATCATGTTTTATTGTAGTGTGTATAACTTAAAATAAAAAATGTGACCTACCGAAGCCTTACCTTCATGTTGGTTACATCACCCCTCACCATTTGAATATCCATGTTATTTAACGTCTCTGTACAGTTTCCTGCAGTCATTCTTCCATCACTACAATGCGATTTATAACATGTGTATAGCTTTGTGCTTTTAGGATTAAATACATACGGAATATTATGCTAGTCTATTGTTCAAAGGGTATTATCAAACGACGATTCGCTTGTGTAATGACGTATCACACGAGAGGCGTAGCCTCGACTGTGATACAAAATAACGCAATCAACGAGGCTGATACGTTCTCTTGGAACAATTGACTAGCGTAATACTCATTTTATTATTTACCACTATAAACTTCAAATATGTACTTACCTTATTTAATTGTTCAAAGAATACAATAATGAATAATGATACAAATGGTACGCTGTAGTTTGATTTCGTAAGATCCGTAAGAATACGGTGTATGCAAGTTTACATGACGTCATCATGCAAACAAACCAGGGACGATATGGAACATGGTGTGTGCATAAAATATATACAATCGTGGATGTAACACAATGCAATCGCTATCACTTTCTTTTATGATAAGTCTCTTTACAAGTTTACAAGTTTACAAGTTTATTTCCATTCGTAAACAAAGGCCTCCGGCCCAAAATACATGTCAATATAATAACATAATACGATAAGTAGGAGAGTTGTGTCACGTTCATGTATAATGCAATACAATCAAAATGTAATAAACAGTTGCAGTTGAATAGGAAAAATAGTAACAAAATATTAAGTATTTTGAGAGTTAACAATTTGTAGGAGATGATATATATAACATGATACTTGTTTTATTTTTGCTTCGTCATTAGAACCCATTATATTAAAAAAATCATGTATCGAATTACCAGCTCTATACCATGAAGATAAATATCTTAATCTTATTTCATTATATTTATTGCAATGAAAAAAGGCATGATATTCGCAATCCAAAACATGATTTTCATCGGTTGAACAGAGGTTGCATATTCTATTTTCTTTTAGTATATTATTATGTCTGCCCAATTCGATTGATAACTTGTGGTTTGAAGATCGAAATTTTGACATAGCAATTTTATATTTTCTTGGTGTATCAATTGTTAGATATTTTTCTGTATTAAGTAAGCTTTTATAATGTTTATAATAATGACATCGACTTGAGTTTGATACATCATCGTGCCATTTTTGTGTACTGCAATCAATTACACGTTGTTTAAAATTTGATAGAAATATTTTTTTTTTATCTCCAACATCCTGGCTAATCCAAACATATCCAAACCCATATATAAATAATAAATGTCGAATTTTCGTTGCCCAACATGTCCGACCAGATTCATCAAGAGATTTAAGTAATAAATAGCAATTTCTAGGATAACGATGAGAGGGCATTTGAAGTAAACTACACCAATATCGTATACAATTTGTATAATAGGTTACACATAGTGGTAATCTACCGCATTCACCCAGAACTATACAATTGTTTGTGGTCTTCTTTAGTTTAAGGTACCGTTTACAAAACATAAGGTGAATAGATTCGACAGTCTGTTCATATTCAAACCTCCATATTTGTGACCCATAACAAAGTATTGGCGTAATCATCGAGTCAAATAATTGAAACATTTCATTTAGTGAAAAATGACCAAATGGCTTTTGAAATTTGTAAATTGAAAAGATACCCTTTTGTGCCTGAACAGCTAACTTATTAAGTGCTAAGGTCCATGATAGGGAGGGAGTAAACAAAAGTCCCATGTATTTATAACAGGATGTTATTTTTACTTGTTTTCCACGAAAATACCAATTTTCAATATTCTTAAGTGGTCCACCATTGCGAAAAAAACACTATTATCTCAGTTTTATCAAAATTAACTTCCATACCAGTGTCCTGACAAAAAATATCAATATAATTTAGCTGCTGTTGCAGCTTTTGTACGGTTTCTGCGCAATTAGCAATATCGTCAGCAAACATTAAACAAATAATATCGGGGATTTCATTTGTAATAAAGATGCCGGTACCACATTTTTCACGTAAAAGGGTAGATAACTCATCGATAAAAAGAGCAAAAATTGTCGAACTTGTCTTGTCTCCCTGACGGGTCCCGATGTTACATGGAAACCAACTAGTTACCACGTGCTCACCGTTTTTATTATCACAATCGGACATAATATTTTTGTTAGATAATTTAACACAAGATTTTAAGTTACTATACATTGCTTTTAGAGTACTTAAGAAGTTGCCATGTAGGCCTTTTCTTTCCAAACACTTAAATAATTTTCTGTTATGGAAATTTGGCATATTTTGACAGTAACGCTCCAATGGAATGATTGAGCATTTTGGAGATTTGTGTATTTGATGATTAAATGGCGGCGTTCGTAGAGCATATGTTTATATTGCTGGTCAGTAATTTGTTATGAGCAGACATTGGTTGAAAACTCAGTTGTCGGCGGTGAATTTCGCAGACATTGATGCTTACATTGCTGCTCGCATTTCAACTGACGCGTTTGTTTAGTGTCAACGATTGTTTGTTTACATATGAGAACGTCACTATATGCCGGAAAGATTAGTTCGACTAGTATAGTAATACGGATATGAAAAACTAGCGATTAGTAAAATACGGATTGTAAGTATGTCGATATGTATTTTACCGATTGATAAAGAATGTACAGTAAACTCAACGTGTAACGGTATTGTTTTTAGCGATATATCGCTTATAACGATGCTGAGTCCAAGATCCCGGCTATATTTCAATTTATATAACATCGGTTGTAACAATAACGCATGTAACGAAGTTTCGGATATAACGCATGTAACGACGTTGTTTTTACGGCCTTGTCGCAAATATTCCCCTTTTGTTACGATATTGGAGTCTGTACGTGGTGATAAAAGCATCCATCCAGGTAAACAGTTCTACGGTCAGCTTGATAATCACTGTTGTGGTTATCCAAAAAAAATGGCGTTGGGTGTGGCTGTCCCTTATACATAGCTTGTTAAATCTATTCGGCGAAAAGTAGTAAATAACATTTGATATCTTTAGAAAGACCATTGGTTGTCACGCGTACTCAACATGATTATTAGAACGTTATATATGTATCCAAAAGCCGTGAAAATTATAAAGGATTTTTGGTAATTATCCTGAATATGTTTTTAACTTTATAAAAATTGATTGCATTTCTTGGTATTTTCTCTTTTCCCTTATACAAAGACCTATATAAAATGTATGTTTATCAGATGATCGATGTTGCGTCTCTCTTACGAATTTTAACATTATATAATACATGTTTGTACTCTAGACACAATCAAGGTGCACAGCCCTTCATAGTATGACGAGGCGTTATTTAATTTTAGTTTAATTCGCATACTCAGTTATGATTGTGGTTTTGAAGTTATGAAACAAATATACCAAATGATGATAATCCGGATAATATTTTGCTCCAATAAATATATAATTTACGTTTTAATACATATGCATCAAACTGCACTAAAGATAAGCTACCGTTTCGAAGTGACATTATGGTGCATATGTCTTTGATAAAAATAATATTAATATGTAAAAACAAAAAGTCGACATACCTTCTATTTTGTTTCAGAAGAGCCGACACTGTTTCCTTTACAAACTCATGAAATAAATATACGCATAAATGTGTCGCATAGGTTTATTCAGCAAATGTGTGAATTTTATAAATTTTATTACTAGTAAATGTATTCTGACAAATGATGCACATTTACAATAGAGGTCGATTAAATGCACACTCAAATTGCTTTACTGAATATGAGGAGAGCTAAAAATAATTTACGATACTGATCATGATTTCAACATCCGTATCACCAAGTTACATATACAGCTGTATTCCAAATTAAGTTTTATAGTATAGTTGAAAATTACTTCACTACTCAAAACTCCTAAACCGCCACAGCAATAATGAATATAACTTTAAAACTGTTTATTTTATCAATTTGAAATTACATATGTGTGTCCAGTGCAGTGTTTGTGTAATACGATATGAACGAAATTTATTATAAATTATGAAACATATTAGTATTCTTAGTTATCATTCATAACTAAAAAATGAATAATGCCTTCGGTGTAAAATACTGAAAACATCAGGTGGCTGCTTAGGACTTTTGAATAGTATATTTATCAAGACCATTTACATGTATAATCATAGCGTAAAGTCCTATGGGATGTAAGTATTACCTGTAACGATTTGCCTAGTTTCAGAAAAAGGTTTTGATTGGCACCAAAACCACCCGTTTGCTGATGGTCTTCGTACTTCGTATTTCGAGATGTTTTCTGATCACTGAAACAAATAATCGTTAATCAAGATTAAACAATACCATGTTAAATTTACTAGCTCACATATTACATTAGCGACATGTAGGTTTCAAAAACACGTTTTTTTACCAGGGAAAATAATGGTATAAATATCGGCGATTAACTTGTACGGAAAATTGAATATGCATGGTAATTGAATTTTATATATGAGACACAAGTCCAATTATTGAATATTGATTTAAAGATAAAGTTTTAGATAGCGAGAATATTATGATGTTTATATTTCAGTAAGATCATAATAATGTTATGTAATGGGACACAATTTACGCTAAGGGTTTGCGTGAAAGATGAAATTATTTTAATTTAACAATGTATCTTAATGTGCTGCGGCATTCAGAAAGATTTTTTCCGATTCGACATATTCATCCATTTTGATCAGTCATGTTTCTGAGTGTGCGTTATTTAATTACAATCGCGACTTGGTTAAGCATTGCGACCTGTAAAGAGATTATGGTTAGCACTTCGACCTGTTTCATTTTCATAAAGAGACTGTGTTTTGTTTAAAAGATCTATATCTATGTTTTACTGCTATGGCATTAAAAGTCTTAGATAGCTCTACAAAATTGTGTATGTTTTATGTATTCCTTACTTCTGATTTGAATATCGGCTAGCTATGATTGGGTCATCAGGTGATGACATATTAGCAAGGAAAACGCGAGAAACGAGTATGGGGTCATATTTCATATGATTCTGGAAAAACACTTGGCTTAATTCACGTGTCCTATCTTTATAGTGATTGCAATATAGTTAAATATATACAGTAACGCGGCTTACCTTTTTGTTGATTGTTGCAAAGCTATTTTCAACGCATCTTTATAATCCTACAAATACCACATATTCACAGATATTGATATTTCAATAACTTTAATTTCAATTTAATGCATATATCATGTAAATGAACAATGTGAAATTAATTAACAAATATAGTATCTTATCATGACCTTATTATAAAGCAATAAAGCGTTTACCAAGTCGCCTTGTAGTTCGTTATATGTAGTAGTATTCATAAGACTATTATCAGTATCAACTTCATTTTCCTGATCGGACCACCCTAAATCATCGTCGCTGCTACTTGAAGTATCTGTATCTACTGAGCTGCTACCTGTCGCTCTGAATATTGAATATTAATCGTGTGAACTATATTTATTGTGTTTGTCAAAACAAAACAGTATCTGTTTACACATGAAATAAAAAGTTTAAAAATGCAAAAAAAAGATTTCAAAATATTTTTAAAGGATAATATTTTACCGTGTCTCTAGAATACAGTTCCATACCCTTAAATTATATTCTGAAACAAAACTGACAATAATAAATAAACGGTAATTAGACATAATAACCACCACATGTAACCTTACCGTGATTTCCCACTGGTTGGGCTAACTGTGCCCTCATTGGACTGGTCTATGAAGCAATTAAATGTAACTTCACATTGCTCGAGGAACGTCCTACGCTCCTCTCCAGTAAGTCCCTTCATAAGGAGCCATATATCATCGGCTTAAATAAAATATTAAAAAGTAAATAAATGAAATAAAAAGTAAATAAATGAAAATAATATAACTTTATTCAACCAAAATATTATATTTCTTCGATTAAAATGGGTGCAAGTCGGAAAATAAAACAAGAACATTATTGGTGTTCTTACATTAAGTTACCTTATTGATATATGAATAATGAAACTCCAGAGACATCATCAGGAGAGAAACTCTTATTTCCATCCGCTGGTCCTTTATTTGAGGCATTGTTATTATTTTATGACAGGGCGAAAGTGCTTTAGGAAGATACTGTTAACAATAACTACCAATGGACATTTTTTTAATATTACTTACCATCAGTGGACACTTGGGAGAAGTCAAATTGTTCCTTCCAAATGTTATTGACGGCTTGCTCTAACAGATCTTTCAGACCTGGCTCTCCTACGACTGTGAGAGTCAATTTGATGTTGTCATCATGACAAGACTGTTCACACAGAAACTGGCCGTTCCTTTGTCTGCAATTTAATTAAAATTGAAAAGCTCGTTTTTCAAGATTTTCAGAATAAACATATCTTTACTTGCAGCGTGGATGCTAAAGTCACTGTAACGTATGTTTTAAACTGTATATAAAACGAAATCTTTCACACATGAACCCGATTTAGGAACTATGCCAAAATACAATAGACATGAAAGTAAGCTTTGTATTCGTATATTCCACTATGTTAAATTATGTTTACATATGTGTAATAATATTAGGACGCAAACGAATGAATTAAATTATTTTTAGTTCTGGTAGCTCCGAGGTTCGCCAGATTTTATATAGTTTGCCCTGTTCACTAGGTCAAGTTTATTTATCTAGAAATCAGTATATTGTGAAAAATGACATTTGACTATTTGCCAATCAGTGAAAAAGTCAGTCAATGTTAATCAATGTATCTCCAAGAAGTAAAAAATAAAGATGTACCTGACTAACGATTCTAGTTCGCTAGAAAAATGCTGGTTAAAACATCTGGCTTTTGCGTTGAATAATTCAACACCTGAATGCACTTTATTTAGTTGTCTTTCATTTATTAGATCCATCAATTGCCTCTCTGTTTTGTCAGCTTCTTTCGCAACCAAACTGTATATGTTAACAGTATTGGAAGTCACACAAATGGTAGAAAGTTTCATGCTTTCCTTATTAACATTATCGACGGTCTCATTTACTGCATCTACTTCGTGCGGTTGAAATTGTACTGTTCTTTGTATCAAGGTTTTGTCAAAAAGTCGAGATGCTCTGTCAAGATTTTCTTCCGTGAAAGCATACACAACCAATTCACATGACTGAGTATCTATATCAATCACAGCTTCGATCGTGTCATCTGTCAGCATCTCGCGTAAACACTTTAGACAAGGTGCAGTTGCTAGAAACTCTGCTAATTTCTTCTGAATATCTCTTTTCCTGTCCAGTATCTGTTCAAGACTATTATACATGCGTATTTGAATTTCCTTCAATTCATCTTCCGATTGTGTTTTAATAGCTACTCGACCATTTCGTTCATCGAGGTTTATCCTAACAGTTGAACGTTTACAACTTTGATCAAAACCTCGTAGCACGAGCAATGTGACCTTTGCTGATGGCATGTTTTTTTCAATTTTGAACCATGAAGAAGTTATATCAACCTCCTCATTATTTGGCTCTGAACTGGCAACATTTTCTGATGCTTCACTAACAGTTTTAGATTGAGTTGTGCTTTCTCTGTCTGCAAATGGTTTCTCTGTCGGCAAACTTTCCATTTCTTGATTTTGAAAAGCACGTTGTGCTATTGTTTTTGTAGTTTCCAGACCGTCTAAATCAGTTTGCGCCAATATTGGTCTTTCATTACTATCATGGATTCCCGACAATTTTTCTTCCGATGCTATTTTGGTTCAATATTTACGATCCCACACTATGAAAAAACACAAGTTATATAAGTTTAACGTCATTGAAATAGGACATCAAAATACACTTATGTATAAAAAAGTGAAACACATACAATTCAAAACTATATAACCATAAACGCATCTAACTCGCTTATTTCATATTTCTTGAAAACAAATAAACAAACATACGTTAATTTTCTATTACGTTAAATGAGTACAATAAAAATTAAAATGTAGTCAAACACTTTCTTAGATCAGGACGCCAGTTATTGTTATTACACGTTCTAAGCACACAAGAACTAAATATGGATTGGCCAATTTTTGGCGGACTTACTCTTTAGGACTTGCGACTAAACCATATAGGTAATAATGTAGCCGTCTGTCCTGGTTGTTTTTACCCTCAAAAGCGTCTCCTAAGACAATAGTTTATCTATAATAAAAATGAAGCAAATGGGAAAAACCCATAACATTCCATGAATGCAAAATAGTTTTTTTGGCGATGTTTGTGGATTCAGTGACGACAGGGAGTAATATCCAGACCAAAATACAGCAACTACAGATAATCATTATTATTTTATCTATCAAACTGAAGCATTCTGTTCTGTGTGTCTGTTTTGTCTATATGTCTGGCTGACTTCAACTCAACTGCCATTCCGGTCTAGTTTGCCGATGCGATAATTCTGGGTATAATGAAAGCGCATATAGACGTAAGTAAATTATCAAAAATCTTTTGAACGTAAAAGATATGACCTAGGTTCCATCGGTTTTAGAAAAGTATACATTTTAACGAGAAACGGACATTTCACAAACAATAAATATTCCAATTTAATTTTTAATTAAAAACACTGACCCTGTGTCAATATAAACACAGAACAAAATCGAGGAATTTTTATAAAAGTTGTGTTATTCTTTCTTAATGTGTATCTTTCCCGATGAATATATCGATAAAGGTCGCCAACTATGGAGGACATATGCTGCAAAAAAATGCATATTGCTTGATGACATCTTAACTTCCAAATTACACGTTGTAACTTCCTTTGCGGTATTTTTCAACTCTCTTCATGGTAAAAGACTTGTCGTAGTTTTTGCTTCTATCCTGCAACTTTCAGATTTTGTTTTCCAAAAGTTTATTGTCATGCGTCTATACTATTCAATAAAAGTTGTATCTTCCATGTAACTTACCTACTAATCTTTGTTTTATATTTGCCACATCGTGTCATTTAAGTGCTCTGTCAAATATTGTATATGCCTGATATTATAGAAAATATTGATATCATATCATCACGACTCACGACTTAAGAAGAAAAATATGTATATTTGAGGAATGTATACAACTCATTTAGTATACGATTTAAAACGGACACAAACATTAAAATTGTAATTGTAAAATTATATGCTGGACCGTCCTGAAAATATTTCATAGATGGCGCGATTTCCTTAGTACTTGGCCATCTTCGTAACGACATTTAGAGTATGTAAAGTTACCAAAATCCCCGTAAGAACCGAAATTCCCCGAAATACATTTTTATTTTGGTTAAATTTAAGTAGTAATAACTATCACATGCATTTTTAAAGCGATAAAAGTCACTTAAAAGTAAAATGTATGCATATTTTTAACGGTATCATTGAGCTACGTTAATCATATAATTGGATTTTGGTAATAACGTTTGGAATTATGTGAGTGCTCTCCCTTGTTTGAGTTTGCAGTTTTCGAAAGTAATAGAAAATGCTTTTTAAGAACATAAAACCCAATTTTGGATGCAAATGTTTAAAGGACAATTCATATATATGTGCATAACTTTCATATAGTCAATATGATGTGGTAAATTAATTAATTCAAGGGGTTTCGGTAATTACAAGCAGAACGGAATGACAAGTCTTTCAACATTAAGGGAATTTCTGTAAATCGTAACAAGGAATGACTGCAGTTGCGATCGAATAAAAGTACAGATACTTCGGGTGCAAGTCTTTATATAATAATGAATACCATATATATTCATAGCTTTGATTTATTTAATGGTTAAAAAATCGGTGAGTGCATAAATTAACAGGGATTTCGGTAATTACGAGGGCAGTTATCTGTGATTGCTTTCTCCCGTTATCAGCTTCAGCCCAGTTACTGAAATCCCTAAAAAAAATGTTTAAAGTAATGTTAAATGCATTTTAACGAAATTCCTTACACATCACATCAGTTTGCTTCACGATGATGTTAAACATAATTAAAGCTTATTTTCAAACAATATGATGAAATCATGCTTTAGTTGTCGCCGGCCTACTCTGCCGTTGTGGGTTATGAACAAGTAACAAACTTGTACTGGATATGTGTGTATTTCCCTTTCAGACTGAAGTTATTAGGAATAAATCTGCAGAATATAGTATCTGCGTGTAAAAGCACCACAAAAATGGCGTCTAACTGTGTTGGAATAACGCTGTCGTTTTAAAGTGGCGGAAAGGATTAATTGTCACGTGCTCGTGCATTAAACCGGTGTTAGAATAGTTTACAACAATGGTTACATACTACCAATAATAACTAATCAAATGCTACTAAGACTAGATAACTACTTGGTATTTTGAAGGTTTATTAACCACCATAATTATTAAAGATATAAAATTGCACTTTTCACCCTATGATAATATCCCCCCAGTTTATAAATGGCGTCCCGACATTTCAAACAACACATTAATTTTGTTCAATATGTCTGCACCAGGAGACATGTTAATAAAAGAAACAAGTATGTTGAAAACATGTAAATTATATAACAGCCCCTGTAGCATTAAATACCGTTCCGACATTTCAACAAAACACTTAAGAGTTCATACAAGTGTGTCGGAAACTGACTTTAATAGGAATAATGAAGGACAAACGCACATAACGCTTCTTTATAAACTTTATACGTATCAATACTTAACGTCAATCAATACATAAAAAAAAACTGTCAAACAATAGTCGAACAACAGTCACACTATTGAATTATTGCATTTAATATATATGAAAAATAAAACACATATGTGATCAATATTAGTGATAATAAGTTATTTTTCATATATCACACTAAAATGACCTCACAATTCCATTTCTTTTCAGAACACTTCAGAACACTAATACTGTCAATAATGTATTTTGCACAATGATCACTGTAGTCCTATTACACATATTCACCCGACGGTTTCCATTTAGGTGGAGTTCGTTTCCTCGTGGAACGGCGTTAAACTGGTACTTCCTCAATACACGAGTCTTCATCTTCAAAATGGGCTGTACTTTCAGCTCTACGTTGCGGAATGACGTAGCGTGGTATATCTATCGGCACGCTCTGTTTACCTGTCTCTTTAGACTGTGGACGAACGCCATTAGCGGTTATTTCCACACCAAATGGTAACAACAGATGGTAAGCGACGCATGCGTTTGGCTCTAGGATCGTCTCTCCTGACGTCATAGACCGGTATGTCAGGATTAGGTTGGCCTATTACTACATACGGCGAATCTTCCCAACGATCTGCAATCTTATGTTTTCCCTTCAAAGCGACATTTCGCACCAACACTAGGTCTCCAGGTTAAATCTTAGCAGCTTGCGCCTTCATATCATACTGCCGCTTATTGATTTCAGCTGTTCTGATAGCAATCTCTTTGGCTTTTTGGTACGATGTGGCTAAACGCTCCAGGAGTTTGCGTGAGTATTCATTTCTGTACTTCGCAGCAATATCGTCAGTCTGAAGTCCTAAGAGGGCATCCACTGCCAACCTGGGATGGGGACCAAACATCAAATAATATGGTGAGTACCCAGTGCTATTGTGGATAGTAGAGTTGTATGCATGAACCATCGGACTTACGTACTCCTTCCCGTTGCTCCTTTTGTCTTCCTCTAGTGTACCCAACATTTATATTAACGTTTGGTTAAATCTTTCAACCATTCCGTTGCCCATGGTATAATAAGGAGTTGTACGGGATTGCTGTATGCCGGAAAGCTGACATAACTCTTGAATAAGACTGGACATGAAATTGGCTCCTTTATCACTATGTATCCTTTCCGGACATCCATAGTGTACAAAGAATTTTTCGAAAAGGACACGGGCCGTCTGATTGGTAGTAGGGAAGGCATGAGCATATCTGCTAAAATGGTCAGTGATAACGAGAATGTTCTCAAAACCACCTTTGGATTTTTCGAGACTGAGAAAATCCAACCACCCATTTCCATGGGCGCAGATGTTTGTATACTGACCAGTGGAGCTGATTCTGATTGCGCCTTGCGTCGAATGCATCTAGAGCAATTGGATACTTTGTTGCTGATGAAAGTATCCATATCAGGCAAGTAGAAACGCTGCTTAAATAATGACGTAGTGCGATCCCTACCCTGATGGCCAAAATCATCGTGGAGGGCCCGAAAAACATCATCCCTCAACTGCTCCGGTAAATCAAGCTGTTTACACAACTGATTCCCGTAATTGGCCAAACGATATAGAACACCGTCTCTTTGTACCAATTTATTCCAGTCTCTACTGTATATCTGCACAGCTAAAAGTTGGCTCGAGGCCCGCGGAGCTGTCGGCCTGGTGCCTTGCTGGATATGTTCAATGAGTTTGACAATAACTGAATCGGAAAGTTGTGCTCGTCGCCAATCTTTCAAACTTAAAGCATATGCTTGAATAACATCGTCCGGAACAATTGTTTGATGTTCAAGCTCGATAATTATACCGGGATGCAAGGTACTTAAGCACAACGGTGCTTCTTCTACTGTAGCCATCACAGATATAGTTAATGCAGTAATAATATCAGTATCCACAGTCATTCGACTGAGTCCATCAGCATCGGCATTCTGACGTCTAGAACGATAGCGTGGTGTAAATTCATAATTGGCCAATGCCGCCATTCAACGCTGCCCTGTTGCGTCTAATTTGGCAGTCGTGGTAACATAGGTAAGCGGATTGTTGTCAGTCACCACTTCATACTTTGTTCCATATAAGTAATCATGAAACTTTTCTGAGATAGCCCCCTTCAAGGCGAGGAATTCCAATTTATGTGCCGGGTAGTTCTTTTCAGCTGGCTTCAAGGAACAACTGGCATATGCTATGACTCTCTCCTTTCCATCTTGTTGTTGGTAGAGGACGGCGCCAAGCCCTTGTGACGAAGCATCCGTATGAAGAATGAAGGGAAGTTCATAGTTAGCATATGCAAGAATCGGTGGATTTACCAACTGTATTCTCAGCTCATCGAATGCCGATTGGTGCTCATCATTCCAGACAAATGGACTTTCTTTGAAGATGTACCCGATTTCCGTGTATTACCGTGTTTGACAGTGGGACCAATTAGGAGGTTGTTCAAAGGTCAGGCAATTTTTGAAAAACCTTGTATGAAACGTCGGTAATAATCAACAAACCCAAAAAAAATTTGGACGTCCTTGACATTCACAGGAACTGGCCAATTCTTCACAGTTTCCGTTTTGTCTGGGTCTGTAGCGATACCTTCGGCGGTTACAACATGACCGAGGTAAGTAATTTTTGTTTTAAAACATTCACATTTTGAGGGCTTGATTTTTAGATTGTATGAAGCTAATCTAGAAAAAACCTGATCTAACCTCTGTATATGGCTGGAAATATCACCGGAAAATATCACAATGTCGTCTAAATAAATAAGACAATCACGCAGATTTAAGTCACCCATACAGCGTTCCATTAATCTCTGGAAGGTTGCTGGTGCATTGCACAAACCGAATGGCATACGATTGCATTCATAAAATCCGAGGCCACCGACCTGAAACGCAGTCTTCTCTTTATCCTCCTCCTCAAGTTCAACCTGCCAATAGCCGGCTTTAAGATCTAATTTAGAAAAGTATTTGGAACCTGCTAATAAATGTAAAGTATCTTCTATTCTTGGTATAGCATAACTGTCTTTCTTTGTTCTTTCATTGAGTTTCCGGAAGTCGATGCGAAACCGAAAAGTACCATTTTTCTTTCTGACAATGACACAATTTGAAGACCAAGGACTGGTTGATTCTCGAATCGCACCCATGTCGATCATTTCTTTAATATGTTCTCTGACTTCATTGAACACTGCTGGTGGAATTTGTCTGTAAGGTTCTTTAAAAGGTTCATTATTCAAAAGTTTTATCGAGTGCTTAACCTCAAAAGTGTGTCCAAGATCATGAGGATACTTGATTGCATCAGGTTTTTGGAGTAACCGGTAAACTTGATTTTTCTCTTCATCGGTCAAATCAGTTCGTTCTAAGTCTACGCCATATTGTTTTTTAAATTTTCATTTTCAACTTTAATTTTCTTTTCAGGTGCTGATTCAATCCTGATCGCTGCATTCAGTGGTTCTAGGATGGGTGCTTCTTGCAACACTTTTACTTCGTTTAGTTGACATAAATTCTGTCTTGCTTTGATTTTGATTGGTCTAGCGGTCACAGTGCATATTCGTACAGGAATTCTGGCATTTCGACCTGCTTTGTTAACAGTCACAACACGAGGACAAACAATAGCGCTGTGGGTCTGTTCGTCGTCCAATGCCTCCGTAATTGCCGCGTCAGCATTTCTATTTTTTCTTATAAATCCAGTAACCGTTCCAGTTTCCATTGGCTGTATGGTTATGTGCTTGGTGGCTGTGACTCGACCGATACAGGAATTAATTGACATAACTGCTGCTTTCCACTCCTCAGGTAAGTTATCAGTTTTGCTATTTTGATTTATGCTACGAATAACATTCGTTCCTAGAAGAACTGGCGCTACACCATGGTACTGGGCCACTGGAACAACTAATAAAATGGTAGGTATAGGAGCAGAGGTAAGTGGTGTGTCTATCAATGCTTCAATGTATCCAGTATATGTGACTTTGATGCCATTCGCCCCTTTTAAATCTAGTTGGAAATCATCCATTGAATTTAATTCTGGTCTGTGATCCAAATTCTTATAAAATTCTTCTGTAATAGAGCTGACTTGTGAACCACTGTCAATTAAAGCTTTAATTTGAATTCCATTGATTTTTGTATCTGTTAAATTAGGCTTTCCGACCATCCTATTTAGTATATCTTCTTTATCTGTTTCTTTGTCGGTTCATATGTCACCCATGTCGTTCTTATCAGCCCCTTCGATCAGAGCCTCTGTTTGTTTAAGGATGCGTATTGACTGCTCCGGATTGCTGCTCTGTCGGATCTTGTCTATAGTACTCACGAGTTGGATATTGGCCTCGATTACTTCTAAAACCTCGTCCTCTATTCATGTTTCTGAAACGTCCTCTAATGCCTCTTCTATAGTTAGGTTGGTTGAGGTATTCAGATTTTCGACGTTCCTCACGTGAATCATTCCCAACAGGTAAGTGTTTTTCTTTTGACATATCATCTAGCTTCTTTTCCATTATACTCATTTTCTCTGTGAGGTCTTTAAGATTTTCATCTGTTGATCAATATATTGTATTTTCATTTCCTTAGGCTGCTCAGAACCTCTACATACATTCATTTCTTGTTCTTCTCTTCTTACTTTGACTTTTAACTCTTCAAACGTATGAACTGTTTCATAATAAACCCTGGTTGCATTTCGTAATTCAGCATTCCTGATATTCCTCCAGAATCATGTTCTCAACATAGTATCTTGTCTATCTTCTCGAATCTCCTTGCGTTCAATATCCTTCTGAATCAGGGTCTCTAACCTTATTCCCAATGTTGATATATCTTCTTCTTTTTCTTGTTTTGCATTATAAAATTCCTCCATTACACTCTGTCCTGTTTTAATATCACCAAAATTAGTTTCCATTGTTTCACGTATCTCATGGAGGGTTGCTGTAGGCTTTAATGTTGTTAGTACCTTTCTTGGCTTTCCACTGATCGAATGTCTTACTGATTGTCTTAAGATATCTTGGTGATAAATGCCGGATTTCATCATGCTCTCAATTTCAACTCTCCATTCATTAAATGTTTGAGGATCAGAAAACTTTGGTACATTCAGCTTAATCACCAAGGGCACCTTTGTTTCATGTGCCACTTTTAGTCCATTTTCTAATGTCTCCGCGTGGCATTCTTCAACTAGTGAACGCAATGTACTCTGTTTTTCAAACAAACTTTCTTCCATTTCTTGTTTTTGCTTTAACAGTCTTTTTATCTGTTGATACTTTATTCTTCTCTTCTCTGCTTTAATTGTATCTTGCTCACGTATTTCTTTTAAATTGTTTCTATTTTCGATTTCTTTCATCATGTGTATTTCTTTCTTTTTCATGTCTTCTATCTCCTTTTTAATTGCTTTAATTTAATACTTCACTTTCAACACTGCAATCGTTATCTGAATCAATTTCGTAATATACTGTTGTTCCACATCTCTCTTTCTCCTTTTTAATTCTGGCCTCAGAATTGACTCTTTTTCTAAAATGCTGTTTTGTTTCTAATTTCAATTCTCTGTCTCTAGTGTCTTCATATTCACCATATTCTTCATATGTGTTCAACCGTTGTTGGTCACTTTTGTCTGTATGTGTTACTCTCTCGACTTTCAATCTGTCATCACAAACCAACATTTCATGTTGTTTGGCTTTGTTGTCTAGCCATTCCAATTCTTTATCAATAGTATTTTGTGCTAAAATCTGAACAATGTTCCGAATGTTCATTTTCACTATCCTGACACTCGATGTATCTGCTAATGCTACTGATTTCATCTATGTGTCCATATTCATCCACAGTTATTATGGATCTGCCCACATTTGCTTTGTGTTTGTATCTATCATCATTTCTTTTGTATTCGTCTGTGTTCATATCATCGAATTGCGTATCATTGCCGCAGGCTCCTTCGCATTCATTGCTTCCATCATCAACATCAAAAGTATCAAATTCTTCTATTCCTCGAACCTGCCTTTCCAACTGTCTCCTTTTCTCTTTCATCTGCTCTATCTCCTTGTACTCTTGTTTCTTTCTGCTTTCCTCATCTTTACGTTTGTTTAATTTCTTCAATCTTTGTTCTCCTCTGCATTTCGTTTTCTTTATTTGCAATATCTGCTTTTATTTTCTCTCTTCTCAGCATCCTTTTATCTCTTTACTTTGAGTCCACTCTGTTTATTTTGGTGTTTAATTAAATCAATGAATAATTTAGAGTTTAATCAAATTTATTTAATACTTAATTATAAGTCTGTGATTTATTAAGTTTTTAATGTGTGTACGTTTGGTTTATTTTTAAGCAACTTTTAATAAAATTTCCAAATGTATATATTTTTTTTTCTTTTTAATAAATTACAGTAAGCACTGGTCTAATTGAATTAATTTTATCTGTTCAATTTTCACGTATTTTTACATGTGACCCTTTTATTGTTAACCCATTTCTTTAGTAACGCGCCGTGAATGTTTTTACAGTTGTCACTTGACAGTACAGCACGACAGTAAATTGATTTGTTCTCTGTACACGCACTTATTAAAAGTGCGCATATATAACATTGTAAAATCTACAGCGTTAATTTTACAATACCCCACAAGCAGTGTAAAATACGCGAAAATAAAAAATGCGCGACCTTGCAAGGATTTTCCCGATAGTGTATATTTGAACGTTAAACCGGTGATATATTTATCATTGAAACAGGTTGATCAGACCTCAATCAATGGCAAATAAAATATTTAACATTCAACAAAACTACATGTACATATGAATTTATACAAATTCACACGTACATCTCAATTTTCTTGTTAACGGACACTTTATTTATTTTATATATTTTTTTTTTCTTTTATAGTATAACTGCCAATTTTGCAAAATTTCACCTTCAAAATACCACTTGAATGTTTTCACAGTCTACCCAATCAAGTGTGATACAATTGCTCTACCTGACCAGCTATTCTATTGTCTACGGATTAGTGGATATCAATCAAACAGTGTGATGAAATGTTACTATTTATGCAGGGGCAGCTTAATGTCCTAATATTAGTGCAATGACCTACAATCACGTATATTCTCAAAAATCCTAATCAAAATGTTAATATAAAATATAAAAAACAATATATATCTATAAATGAACATATATAATAAATATCTAAATAATTAGAAGTAATTAAAATTGTAATTAAATTGCAAATTATTACGACACTAATGAATCAATGAAATATGAATCACAGAAAAGTGTCAATGCATTCTAATTGCAGAAAATGTTACACAGTCCGGTCTTCTAATCCAACGACGAAATACGTGATCCTCGGGACAAGTGCACTATAGCGTTAATCAGATGGATGTGTATTGAGCTCATTTAAGTTAAAGCATGATGTTTCACTACACAATCGTAACACAACCGGGTTTACTATTTTTGTTGGTCCATGGACAATTCACTGAAATGGCCATGCAGAATACCTTCCTAGAAGTCTGTATTGTTTACTGTATGTGCTGTGGAAATCATCAATGTCTGGGGAAGTCACAAACCGACGTTGGGCGCGATTGTCGCCGGCCTACTCAGCCGTTGTGGATTATAAACAAGTAACAAACTTGTACTGGATATGTGTGTATTTCCGCCTTCAGACTGAAGTTATTAGGAATAAATCTGCAGAATAAAGTATTTATATCTGCGTGTAAAAGCACCACAAAAATGGCGTCTAACTGTGTTGGAATAACGCTGTCGTTTTAAAGTGGCGGAAAGGATTAATTGTCACGTGCTTGTGCAGTAAACCGGTGTTAGAATAGTTTACAACAATGGTTACATACTACCAATAATAACTAATCAAATGCTACTAAGACTAGATAACTACTTGGTATTTTGAAGGTTTATTAACCATCATAATTATTAAAGATATAAAATTGCACTTTTCACCCTATGACATAGTAACACTTCTATCAATGCTTAAGCGTTGAAAAAACGTAAAATAAGGGTAAATATGTATACCCTTAAGGATTAATTTTTAATAACTATGCAAAGTTCAGCACATTTATTACCAAATTCCCCGTACATAAAGATTATACGAAAGTCAACAAATTAACCATATTAATTTATAGCCCAGATATATGGGGCTTCGGGGAATTTCGGTAATTACGGGGATTTCGGTATTTCTACGCACCCACAATTTTACATGTAAGGGAAAGCACCGTGGATTAATTTCTGCACGGAGATCGATGGAAAATTACGAACATATCCGATTAAAAAACGGAAATGGCGCCACCTATACAACATTTTGGCAGGGTGGTCCGTTTGTAGTAAACACTAAAGTAGTATCAATGTACCGTAAAGCACTATACAAAAGAAAGAGTAGCTAGACTCTAGAAGGAAGCAACAGGAACCAGGAACTATGTTGTTTTTTACAATGTTGAAAGGTATCACAAAGAAAGTTCCAATGTGCATTTTGAAAGTTGGGATGTCATCAAGCATGATGTATTTTTGGCAGGATATTTCTTCCATAGCCGAATCAATGTCGAATATGGACAGTAATAAAGCTTTGTTTGTATGTAGTTTATTTCAGAATAAACAAAGATCATTTTGCTCCTTATTAACTTTAAATATTGAGAAATAAGAAACAATTTACGAATATTAAACAGTCCAAGTTTTATGGCATCTTACTGGTCCTATCGGGGTATCTGAGCATGTTAGTTATACACAGGATATATATTGTGATACAGATTCATATTATATGTACGATAACAAAAGTGTATGGTTATTGCTGCAAAAAGAATTAATCGTTAAGTAGTTTAATTAATTAAATACTAATCACAAATATGACAGGATTATGACTAATTTGTGCTTGATAATAATCTCAGTTAAAGAGTGGATATTACATATAAATTTGCCTTGTAATAACTTAAATACCTTAAATCGATTTTGAAAATTAAAGAATAGAATATAACCATTTCTTTATTATATCAGTGAATACATATCCCGGTTAAATTGATCTTGCACTAATAGTCTTTTAGCATAATTTCACGCTTGAAATCTTTTCTAGATCTATATTTGTGTGCGAAGTATTCCTACAGCAATTTAACACGATTCAGGTAATGTATCAAAGCATAAAGGTCAGTATCAGGATATTGCAGCACTTAAAGGCCTAGTGTAAAGGTCTAATGTAATCTTTCTTTATTTTACCCCTCCCCCAAATCAAATATTATACCCCTGTGCATTGGCACCCTACTATGGTCACAGTGTGGTGGCCCTTATCAGCTGAGATAATACACTGCTGTAGAGGTAGAGATATGTTGAAACAGTGCACACAGCCATTGCTCAGTCAGCTGAGAGAAACGATTGCAGATTATGATAAGAGTTTTTATGGTGGACCAATACACTGAGTGGAGTACCCCATGGAGTGGCCAGACATTCCTTAAAATAGGCCTTTAAGGAATGTCCGCCTCTCCATGGAGCATTCCATTCAGTAGTTTGGTCCACCATAAAATCATTATCATTATCTGCAATCGTTTCTCTCAGCAGACAGAGCAATAGCTAAGTACACTTTTTCAAATGATATCTACCTCTGCAGCAGTTTATTGATCTCAGCTGATTAGTGTCCCCTCTGCAGCAGTGTATTGATCACAGCTGATTAGTGCCCCACACTGTGTCCACACTGTGACCATATTATACACAGAACAGCACTCCTAACCCGATACTTACACACTTCGTCATGTACTTATTAATTTCCAAGTACATGTGATCAAAGAGATTGATTCAATGACATATGTAAAATTGTAATGCATTTCGTACACATTGTATTAAGAAACCAACAGAAACAACAGAAACATAATGATAACATAATTTTTTCATTCCACCTCTGTCTAATAGATAAAATTCATTTCCTTACTAAATATCATTTACTATTCCTCCGTTCATCGAAAAAAATCCTTCTTCAATTCCACTTAATGTGATGCCGGCTTGTTTTATTTTGTGGGGTTTCATCATGTTGTATTGAACGAAATAATAATCTACTTGCCGACACATATGTGATTCATTAAATTGCTGTGAAAGTTTGATAATATTTTCTGGAAAATTAACCATTTTATCACGAATTGTCTAAGTGTCGGGTTTTAACTGTTGTTCGATGTACATGATCAGTATCAAATTAAAAAGGCGTATCGACGGTAGATCGATAATAACATTTGCAAAAATAAATTAATGTATAGAGAATTAATATTGAAGTGTTGTTAAATACAATTGTTTTTATTCTAAAAACAAATATATATATATACTTTTAATGTATAAGCAGTGGTCATCGGCAACACTTTCGCGGGCGCGGAAGAATCAGTAGTAATAGTAAAATCTATATGAAATGAAATGAACACGAAGTGCCCTTACGCGCATGGACAACATGGATAAATTTTCTTTGAAGTGCGCGACTTTTAAGGCGTAAGTTCGAATCCTGCTGGAACCGTGTATCCAAAATTTTATTTTGGCTTTGTATATATTTTAACAATATATTTTATTGCTAACTGCGATGTTATTTACAAAAAAACAACAACAATATACTATGTGTGCCGTCTATATATAATGGTTTTACCGAAAGCATGTGAAAGGAGCAAACACACGATGTCGCTGAGACACCTGAGAAGTATTGCTTATACTACCTGCTTAAATAAAATGTAATATGAATTTAGGCACTGCCTAGGATAAAGTCGGGAAAACCAAACAGAAAGATACTATGCTCGCATAAAAGGTGTAATATTTGTTAAGTTCTTTTGTTTACTGCAGCACCAGTAAGGTTATCATTTAAACTTTGATAATTTCGAACATCGCAAGCTGATCAATGCTTGTTTTTTATTAAACAGTTACAAATGACCAAGATTAGATTTTGTGAGCAGATGGTTGTTGTTCTTTTTTCAAAGACCATTCAATCCATGTAATTGATACACATAAGTATTTATTACTTATATATTAATGACTGTAGTGTTTCGGTGGATTATATCGCTCGAGTTGATTTTGTAATGTTGTATTCCACGAACCCGCGGTTTTCCGCGTATAGAAAACGCGTAAAATGTGAAATACAATATATGATATTAAAACTGTTATATGTCTTCCTTATAAATGTTGTATCTTTTCCTTATGCCTATTGACATCTTAATGTCATATAGATCTACATATGTTATTATGGTAACATTCGCCATTTAATAGGAATGGTTCTGTTGCACATATTCTAACAAGTAAAACAATTGATTAGAGTTTGAACAGTCAATTGGCCAGTGGGGTATACTACTGCTTTAGAAAATAAATAAACCTGGATACAAAAATGAAGTAAATTTTATATCATATCACTATAACACTCTATGTAATGATAATGCAATAGTCTCTGTTATTTTTAAGTCTCTGGGGGCATTTTGTTATGTAAACTTTTCATGGATATGTAATTGAATCAGTGCCTAATAATTAAGTAGTTTGATCAATGAGTTAAATAAAGTAACACCAGCCAAATTGTTTAACACTGGTGGTATAATTGTTAGTGAGGTTAAAAATTTTAATGTTTAACCCTGGTGTTTTCTCTGGTTAGGTACATAGCAGCCGGTTATTTAAATTTTAGTATAAATACTTTACGAAGTGTATTTAACCACTACTTTAAGTTACTAGACTTAGTTGCTTTAAACAGGCATTGAAACTTATACAATAATGACTGAGATTAAAATCGACACACTTTTATGACGTATTCACTGTTGTGACGTTTTAAGATTGCGTAATATATGCGACTGTTTTCATTTTTGTGACTGGATGAGAGTGGCCGCAACTGGGTAGATAAGCTATTTTTAAAGTCAATTGTAATACCCTGTTGCAGAAAACTGCGAAAACATTTATATAATTGACAGTGAAATTATTACATTGGATATTTACACATGTATTAAATAGTAAGATGATAAATATGGTTGAGATAGCAGTGCTCGCGGTAGTAGGCACATTATTGTCATTATTTTATATATAAAAAACGACATAATGTTATCACATGCTATACCTTGTTTTCCATGTAATACAACCATTACGAATTATTTATCTTACACATGTGTAAGATAACATTTTGAGCGTTTTCATTGGTAACATATTTTTTGACTGACCAATCGCATGCCGTTATTTTGGTGAAATGACGTCGTCAACATGAAATGACGTCAATGCAGTAAATAACTTTAGGATTTATCGACATGCTTTGGTAAAATTAGAAGCATTTTTTTCGTTTAAAAGCATGTGATGAAACAGATCTGACACTCGTTGTCATTTCATATAATGTTTTATTAAACTCGTCCAGGAAATTCGTTAATAAGCTCGCTTACTAACAAAATTCCTGAACTCGTTTAACAAAATATGATATGAAATGACAACTCGTGTCAGATCCTATATATATGTTTTCCCATACTTATCAGCTAAACAAATTCTCTTCACCTTCATGTAAGTAAAAAATATCCTCCAAAGACGAAAAACTAATTTTAAAACAGAAGATTATCAACATGAGTCAGCAGCCATTTTCTTCAAAGGGAAGTACAATGTGTTCCGATGGAGTCGCGGTACTAACGATTTGTTGAATAACCTCAATGGCAAGATAATTTTTACAACTTTTAATAAACGATTATAAGGTGTAAACATATCTTACACACACATTGCAATCAATAAATAAACAATTATTTCATTTGGAATCCTGCAAAACATCAAACCACCCCACACGGTCTAAATTAAATTAAATTAAGTTAAAATTTAAATTTGACAACTTGCACGACGGAGTGGCGGCAATCGGTATCAAGTCAAATTACACCGAAACGGAAGTCACATCCTCAGGGTTACAGTTAGATAATAAACACATATGGTTCAGTGTATTAAAATACAGTTCAAATGATATGTTTTGGTATCCAATTAAAGGTATATATGTAAGAAATAAGAAAAAAAGGTTTTTTTGGCACTACTTTGTTCTTAGTGGTCCCCAGCTTCATAATTTTTGGCCCATGTATTCATGCACAAAATGGCAGCCTCCATGCCCGTCAAAACCGGTGTGCTTATTCTAAGGTAAACATTTTGAGTTACAACACATAGACTTTTTTGACATGTTGTTTTTTCAAAAGGTTATGGCCTTATCGTACCAACGATGTATGGTGATATATTGAAAAGTAGCTTGGTCGTTGTGAACATTGAGATCAAACATTGTATATTTTATATGTAACAATGAAGGAATTTATTTGCGCATGCGTAACCTTTAAGAACTTCCGGTAAGATTTGTCGTCTGCAAATTTTTTTTTAATGGATGCTTACAAACACACTGTAATGGAGAGAATTACTGCCGGATGCCATCTTGACCCCATTAAAGGCTGCATTTTATGGGATGGTTGCTCTAGTGGACATGAGGGGGGTAGATATGGGAAAGTTAACGAAAATGTCAACCAGAGTCACCATCCAAGACCCAGTATGTTCACCGTGTTGTTTTTGAGTTTCATTTTGACATTAATTTGCACGAGTATCAACAATTATCTCATTTATGTCATAATACTTTGTGTTGCAATCCTTATCATTTAGTTTTAGAGCCTGTAACTGTTAATAATGCCCACAAAGTTTGTGTCATCACTGGCGGATGCATTGGCCATGATGACCATCCGAACTGCCTACTTTGAATCATACCAATTTTCCTAATTTGCAAAGTTAACAGATTTTATTCAGTTCACATTTTAGTTTGTAATTGTACTAAAATCAGGCATTCAGCTAAAAAAAATGCACGAAACGCAGCAAATGAAGGCAAAACTATACATATATACGCAAGTACAAGGCTCGTGGTCGGTCCAGGTTTTCTAAGCCTCGCTAAATAAAATTATCTTTATTCAACGCTAACCTAGTATTCTCTATTTATACATAACTGTGGTCTTTTAAATGTCTAGAACTTTTCACGACTGGTACCATGTCAGTGAGACCCTTACTATAAAGCAAATTTTCATGTAATTTATACCGTCTCTGGCGTGTCGCGTACCTAGTAGTTTTGCGTTTTTCAATTACCTCTTTATTCGGCCTTTGGGTTCTTTGATCGGTCTTCCGTATTTGACGTATGAACGTGGAACCTTTTGTAAAGGTGGCCCCTAGAGACTTGGTTTTAATCAACACAGACACTGCGTACCCATTGTTTAGTTTATGAACCTGGCCGTGAATCCTTCCGGCAAAGTTCCTAGGGTTAATTATCATTTTTGGGTTAACTGTCTGGTAAGATCGATTCACGGCCTCGCACTTTTGCGCAGTGCTCAAAAATTGGGTTTGATCAAGGGCAGAGGGAGACAGCATAATGGCCATGCATTTTAAAAGTAATGCCTTATCACCCTCTGTTATTCTTAGTTTAGCATTCATTGGCATGAAGTTTTTAGCCTGTCGGTAGTTACCACAACAAACTAAACTAGATGCTTTGCAGGACTCTCCGCAATACCCACCAAAGCAAGAAACAATTGCATCGGCTACCTTGGGCATACATTGTTTTATTTTGTTTAGGTCACCATTGTAAACCTTGTGGGCTGTCTTTAACTCTGCCACACACCGTTGTTTTATTGAAAGAGCAAAGCGATTCTTAATGTTTGTGTTTGAAGACCCTTTTAACATATTTGAACTAAAGTTGGCTTTGTGAACAGCACGCTTCAATGAATTTCCTAAGTGCCTTATGTCTTTAAAGTGTTCAAATTTATGTTTATTCCCTTTGCTCACACCTGCATGACTCCTAGAGTCACCATCACCAGTATAACCAGCTATTTGACATCATTTGATATGTTGCGGGACACTATTTCAGACCTTTTACCTTCGTTAACTATTGGATCTGATTCGGATACATTTGCGGAGCAATAACCCCTATGGTTTGGGCAAACAACATTGTTCCCCTTATTTCGCAAGCGAGCTCCAATCATGCAAAGTTTATTGGCAATATGTACCCCTACTATTTTCTTGTCTTTAGTGTTATTTTCACAAAATGTGGTTGTCGCAATAGACCCGGCCTGAAATGGGGTCGAGTCGGTATTAAACATGGGGTTATTGTAGCACGAGTCGCCCTCTATATTTACAGTTTTGGCATTTTTTTTATCTATTAGGGCATTTTCCTTCACAAGGGACGCTCTTTGCTCATGCATGTCCTTAACATTGACACTTTCTACCTTTTCATTAACTTTGTTACTTCATCTTTGCATGGAGGACTGGGTGTGGGGCTATTATATTAGCGTTGTAAAGAATTCTGCGCACACCGGTATTGCTGAATGGAATTGTGCACAGACCAAGCTGAAGGCCTATGTTTACTTTTGCGGCACGCCTACCACGACCTTTTTTACAATAAACCTCCTCGTAAAGATTGCGATACTTGCTAATGTATGAACACTTTGTACATTTTAGCCGCTCACGCCAACCTAGACCCCACCTAATGGAGTTAGCGGCATCAAAATTTAAAATGACATCACAGTTTGGTTTAATTTGAGTATGTTCTTTAAATGCAGTGTTGAAAAGAACCTGGACCTCAGCCTGAGCTATCAACTTATTAGTAAACAAGTCTGGATGTAGTGACGAGTCATCAAAACTACTGTACTCATCAACTACATTAGTGGCATTGGGACGGGGCCGTAACGTCGAAACAGTCGTGTCCGTACCATCGGTATCTTTGAAGGTTAGTACATTGTTATTGCCATGTATTCTACTATCGAATGACTTCTTTTCCAATCTCACATACTTCTTATCAACAACAGTAGGAAAAGAAAGAGTTTTTCATTTGTTGGGACTCTCAAGCCCCTTTTTGAACCCACTTTTTCGCAAGTGAGCTCGACGCTTTGAAGCCGGCATAGCGACTAGACTTATCACAATAAAAAAAGTAAACTATTGTATATGTACACTAATTATATCTAACTTACACTAGTAATCACAATAATGAGTAAACATGCACAGAAAACCATTTTATTTCCACATATTACACAGCACTGAGTACTGGATACAGCCTGAAGGTTGCTGGAGACTGGCCTAGATGGAATTCACACCTCACCTACAGGTTCAAGTGTGACAGAAGACTGTTAATTAGTACCTGGCATTGACATCTTTTTGTTTATTGTGTGTCAGGAGGTACAGTCTGTTGATTGTTATGTAAACAAACCCTTTTCTGGGGTCAAATGGCATCTGACATGCTACTTTAATATGGATTTTTACAAACAAAATGCAGAAAATAAATAAATTAGCTCAAAACAGCTTAAAAACCGGGCCTATAACATTTAGAATGCCACTGAAGATTGTTTTCACTTCTGATATAATATATTTCATCTGCTATGCCTATTAAAACTCAAAGTTATGCTCAATTCTGAGTTAACATAATGTTTTCCAAGATGTACATGTTTTCTGTCTAAATTCTTGTCTCGAAATGCCTTTATATGTGGTATTTTCAATTTTATTTTTTTTCCAATAAATCCTTATACCAGTGTGATAGAACTTCATGTCCTTTCTCGAAATAGATCAGACTTATGAAAAATGTGGTTTTTATTCAAATTTGAAAGGGTTGGGTTCTCTTAAAGGTCAAATTACACCAAAAGCTGTCAGTTAGATAATAAACACATATGGTTCAGTGTATAATGCATATGATTTTTAAAATACAGTTTAAATGATATGTTTTGGTATCAATTTAAAGGTATATATGTAAGCAATAAGAAAAAAAGTTTTTTTTGGCACTACTTTGTTCTTAGTGGTCCCCAGCTTCATAACTTTTGGCCCATGTATTCATGCACAAAATGGCAGCCTCCATGCCCGTCAAAACCGGTGTGTTTATTCTAAGGTAAATATTTTGAGTAACAACCCATAGAATTTTTTGACATGCTGTTTTTTTCAAAAGGTTATGGCCTTATCGTTCCAACGATGTATGGTGATATATTGAAAAGTAGCTTGGTCATGGTGAAAATTGAGATCAAACATTGTATATTTTATATGTAACAATGAAGGAATTTATTTGCGCATGCGTAACCATCAAGAGGAGCTATCATTTCCAATTTTGAAAAATCAGTAGTGTACAGTATAACCTTAATTACCGGAAAGACAATAACTTGCGTACAAGACCCACGGGGAACTACTCTTACTACTTTGGCACAGACGATAGAGTAAAAACAATATCTTATTAAATTCTGCAATGAAAAAACGAGGTGGGTTTTGTTTATCAGAAATGTCGCTCTTTGACGTTTATTGTTTACCGCGACACCGTCCGTACCGCGACTCCATCAGAAGGTTACGCATGCGCAAATAAATTCCTTCTTTGTTACATATAAAATATTCAAAATTTGATATCACTTTTCACCGTGACCAAGCTATTTTCCAATATATCACCATACATTGTTGGAAAGATAAGGACATAACCGTTTGAAAAAACAGCATGTCAACAAAGTCTATGCGTTGTAACTCAAAATATTTACCTTAGAAAAAACACACCGGTTTTGACGGGCATGGAGGCTGCCATTTTGCGCATTAATACATGGGCCAAAAGTTATGAAGCTGGGAACCACTAGACAAACAAGTAGTGCACAAAACAGCCTTTTTTCTTATTGCTTACATATATACCTTTAAAATGATACCAAAACATATCATTTAATCTGTATTTTACAAATTATATGCATCCTGCACTCAGCCACATGTGCTTATTATCTAACTGTAACCCTGAGGATGTGACTTCCGTTTTGGGGTAATTAGACCAGAATAGAATTCGCGGGTTAGACTACAGTAAATAATAAATCAGGTTACACAACACCATTAATTTATTCAGTCCTGAGAAGTCAATAGACAAACATGTTTTCGAAATAAAAATCAATAAATATCATGAACACTTTTAACTAAATTAAACGTGTATGTTGCTCACAAAGCAATTGGGAGCTACGTTTAATTCAATTAAAGTTTACTCTTCAGCCTGATGCTCAGGACAATTGATTCACCTGAATGGAGAGTCTCTCCTCAATTCTGAAACAGCAGTGCAATATTTAAGGTGGACCCAGTGTGTGTGTGTGTGGGGGGGGGGGCCTCTGTTTTACAGTCTTATCACTCTCCTGTTCAGGTAATCCATCCCTTCAACACGTACTTTTGCATTAGCTGTAGATGGTTCTGTGATTTTTGGCAGGGCAGAGCTTGGCTCATGTGCAGCATGGTATGTACTGGAAACAGTCTAGATATTGGTGATTACTGCATCATTTAACGGATAAATCTCTGCGTTTTTGAACGCAACGTATATATTTTCTGGTGAAAATGCCCTGGTATATGGTTTGGCGGTGAGCCTAGCAATCTCATAACTATTGATGCGTATGGCAGGATTGCTGTGGGTGTATGCTTGGCATTCTCTGTTGAACAACTGTTTCAGAGGGCCAAATACTCCAACATCCATGGGTTGAGTCAGGTGACAGGTACGGGGTGGCAAAACAAATAGCACCACATTGTGTTCTTTTGCCCAGACAGCATGGGTCAAGGACAAGTGGGCTTTATGTCCATCGTACAAAACCAGAACCGGTTTCCTTGAGGCTCTATCTAAGTTGGCGTACTTGGCAAAGTGATTCATGAGGTAGGTCTCAAACAGGCCCCTGTTGACGAAACCACTGTCCGACATCCCTCCATCAGACCCTGGAAGTGCACCATCCAGTAACTTTTCCACCCATCGCTTCCCTGGGAGCACATAGGATGGGGGAATGTTGTTGCCGATTCCATTAGCCCCACCAACAATCGTCACAGTTCAGATCCTTGAAGATGTGATAGCCTGTGGCTTACATTCCCTGCCGCATACCACTATTAAAACAGTGTGATCTGTAGAGACCCCTATTTCATATATATTGAAGATTCATATTCAGTAGATCATTTTGATGAAGCACACATGAAAGTTCTGAGAAGTAGGTTTATATAGTCTGTTTAGAGGATGACTTTGCCCTTGATTTGGTCAGTTTCTCGGGGGAGGGGGGCACAACTTACAGCTCATCATGTCTCTTGAGGAAAGAGTTAAACCAAGGTTTAAACACTTGATCATTAGCAACTTTCTTTCCAAGTGACTTCGCTAAACCAGCTGCTACACCAAGAATTTCAGAAATTGGATAACCATATCCAATGTTACCCATTTGAATGATGTGGTCAGCAAGTTTATTTTCTTCTTCTGGACTGAAGAGTCTTGCTGGGCCTATAGTGCAGTCCAGGGTTACATTGCCTCTGGTCCTATCTCTAAGAGTAGACTCCGGAACTCTATATAGGCGTGCTGCTCTATATAGAGATGTTCCTGACAGTATGGCCTGTAATGCTCTCTTCAAATTGTCCCTATTATAGAGTTTCTTCTCCCTAACAGGTTTTTGTCTTTGAAAAAGAAAACAAACGATGAGAAACAGACAAATTCAATAAATGAAGTCAATTTGCTACCGTATGACCTTTTCAAAAATTGGGCACGGATTTAGTTGTATTTAACCAACAAAAACGTTACTGGAGTTTGACCTATATTCAGCAGACTAAACAAAGGGATTTGTGAAAGGGAACATATAATTTAAGGGTATTTTTGGATATAAAATACCCTGTTTAATATCAATTTCTGACAAATACTTATCAAAAACTTACCAGTATATGGTTCATTTCTGTAGAAACAAAAATTGACAACTGGATGACATAAACCGGAACCTTGTTATCGATGTAAACAAAGCAGGTGGCGCTACTTTCCTAATACCGCGAGAACTACTTACCCGCGAGCTGCTTACCGAATTATAGATCGAACATTTTATTTTGTGATGTAGGTCCAGATCTATATTATCACTGAATTGATTTTTCGATTTCATTTCAAGTTTGCATTGAACGTAAGCAGAATAAAATATTTTGTCAATTGTCTGCCCCTTATTGTTTTACTCGTCAAAACAGTAGAAAACTGTTTTTTCGCTCTTTTTGTCACTTTTAAATGTTATATTGTTGTAACTATATAGATTCAATAGGTATAATTTATCTTCTTGTTTTCTAGTTTTCACACATGCTTACCTTCAAGTTACCAAGTAAAAATATTGAAATACATGTGTGTATATATTTATTTACTATAGCAACATTGTTTTCAACAACATTTATTATAACATTATTAAGTTTGAGTATTAAATATTGGTAATAAATGGATGTATCGACGTGATTTCAGATGATGTTTTGTTTGCCATTTTATTTACACCTATTTACTTTCCCTTATAATTTCTTTGGGTTCAATAAATGCAAGAATTTAGTTCCCTGTCAGCAGGTGCGCTTAGCGTTGAGTATCGTTACTGAAACACGGAACCTATGCATAAAATCCCGAGACCAGAAGGATTCGATCGCGATTGACAATAAATAGGTACTCGTGTTATCTACATGAGGAAAACCCTTGGTTTTCCGGTATTATTTACAAATTAGTGATTTGGTATATGTATTAAAACAGAATATCATGAAATTAATTGCTGCTCCTGTCTTAATAAGGGTTGGAGACCTGTAAGCTTGGCCACTTATTTGGAGCTCTCTATGGGTACTATAAATAGCATTGATGTTGATATGCGCGCCTGCGTCTTTACCAACAGTTTTCGGAAGTGAATATAAAGTGAATCATCTTAAAAAATATCTCGCGTAGTTATAGGTGACAATGTTAGCTGTGTTAATATGTCAGTTTTTGCAACAAGCGTGTACATAAATTTTAAGTAGCTTTTAACGCTGAAACATTTATTAAAACCTTCATATTACTGGCAATTTAATATTGTAAGCATCTGAAACATTTAAAAAGAGCATATTTTCTTAAGTTGACATATACGCCCAATGCTTTTTACCAACGAAATATTACTACCAGTTTCATTCATTGAAATTCGAATCGTTTCCGAAACCGCAATAAGGAAATGTATTACTGTTGAAGATGTTTTCCTTGTATTGTTTAAGATGTTTTCCTCGTATGAACATAATTCCACTTAGATTTGTGTGTAGTGACTAATAATAAACGTTACAGCTTTTAAATAAAATGTCACAATGATTAATGCGTCAAAACCAAATTGTAACAATGCAAATATTCAATGATTAAAGCGTCAAAACCAAATTGTAACAAGGCAAATATTCAATGATTAAAGCGTCAAAACCAAATTGTAACAATGCAAATATTCAATGATTAAAGCGTCAAAACCAAATTGTAATAATGTAAATATTCAATGATTAAAGCGTCAAAACCAAATTGTAACAATGCAAATATTCAATGATTAAAGCGTCAAAACCAAATTGTAACAATGCAAATATTCAATGATTAAAGCGTCAAAACCAAATTGTAACAATGCAAATATTCAATGATTAAAGCGTCAAAACCAAATTGTAACAATGCAAATATTGACATATTAATCCAAATAGTCATCATGATTGTTTTGTTTTATTTAAATCATGTGTCTTAAACCTTTTTTTCTATTTGTAAAAAATATTTAGTAATATATAAATATATATAATATATATATAAACATATATATAAACCGACTATACTCTTCTTAAGTAATTATATACAGATCAGAATTTAAATTTTCGAGCAAAGTTACACTTTATATTTATATACACGTTTAATTTCTCACTTGTATTAAAGTTCAGTGCAAAAATTTTAATACAAAATTGAGTACAATATTTAATAAACGAGTAGGCAACTTACCGTTTAGTGTAACATCTGTCTGTACAATGTATTATTCACTTTACACTTCACTAATTTTCGGTATTATCCTATCTACCGTGTATATGCATACAGTACACACCAGGCGAAACCCGCAAAGTTCGCGATATGCGACGAGCCGATTTTATCGCAAAGCGTCGTGCGCACGCTCGCGATGTCACGAATTTTCGCTAGTTCTAGTTGTTCGCGAACTTTCCTGGCGAAGAATTTTTCCCCGCAACGAATCGTGACGAGAAAGTAATTAGTAAAAATGCACACCTGAACGCAATCATCTGTCATTCAATAATCGGTTAAAAAACTTTCCGGAAGGGTTATATGACAGTAATACTCTCAATTATCTTATTTCCAGTATCATTTAAACATACATTTATGACTACACTATTAGGACATTTTTGTGGAAAGAATAATAAAGTTATATTACAATGTATCGGTTCATAAATTACAAATATAGTAAAAAGAAAAAATAACAAGAAAGTTATTTTAATACTACATGATAAAAATTATATTTTATTTTGTTTAATGATAATCGTTTGTCGCGTGTCATGCATTATCAAGAACAGAAACAGTTAAATCAAAATGAATATAAAAAACGCAATATAATTATGTGCTTATGACACGAAGATGTTATAATACATTGTTAAATATTACTATTTATTATAATCCCACAAACAAAGTTTAGCGGGGGGGGGGGCGGATATATAGGAGTGAGCTTGTCGGTCTGTCGGTCCGTCGGTCTGTCGGTCTGTTGGTTTTTGGTTTCCGGATGATAACTCAAGAAAGGCTTTACGTATTCAAATAAATTTTGGTACACATGTGTAACATCATAAAATACAGGTCAAGTTCGAAATAGGTTACAAACCACTAAATTTTGACAGAGTTATGGCTCCTATTGAAATTACATTTTTCCAAATACATGTACACTCTTAAACATTCACAAATAAAAGCATTCTCATTTTGTCCATTTCTTTCAAATGGATGCCATAGTTTTGTGACAAAGCCATATTGCGGGGGTATATCCGTCAATCATGTGACAATTCTAGTATAGGACCTATGATCAACACGCGCCCACCACCGCCACTAATTGGGGACCGGCTGTGTGTAGAACAAATTTAGAAGTGGCTACAACAACCGTTGTGATGGCATTCTTTTGATGTACCTTTATTTTGTTTAACGATGAGTTAACAATAAGTAATTTTATGAATACACGTTAAAATGAAACCATACCTTACAAATATTTATAGATACGTACGTGTATATAAACCAATTTCAATTAAATATTATAAAATATCGTGTACAATGTTGGTGATTTGCATCTTTATTCTGGTTATAAATATTAATAAAATGAATATGTTTGAAATAATCACATAATGAATCAGACAACAACGCATTTTTATAATAATCACAATAACCCCATATACACATGTACATAACAATTAAAACAAATGTCTGTGTTTTTAAGAATTATTAATAGCTCGTTTAAATCGATATCAATTAATTGTAAAAACAATCCGTGATTCATAATTTTACGTGGATTTTGATGATTTTTGTCCGAAAAGGAAGTTTTTAATTTAACGTTTATGTATTAATATATGCATTTCTTAGACTAATACTGCCAAATAAAAGTGCTTTTTAATATTATTATTCATTAATTAACCGTTATATTATTGTTATAAAAAAAATCTCTACATCTAACATAACTATGCAATACGCAATGTAGAATGTTGCGAATAGACCGTGAAACCGTAAAACTGTTAAATTTAAAAGAGCAGATGCATGCACCTGTACAGTCGTCGCAAATCGCGACGAAATTTCGTGACATATTCGGCCCGCTATCTTTCGCGAATCGTTGCAAACTATTGTGACGTCGCTTTGCGAATTTTGACCGAAGGCTCGTCACGAAGGCGCGAATATTGCTAAGGGGAGTAAGCAGTTGCTAATGCAGTTATTGGTTTCGAAGGAAGTCACCAATTGCTAACGAAGTCACGGGTTGCTAAGAAAAGCAAGTATTGCTAAGGAAATCAAGTGTTGCTAGGGTAAATCACTGGTTACTAAGGAAGTGACTGATTACTAAGGTGAGTAAATTGTTGCCAAGGAAGGCACCGGTATCCAAGAAAATCACTTGTTGCTAGGGAAGTAATGGGTTGTTAAGGAAATCAAGTGTTATTAGGGGAAGTAATTTGCAAAAATGTTGCAATTATTTTTTTAAACCTACCAACCAGGCAGGGAAAAAACAATCCATGGCTTGTTGCACACTATTTTGAAAAAAAACACACTAAAAATATTCTTTTTTCAATTTTTATATGCTGTCCAACTCGATTTTTCACATTGTCAAAATTGTTCGTTGTTGTTTTTCGTTCAGGCATCCAAAAACCTACCAGCCGGAGGATGCTAAACATAGAATCAAATTCGTATGACCTTATAGAATACGAATACATCACTGTGATGAAGTATGTTGAGTTTCTAGTCAGTACCTCTTATAGATATTGAGAAATCTGACCAAAGGCAAAAACTCTAGGTTGAAAAAGGACAACAACTCCACCAAAATCCTTGATATCGCTACCTCATCTTGTCTACAGAATGGATTCATATTTGTGATCAAGTATTTTGAGCTTCAGGTCCATATCTCTTATAGATATATATTGTGAAATGTGACCTAAAGCAAAGGAAATACATAATAGAGTTCACCACCTCTTGTCTACAGAAAAAGTTAATCACTGTGATAAAGTATTTTGAGTTCCAAATCAATACCTCATATACGTATTGAGACATTTGACCTAAAGCGAAAATTGAAGTTGTAAAAAGAGTAATAATCCCAACAAAATCCGTGAAAGAGTTACCTCCTCTTGAGTGCAGAATAGGGTTAGCACCATAATCCAGTATCTTCAGTTTCAATTTAATGTCTTTGGTTTGTATTGAGAAATTTTATATATAAAAAAAATGTCAAAATATTATAAGTTGTAAGTCCAGACTAGGACAGATATCTCTGGAAATACAAATCACAGGGTTATCTGCCTTAATGTAATAGATTAGCCTTTTGATAGTAAACAAGTATTAATAGTTTCAAATGGACACCTTTGATAGTTTTTGCGAAATGGACTCTGATACAAAACTTATCCAAAAAACTTTTAAAAAAAAAACTAAAAAAAAAAACATAAACACAAAATTTAACCAAAAAACTTAACTCGCGCAGACGCTGACGCAGACGACACTGCGACGACAATAGCTCTGTTTTGTTTTCTTCGAAAGTTCGAGCTAATAAAACAACAGACAACGCATATACAGTTAAATACAAGTAAATACTCGGGGATTCCCCGTTCGTCCACTCGAAAGTAGGCCGTATATCAAATACAGATGTCGTTTGAATGTTCTCCATTACAAACAGACATCTCGCATAAAGGACCCGTGTTTGTTTGGTTATTTCCTAAAAATGGTGTGTCTCCTGGGTAGTTTGATGTAGAGTGACACTGAAATACTCGGAATGTGAATTTGCAGGAGTTTGTTTATCGACAACATGTGTTTTCGTCGAAACTGCGAATACATTGTGTGTTTAAGCGTGACTGACTTCAAGTGAGATTGACTTTCTTAGAAGTTGCGTTACTTTTTTTTCATGTTAAATGTTCAAAGGAGAAAGAAGCATCATTACACAGGTACCATACTTGCGAAATCTGAAGTAAAGTGTCGAAAAACGCCAGGAGATTTTGTTTATCGACAACATGTGTTTTCGTCGAAACTGCGAATACATTGTGTGTTTAAGCGTGGCTGACTTCAAGTGAGATTTACTTTCTTAGAAGTTGCGTTACTTTTTTTTCATGTTAAATGTTCAAAGGAGAAATAAGCATCATTACACAGGTACCATACTTGCGAAATCTGAAGTAAAGTGTCGAAAAACGCCAGGAGATTTTGTTTATCGACAACATGTGTTTTCGTCGAAACTGCGAATACATTGTGTGTTGAAGCGTGGCTGACTTCAAGTGAGATTGACTTTCTTAGAAGTTGCGTTACTTTTTTTTCATGTTAAATGTTCAAAGGAGAAAGAAGCATCATTACACAGGTACCATACTTGCGAAATCTGAAGTAAAGTGTCGAAAAACGCCAGGAGATTTTGTTTATCGACAACATGTGTTTTCGTCGAAACCGCGAATACATTGTGTGTTTAAGCGTGACTGACTTCAAGTGAGATTGACTTTCTTAGAAGTTGCGTTACTTTTTTTTCATGTTAAATGTTCAAAGGAAAAAGAAGCATCATTACACAGGTACCATACTTGCGAAATCTGAAGTAAAGTGTCGAAAAACGCCAGGAGATTTTGTTTATCGACAACATGTGTTTTCGTCGAAACTGCGAATACATTGTGTGTTTAAGCGTGACTGACTTCAAGTGAGATTGACTTTCTTAGAAGTTGCGTTACTTTTTTTTCATGTTAAATGTTCAAAGGAGAAAGAAGCATCATTACACAGGTACCATACTTGCGAAATCTGAAGTAAAGTGTCGAAAAACGCCAGGAGATTTTGTTTATCGACAACATGTGTTTTCGTCGAAACTGCGAATACATTGTGTGTTTAAGCGTGACTGACTTCAAGTGAGATTGACTTTCTTAGAAGTTGCGTTACTTTTTTTTCATGTTAAATGTTCAAAGGAGAAAGAAGCATCATTACACAGGTACCATACTTGCGAAATCTGAAGTAAAGTGTCGAAAAACGCCAGGAGATTTTGTTTATCGACAACATGTGTTTTCGTCGAAACTGCGAATACATTGTGTGTTTAAGCGTGGCTGACTTCAAGTGAGATTGACTTTCTTAGAAGTTGCGTTACTTTTTTTTCATGTTAAATGTTCAAAGGAGAAAGAAGCATCATTACACAGGTACCATACTTGCGAAATCTGAAGTAAAGTGTCGAAAAACGCCAGGAGATTTTGTTTATCGACAACATGTGTTTTCGTCGAAACTGCGAATACATTGTGTGTTTAAGCGTGACTGACTTCAAGTGGGATTGACTTTCTTAGAAGTTGCGTTACTTTTTTTTCATGTTAAATGTTCAAAGGAGAAAGAAGCATCATTACACAGGTACCATACTTGCGAAATCTGAAGTAAAGTGTCGAAAAACGCCAGGAGATTTTGTTTATCGACAACATGTGTTTTCGTCGAAACTGCGAATACATTGTGTGTTTAAGCGTGGCTGACTTCAAGTGAGATTGACTTTCTTAGAAGTTGCGTTACTTTTTTTTCATGTTAAATGTTCAAAGGAGAAATAAGCATCATTACACAGGTACCATACTTGCGAAATCTGAAGTAAAGTGTCGAAAAACGCCAGGAGATTTTGTTTATCGACAACATGTGTTTTCGTCGAAACTGCGAATACATTGTGTGTTGAAGCGTGGCTGACTTCAAGTGAGATTGACTTTCTTAGAAGTTGCGTTACTTTTTTTTCATGTTAAATGTTCAAAGGAGAAAGAAGCATCATTACACAGGTACCATACTTGCGAAATCTGAAGTAAAGTGTCGAAAAACGCCAGGAGATTTTGTTTATCGACAACATGTGTTTTCGTCGAAACTGCGAATACATTGTGTGTTTAAGCGTGACTGACTTCAAGTGGGATTGACTTTCTTAGAAGTTGCGTTACTTTTTTTTCATGTTAAATGTTCAAAGGAGAAAGAAGCATCATTACACAGGTACCATACTTGCGAAATCTGAAGTAAAGTGTCGAAAAACGCCAGGAGATTTTGTTTATCGACAACATGTGTTTTCGTCGAAACTGCGAATACATTGTGTGTTTAAGCGTGACTGACTTCAAGTGAGATTGACTTTCTTAGAAGTTGCGTTACTTTTTTTTCATGTTAAATGTTCAAAGGAGAAAGAAGCATCATTACACAGGTACCATACTTGCGAAATCTGAAGTAAAGTGTCGAAAAACGCCAGGAGATTGTGCTCTTTTACTATCATTGAGCGTATGGATATTTGATTTACTGATTTCTAGCCATAAAACACTACCATTTTCCGCTTCCGTGTTGATATAGGTGGCACTGCACAGTTTAAGCATCAAATGCGAACTTTCGTAAATTACTGACTACAATGAGTGTTCGAAGCTATGTGACTGTTTCGTAAGTAATGCATGTGCTTGTGTTTTATAATGAAGGTTTAGAAATTTTAAAAATGTGGATATTGGCAATCATTTTGGTGAACTGGTGAACTCAGTTGGCGACCTTGAAATTCGCAGACAGGCTCATTCCTAGCTCTGCTGGTCAGTTAAGCAATACTTTTGAAAGGCGTACATATATAAGTATACAAGTATTTAGCAAGTTACAAATCTGCGCAGGAAATACTAGAAGTAATTGTATTTGAAGCAAAACTTGGAAAAATGGCCTTTAAACTCCTGCTATTTGGGGGATAAAAATGGAAAGTGATAAATGAAGAAAAAATCCTTAATGTATGCACAAAGTGTATTTTAGGTCAATTTCAACGCCACAGACACAGCAATTCTTAAAATGTGTTGGTTTGTTTAAGGGTATTTAGATCTTCCGATTATGGACAGCAGTTCGAGCCTTGGCCCAGACCGACGCCCATGAAACTGTATAATTGTAGCAGTAGACTGGTTCCACGGTCGTATCTGTGTGGCTCCCACTGATAGCAGAATGGTAATTCCTATCATAATAAGTGTCAATGAATATCCTTCTTGGCCAATGTAGTGTTGTTTTGTTTTTAAATAAATTAAAGTATCTGATTAATGTTCATTAACATCATTGTGTTTCATTTTTGTTCATAGATCACGTTATTTTGGGGGCTTTTTATAACTGCCTAGTATTTCGGATGTAATAGCAATGTTGGATATTAACATTGTACAATGCTTTATTGACACATAACTTTTAAGAATGTTTATGACATACTAGTAGTCTAGTAGGAGAGAAAAGTGTAAACTTGTTTGTCTTGCATGACAATTCATTTACAGTTAAACTTTTCTACTTGTCTTACAAGACGAGTCCTGTTGTTTCTAACTCCTACATAATCGAAAGTGTTGTCTATGTTTGAGACTTCCGGGAATCGAACCGGGGACCTCTCGCTCACACGGCGAGTGTTCTCGCGACTGAGAAAAGTTCCTCACTTGAGAGTTGTACATCTCGAGAAAATGTTGCATTGTGAATTGATCACCATAACATACTATCTAAAAGCCACATTAAAGGTGAAATTTCAAATTTAGAATACGTCATTTAAAAGTCTGTTAAAATTGTCTTTTTGTATGTTTAAACATCTATTATAACCTGCGCCAGAAAACAATTTTGTTTGTGGATACTGTTTAAAAAGAAAAACACTGATCCTACCAGTAAACTGTTTATAAACATTTGCTTTGTTCATTTGTTATCATCGTGGCGATATATTCACCGTTACCTTTCGGCAAGCTGCATGATGAACTACCGGTAATAAAACAGGAAGTACTTCGGTTAGTTTCGTCGTGTTTAAAATGTAAGCAATGAAGTGGGATAAAATTAGTCAAATATCAGTTATTTTAAGGAAATATATAATAGTTTTTGTCATAATGTTTTATTTTATGTGTTTGTAAAATCTTAATAAACTGATAACGGTTATTATAACGTTCTTGTGCCTTTAACATATCAACAGCAAATACTTTTTAAGCCTACAGCCGAAGCACGTTTAAGCCACTAGCAATCTCCATCGTATCTCCTTTGTTTGGCAAATATAGTCGTACGTTATTCTGTCATGTCAGTTTTGTCATATCAGAATGTGGTTCGTTTGATACAAATGTTAAGCTTAACCACCGCTCTTAAACTTAATGTTCGTGTATGGAATGAATCTATGTATATACTTTTTATCTGGTCTTTGTAGTGTTCTTTGAACGAGAACTATGTGCTTGAAAATATTTTAAGAGAACAGGAAGCATCGAGTGTTAGAAACTCTTTACTTAGCGTCCCACTTGATCTTGAACGTTTGTGTTATATGTACACTCATTCTCATTTTTTTCGCCGAAAAGCATCACATAAATATCAAATTTATGACTTCTCATTTCCATACAAATTTATGTTTAATATGAAAATGGAACTTATCTGTGTTGCGTTTTAAGTGATGGCCGTATTGTGAAAGCTTTATTTTTTGCTGTAGTATGCTGTCAACATATGCATGAGTTTTACTTATGTATTTTACGTGACAGTGATACCAACCTAATGACAGATACAGAATATGATAAAAACAAAAACATAAGAGATGCACTGTTTTAGATTATCAACACAGCAATTTATATTATTTAACTTCTTGAAAACACTTAACTGATAACATTGTCGAACAATGGACACAAAAAATGGAAAATTGGGCAGAAGAACAGTAATTTTTTGCATTATTGTCCTTTTTGGTTTTTTCATATATCCTCACACCTTAAATAAAGCGTAAATACAGAGTCAAATATAATAGTAGTGCACACAAAACCATTATAAACCCAAAAGCAGAAATAATAGAGCTCAACTGATACTAGACCATTTTACAGGATTTTTTGTTTATAACATGTTCTTTTGTCACGTAAAATTCATTAAACAAGTAATACATTGTACAAGTACATACTTCAGCAGAAAATGGATTATTCTATCGTAGATGTGGGGGAAATAACTTGCAAATATAAACATTTGTAGAAAAAAAAGATTATTGACATAGAACCATTAAAATGCGAAATTCATACCAATTGTCACGTAAAATTCAATGAACTCAACTGTTACATTTAAAAGACATCACATGTGGTAAAACTATCGCAAACTCTTTTCAGTTGACATCCTTGTTTTCTGAATAACTAGATTAATCAATATAAATGTGATAGATGATGGATAATTGTAGAGTATTTGACATTTTAATGACATAACTCAGTTCATATTTGTCACGTAAAATTCAACTAGCCTTTTCAAGATTTGAGCTATTTTAGCCCTGTCTTTGTCAATATACGTTTGTATTATTGGACAAACAAACTTATTTAAACAAAACATTTGTGAAATTAAAACAAACAAAAACAATAAGTTCAACATTTTATGTTTGAATTTTACGTGACATTTTATGAATTTTACGTGACATATAATGAATTTTACGTGACATTTTTGTATATGCTCTATATGTGCACCAGACCCTGATAATCAATCATGCGCTATAACAGCACTTATCTTTAATTATTTCTTAGCAGATAGATCATGTGTCATTGATTTCAACTAAATGTCCCTAGAAAAACATTCAATGACGTCATAAATATTACTACATAAACCGCAAAAATACCGAACAAATTATTTAGTCGCTGTCTACACCGCGGTAAGCGCCCGTTTCATAAAAATTGTCACGTAAGTATTCAGTCACTTCAAGTTTAACTTTCCAATAACCAAAATCTGTCATATTTTTTATAACTCGTCACTCTATTTGTCATAATGTACAGTTCTCGGTAAGAGATTACATATAACACTGTCAATTTTAGAGAGAAAAGTAAGAGACAAACAGTCGTTACGTAAAGCTTCACAGAAAAAAATCCCCCATATGGGCTTAGAACATTAATGGCTAAAATCTTGATTTTGTATGATAAGATTGATGAAAAATTTGTTGCTTTTTTCATAAGAAGTTGTGTAAACTCTTATCAATTCAAATGTTAAACCATGATTTCTTAAAAACAATTTGATGATATCACAGCAAATAAGTTAGTGTCACGTAAACTTCTAGCATCTTGTGACACGAATAAAATATTAATTTTTTTAATGATATAATTCTGCAGTATTTTTTTTTATATCTTGCAACCTCATTGTACAAACTTTTACCAATCAAGTATTAAACAAAACTGATAGAACTCGTTTCAAAAAGCAGAATAAAAGTACCTATTAAAAATATGGCATTATGTTTGTGACAGTGGATTTTGTAGGGTGGTATGTTTATAAAGGACACGTTTAATTAATTCAAAAGAGTTTCTGACACATCTTTTTTGGTTTCATTTAAAACAAATACGTTGTGCTTATAAACCAAGGTGCTTACATAACTCATTTATATGGAACTACACATTTTTGTGATAGTTATTGTACCTGTGACAAGTAGTTGGCCGAAAAAATGAGAATGAGTGGATCAACAGTTAAACTGGTTTTAAAACTAGATGCATTTTTCTAAACGTTAGTTAGTAACCGAACAAGAGATCCTTTTAAATCTTTGCATACATATAAAAGTAGAATTATAATACTTTTTCATTGTTTTTATTGTTATCACATTGACATACATTATTTTTATTGGTCAAGTTGTGTTGATTTCAAATTATTTTTTCATATGAAATATACCTAAACGATTACAGTATATCGCAAATACACACATTTACGAGTATATTTGCGGACTTATGTTTTAAAATAATATTTAACAGCGAAACAGTCAATGGATAATAGATACGGCAGGCCGCCTTTCAAGAAATCAAGAAGATACAGACAGGTCGACAAAGTCAAATGAGGGAAAGAGAAATGACCAAATGTCTCAATAGTTCGAATAAACATGATTAACTAGTCCTTGTGCTTGAAACATACGTATGTGTTTACTTATGATGTATACTTACTTCACATAACAAAGCACACATATAATATTTATCATTGTTTGTGTCATTTGAATAGTTTCCAAAATCTGACCAGCGATTGTGGCTTGTCAGAAGTGATGTCTTGTTAATTCGCAATGAACATACTTGTAATGTTATTTCATTTATTGCTATTGCGGTTAATCAGGCTTAGAAACGAATGGTTATTGTATATATAGATTTAAACATAACTGAAAAAAAAACGTATTCAAGTTATTAAACTTGATACAAGACAGCGATAGTTCACAACTAATGTACACATATTCCCGAACATGTAAAAATCAAAAGTATAACTAAAGACAATTTATTGCGTACATTTTACATAAAGACGTAACTACTTTCACTTGCAGAAAGCGTTGTGTGTAAAGACGAATATGTCAAGCAAATACACCAATTAGAACAGCCATGTCGATGTGGTATGCACACAGGCGAACTGAAAAAAAGTAAGTACACCGCAGTACTGTATAGAAACCTATTTTTCTTTGTTTTCCGGTGCATTTTTTTCTTACATGAACACCGTATATTGAATTGGATTGGTATAATCATTTGTTCAATTACATACAAAAATGAATCTCAATACATACTAAATACATGACTGAGCTATTTACTACAATTAGCAAGTTGTGTTATATAAGAACTCTTATCATTAATAAACCCATTTTAAATAATTACATATGATTGTGGACTATTCCATTAGATGGTAAAAATATAACAGTTTTCTCACGCGAAGGGAAAAATAAGATTAAAGGTGAATCATCCAGCAGTTGTGTGCGTTAACGGCGCTGTCAACATAAATCGTGATCAAAACATGTATAAATAATCACAGACATAGGCAACAAAACGAATAAATGAAACAAATATACAACACAAAAGACACCAACACATGAATAAATACAGTGCTAGATATCCTAGAATCCTAAACGATCAGTTCAACGTATGTTAAAGAAATAAATCATGAACCTTAGAAACTTAAAGAAAGAGAACACGGAACTAGTAAACATGTACTAGCACCGTTGTATGACAAAGTAAACATAATATCGCACAATAAACGGATACAAAATATTGGATTAGGAATTAAAACTTAAATCTATTGACCTGGGCCCGTATTCACAAAGATCCTTAGGGAAAACTTAGTAAGTTTCCTAAATTCATAATATTCCTTAAGTCTTTGGTTGTTTAAAGTTACTATGTCAACGACAAATTGGCTTCCTATGGCACTATAAATGATATTATATGATAGATATGAGGTATAATAAGACATTTGCATTAAGTAAATAATAAATAATATAAAAAAGAGTTATTTGATAACAAGAGCTGTCTCTGGACAGCGCGCTCGACTATTTAAGCGCTTTGTCAGAGTTATAGGCCTTCAGTACAAACAATAAAAATATTGAGCGGAAACCGTTTTTCTATTTTTAGTAATAGTGACCTTGACCTTTACCCCACCCATATGCAATCCCAAGCAAGGTGTCGATATAAGATATCTATGAATTAAGTTTCATTAAAATATCTCAATGCGTTCTCAAGTTATAGAGCGGAAACCGTTTTTCTATTTTCAGTAACACTGCCCTTGACCCCACCCATCCCATATGCAAATGCAATCCCAAGCGAGGTCTCGATATAAGGTATCTATGTATGAAGTATCATTAAAATATATCAATGCGTTCTCAAGTTATTGAGCGGAAACCGTTTTTCTATTTTAAGTAACAGTGATCTTGACCCCACCCATCCCATATGCAAGCCCAAGTGAGGTCTCGATATAAGGTATTTATGTACTAACTTTCATTAAACTACCGCAATGCGTTGTCAAGTTATTGAGTGGAAACCGTTTTTCTATTTTTAGTAACAGTAACAGTGACCTTGACCCCACCCATCCCATATGCAATCCAAGGTGAGGTCTTGATATAAGGTATCTATGTATGAAGTTTCATTACAATAGCTCAATCCGGTCTCGAGTTATAGAGATATGCAGTTGTTGCACACAAACTTAACCTGAATTTCTAAGTAAAAAAGGGGCATAATTCTGCAAAATTGCAGGTCAGAGTTATGGACCTTGGTCAGTGACATATAATGACCCTGAAGACATGTTTGAAGTTTTAATTGAATATCTGTAGTAGTTATGGAGATATGGAGTTGTTGCACGCAAAGTTTAACATGAATTTCTAAGTACAAAAAGGGGCATAATTCTGCTAAAATGCTGGTCACATGTGGCATATGTGAAGTTTCAATTGAATATATGTAGTAGATATAGATATATGGAGTTGTTGCACGCAAACTTAAACCTGGTTTTCTAAGTACCAAAATGGGCATAATTCTGCTAAATTGCAGGTCAGAGTTATGGGCCTTAGTCAGTGACCTCTCCTAATGACCCCGAACACATGTGTGAAGTTTCAATTGAATATATGTAGTAGTTATGGAGATAAAATTATGGACTTGATGCACGCAAACTTTAACCAGAGCATTACGCCAAAGCCGACGAACGGCTGAGTAGTATAGCTCGAACTATTCGGTGAATAGTCGAGCTAAAAACACACACGCTAAAAAGTTTGAAAAAAATAACAAAACAAGTGGGTATCGAGCTCACGACTTAGGAGCCATACGAAGAAATAACAGTAGGTAGCGCTTTAACCAACTGGGCTATATTGCTTGGTAACGATACGTTTGCAAGCTATGTTTATCCAAAATACTCACAATTCTGACGTCAAAATGTAAACATAAAAAAGGCCAAAAACACGACCTTTATTAAACATTAATTTTTATCTCATAATACGTATACTATTTTCCCATTCTATATACTATGTTTAATCTGTCATTATGTGCCAGTATTAATATCTTAAATTTCAGATTTTTTTAAGCGGGTGCCCCCCTGGGGCCCTTTTCGGTGACATAGTCGCTTTAATGTATAGGTCTTTTTACATAAAAGTGTATTTTACTAGTACCTATTGCTTCGAATTTTAAAAGTTTATCATTTTGTGAACAGAAATCATTGAATATCTTATAGAAAAACTTAATCTGAACATTTCACTTAAGTAAACCTTAAGTTAAGATTTCCCTGAGGAGCTTTGTGAATACCAGTCCTGGTGTGTGAATGCTTGTGTGGTACATTACCTACACCACGACACTTTCGCTTTGCTAGATAGTGTTTTACACAACAAGACATGTATCCAAAGTTCATTTACGCGTCAAGTACGTTATAACATATATTTATTACATACCATTAGTACATGCGCATACATACGCTAACGTGATACAGAATACATTGCGTTGCATAAGCTCCAATTTCATATTACAGGTAAGCCTTTTTAAGGCGAAATAACCCATGCATACAGACTTCCTAATATATTAAGTATATTACAGAATTGTCCATCTCACGCATCCAACACGTATGTATGTAGGTTTAGCAAATAAAGTTCTACTTGCATTTTAAAGGTCATGCAATGTAGGTCCACAATGCAATTTAAATATACATAAAGCCAAATAAACCAAACAGTTAGTACCGTTAACACACAAACAGTTCAAATTGTGTTTACAAACCTTAAGTTACAATGCACTTAGTTATAACTAGACATGTGTCCGTAGGACATGGATGCCCCCACATTACGCTGGTTGTCAGAAAACTCTGCTGATGTCGGAAAAAATGCACCAAAATACCCAGGTGCATAAGTTCACATGCTGATGAATATGTTTATAATGTTTCATCAGTCTAGCGGTTATATTTTTTTAGTTACACGCGACACAAATCCAATAATGTCATATTTTGCTAAAAAGGGGCCATAAATCCACTGATGGCCGAAAAAACTGCACCAAAATAACCAGGTGCACAAGTTCACATGTCGTTAATATGTATATCAAATTTCATCACTCTAGCAGTAATACTTTTTGAGTTACGTGCGACAAAAGTCTAAACATGTCATTTTTTGCTAAAATAAGGGCCATAACTCCGCTGGCGTCTGAAAAAAACTGCACCAAAATACCCAGGTGCACAAGTTCACATGCTGATTAATATGTTTATACAGTTTCATCAATGTAGCTGTTTTACTTTTCGACTTACATGCGACACAAGTCCAAAAATGTCATTTTTTGCTAAAAAAAGGGCCATTACTCTGTGGACGTCGGTAGAAACTGCGCCAAAATATCCAGGTGCACAAGTTTACATGGTGGTGAATATGTTTATAAAGTTTCATCAATGTAGCAGTTATACTTTTCGAGTTACACACGACACAAGTCCAAAAATGTCATTTTTTTCTAAAAAAGGGGCCATAACTCTGCTGATATCAGAAAAAAATGCACCAAAATACCCAGGTGCACAAGTTCACATGCTGATAAATATGTTTATTAAGTTTCATCAATCTTGCAGAAATACCTTTCGAGTCACGCGCGACACAAGTCCAAAAATGTCATTTTTTGATAAAAAAAAGGGCCATAACTCCGCTGATGTCTGAAAAAAATGCACCAAAATACACAGGTACACAAGCCCAGATGCCGATTAATATGCTAATAAAGTTTCATAATTGTAGCAGTTATACTTTTTGAGTTATGCGCGACACAAAAATCCGACGGACGGACGGACGGACGTACAGACGGACGGACGGACAAGGGCAAATCTATATGCCTCCCCACTCTAAAGTGGGGGCATGAATATGAAATATGCAATATAAAATTATCTTATGTTTGTCGTTAACAATAAGTCAGTTTATCACCACATTTAATCAAGTTTAAAAAAAAATATGAACATGATAAATATGTGAATTATAGCTTCATATGAAAAATATACATACACATATATTATCGTGAACACTATATAAGAGACAGTGCTTCTTACAAGGTTTTACTAGAAGCTACAGACTATATTTAACAATTTTAAAACCAACAACTTTATTGCTGTTTATAGGCAATATATAAAGTACATTAGATATATATAGGATTTGACACGTGTTGTCACTTCATACCATATTTTATTAAACGAGTTCAGGAATTTTGTTAGTGAGTCTTTGACTAACACTCCTAATTTACAAAATGTAGTGACAGTATTATTTATTTTCACGAACGTAATAAAATAGATGTATAGTACTGCTGGTTTATTGAACAAACAAGACAGAAAGTGAACATCAACTGAATCTTACTTAAATATTAGTACATATATTTTATTTTTACAGACTGATAACTTATATACAGTAGAACCTGCCTAACCGAACGGCGTCGGGACCGGGCCGATCGTTCGATTTTCAGAGGTGTTCGGTTTGCCCAGGGTTTTTTTTACACGTCATTTTCCTTTTAACATGTACGTTCTATTATATATGTTTAGTCGAGTATATAATAAGACAACACAACATGTTAATGTTTACTCTTTTATAATTGTTTAATACTTTTGTTATTTGCAAGCAAAAAAATTTGTATTTGTACATAAAACGACACTCAAATTATCAATCAAGCAAGTTCATGAATGTATTTAAAGTACAACTTATTTACATCTGTTTAAAGAAATCACTAATTGTTGACTGTTTTCATTAGTTTAAACATATTTATTTTAGCCCGATTATATCGCAAGCCTTAGGTTTAAAGAGATCAGTGCCAGAATTTACTATATGTTTAAATTAACTATATTATTGTGAGATCAAATTTGTGAAAACATTGTTTGGTATTCGGTTTTGACAGGGTTCGGTTTATTAAGGTTTTTTTATATATAAAATAAAAAGAAAAAAATCGTGATTGACACAGCCGCTCGGTTGTCACAGGGATTCGGTTTTCACAGGGTTCGGTTTGGACAGGTTTCACTGTATAACAGATGTTACAATGTCGCTTATTGGATATGTATGCAAACAACACTTCTCTGTCATATTTCTTCGCTAATAATAATTCGCAACAGAACACGTAATCTAAATAGAACATCTTACAAGCATTTCAGTTAGTAGTATATACCATTTACCACCACAAATACTACTGTAACACTGTTTTTATACATGTAATAACAACATACCTTTCACAACTATGAATCACAGCTCCAGGCATTTTGTAACTGAAACGTGCAGAAAACTCGAGCGATGGTTAGCTTAGCGTCGTTCGTAGGTTATCAGGTACTCCGGGTAACACTGAAAACCGTCATAGACAACAAACTCCCTGAACAGTTTCTTGTTATCGCCTATGACAGAATCAAATCGCAGTGGATGTTGTTTGCAGACATCACTGAAACACGTGCAGCACGGTGCTCTTTTGTATTTGGTTGGATTTTGATCAGTACAAAGGTAACACTGACCCAAGAGCATGCGCATTAGAAACATTTGCTTGGGATTACCTTGTCCGTACGTTCGAGACGTTTGATCATCTAAATATATATAATTATAATTACTTAAAAGGCTTTTAATTAACTCTTATTATTATGGTTATTAATTAATTAATTATTTTTTAATGTATTTATTTATTAAGTTATTTATTTATTTAGGTATTTATTTATTTATTTAGTGCGTACATTTATAAACTTATGTATCACAAAATAAATAAAATAAATGAAGTTCAAATATATATACAAACTAACACCATCGGGCGTCAATGAACGGATGAAAAACCACTATACTGTATATATAATACCTGTATACTGGTCGGCTTTTGTTGCCTTTTCCGCACCATACACTCCCGGACCAAACATCGCTTTGCCGCTTCCGAGCCTTGAGTCAAGCCCGCCCTGACATATGGTATCTATTGTATCGTGTTTAGTACCATGAAACAGCAACACTTCATTTATCTCTGAATGCAAGTCTGATGCCATTTTTCTGGAAACGTGCTTTTGTGATACTATTGGTCCGGATGAATTAGGTAAGCTTTCAACTTTTGGCCAAGCTCCTTTCCCCTGTTTAACCAACTGTTCAAACAATGACTGTCTTTTTTGACAGTATTTTCTAAATAAACTTAAATTTTCTATACGTTGTATCTTGGTAATCCACAGTTTAGAATATCTTCCAGCGTCAAGTCCACTCGCATCTTTACCTTGACCAATAACTGATACATCAATGGTTTCATTGACCATTCTAACGATCTTACCATAAGTGCGTGATGCTGCATTGATCTCGACCTTTTCAAAGTCCTTTCCTTTAATTGCATGTTTACAGCTCAAAACAAGATTTGCGAGTGTTGCATCCTCCTTGTAGTGCTTCCAGTACGTCGGTACCATGGGTTCTTCTTCCGCCACGAAACGTGCAAATTCTAACGTTTCTCTTTTGGTATTTGCCGGTCGTCTCGTTTTGTTTACTGTCCTTGGATTCTTAAGTAAAATTTCCAAAATACGTCCGTGGGCAGTCAGGACTCCATCCCGTTTTCCCTTTAGAAGACAATGTTCTTTCTCTACAATACACAGATAAAAGTTTATTATTTATCTTAAAACTATCGTAACGGGCTGTTAACATAGGTAACCAAAATAACTTACTTAACTATGTTTATTTACAAAATAAACGTGCATTATATGTGAACCTGTAATCGATAGTATGTTGTGCTCATCGATGACTTTTGCAATCTCCGACTTTGCCTCCTTCGATAAAGACGGGACCCTATCAAACTTTTTCTCAAATAGCAGATCTTGCTTCATTTTGTTGCCCATTTCTTTCTGGGCGTTCATGCAAGTAGACTTATCCTTGGCGAACACACTGATTTTCATGTCCGACACTGCCTGGTATTTGACTCGAGCACTGCTTTGTCTTTTGAAACCACTTTTATCTGAAGAAACTAAATACACATATCCTAGTTTGTAATGTTTGTTAAACCAGCTAGGTCATTCTGTTTCTTTCACTAATTTATTAATATGTTATAAATTGATTAATTTGAGTTTAATGCTTACCGTCATTTGATTTTGTCAAAGATGAGGTATGTGCTCGTTGCCCATAATTGTTTTCCCTGCGGTGTAAACTCGGTGCCGTTGGCTTTGTAGGTACAGCCTGGTTTGAATGATGAGAAACCGCCTGTACAGATGGTCTTGCAAAGCCCTTCTGTTTTGAACGCGGTGTCGGCACAGGCGACGCAGCAAGTAGAATAGGACTCGACTGACGAGGTAACGCACGTGAAGCAAATTTCAACGGGCCCGACTGATGTGGCAAGGCCGGTGAAAACATTGCTCGAGACGTAGAAGGTTGATAATACGGCAGGACACTCATTAACAAACCCGGCCGGGAACGTGCGGCGGATTTTAATGCCCGTGTAAACACTTGCAGCGTTTGGTCATCATAAACAACAATATTTACATCCTGTAATTATAATAGTTTTAACATTCAAAACAAAAACAAATTGCTTTGCTGTTGATGTTTTATTTCGAAAACAAGTATATTTAATAGTTTTAGGTATCTTATTAATATTCGTATGCAATTTCAAATTACGAAAAGAAAATGCTCATTGCTTTTTTATTATATTGTACAAAGTTATAAAATAAAGTACCATGGAGCAAAATTGTTACAGTAGCGGGGATTTACAGTAATAATTTCCGAATTTTTTACCTGCAGACTGCCAATATTGTGATACTGGTTTAGAGACAGAAAGGTTTGCTCTGCACAGTCAATGTCCGTGTACTTGTACATTCGCCCAATTCCAAGTGGGGGAAGAGCAATGGACTGACAACTGTTTCTCTCACATTCTTGCAATATTTGCGTCATCACGTTACTTAGACACTAAAACATATACATACAATACTATGAATGCACCTAAATATTGAAATTATAACGAAACAAATTAGTCCTGTAAAAACATTCGCTGAATCAAATAACAAAACTCTGAATTCGTGACATTGTTATGAATAGTGACACACTGTATTTACGGTTTTGCAGTTGTCTTTTCCAACCAGAAGTCCGACATGTAGAACCACATCGCATTCTAGTTGACCACAGCCTGGGGTGACGATCACTCGGCTTATATTAAGCCCATGATGTCGTGCTGAATTGTATGCCTGTCGTTTATGAACAATATATGTTAGACTGAAGTATCTCGAAGATGTAATATATATGTTACTGCGGACAATGATTTTTGTTAATAATGTAAGTTGTTAATAAATTGACCAAAACATGTTTGTAGACAGAATGTAAAAGAGGACTACACATTCATACATTTCAGTGATTATTACACAACAAAACAGTTCTGTACGTTTCGTAATAGTAATGACAGCCAATAGGTAAACTTAAATTAACAAAAGGAGTCATGAACGGCACACAAAAACAATTATTCCATAAGAATTGCAGAGATATTTTTAATCAATAGATTGCAAGACCAAACCCTTTGCCAACACTGCATGCAAGTATGAGACAAAATGGCCTACCAACATGCAGATGATGCAAAGTTGTGAAAAAATCAAATTTGTTAAATATACATTACACTTCAAAACCATAATAAAATAACGAACTGCATGGCTAATCATTAGCAAATATAATTTAAGGTAGTTTCATTTGTTATATTTATAAAAACAATTATAAATAATACATAAATATAACTTGGGTTTAGTATATTTCAAACAATTTGCAATATTTTAACAAACGTTTTACCAAACTTCTCAGAGTGACCTCCCCTGTAGTGCGATATCGATATCGATGATGGAAAGAAAAGGACACCACAGGTAGGAGTTTGACGTTTTGCAATGGAGAATTACACATTATTTTCAAAATATATTTAGTTTTTACTGTATATACTGATTATTATTATACTTTTAATTCGTATATGTTTTATGATTTAAATTGTTAAACAATAACTTCATTGTAATATTGGTGTCTCATCTGATATGAAGCTGCAAATCAAGTTGTATTGGATTCACACAGTTCTGCCAAAGAAATAGCCCTGACACAAAATGTAAAATTATCAAAGCAGAACATATTGACCACATCTTCTTGGTAGGTGTAAAGGCCTGTACACGTTACAACACGCACGATGCTCTACATACTATTGGCAGCAATAAACAAGCTCCCATATATCCAACATAATATAGTCATCGATCGGAGTCGAATGTCCTGAATATGTGCTTTATCTTCCTCTAGTACTTAAGCTTTCACTATAACGTGTAATATTTCCACAAGTTTTGCTTACCATTTCAAGTTCTCGCCCGCCTTCTTTTCTAAACGCCTTTGACACGGTAGTTTCACCAAAATCCATGTTTGAAGATACAATATTAATGAGGGCATCTGCCTATAATGTTCAAATGAGTTTTGGATCGATGTTACGATTTTTAACACATAGGTAATGTCAATGGCTGTAATTGAACAAGGCTGTTTCGATAGAAATGAAACAAAATAAACTAGAATGAACAATATAGGATAGCACTAACCCTGCGTTGTACAAAACAAGGTTAATTACAGTTTCCAAACCATCACAGACAGTTTATGATTTTACATTTCACGTTTAAAACGTATGGCGCTCATAAATATGTTAATATTACATTAAATAAGGTATTGCCAATGGAAATGTATTGAGCAGTAAGAAAGATATATGTTTCAATATAAATTAATTCTACAAACAAATACATCGAATAATTGGTTAAGAAGTTGTTAACGTTAAACGAATACATGTATATACGCTTCATCTGTTGATTGGAAGTATGGCTATATTCATTACTTGTTTGCAAAGTAATCAAAAGAGCCAATATTGCCCTTGGTCGCTCACCTGAGTCTAAGGCATCATTATGGCTTTATACAACTGAATAGCGGGTACATAGATGTTTGAAGCTAAATGTTGACACAAATGAAAACGATAGACACCTGACACCCATAGCCATATATGGTCAAACTGCCCCGCCCCCTGGCAGCCTTGTTTTGAAACAGATAACAATGATTTTTATCCCATCATCACGCCTGCGTCGACGAAATAACATCCTGTGGGATAAAATTAGCTGTATTTCCACTTTGTTGAACACAGCAAATACAAGCATTATATTGACGTCATTTTGTTTATTTTTGTGACATCATCTGATGTTTATCGTGTTATTCAGTGATTTTCTTTTGTTTATTTTGAACATGAAGACAGAAAAGGGTGAGATAGATTGCATACAAGGTAAATGTTCAGTACAGAAAAGTTTTTTTGCTCAGCACAAAGATTTAAACCACTCGCCAAGGCTTGTGATTTAGGTTTTCTAAGCCTCGCTAAATAAACTTATCGTAGTGTCATTTAAGGAACATTACTTTGAAAATATTTCTAAATCCAGCAAGTAGTTTCTGAAAATAAGATTGTCAAAGTTGTCTATATGGCCATATACGATAAAACATCGCAAATCCCTGGGAGCGATGTTTTTTAACGAATCAAACTTATTGGAAGGAATTTGGTAGAAGGTCACACAAGGAACCTTTCTGTGTAATTATTTTGAAATCCGGTTAATGGTTGCTGACAAGATTGTCAAATTTGTCCAGATAGTCATACAAGCTCCGACTTCCACACCTATTGTTTAATGAATTAATTGACGGCAATTAGAAGGAATTTAGTAGAAGGTCACCAAAGCATTTTAAAATCCAACCAGTGGTTTCAGACAATAATATTGTAAAGGTTTTCAATATAGCCATAGATGGAAAACTGGCCCAAACCTGACGGCCATGTTTTTAAACGAATCAACACGTTTTTCAGTGAATTTGGTAGTTGGTCACCCAAGGAACATTTCTGTGAAATTATTTTGAAATCAAGACAGCAGTTTCAAACAAGAAGATTTTGAAACTTTTCAATATAGCCATACGGAAGGTTTTCAATAAAGCCATAGAAGAAAAATTCACTGTTAATGTCATGACATACACAATTTTAAATATCCAATTTCTAGGCACATAACTAACTTGTGAAAAATTGGAAATATTTTTCTGCAGCATAACCTTTCCAACAAAGAACCCAATATGTATGAATCATGTGCATGCAATCAGGAAGAATGGTGCAGCTACCATTTTTATTTTCAATGCAGTTTACTGAATTGTGAAGGAAACTGACGAACAATCAGTCTTATTTCAATGGGTGTGGTTGTGTAGTACATTTTTATCTGGTTGCTCTAGGGTTCTGTCCTATATGGCCATCACCCCAAGAAGACTTGCTATTGGTTCAAATTGGGTTAGTTGGAGAAGGTTATGCAATACATGAAATAGGACAGGAGGTCAAATAAGATTCAAGTACACAGTTGCTGCGGTTAGTGTGTTTCTCTCTTATGAGATTGTCTGTAGAAGGATATCATAATTACCTTAAAAATTGGGAATATACAATTTGAGTATTCAAATATAATTCGAATATGGGTTGTTGTTTATGTTCACGCCTTCATAATCACCATCATTATCAACAATACCAAAATCACAATATCATAAGTAACATTGACAACAGCTTTTGCCAGTTTTAACCCAGGTCTTATAGACATAATTTATAAATAGCTGACTTTATTAAGGTTGATGTCAAATAAGATTTAACTGATTTCAGACAGATAAATTCGCAATTCGTTAATAGTAACAGTAAGCGTATACTACTTTACCGCATCAAACAGAATTATAAATGTCGTTTTAATGAATTTTGTAGCCATTAGCCATTCATTTATACAAATAACTTACATTGGTTTAATGACATTTCATGGAATAAACCTCACCAAATTGACATATTTTTTTCAGTAACGATTCCAATATCATGAAATGCAATACAAGAAGATTTTCAAAGTTTTAAATATATTCATATAAGAAAACCTGTCCGACCCATGGCGGCCATGATTTTTTTAACAAAACAAAATGATTTGAAGGAATTTGGTAGAGGGTCACCCAAAGAAATTGATTGTGAAATTATTTCAAAATCCAACCAGTGGTTTCTGACAAGAAGACTTTGAATATTTTCAATATAGCCATATAAGAAAAACCGCCCCGCCCCCTGGTGGCCATGTTTGTTCACGAATAAAAATGATTTCAAAGAATTTGGTAGAGGGTCATGCAAGGAACGTTTCTGTGAAATTATTTTGAACTCCTGCCAGTGGTTTCAGACAAGAAGATTTTAAAAGTTTTTAATAAAGATACATAAGGAAAACTGCCCCATGTTTTTTAATAAATCAAAATGATTTAAAGGAATTTGGTAGAGGGTCACCCAAGGAACGTTTCTGTGAACATTTCTGTGAAATTATTTTGCAATCTAGCAAGTGATTTTAAACTGGAAGATTTTTTAAGTTTTCAAATTAGCCCTATAAGGAAAACTGCCCCGCCCCCTGGTGGACATGTTTGTTCACGAATCAAAATTATTTCAAGGAATTTGGTAGAGGGTCATGCAAGGGACATTTCTGTGGAATTATTTTGAAATCCAGCAAGTGGTTTTAGACAAAAATATTGTTCAATACAGATATATAAGGAAATCTGCCCCACCCCCTGGCGGTCATGTTTTTTCACAAATCAAAATGATTTTAAGAAATTTCGTAGAGAGTCACCCATGGTACATTAATGTGAACTTTTCTGTGAAATTATTTTGAAATTCAGCCAGTGGTTTCAAACTTTAAGATTGTTTAAGTTTTCAATATAGCCATCTAAGGAAAACTTCCCCGAACCCTGACGGCCATGTTTTTTTTAACGAATCAGATTTATTTTAATAAATTTGGTAGAGGGTCACCCAAGGAACATTTCTGTGAAATTATTTTGAAATCCAGCCAGTGGTTTCAGACCAGAAATTGTATAAAGTTGTCAATATATCCATATAAGGAAAACAGTCCCGCACCCTGGCAGCCATGTTTTTTAACGAGTCAAAATGATTTCTAGGAATTTGGTAGAGGGTCATTCAGGGAACATTTCTGTGAAATTATTTTGAAATCCAGCCAGTGGTTTCTGACAATTAGATTTTATACGTTTTCCAGTTTTTAAGCTTTTTGTTGCCATGGCAACCAGAGTTTTCAATATATTCTAACAAATTGGAGGAATTTGGTAAAGGATCATCCCAGGAACATTCCTGCCAAGTTTGGTAAAAATCAGCCCAGTGGTTTTGGAGAAGAAGTTGTTTGAAGCAAAATGTGGACGAAGGGCGAGGGACGACGGACGCCGGACACAGACTGACCACAATAGCTCACCCTTGAGCACTTCGTGCTCAGGTGAGCAAAAAAATATTCCACTTCGGTATTTTAGTGCTCGGCAAATAATTGTTGTTCTAACAGAAACATATAAAAACATACAACACCTTTTGTTTTGTGATATCTCCTTTCACTATATGGATTTGCATTCCATTCATCATTTGGGAATAGTTACTTGTATTCATTTCAGAACCATCGTCTTCTAGATCAGGTTCAACATATGGTTGCCTGGACCTAAAATATAAATTACAAGATCTGATTTACAATATATTATATTGATATTTTAAAATGATCATGACAATTTAATATCGTTAACAAACGGAAGATATTTTATTACTTAAAAACTTTACGACATAGATAATAAACTTTCTCTTTAGGTATAATGTTATTTTATGTATTATTATATACCTTTCCTTAGTTTGCTGTCCAGCATCCTGAAAATAAATACGAACCTGAGTTTTTTTCATTGGACCAATTGCAGATATGGACACACACGATATAAATATCAATTTATAAATGTAAACGATATTTTATATACGTTAACCATGTATCGTATGACATATTGCTAAGGATTTAATCCTATTTATAAAGTATAATGGATGTACTGAAGAACCTGCCAGTGTTCCATATGTAAGGCCCACGTGCTTCACAAAAGTATCTCTAGTTCAAAAGCTTGCACATAATAATAATAGCATTCACAAGGCAAACGAGACAATAGTTTTACCGGTCGTTTCTGATACATAGGTCTCTGTCTGTCTGAAACGCTTCTGTAATCTAAGACATCCCCTGGATCATCAGCTTCGTGGTCAACAGATTGGTGGCCTTCTTGGGATCTTTGTCGTAATCGACTAAAGCCGAAGGCTTGATTGCTTGCTTGATTCAGATCACTGTAGAAAGATTGTTTTAAATATTTATTATTTTATGTGGTAGAGAAAAAAGCGCTTTTCACATTATGTTTACTTTGGTTATCCTGCATAGATTAGTGTACATTTGATCCAATTAATAGTTAACTATAATTAACTTTAAGATATAGATAATATATTTTCTCTTTTTCTCTTTAGGTATAATGTTATTTTATGTATTATTATATACCTTTCCTTAGTTTGCTGTCCAGCATCCTGAAAATAAGCACGAACCTTAATGTTTCTTCATTGGACCAATTGCATATATGGACACACATGATATAAATATCAATTTATAAATGGAAACGAACTTTTATACACGTTTGTTTTTAACCATGTATCGTATGACATATTGCTAAGGATTTAATACTATTTATAAAGTATAATGGATGTACTGAAGAACCTGCCAGTGTGCCATATGTAAGGCCCACGTACTTCACAAAAGTATCTCTAGTTCAAAAGCTTGCACATAATAATAATAGCATTCACAAGGCAAACGAGACAATAGTTTTACCGGTCGTATCTGATACATAGGTCTCTGTCTGTCTGAAACGCTTCTGTAATCTAAGACATCCCCTGGATCATCAGCTTCGTAGTCACCAGATTGGTGGCCTTCTTGGGATCTTTCTCGTAATCGACTAAAGCCGCGGGCTTGATTGATTGCTTGATTCTGATCACTGTAGAAAGATTGCTTTAAATATGTATTATTTTATGTGGTACTGAACAAAGCGCTTTCGATGATGCACAATAACTGTTTGTAACTTACATATATACACGATTATAAAACTATGGAATGATTTGTAAATTTTAATTGATCATCATCACCATGTAACCAGGCTTGTATAATAAACAATAATCACCGACACGGAACCAAATAACTGAAGTCATCAGACAGAATTCGTTTTTGTCATATTAGTTGTAAGCATACTTTTTATCTCATTTGTTTACGTCTGTTTTTGTTTTTTTTTGTCATGAGCACTTGGGCTAAACGTTTGCTATCTAAAACCTACAACATACATGTATAAATCAGGCTCAACCGAATTCTTAAACACGGGTCTTCATGACCATCGACAAATGGAAATGAAATCAATTAGAATACGTCAAGATAAAATAATATACCTTTCCTTTGATTGCTGAAGAGCTAGCGCCAATGCAGATTGATAGTCCTGCAAACAAATAAGTAAATATTTTTTACTTATATATAATTAATCAAATCCAACTAAACTTCTAATTACAATTTGAGTCAATAATAACATGTATTATGTTCATTAATAGTCTAATGAATTTTAAAAATTATTGTTTATCAAACGACTATGTTTAGATTTTTACATAGCCTCCCTGCAGCTGTATGTATGTTTCCGTGCCGATCTGTCGAGTTGGCACCATTTCCATCGGTCTTGTGTCATGATCCACGACTGCTTCCGCGCCGGAACTCACGTCATCATCGCTGCTGCTTGAAGTGTCGGCATCCTCCGTGCTTTGAACTGTGACGCTGTATTTTACAAAAAAAGGTCAAATACAAAAATAGAAAAAAGAAAATACTGTTACCGAGACCCAACTGAAGTGCATATAAAGTATAATTTAATTATTATAAAATTCTTATTTGAACCTATAGTTAATGAAATTGTTAAACGAATGCTATATACTAAAAAAAACTCAGGCGACCTTACCGTGATTTTCCACTGGGTGGGCTAACTGTGCCCTCCTTTATCAGGTCTATGTAGCAATTAAAAGTAACTTCACATTGCTTCAGGAAAGTCCTACCCTCCTCTCCAGTAAGAGCCTTCATAAGCAGCCATTTATCATCCGCTAAAATAGAAGTACACCTTAGATGAGAACAGCATTTTACATTCCCAAGTAGATTACATGCATGGAAGTACTTTTCCTTCAGTTTGCATGAACTTGCGCTTGTTTGCTTTCGATGTAGAGGAGACTATAAATTTTAATCTGTTTTACACATGCATGTACCTATAGGCATAATTTACTTGATTCCATAAGATAGAAATGGTTTGAAAAAATAATGTGATTGTATATTACCATCGGTGGACACTTTCGCGAAGTCAAATCGTTCCATGCAAATCTTGTTAACGGTTTGATCAAGCAGATCTTTTAGGCCAGGCTCTCCGATTACTGTGATAGTTACTGTGATATTGTCACCATTATTAGACTGATCGCGCTGATACTGGCCGTTTCTGTGTCTGCAATTTCATCAAAAATGCATATTTGCTCTAATTGCAGTGAACAATGAATGTCAATACTTAACGCTCATATTAGATTGACAGAATAGCCATTAAGAACACTTAATCGCACTCAACAGTTATACGTTTAATACAACAACGTCGAAAGATCCATGAAAAACAAACAAATGAATCTGCCATTTCAACAATTGTACCTAAAACATTTTAAAATGTAATGACTTTTATTAAGGTATAATATAATAGCCTTCCAAATGATCTTTGCCAAATTTGCACTAATGACGAAATGCATATTAAAACTAAACCTGTATGCTACTGATTAAATACACTTTATACTAAAAACATCGACTTATGTTTACCTGATAGCAGATTCCAGTTCACTTGAAACGTCTTGGATAAAACACCTGGCTTTTGCATTGAATAATTCAACACTCGCAGGCTCTTCTTTTGGCTTCCTTTCCTTTATCAAATTCCGGAACTTAGTTTCTATTTCGTCTACTTCTTTTTCATCCAAACTAAATATTTTAACAGTCATGAAAGACACGAACATGCGTGTAAGTTGCGATTTTTTCTGACTAATTTTATCGATGGATACATTGACTGCATCGACTTCGTGTGGTCGCAGCTGTATTTCTCTTGTAATTAAGGTTTCGTCTAAGAGTTTAAACGCTTTTTCGATAATTTCGTCGATGAATGCATAACCGATCAATTCATTAGAAGGTATTTGTACATCAATTACTGCTCCAATCTTGTTTTCTTTAAGCTTCTCACGTAAACATTTTCGACACGGATCAAAAGCCAGAAACTCCGCTAAATTTTTGTCTATATCCCTTTTCTTCGTAATTATCTGTTCAAGAAATTCACGCATGCGAATTTGAATGTTCTTCAATTCCTCTTCAGATTGAGTTTCGATTGTCACTCGCTCATTTCTTTCGTCAAGGTTTATTTTTATAGTAGAACCTCTGTAGATTCGACCAAATCCTTTGATAATTAGCATCGTGACCTTTACGGCGGATATTTGTACTTCAGCTTTAAACGGAAACGTATTCGGTTTAACCTCTTCCTCTTCCTTATGTTTGTCTACAAATTTATTTCCGCTACGAGGTCTTCGATTTCTGCTGTTCGGTCTTCCTGTCCAGTGTTGCCTTTGTGGCGCACCAAAGTTGCCACGTAACTTCTGCCAACTGCCTTCGACTGATGGTGTTTCTGCAGCGGCAATCTCTACCTTGTCTGGTATATTCGAGGCAGGTGCCCCATGGGACACCGACAGTTGTTCACCAGACTGTTGAATTCGTTTTGCAATGTTCAACTTAGGACGCCTGGCTGTCACTAATTGTGGTTTGACACTGTGTGGTACTCTAGAAACATTTCCTGATGCCGAATTCATTCTGGGAAACACAGCTACACCACCAGCAGGAATGTACCTATTGCTTACCTCTACATCGATTGGTCTGTTTGCCAGTAAACTAGGCCTCGTTATTTCTCTATGTTGATCAGCGGGTTGTGTGATTTGTTTCGCAGTTTCCTGTTTGTTTTGTTTAGCTTGTTCACAATTTGGTTCGTAGTCATCATCATCGATTATCAACACGTTTCCTTGCGATGCCATTATTGTTTAATTTGAATGTTCAGATGAAACTCTCTTGGAATTCATACCTAAAGACATTCACACAATATTAAAAGTCAAAACAATGAAATCAAATATGTTATGTTTTTATTTGATTGATGAAAATAAAGAAGAAAAAAAAGAGTTTCATTGTCTGACACCTACATCTCATAACATTGTGTTGACATATTGTGAGACTTTCATTGGCAATAATGGCTGTAGGAATAACATACTTCAAATGACCGCTGCTAATTTTATCATCTGTTTTGATAATTCTTACATTCCAAAGACAAATAAGTCTCTGAAATAAAGATCAGACGAATGGTACATGATAAAGACTAACCGGATTTCGCTACAAAGTTGTTACTACAATATGTCTAAGACGCTGAATAAGCGTATGTGTTGTATATACATGTATGTCACACTGTTACCGAGACTAGAGAGTGCATGTATGACTAATATAATATACTGTTGAATGCATCAATTGTAAGTTGTTCATTAAAATGTAAACATTGTACTGTAGATTTTAGATTCTGCTCGGTCATTATTCAAATTACGTTATTAACAAAAAGGGCTACACACGAACTATACAGCAGAAAAAGTGTCGTTTACAGATAATCATCAATCGAAATGGATAAACTTATAAAGCGTTTGTAAACGCTTTTCATCGGTATTTTGGAAAATAGATGTATAACCTAAATAGCGAAAATGCGCAACATCTATGTACAAGTCCTTTTAACACTGGGTAACCTAAGAAAATAAATAGTTTTGATTTTCGGAAACGTGTTTTAAACAAGTCACCAACGTTTTAATGTAGTTCATAGGCAAATGTTTAAGTAAAGAAATTATGGTATTAGAAAATCTAGCCAGGGGTTAGGGAGGAATTTTTCTATTTAAGCTTTGGCGGCCACAAATGTGCAGCGTACTCGAATTTATCTCTGTCGTTTAAAGAAAGGTTTACGCAAGGCTTAAAAAAGGTAATGATTTGTTTCTCAGGCACTTTTTTGAAAACAAAATCAGGAGGCAGGGCCATTTTTTTATAATTAAAGTATTTTTTATCTCCTACTCATTTTTAATGCCTTATTAAAACAAGTAAATAAGTACAGATTAAAGACAAATGTAAGTTTTAATAACAACATATATAAAGCATCCCTATTCATACAATATTAAATATAGATTTATTAATTGCTCATTTTACAAACGGATTCGTTGAATTTTAAGCCGCTGTCCATGGAATATAAATCAATTCATCTTAATTTTAGTAATATCTTATGAACGTTTATGGTGCTTATTCGTCGAAATCTGTTTCTTATTTACGAAAGGCATTTTATACTGTTTTGTTCAAACGCGCTTGGTACGCACGGAATATACTATAATGTACATGCTGGTTTATTCAAGAGTCCTCACCAGTTATCACATACAGAAAATAGACAAGTTACCAAAATGCAAATAATTCACAGATTTCCATGAGTATTTCTTGTATTGTGTTCGGTAACATGCCCATTAGAAACAATTTCTGCAAAGTTTTATTTTTATTAACAGTTTCCTGGACCAGTTAACCCGGGCGCTATCGTCAACAAATAGTAAATAAAAAATAAATTTGGCATTAAATATACATCGTTGCGGGCCATAAACAATGCTGCGGGGCTGCCTGAGAAACAATTAACTTTCTTTAGCCTAAACTACGTTAACGATATTTATCTAACATACACAATACTAATACAGCGTCAGCTTAACTCGAACGCAAATTGTATATGAAACTAAAGGACACATTTTCGATATATGTCAAACTGCTAATATTAGAAATACAACCTCAATGTTGACGTTTACTTTTTGACGTAAATCCACACCAAACGTAAGCCGTATGCTATCTCTGTCGCATTCGAAAACGAAAGAAGGGAAATCCAACACGGCACTGTTTATTTCTTGTACCCGTAAAATCTATGTAAGCACTGTCGTTATGTTAAACTGACTAACCATAAACTGAATTATTAAGTAAACATCAGAAATAAAAACTCTCTTTCGTAACAGCAGACTTTTACTTGAACATGAATCCATAGTTTATTATGTTAACGCTAAGGCATACAAAAACGAAAGTAGGGAAATCCAAAATTACGTTCGCATTGCTTACTTCGTGTAACCGTATAATCTTAATAATTAAGCAACATCATAACGATAAACTAAGTAATGATAAACTGATTAATTCTGTTTTGAAAATAAAATAATAAAATAACACATACATAACGCAAAACTTGTAACGTAGCACGTTTTCAAATAATGTATTACGAAGTTAATATTATGTCTCAATACCTAAGTTTTATATTGTTCATATATGTACTGAATTATGAAAACACTTTTCAAAACACTATTAATATTCAACCGAATATTAGTTAGCATACACCGAAAGTATCCGAACATTAAGATCCGAACATACAATTAAATTACACTTCGGACTTCCCATTGATTTTATAAAACATTGATGACTTTATAGTTCGGTAAAAAGATTAAACATTGTATAGATATACATGTACATTAAAAATACACATACTATAACTTACCGGTTACTGTTAACGCCTTTACAAGTACCTATAATATTAACTATGCATACTTACATGTATTCACTTTCGTTTTCGCGAGCAGTTACATACATGCACGAATATTAATACTTATACTATACGTTATAGCTAGCTTAATCAGAACATGGTTGGTATTATATTTCACCTCCGTTCTAAAATTATTATGTACATGTATTTGCATATGCAAAACACACACCTTTGAGTTCCAGTACTAAACATCTTTCACTACGATGTTCACATCCCACGAGTAGGTTTTGAGTGTAGATCTGTCATTGTGTTTTCTTATTTTCAAAAAACGGTATCGATTCACCACCCGGCTTATCATGTCTAAAAATAGATTTAGATAAATTTGATATTCATGCAAAACAAGTAGACCTACACATTTAAAGCGGCTTTTTTCATAAATCAGCATGCATACAATGCGCTTTTAAATGTATTCACTATCATGTTCTAAACATCTCTAACATCATATATAATTATATATATAATAAGATTTAATTGCAGTTTTCTTCTCAAAAAAAAGTACATTTTATTAATATAGGTACTAGGCCACTTTGAAATTCAGATTTATCATCATATTTATCAGCATCGTCTTCTTATGTGTCTCTCTTATCATAACCAATGCATCGTCGTCATCATTATCATCATCTTCGTCGAAATCGTCGTTATCGTCGTCGCCATCATCATCATCATCATCATCATCACCATTATCATCATCATCATCAACATATTATGATATCATCATTATCATTATCATCATTATCATTATCATCATCATAATTATCATCATCATCATCATCGTCGTCGTTGTCATCATCATAATCATCATCATAATAATCATCATCATCATTATCATCATTAACATCATCGTAATCGTCATCACAAACATGCTTTCCATCACCATCATCATCGTAACTAGATATATTATCATCATAATGACCATAAACATTAATGTTATCAGTATTATCATGTTATCTTCTGCAGCAAAAGCAACATATTCGAGAAAGGTTGTTTTAATGAGTTTAATTGATACTTATATTTTGGATACGTATTTAATTTAGCATATAAGTTTCCTTACTGTTCCTTAATTCACTGAGCCTCAGATCAAAATCTTGCAATATATTCAGGAGCTTTCTAATGGTATTAGATCTACAAATTATGATGACTATGTAAAAGGACACTTCCTATGCCTGAGTATTAATCGAATTATGTTGCAAATGCCATTTAAAAATGCAGGATTTCACACGTAAAATAAACAGTTTTTATTGTTTTTGTTTGGATATTCTGTGTGGGACGTGCGGTTGGATTGATAACTTGTGTAAAATAACGAGTACATGTGTTGGTTTCGGAAGAAATCGATTTTAATTCAAGAGTGATCAAAGAAATGTATATTTTCACGAGTGGCGCAGCCACAGGTGATAACATATTTTCTATGATCACGAGTGAATTAAAAGTCGATATTCTACAGAAACCAACACATTTTTTTTTTCTTTAATGCCAAGTAGTGAAATCTAGAAAAAATATCAGTGAGATATATAGCGGATATTTGTTTGTTTTCGGTTTGTTAACGCGTGATATCATCACCGGAAAGGGAGACAATTAATTTTTTCACGAGCGTATGCGCGAGTGATAATATGTAAATTGTCTCCCGTTTCATCGCCGCAAAGGGAGACAATTTACATATTTTCACTCGCGCAAGCGCTACTGAAAATATTAATTGTCTCCCTTGTATTTAAAGCCACACTGAAGATGACAGTGGTGAAATTTTGATTTTACAATTAAAACAGACATTTTAATGCATGTTGAAAGCGTCTTGTTGTATGTTTAAAGACGTTCGCAACAAAAAGAAAATAATTGGGTTAATTTCTCATTTTGCTTCATCATTTCCTTATTGTATATAGATTAAATTATACTAATTTTATTCGATAAATATAAATCTTCGTAAGTCATTAAGTTCCAGTCAACGGCTAAAAGTTCGTAAAGCATTATAATAATAAAAAACACACGTATACAATGTCATGCCAAACAATTAGTTCAAAAAATATCCCATAAAAATATCTCCATTCGATTTTGGCAATTGATACGTCGTTTACGTAACACAAACATGAAAAAGGCTACACAGGAACCCTATATAAAGTCGAATATTTCCCAAACAAGGTCGGTGACCCATTATTTTTATTAATGTTTTGGTGTAAGTATGCATTGTTGCATGTAGTTGCGAAAAAATGAGAAAATCTGTTGTTTGGAACAAAATATATTGGTGCATAATATATGACGTTTCAGAACGTATTATTAGTACCCATTTGATCTACTTAAATGTCCAATCAAATTCATTATTTAAACAGCCAATGTAATTAAAGCGTTTTTTATTACCAAAATACACTTGTATTTGGCATGTGAAAACATATCAGTTGGAAGAACCATAACCTGGTTTGCAAAAAGCTCTCCTTTATACTTAAAACATTGATAAAAATCCACACTAAAAAAATGCGCTTCGACAGGTACCATATTCAAAACCCACCTTTTCCGGAAAAGGGCCGGTGACCCCAATTTATTATCAGTTTAAGTTTCAGTATACAATGACACATGTATACGGACATTTTTAACAAAATCTGTCGTTTGGAACATTTTTTTTTTTCGCATATTTGATTATTTATTGATGTTTTCAAAGGCATATTAAATGCATAATTAACATCATTAAGCGTCTATTAAAAGTCATTTTTTAAATGGTAACTATAGATAAAGCGCATTTTATCATTTAACTGCACTTGTATATTGCCAAACGAAACATAAGAAAGATGCATTCAAAAATATTCGTCCTTAAAATAAATGAACGCTTTATATATTTAAACATCACACAAACTGAAAAAGGCTTCGACAGGTACCGTATTTAAACCCCAATATTTTCGGAACCAGGCCGGTGACCCCCATTTTTCAGACTGTTTTAGTTTTAGGATTCATGGACACATGTTTGTGGAAATGTTTAAGAAAATCTGTCGTTGGAAAAAAACACGGAAAAACATGTAGCGAACTTCTTTAAGATTCTGTTTTATTCTGCGTCAGGAAAGAATTCGGTTGTTGGATACTGTTTAAAATAATAACAATGATCCTCAAAATACATGACTGTTTATAAACGCTGGCTTTGTTCATTTGCTAATCGTAGTGGAGACGCGGTCAAAATTCTAATACCGGTATTCACCGTTACCTTTATGAAGAAATGATACACGAGAAACTTCGGTTAGTTTTGTCTTGTTGAACTGTAAACAGCAGGGTGCAATTAAAACTGGTCAAATAACATTTGTTTTAAGAAAGTGTGAAATAGTTTTTGTCATAATGTTTCATTGTGTGTATTTGTAAACTTTCATTCACATTTTAATGGTTGTCTTCACCTGCATCACCGTGTGTCCGCCTTTGAGCAGAACAACTAAGTTTTAATTTTCATCTCAACTGGTGTCAAACAAGCACAATATAGTGCAATTAAATCACATGGAACGTTTAAACAACCGAAATCATTGCATTGACTTTAAACAAATCATTCAGAACATACATCCAGTAAACTGTAGATTATTTATTGACAGCTATCGATATCACAATAACAAAGTTTAAACATTTAACGGTATGTGGATTCTTTAACATAAATAATATAAAAAGTCATATTATTGTTGAGAAAACTGAATTTCCATAAACAAAATCTTCTGTGAAAGCAGCTTTACCAATATAGAGTTTCGAAAGTGATTCATATTATTCTGCGTAAAAATGGGCTGTCTATATACATTCAATCTAATCGTCTTTTTAACAAAATGTATAAATAAACATGTAAATACGAAACAGAACAAATAAAAATACGTAAAAGTACTTAAACAAGTAAATGTATGCAGGTTATAACACCACTTGTAAAGACATTTCTACCAAAAACCAAACAATACAGAACAATGCCATTATAGCCTATAAAAAGAGCAAAGAAGCAACATGTACGTACAAGCAGCGAAATAGTGAAAAGCGTACAACGCATGAACAGCAGATCTTCATATTTTAAAATAGCATCGATAGTACTTGAGAAACGACGCAAAAACATACACTGAAAATGTACTTTAAATGTTTAATTGAGTCGATATCCATTTCAACCAAAATACAAAAATGATTAATAATACAACCCGCAACACACATTTACATCCATGCTATTTTAGGCTTATGATTGAATACTCAGCAAAAGTAATACACATACAAAAGTAATACAGATATATGTCTAAGACACAACAAATAAGCCTCACCACGCCCCCTGGAGATTATATTAGCGGAGATTCAAATCCAACATACCTTCAAAGGATGGTTTACAATTTATGTTAAATTTCATGGAATGCTATAAAAAATGAAGTTATGGCTGAGTGACAAAATCACTAATGCCACATATAAAACATTATAACCGCCCCACCTGAAGGCCGTGCTTTTTAGTATGAGCAACACCTTCACATGAAACTTTACACTTCGGTAACGTTTGAATGAATTGTCAGCAAATATAACACATTTATGAATCACGCCACATCAAGCCTTGCCCCTGGCTGCCATATTTGTCATCATTTGAAATAAACATTTGTGCGCGACTTCATATTACTGTCCCCAAATGTAATGATGGAAAGCTCACGAATATTTATGCAGCTATGGTATGTTCGATTGTAACGAACGGACAGACGGACAGACATCCGGTCAGTACGATTAGTAAATGCGTCCTCTTCGCTTGTATTATAATAAGAATTTAAGAATAAACATAATATCATGGTTACCAACATCTAACTGTTGGTTGTTCCCATGGTTGTCAAAAGGCAGGGCATTAAACCTTTCAAACATGAAATACAACTGTGTATAATGTTTCAATGATTAATTTCAAAAACAGAATATCTTTTTGACAAGCCATGGTTTTCTTGGTTTGTTGTACACAATGAGATACCATGGCAACGTGTCTTACAATATACAATCCATGGCTTCCTTGGTTTAATGTACACAATGAGACACTATGGCAACCTGGCTTACAATATACAATCCATGGCCTTCTTGGTTTGATGTACACAATGAGACACTATGGCAACGTGTCTTACAATATACAATCCATGGCTTTCATGGTTTAATGTACACAATGAGACGCTATGGCAACGTGTCTCACTGTATACAATCCATGACCTTCTTGGTTTAATTTACACAATATCATGGTAACGTGTCTTACAATATATAATACATAACCGTCTTCGTTTGATGTACACAATGAGATACCATGGGATCGTGTCTTACAATATACAATCCATGGCTTTCTTGGTTTGGTGTTCACAATGAGAGACTAAGGTAACGTGTCTTACAATATACAATACCACAATAAGAGGCTATGGTAACGTGTCTTACAATATGCAATCCATGGCCTTCTTTGTTTGATGTACACAATGAGACACTATGACAACGTGTCGTACAGTTTACAATAAATACAAAATCACACAATTTAGAAATACTACCAATAACAATATATGCAAGTAATTAAGGCGCAAGTAAGTATACGTATGTGGTCAATAATATCTCATGTATGTAAAGAGCAAATACAAGTTCAAGTATAAATATCACACTCAATGAATATCAATAAGTATGTATAATGGCAAATATTTAACATGCTACCCTTTGTTCACGGCTAAACACCATATACGAGTACTGTAACACATCTTGCAATCAAAAATATATTTAAATATCCAAATGTGACATTTACCAACTTTACAATCTCATTAACACAGTAACAATAAATGTTTCTAACAACATATAATGTAAAACAATGAAACACACCATATATACTAGGCAAATATCCTAACGCACATAATTGAAATACTGTCAATATGTTACATTGAAGCAGAAACAACAAATGGGTCAAAATGTCCGATCAGTGTTACCAATAATTATTCCGTTTTAAAGATATGATAATCGACAGTCATGTCTGAAAATTTTAGTCATGGATGTTTATGAAAAATATTTTTATGGTCAAATATATATGTGCGTTGGAATATTTGCCTAGTATACATCTACTTTTATATAAGAAAATGAAATGTGAATTTAAATTTATTTTAATAGTTTTTTTTTATTTTACACATATAAATTATTTTATGTTAATACAAATTTGCAAAAGAATGTTTTTTTCAGGTATTTATTTACACTCATTTGGATACAATTCTAGACAAGAACAACTTGGAATTAGTTGGCGTGCGCTACGCTTACATTTCCGCAGAGCTAAATGGCAGTATATAGACATCCTGATTCTGATTTCCACAAGTATGTATATATATAAGGGTTATAAAACCTTAATGACAAGACGCATTTTGTGATGTTTATCCAAACTACAATTTAGACATAATTATCATATTTGATTATATAACGCCAAACTTCACAACTGCATTGATAACAAAAGCTGGTTGTAAAACAGTTATGCCCCCTCTAGGTTTAAAGCAATCTTTAAAATATCAAGTTTGGGGAAAATCAGATGAAAACTGTTGGACATAGCGGAAACTGCTTAAAAGGCCAATTTTAGATAAATCAATGGATATTACTCTGCAGGTCCTGGTGCAATTTAGTAATGATCAGATAAAAACTGTTGAACTTATAAAGCGGAAATGGCTAAAGGTTAAAGTTAGTTCATCAAGGGTAATCAATCAACAGCTTCAAGGGAGATTCAAAGGCGATTTGTTTAATATTGAACTTGACCGAGATATTATGACCACACAGATTTTTATGAAGTTTAGTGGAGATCAGATAGCAACTGGCGTACTTAGAGAACGAAAACAGTTATAAAAACCAATTGTAGAAAATTGAAGAGACAAAGCTCCATAACGCCCGATATGATTTGACTGCATATTGAACTTGGCCGAGATGCTGTGCCCACAAGCATTTTCATGAAGTTTGGTAAAGATCGGATGAAAACTGTTGGATTTAGAGAGCGGAAAACGAAAGTGGTTTACCGACCGACCGATGGGGGCATAAACATAAAATAAACCGAAACGTACGCAAATTGATTGGATTCTATGCCAAATACAAAATTTAGTTACTCCACTACGAAACTTGTTGCAACCACGTTTATCTGCTATTTGTGTTAATAAAAACTGTTTACATAAATCTTTCCAAACAAAAATCACAATTTAATATGAAGAACTTTTAAGACATTTACAGAAGCCACGTCTCAAATCTATCACTTCTTTTTTCCCATGTGTGGTGAGTTTCATTCACACCGAGCGTATGTAGTGCTTAACAAGCGTACATGTAAAACATATTTTAACAGTACTTTAACCTAGTCGACCGATCCATACATCCTTCGTAGTCTATCGCCGTTCGTATGTTATCAGGTACTCCGGATAACACTGATTCTTTTCATAGACAACAAACTCTCTAAAAAGTTTATTGTTTTTATCTCCTATGACAGAGTCATAGTGTAGCAAATGTTGCTTGCAGTCATCTTGTTGACACGTGCAGCACGGTGGCCGTCGATATTTATGAGGACTTTGATCGGTGCATATGAAACAATTGCCCAGGAGCATCCGCATTAGAAACATTTTCTTGGGATAATCTGGTCCAAAAGTCCGTGACGATTTTTCATCTAAATAACAAAACAATGCAATAAAAGGTACAGTTAGCTTTGCTTAGTCTTAGTTTCTAAATCAAAAATATGCTTGCTTGTTTATACAGATGTTTTTTCCGTAATTTAAGGCAGTACACAATTACATTATTTGTAAATGGAAATTGGCCTGTAAAGTCCTATTCATATGCGATATTAAATATCACTGATCAATAACATGATAGACAAATATCACATTAATTTCATCGCTGCCTGTTCAATGTTCAAATCAACGTGTAATAACGTTTCTTAAAATGTAAATCGAACCGTACTGTAATTAACATTATTTTTTTATTTTTATGACACTGTGTATCTTCTAAGATCGTATATATACACATTTGAATAAGCGCTTCATTAGTTTACCTGTATACTGGTCGGCCTTTGTCGGCTTTTCGGCACCGTACACACCTTGTCCGAACATTGCTTTGCTGTTCGCAAGTCTGTTATCCCAACCTCCTTGACATATGGCAACGATTGTATCCAGTTTAGTACCGTGAAACAGTAACACTTCATTTATTTCCGGGTGCAAGTCTGATGACATTTCACCAGAAACGAATGCACTTGTTACGATACTTCCAGATGAATTACTCAAGTTTTCCACTTTTGGCCAGGCACCTTTTCCTTGCTTAACCAACTGTTCAAAAAGCTCTTGTCTTTTCTGACAGTATTTTTTAAATAAGCTCAAATTCTCTACCCTTTGTATCTTGGTTACCCACAACTTCGAATACTTATTTGAGCCAAGTCCAAATGCATCCGTACCCTGTCCAATAACTGCTTTATCAGTTGTTTTTCTGACCATTCTAACGATCGTTTTGTACGTCGTTGACGTCGGGCTTATATCTACCTCTTCATAGTCCTTTCCATTAACACAATGCAACAATAGTTTTTTTAGAGTTAAACCTTCCTTGTAATGTTTCCAGTATTTTGGAATCGTCGGTTCTTCTTCCGACATGTGTTGTGCATATTCCACGGTTTCCCGTTTAGGATGTATTGTTTGTCTAGATTTGTTTGAGGATCCTGGATTCGTATGCATAATTTCCTTTATACGACTGTGAGCCTTTATAACTTCTTTCCGTTTTCCTTTTAAAATAAAATGTTCCTCTTCTACAACAAACAATTATTTTATATAAACAACAACATACTGCAATCAGTCGTGAGTGAATGGTTTCATATAAGTATATGTTATATGCTATTCTTTAGGACGTTAACCTCTTTGATCAAACTCAAGTTTAGTACTATGAAGATAAATAACATTAAGAACATGAACGTATAACTACAAAGAACGGTGTTTATTATGTGTACCTTTTATCGATAGAAGTTTGTGCTCATCGATGACTTTTGTTATCTCAAACTTTGCCTCCTTCGATAGAGATGTGATCTTATCAATCTTCTGTTCAGAGAGTAGATCATATTTCATTTTTCGGCCCATTTCTTTCAGGGCGTTCATGCAAGTAGACTTATCCTTGGCGTACACAGTGATTATTGTGTTCGTCACTGGCTCGTGGCTGACTCTTTTAATCTTGGTTTCTTTTTGTTTTTTGGAACCATTTTTATCTGAATATAATGCGTATTTTGTCTTGTTAATAAATAATATTTTTATTAATTATTGTATACATTCAATTAATCGATAAGCGATGTTTGCTTACCGTGATATGATTTCGTTGAGAAAGTTGCATGTTTCGGTTGCTTCGATTTATTTGTTCTGTATTTTGCTATACAATGACGAGGTATTGTCGAAGCCAGTGGTTGAGTCAATACTGACTGATTGGAAGGCTGATTAAACGTCGGTACAGGTGCATTTTGTTTGAAAGGAGATGCCTGTGCGTGTGCCCTGGAACGCACTAACATGTTCGCATGATAAGGCATTCCTGGTCCAGGCGAAAGCATGTTATTGTATGGAGAATATGCAGGATTAAATATCGGCGAAATGGTCAAAGGACGAGGCACTAATCGCGACAAGCCAGCTGGCACATCACTGACAGCGGAGTTCAATGCCTTCTCAAACATGCGGAAAGTTTGGTCATCATAGACAACAATCTTTACCTATTAAATAAGAATTGCATTACTATGAATTTGATGTTTTAACTATTTCATTACACGTTTTATCCTTGCAAACATGTGATAAGAAATTAAAGAAGACACTTTAAGATTCAATCAGTAAAACATACTATACACACCATACCTTCAGAGGGCTGCTATTATCATACTGGTTTAGAGACAGAAATGTTTGCTCTGCACAGTCCTCGGTCGTGTATTTGTACATTTGCCCTATTCCAAGCGGAGGAAGAGCTACGGACTGACATTCGTGGTTATGGCACTCTTGTAATATTTGCAATATGGTGTCACACAGGCACTAAAACACGTTCATAAGTATGAGAAATATGTTGCCGATTAATGACATACTGCTTTTAAGGGTTAATACAAACATGTTCATATTTATGTGGTTAAAGTGTATACATATATATAGACATAATGACACAATCGTATAAACAAATTAAATAAACAATAAGATATTTTTATTAAGACACAATATTTATATAAACGCATTATCAATGCAACCACTGTGACTCATCATTGTTTTAAATTTCCGGCCATGTTCTGTTGCCTATTATGTCCGTGCAATTCACAAAATGTATATATCGACGTATCAGTAAATTCTCTACATCGCACGGATTTCTGCTCTTACCTTTCCATTTATCAAATTTGGTATAACATAAATCGATTATGTCTCTGTTTAAGCAAGACATGAACAAAATGTAAAATGGCTTTTCTTACGTCTTTGCACTTGTCCTGCCCTACCAGAAGACCGACGTGTAGAACTACTTTGCATTTCAGTTGACCAGAGCCTGAAGTGACGATGATTCGGCTGTCACTTAACCCCATTACTGTATTGTATTCCTGACGTCAACAAACATTATAATATTATATTTTGTATTTGATGGCTTTTTAGTTTAATAATTATATGGGAGTTTCTTTGCAGGTCAAACAGGGCATGCCCATTGTTAGATTATGTTGATTAAATGTGAATACAACAAATGGTACACAATTCAACACAATTATAATGTTTTGATTTTAAACACATAGAAACAATTTCTAAGCAGTTATAAAATATTATGAAATGTATTCATTTTTACAATTATATAACGTTTTATTTTAAAAGCACACTGACTAACCATTTCAAGTTTTTGTCCTCCTGCAGTTTTGAACGCTTGTGACACCTTGGTTTTCCCAAAGTGCATGTTTTGAGAGACAATATTTACAAGGGCATCTACCTAGAATGTTCAGGTAATTTACACATAATGAAATTATCAGTCAATTTTATACTAACAAAGACGAAACAAAACACAAAGCTCAACTTTAATGTATTAATATTAATGATTAGCGTTGATCTTGTGTAAAATTGAATTAATTTAAATGAGTTTAAACGTTATACAGGATAGACACAAGGCTTTAAAACAAATAATTAATATAATGTAAAGATCCCCACATTACCATGAAACCATCGAACAATTACATTGTGTTGTTCATTGGCTTTCATTCGACAGAATAGTCCTAAACAACACACTGTATTTTATACATTCATTCCTTCGAACAATATTCAGTAAAACGAATTCATCACACACGTTGGATAGGCATATTTTGTGCATTTCTTCTCAAATATGTATTGCGCAAAAGAAATATATTACATGTTTCTTAACGTCAACACTAGATATTCATTGATATAACAACTGATATGTTTGAAATCTACATAAACATATTAATTTTTGATATAATGTCCGTGGTTCCTCCAATTACAAGTGCCTGCTGAAAGCTTAATCGATTTATTATTTGAATATTGCAATTGTTCTTCAACAACATAAAATTACCTTTTGTTTTGTTATATCACCTTTAACTATTTGAACTTGCATTCCATTGAACAAGTTATTTCTACAGATTTCTATATCTTCATCATCTGAATCACTTTCAATATATGACTGATCGAAAGCAAATCTGAAACAAACATTACAAAAAAATGAATCATTATCTCCATACATGTACTCAATTTGTGTTGGGTAAACTATAAGTCTTATTACCCTATAAAATGTTATCATTTACCAATAAATAAATGATGATATTCAGCTAAGGTTAAACAAACACTTGTAAGGAAAGTAATAATTTGCTCATATTGAGATATTCTCATACTTGAGAACCAATTCCTTAATTCGTTTACAAAAGAACACTATTATATACTATTATTTTCCGTTCAAAACTTTTTAATTGTGCATGTTTGTACTGTGATATACCTTTCCATGGGTTGTTCATCAGTAAGCATAGTATTGGCAGCATCCTATAAATAAATGACAACACCGTTTTCTTAAGAATTTGTCCATTCTACCATGGATACAGAGCAACGAAATATTTCAATTAGCGAAGACCGCACATCGAACTTTACTCGTCTCCATCAAAATCTTCAGGTTTAAAATGTACAGTTTAGCGATTTTTTTATTTATTTTTTGTAAAGATTATTTGACCACTTTTTGGTATTTTATATTAACATGATCAAGGTGATTGCAAATAACGAGCAATACATAATTTGTTTTTGAAATCATCGCTATGGGGAGTTCTTGGCTGTCAAATCGTATAATATATTACTTTAAAGGCACATCTACTAATGACACATTTAGGTATTTATATTGCAAATTGGTAAGTACTTTATTTTCCAACCGTCTTATTCCAAGAACACAATGCTTACGTGAGTGCACCTGTTTATTATAACAACAAGGTCAAACATGATATACTTACTACATTGTGTACCCTTACATGAAATATGTCTGGATTGTCGCCTGTCCAAAAACCATCTCGAGCGAAAGGTTCGTAGCCATCAAACTGGCGAATATATTGGGATCTACAAAGTGAATCGTGTGTTTGATAAAACAAATAACTATTGATTAAGTTGGTAAGCTCTGTTGCATTTACACACTATTTTGTTTTAAATTGACGAATATAACATTTACAAAAATATAAGTTTGTAAGAACAAACAACATTTAGATGTATGAATATGTTTTGAGTTGATATAATAATACGATAATATATGTTTAAGCTAATAAAGCGATGAATGAAAAATTACCGAATAATTGTGTATTCTGTATTCAACTATCTCTTTACGAGTCTTTTAACATTACCTTTCCAGCGATTGCGCAGTATGTGCAAATGTAGAATTGGTAACCTCCTGTAAACGTTAATTAGCATCAAATGTTAGTACATGTACTTACGGAACGCTGAACGACCCGTTACAAGTATACATGCATACACAATTATGATAGAACACAATGTAAAATCATGTGACAATCGTTTCGATATGCTGGCTTAAAACATTCACCAAAATTATCTCTATGCAACTGGATTATTGCTTCTATTGTTGAATTATTATTAAACATGTACGATACAATAAGGCAGGTAGCTTTAATGCATCCGTCGTATTACAAGATCACATTGTTAAAACCCTGCACACAAAATGTTACCGTATTTATTGCATTAACTATTGTATATAAAGGTAATTTTACCAGTGTTTCCCTTCCAAATGAATTATCTCTTAAAGTCGAACCGCAGGGATCGACAGCTTCATACCCATAAAATCGGCTACATTGATTGGAGCTAAAACGTAAAGGAAAGGGCCAAGATGGGGTCGCTCGACAGAGTTTAAGGCATAATTATGGCTTGCAAAGAAATAAAAGCATGTACATAGATGTTTGAAGTTAAATGTTGACAACATAATTACGATAAAGATGGACCACTAAATCCATAGCAAAATAAGGAAAACTGCCCTGCCCGCTGTCATCCTTGCTTTGACACGAATAAAAATGACTTGAAGGAATTTGGTAAAAGGGTCAGCAAAAGAACATTACCGTGAAGTTATTTCAAAATCCATCAAGGGGTTTCTTTAAAAAAAAACATGTTTAACTCATTAGGGGACTATTTTCAAAATGTCGTATATGTTTTAGCATTAAAGTGCGTCTGGCCTTCTCGTGATGTTATTTGGGCACTGAAAAAGCCACAAGTAGTTGAAGGTAAATCACGTACCTTTCTTTCGATTGCTGAAGAGCAAGTTTTAACGCATCTTTATGGTCCTGAAAATTTGCAACCACAATCATATTGATATACACAAGAAAATATAAAGTAAATGTATAAAATATAAGACCGTTATTGATATACTCTTTATTATACGTAAAGAGTTCAACAATGTGTGATTAATTTATGAATGTATGTAATTCCATAACATTTGAAATTTGAATTTCTCGTATGCTTACTACGTCGCCTTGCATTTGTTTGTATTTAGCACAGCTTCTCTGTCTGGGGAACTTCCCTCTCACTGGCTTTTGCAATTTACTGAATGCCTGTTCCATTCGGGACATCACATCACATTCGCTCCCACATGAAGTGTTAGTATCCGTCGTGTTCTGAACAGACATTCTGAATAATAGTTCAACACTTTGCATGCTACGATATTTGCAGTTTTCTGTCATAAGAAATCCATGAAACATATATTTATAAACGTGTGTGGATTCAGATTTAAATGTATGTGTAGTTCACTATGCAAGTTCAAAATAAACTGTTTTCTCCGTATTATATATACTGTTTATATTATATTATGAATGCGCATCTTGTAATCTTCCGTAAACCTCGTCTGAGTGCTCGTTCCACAGGCCCCGTCTTCACAAACAGTTAACTACAGAATCGAAATCATTCTTAGCCGAGCCTGGTTTTGAAAGGTCCATTGAGCATTATTTTTAAAATACTTATATCGAACGACACTCTTTATATTACTAAAACACATGTTTTTTTATTGCAATGATGTATTGTTAGATACTATGTTTATATTGACAGCTATGCAAATATAGTGAATATGTGATTTTTTTTTTTTATTGAAATAATTTACAACGCGGTGAAATCATGTTAAGATAAGCGTCAACTTAAACATTAAAATCAAGCTTAATAGGTTTTGTATACACATACACATTATATGTCAGCTATGCAGGACGTAAGATAAAATGACATACCCTTCCAATGATTGCTTAATAGCGAGCTTAAACGCAGCATCCTCATCCTGCAAACCATTATTCACCTTTTTGTTATCCGTACACAGTGAAACATTGAACTGAATTATTCATTTAAAACAATATTATCATTTGCGCTCAATGTATAAATCTTTATTATTCGTCTTAAATTAATTATTTCTGATTATTTATTTTTCAAATGCACGTGCTTACTACGATGTCGCCATTCCATTCGTGGTATGTCTGTCGAGCAGACTTTTCTTTGATTGGTGTTTTGTCATGATCAGTATTATCATCCACACTCGAAGACATGTCATCGTCGCTGCTGCTGGAAGGATCGGTATCATCTTTGGTTAGAACTTCTACTCTGTATATGGATGTATTAAGGCATAAGACAAATAAATAGCAAATGTTCATATAGTTGCCACAATACATCTTCTCAGCAGGTTTTAAATGTTATAGGTTTTCATTGACATTTCCTTTAAATTTATGAAGAACATGGGCGAAGTTAAGCCTGGTTTACATTTGCCTCAGGCGCCGTACGATAAATTCCTCTACGATAATCCGTACGACTTTTTAGCATCGTATATTGCTACGGGCTACGGGGTCTGTGCTCACATTGTATACAATATCCGTGCGATTTGCTGTACTGACTTTCGGGAGCAGGTTAGGTCAAATCCGTACGGAGTCCGCATGGAGGAAGCACGATGGTTAAACGGAAATCGTGTGATTTTATTGCGGCTGTTCGGTGGTCTCACATCTCACGGAAATCGTACGGAGCCCGTGCGGAATCCGCGCTGAGGCCGTGCTGCTTCCGTGAGATGATGCGGCGACAATGCAGCCAAGCCATATTTTACCTTTAGGGTGCCGCGCGATAATCGCGCAATATCCGCACGATTTCACGGGTACCGTGCGGCCATCCTGCGGAAACATTACAGATGCTTATGGCGAGAGCGGTACAGATGACGCACGCTTCTTCGATACCAAAATATGTTTGTTTTTCGGGCACTGTCTAAAAATGTGATTCGGCCGCACGATCATTGCACGGCCTCCGCATTATACCACTGCGGACATCGTACGGTGCCATCTACGTGCTTACGATTTTTAAACATTGTCTAACTTTCAGTTAACCAAAATAGAAGAGGCTACGGCGAAAATCGCATGGCTTCCTCAAGGAGGCCACACGGAAAGGGAGCTACGGACACATATTGGAACATATTATTGGAATACAAATGAATATGTGATAGGTTGTTTAAGAATTTGTGGTGAACCGTATGTGATAATTACATACATGCATTTTGTCTTTTTTTTCTTTTATGCGAATTGGTCAAAATCAATTTGTTTAAAATCTGCACTGTTTAAGAGTATATTATTTCAATGTTCTGCGGTATTGTAAATTGATTCCCCTGACAGAGTTGTATGGCATATATTTATCATTAGCAACGCTACTGTGTCATCCTAATTTGATGAAATAACATATGGCGCACTTATTAACGGCATTTACCGTGATTTCCCGCTCGGCGGGCTAACGGTGCCTTCCTGTGACATGTCTATGAAGCAATTAAACGTAACTTCGCAATACTTCAGAAACGTCCTACCCTCTTCTCCAGTAAGACCCCTCATAATAAGCCATTTATCATCGGCTAAAATAAAATATACATCGACAATGAATAAGAATGATAGATAAATTTCAAACGTGTATAGCCACTAGTATGTGACGTTTATGATTATGATGTTTATGTTTTCGTTTATTTTACAAAAAGTATGTTCTACTTGATACACTGTTATTTATAACATGCTTCAATAGTTGTCTTTAGTTTTATTTAAGCATACATATTATTTAAACAATGTATTATCTGGCTGATATATGTACATAATTATACTGTATGCATTGCTTATGTTTATAATTTAGTATCATTATTAATTACCATCAGTGGACACTTTTGAGAAGTCGAATCGTGTATTGCAAATCTTGTTAACGGTTTGTTCTAGCAGATCTTTCACGCCTGGATCTCCGACGACTGTGATAGTTACTTTGATATTGTCATCGTTACCAGATTCATCAAGCCGATACTGGCCGTTTCTTTGTCTGTTATGTCATAAAAGAGTGATCATTTATGATCTTTCAATACGGCTTATTTTATGTTTACCGAGCAATACAATACATTAATCAGTTCGTGAAAATTATCCACCATTAAGAGTACAAGGTAATGATGTCATGAAGTGAACATTCTTTTAATTGTTATCTTTTATTATGTTCACATGTTGAAATCATTATAAGTAGGACGTTTTAATTAGAGATACACTATATTATTTCATATTATTTCATAAAACTTTATTTACCGGGTAAACATTTTTCACAATAATTTCAGTCCATCATCATAACATGATTGATCCCATAAATTGTCTTAAGTATAACGTACTTTTTACCTTATCGCTGATGCTAGATCACTGGAAATGTGTTGATTAAAGCATCTGGCTTTTGCATTGGATAATTCAACACTGGCAGTAACAGACACATCTTTTGGCTTTAATTCTCTTATTGCATTCCGAATTGTTCGTTGTATTTCGTCTGCTTCTTCAGTATCCAAACTGTATATTTTGACAGTCCTGGACGACATGAAAATGCGTGAAAGCTGCGTGTTTGTCTGGTTGACTTTATCAACAATTATATTTACTGCATCTACTTCGTGAGGTTGTAATTGTATTTCTGTTGTAATCAAAGTTTCGTCTAACACTTTGAACGCATTATCAAGATTTGTCTCCGTTAAGGCATATCCGATCAATTCACACGAGTGTGTATCTGAATCAATCACAGCTTCAATACGTTCATCGTTAAGCTTACCGTTTAAATATTTGCGACATGGACCGGTATCTAGAAACTCTGCGAATTCCTCCTGTACATATTTTTTGCTCGTCAGTATTTTATCAAGGCAATCGTGCATGCGGATTTGAATTCGGCATAATTCGTTGTCATCGTTTGTTTTGATAGTTACTTGCCCATGTCTGTCATAAAGGGTTATCTCTACAATTGAACCATAACATTGATCAAAGCCTTGAATTTTTAGCATTGTGGCTTGTGCTGCTGAAATTGGAATTTTGAACGAAAATACAGGTTTATAAATAGTCTCTTCGGTGCATTTTTTTGTCCATGACGGTTGTGTTCCGCTATCAGTGTCTACATTTTCTTGTAGATTTGAAGAACACTGCAAGTGTGAATATTGTTTTTGCGATAAACGTGCTGCCATTGACTTGTGCGTGTCATTGGGTGACTTATCATTAGCCGAAGGCATATCGGAATAAACGGCAGATCCACTTCCAATTGAGCTTTGTGCAGAGATTGCGTCGTATGTTGTTTCTTGGTAAACGGCCGGTTGCGTAGTTGGTTTTGTAGTCTCCTGGTCGTTTGGATTTGCGCCACTATCATCAAGTACCCTCAAATTTCCCTTCGATGCCATATTTCACAGAGAGTTTCTGATGCGTTCAGTTGTTATGCTTGGAGTCTTCAATATTTAAAGTTTGCAAATTATTTCTTGTCTGTACATGTTCCTGAATAAAAATTAGGCACACGTTAATAATTTAGAGAAACCAAGACCCTGCATTGTTTGTTATTTAGGGGATAAATCATTTAATAAGCACGTGTTTTTACACAATTGACTGAAACAAAGAAAGCGATAGATTCTAAATAAAATATAAAAATGCAATACGTAGACATGAACAATAATCGTAATTGTGGGCAGTAATAAATTAATAATATTCAATGGAACCTTGATTAAAAATAGTCGATAAGGTCGACAACATTTTAGATTGTACCATACTTTAGAAAGAGAAAATGTTGAGACTCAATATATAGAAACATGTATTTAATTGTTCAAAATAATCACGTTCATAAACCATAAAATACACTTATATGCTTTATCAATGTATGTATACATTAACAATGTATTTTTATTGAGAGATGCAATATATTCATACATGGCCTTTTATTGATACATTCTATATTTATGCAATGTCTTTATATTGAGAGATTCAATATATGTATAGAATTCCTTTTTATTGAAAACTAGACAATACAATACACGAAAATGTATGTATGGAAGTCAGTATATATGCTGTCTATACTTTAAAGTATTTGTTAATATTAGAAAATGTGTCAGTATTTTAGTTTTCAGTGCATGCATAAATTTCAAATGATATATAAATAATTTGTGCCATTGTTGGTTTTAACATACATTTTCTACTAATGTAGTATTATTGATACAAATAATTTGTGTCTTATCCGTACATGTACGTTAAATAGTATAATTTTTGGTTTAATTATATGTAACTTGGGCTGGATGCTTTATCATATGCAATAAACGATTCGCATTAACGAATGTTGGTAAATTTGTGAAAAATAAAAACCAAAATATATCATAAAACACTATTCAGCATTACTTAAAAATAATAGACGGGTAACTGTTGGTTATTGCGGTAATAACCAACGAGTTCCGATGCGTAGGAATTAAACCACGAGGGCGGTAGCCCGAGTGGTTTGATAACAAGCATCGGAACGACAAACCGTTGGTTATTAACGTAATAACAAACTGTTACCCGTCAATTATTTCGATTCTATCACGATCTTATATAAAATTCGTATTTTAAAGGTTATGAATGAGAACTATATTTATCTATACTCCGCCCATTTTCAGAGAAGTGCATTCACACGTGCATTTCTGTGTTGTAGGTGTATCGAACGGTTTTAATTAAATAAATATATTTATATAATAAATATATTTTTTATGTATTGATTGGATTGGATTACGTTTATTTAATTTGATATATTAAATAATTGTTGCGTAGAAATTGGGCATTTAGTTGTAACTGTAAATTTATCAATAGTAGTTGGATAGACTAGTATTCGTTTTAGTAATTGACTAGTTGTCAATACGTTGAGTAGTGAACTGTTTTTACTTTTACTAACACTTTAATTGGCTGTTCACGCATGATATGATTCACTCATTCGTATCCGAATGCACCGACGTCTTAGTCAATTGTCATTCGTAACATTTGATTTGGAGAATCAACATATATGTATATATATATATATGTATATGATATTTCATCATATATATAATACTATTTATTATAGGTAACTATGAACTTTAATATATCTTTTTCTATTGATATATGACTTTTGTATTTTTGTATTTGTTCTGTTATAATATCTGTATTCATATTCTATATATTCGATTTATTTCGTTTCACCGTCGGAACACATTGCTTGAAATGTAATGGCCATGAATTATTATAAGATCTTTATGAATTGTGATTCGTAACATTTGATTTGGAGAATCAACATATATGTATATGATATTTCATCATATATATAATACTATTTATTATAGAAACTGCATTCCGTCGTTGTTGTTGAAAGAACCCGAAAACAGCTTCCGGCAACACTGGCGCCCAACGTGGGGCTTCTCATCAACGACGTCGAAACCGTTCACCAATAGCGACTCACACGTTGCTAAAGAGACGAATTCCGATTAGACGACATCCTTAGGTCGTCGACAAAATCTGGGAGATTCCAGGAGTTCGGCGGAAATTCCTTGGACACCGCGGTACTTGACATCGTCCCTGGAGTAGGAGTACACACACGAGTGCGGGGTACAGCTCGAGCACCGGTAGAGGTACAGCTACGCGAAATTTGTGCACATAACTTTGACGTCAAAACCATTTAAAACGTACGTACAGGATTTCACGTTCTGCTACGCAAGGGAGGATTCACGTTCACCAAGGACGGAGAGTGTTGGACACTTAAAATCGTGTGGACTAACTATTTACGTTGGTTTAGTTATTTTTTTATTGTGTAAGTGTTCCGACGGAGTTTGGTGAGTGTTAATAATTTTATAATTGTTTGTAGATTGTATATATTTTGAGTAATTGTAGTAATTCTGTCGTAAACATGTAACTGAAAATACCAATCAGTTGATTTCAAAACAATATCTAGCTCAGTTTGGTAAATTAATTTTCCTCGTGCATTTGCGTATTGGTCGAGATTAAACATAAGACCTATTGTCAGCTCATTGGTAATTTAGCGATAAGATTATATATTAGATAATAGGCATTCCAAAAGAAATTGTATTTCCTTTTCACGGGCACAAATTCTATTGCACGACGAAGTTAAATCTACTCACCACTTACCCGACGTAGACACTAGGGATTAGTATCTGTAGTTAGAAGTTACGTTTAGTAGCAGGAGAATATGCCCAAGAGTTGATCGTAAATTTAAAATTGAAAATCATTATATTAAAAGATGTAGGGTGAATTTTGGCATACCCATACAAGAGTGAAAAGTAAAATAGTCGTGGTTTTTTTAAGAGTAAGCACTGGAAATGAAATATAATAAAAAGGTGCACCTACAAGCTTGAAATGTTTAAAAGTACATGCGCGATTTAGACTGCATCTGTAGTTTAAGGCGTGTATGGGCGAATTGCGAATTATCGATATATTGCACGTGCTCGCGGTATCGAGAAGTCGTTGGCGACCGCCGTATTAGCGTAACGGCTAACGCGCTTACCGGTTTACTATACTTCAGTTAGTTGCGAGTTCGAATGGCAAGGAAAGATTGCTCGAAAACAATAGAGTTGGTGTACATTATCTGTGGGTGAAAATGGGTCTACTGGCCATATAAGTTCAATGGAGATTTGTTAACTCGTTAACAAGGGGAGGTAATAAGTAAACATTGCCTTATCACAGTAAGGGAGATTACACGGTGAAATAGAAACGTGTGATTTAGGTATAGGCAGTTAATTAACTAATTGACCAATATATTTATTTTTCAAATTATAAATGTAAACCTATTAAACATTTTTATTAATTTATTTTATTCAATTTTAGATAATAGGTGTTTGGTCTAAAACTAAGCTGGTTTATCCTAAACCTGAGTAGTAGTAGTAGTAAAGAAACGCATTAATAAATTGATAGTATAACCATTTAAAAATATGGCTTCGGGTAGCGACCGTGAAACGAGGGAGAGACGTAGAAATGTGGATGAAGAATTGTTAGAATTACAAACGGCTAGACAAATATTGATTGAAAGGGGTCGACGGAACTTGATTAATAATCAAAGCACTCCGTCGCGAGGCATTGGCAACAATGAGGACACCGAACTGACTCATACGCATATTAGAGCGGATTCGAGCTTCAGCGAACAGATACCGGAAACGGTTCCTAAAACTCCTGTTGCTACCAGACTGTCTGAGTCGCTGATACACAGAGAAATGTCTGAAATGAGTATTAGGAGAGCGGAATTAGAAAAGGAAACACGAAACAATGATACGTATATGAATGAGAGAGTATTGAAATTGAAAGAATTGGAACTGATCGAGCGCGAACGCAAGCATAAAGAGGAAGAGACACGTCTGAAACAATATTTTGAGGAAAAGGAATTTGAATTGAAAAGTAAAGAAAATGAATTTAGACGGAAATGCGCGGAAAGAACTGAGTTGCTCGCTGAGCAAGAGCAGATGCTTAGAGAGAAAGAAACTTCTCTACTAGAAAGAATAAGTAAGTTAGAGAAGAAATTGGGTATGAAGGAGGAAGATTTAGTCAGCAGGGAACGTTATTTGACTAGGAGAGAACGGGAAAGTGAGAGTACACAGATGAGGACAGAACTCCCCCAAAATAAAGACTTAGCAGAGATTGAACGGCGGATTGCAATGCTAGAGAAGAAAAAATCTAGTATGGATTTCGATGATGAGGACAATCTTGTTTTACACAGACAGCATAGTTTTAAGGATGCCAACTACGAGAAATTGAACTTGAGTGCATTTTCCGGCATAATACCAGTTCCTAAAAATGAAGTTTCATTTGAAGATTTGAAACTTGAGGTAGACAACGTGAAGACGGTATACTCTCAACAGACAGTGAAACAGAGTCTGCGAAAGGCATTACGTGGTCAAGCTAAACGAAAAATGCTGCACATGAAACCGGAAGCTACAGCTGAGGAAATTATGTCTGAACTTGATGATAATTATGGAAATGTCGCCAGTATCGACACAATGCTTTCCAAATTTCTCACGGCGGAACAAGAACAGAATGAGACCATATCTGAATGGGGTTTACGACTGGAAGAATTGCTGCTGCAAGTTACAAGAAAGACACGATTAGACGAAGAAGAGACCAAAGATATGCTGCGAAAACGGTTTTGGCGTGGCTTACGAAATGAAGAATTGAAAAATGCGACACGAGTGCACTTTGAAAATAAAGTAGCATATGAAGAATTAAAGATAAGGCTGCGAGAAGAAGAATTTGAGTTACAGATCTCAAAAGATAGAGGTAAACCGAAGTTAAATAGAGTTCACCAGAGTGCTCTAAACGCCAAAGACGAAGGAGATGAGCTACTAAAGCAACTTCTCAAGAAAATGGAAGATTTGGAGAAGAAAGTGAATGAAATAAAAACAGTTCACTACTCAACGTATTGACAACTAGTCAATTACTAAAACGAATACTAGTCTATCCAACTACTATTGATAAATTTACAGTTACAACTAAATGCCCAATTTCTACGCAACAATTATTTAATATATCAAATTAAATAAACGTAATCCAATCCAATCAATACATAAAAAATATATTTATTATATAAATATATTTATTTAATTAAAACCGTTCGATACACCTACAACATCTGTGACGTCAATAAATCATAACAATTCCAAATTACGTCAGCTTTATTGATAAACATTGAGCGAATGACGTCATACTTATAGATATAATTCAGTGAAAATATCATGCCAAAAAGCGCAAATTAAAAACATATCAACAAAACGTAAACGTTTTTATGAATTTAAGTATAAAATATGTAGTACAAATGTGGTTTAATTGCGCTACATAGTGCAAACATAATTTGTTCGTCACAATTTGTTATCGCGCGTTTAAACACGTACATTTTACGGAACAATTTCTTCGAATTTCAGAAAATATTTTCAAAACATTAAGCTCCGCCCATAATTTGTTACAGAATAACCCACAGTTATTTTCCAACTTTATCTATGGACCACTAGCCGCGTGCCGTGGTAGAATTTAGAATAAATAAATAAGTAATGAAAAGCATTTAATAAAATGTAACACAACTACTAATACTAAATATGAACTGTCCATAGAGTTATTGTTATCGACCGATTTCGACAAGTCGAAAAAGAAAGTAGAAAAAAACTGCCTAATGGCTGGCTAAATATAGATTATGTGCGAATATAATGCTATGATAATACTGTTGTTGTTTGTTAAAACCACTTATAATGATGTTTATGGTCACGTTTAACTGCAATTGTATCGACACAATATAATGTGCAATAGATCTATAACATATTTCTACATGTACAAGAAACAACATAATTTTAACGATGGCTTGTTTATACCATTTGTAGCACAAATATAGTAAAAATAACAAATTAAACTGTTTCTTGTTTCCACAATGTGTAATACAAATACAGTGAATAATTATTTAACATCAACTGACAACAATTCAAATCATTAGTGAATAATTAGTTAAGCTTTAACATATCCGAATATTTCCGTCCGAAAAGATTTTCAGGGCAGGCTATCTATTTAAGCTCTGTCCGTGTGCTATTCTTGCATGTATTTGTCAGTTTGAATACGTCGAACATTTTACAAAGTATTTAATTAATACTTAAGAAATATACTTATTAGTTCATGTTAACAATACCTGTTAAATAGTGATATCCACTTTTGTTTTCGTACGAATAGCTCATTATCGATTCCATATAAACATACAAGTAACTAAAGGCATTACTACTGAAATCAATTCTGTACAGATTAACGCATGTTTATATTATAACATGTTTATAAATGTACTCATCACATATATAAGCCTCAGTTATTTATATCCAACTTTGAAAACGATTATTTTATTTCGTGTACAGCACTTCCTATTTGCATTTTCGAAAAAATTACAATGAGTCAGTTTTTAATTTTTGAAAATAATAGCTGTAACAAAATATGCCCACGTGACAGTCGTGTACATTTAAAGAGATATGCTCTAGAGGCGACACGGGCGAATTCTTTATAAATAGAATACACAGAAATTATAAGATTATATTGTAAGATTAATGTGTACATCTTAAAGAATATCTTCTTTTCTGGTTGAAATTGATTTCATTTGTATGCAAGTATAAGTGGTTCTATTGATAATTTTAAGTAATACAAATGTGTTGCTGTGGTTGTTTTCAAAATTACAAACCTGTGTGAACACGTCTACTAATTCGGCTAAAATTATTTGTATCGCTCTCGTTGATTGTGTAAAGCTGTATACAGTGTTACACAACAACTCGAACGATATAAGCCAGCGAAACACCACAGTCATATAATATTCCATTGCTTGGGATTTTAAAGGTTTGTAAAATACTGTTATGACATATCATTATCAGTAGACACTTTAGTGAAGTCAAATAGTTTCTTCTAATTTTAATTAACGGGTAGCTCTAACAGTACAGTAATGACTCACCAACGACGGTAATAGTTTCGATTCTTTCTCTGCAATGTCATAAAATATGGTCATTTTGCTTGAAATGCGGTGCACTTGAGAAAAACAAACTACAAGAAACCCAATGATGCAAAACATCACACGGCGCCGTATAATTGCGTAAAAGAAGAAAAGGAACCCTACATTAAATAAAAGTAATTTGTATGATGAAGTTAATAATACAGTAAACTCGTATTATCCTTAGGCTGTAATTATAAAATTAAGATCTTTTAAAAATGGAAACTATAAACAAAAAAATCAGTATTAAACTTCATCATTATGTAATTCCCGTACACTAATCCGATCTTACCGCCTCAAGTTTGTTACCAATGATACTTAATTAATCTAAATAATTCACATTAACATATACATTTTACGATTTGTGAGGCAAACCAAAAATTAAAGAGTTGCAATTTTAGAAAATAATAACGTAACTGCATATCAGCCGATGAATCGGCTGCAATAATGTCAATGGAACCAGATATGGACAACGTCGATATGATCAATATAAAACAATAATAGCATTTAAGAGTTTCAACTTAACACTCAGCTTTATCTATGTAAGTCGTATTACTAATAATACACTTATACGGAAATGCATTTCAAACAGTGTAGGCTCATAAAAAGGATGATTTATAACAACGAACATGCGTGTAAGCTGGTGTGTTTTCTTATTAATTTAAAATTAGTCCGACAGCGAACTCTGAGATATCAATGATCAGCACAGTCCATTTTATAGGGATATCAATGTAATTGCTATTTTAGTGTCAGTTTAATGTGCCATTCATTTCAACTAGAATTCATATAAACATTAACAGACAACTATAAGCATACGAAGAATGGTCGAGTGGTATGCGCTACATTTTAGATGACGGCGGACCGGGTTCAAATCGGGTCTGAAAACAGATAAGAAATAGTTTAAATTGCAATTTCTGTTGCGATATTAGTTTTTGATTTGTATTCTGTGTTCAAAGTTTGTATTTCTTTCTTTTTTCATTATCAGTTAGATGACATTAATAACTATGCCAAATCAAAAATTGTCACGTAATGCACTTGCTGTGACGGTCTCAGTGTCATTAGCATCTCTTTGTCAGTTTCAGTGTCATTAAATATTCACCGGCAGGACTCGAACTCATGACCGTTGGTTCAAAAATAACGCGCCGCGCTTTACCGTCTGAGCCATTAATTGATATCGATAGCCTGTAATATATACAATTATTATATACTTATTTATATCCTCCAATCAGTTGTCGTCATTCGTGGCACGTGACAGTATAATATTTCACCGTATTGGACGCGCGCGCGTACAATATATTCCGTATTGGAGTATAAATATAATAAACATACGATAATGTCCGAGTATTCCGAAGGAGAACGAATATGTAACTTTTAGTTTTACCTCAATGTTGACTCCGATCTACTGCTTCGAAAACGTGTTTTAAAATCCAGCAACTATAATTTTAAATCCTTTTCTTACGCTGCTCGAAAATATGAGTTTACGTTGATTTACTTGACTATTAAATTTTGATAAACTTCACGTTTGAAATTTAATCAAAGTTTAATGTGATTATAATGTTAAGTTTACACTGTTCAAGTAAACTGGATGTTTCAGCGCGTTTACTAGCACCTGATATTTGTTATGTACAGTAATTGGAGTAACTTTAACATTGACACTGTTATAGATGTATAATAATTGTGCTTGTCAGTTGATTGAATATAAAGCCGTGTTTATTATTAGTCAGTAATTTTATTGATATAGGTCTACTGGTTCACATACAAATTCAGGTCAATGATATCCCGAGTGATGACGTGGAATATACAATATTTATATTTCATTTATCGTTGACCATTTTATTGCGTTAAAACACATTTGGTGGTGCGTGCTGTAACACTAATATGCTAACATTTAAGATTCGCCAATATTTCTGAGCTTGAACCAATTTAGTGTCGTGTCGCCTTGATTTTCCTCTTTTCGGTACTATAAATAGATGTTTGGTCGTACTTACTTCAGCAGATTCATATCGCCAATCGAAAACAGACAGTATTTTGACTTTTCCCAGCATGGCGTAGGTTATTTTTAACTTGTCTTTGTTGAACCGATGTATTTCCTAGTCATATATGTTGTAAGATTATTAATTTCGATTATAAAAAACAAGTTACGTTTAAATTGTGTTCGTACCAAGATTTGTACCATTATCATTTCGATGCATAGACAATTGCACTTTGTCAAAAGGCAATTATGCTCGTTTAATTCAGTAAATTCGATACTTAATTAAGGATTAAGATTGCAACTGTTACCGGTAAGTGTATTTCGATTTTAAAGGATTCTTGTAAATTGTGTTTTTTCAGCAATAACCTGCACACATTGGAATAACTTAGGAATAAACAAAAGGAACTGCATCCTGACTTCTGATGATAGAACAGGAAACATAATAGGGACTCATTGTCATCATGCTGATCGTCGCTTTGGTGTGGATCAGAAAGCTAAAGTCTGTTATCTCTTCATGGAATGTTTTTAGCAAATAGTTTGTAAAATTTATGCCAATTCGTTGTCAATGTCTTTTAATGAAGTCCATATAATTTAAATTCAATTAAAATCTTATATGAAACTCCAATACATTTAAATATGTATGTGCATTTCTTAAATAAGCTTAAACTTTTGAATCAAAGGAATATATATAATACTGTCAAGTAAGTAAGATTCACTTTGTCGCCTTTCTAATTCTAATAAACAGTGTAGCATTGTTGTCTTTAACGAGATGGTATGATTCAAGATTATATTTCCGGCATATACTATTGTATTCATTTTACATTTACCTCAGGTAAACGTGTATGTAAATGTTAGCATAATACTTATATTATTATAACGCAAACAAATAAAATATATCTACATATTTTACATATTTATAGCAAAATGACATCTCCATTTTTTTGCCACAGATTCCAAAAATAAAGTACATTATACATAAACAAGTCAAATAAAAACCTGACTGAAATATGCAGGGCATGTTATGTTAATTAATTATTATGTGTTTACACCAACCGGTATAAACAAATCTATAAATCATCTGTATTGTTATGTCCCCCTTCCAAGAAGTGGGGGTATATTGCTTTGCACCTGTCCGTCGGTCGGATGGTCGGTCGGTCTGTCCGTAGACCAAATCGTGTCTGCACGATATCTAGAGAATGCTTGGACCTACGATCAATTAAGTTGGTATGCTGGTTACTAGGGAGGAAAGGAAGACGTCTATTTATTTTAAGGTCAGCAGGTCAAAGATCAAGGTCACAGGGGCTTGTAACATGACATTCTTTTCCGCACGATATCTAGACATATCTAGAGGCTTGTAACATGAAAACTGTTTCCTCTGTAGACCATTTCGTTTCCGCATGTATGTTGAATACACTTTAACCTACGATAATCCATGTTCATATGCTGGTTACTCGGAAGAAAAGGAAGACGCCTATTAATTTTGAGGTCAAGAGGCGAAAGGTCAAGATCACAGGGGCTTGTTACATAAAAAATGTTTTCTCTGTATACCTTTTTGTTTTCGCAGGATATTTAGAGATGTTTGGCCTATTCGATGTTTAAATCAAACAGAAAACAGGCATATAATAGACTGTAAAAATAATTATTAATTATAGTCTATCTTTCTTTCAGCTTTATATTTACTTTCTAAAGCATCAGCTTTAATTTCCTCCCCATGTGTTAATGTGCACATACAATATTAAACAAATCTCTTAACAATTGCACATATTGACGACTTGGCTGCAAGTCGGTGGGGAGCATACATGTTTTACAAACATCTCTTGTCTTTCATTAATATTTGATAATACATGCCATTTTGCAGTTAGTACATATTTGACATTTCTAGAACATATGCAAATCTGTGAATAAGTCCCTTTAATATGTGTTTTGTCCAACCTATAAACTTTATAATACTTGCATTTTCATCTACAGTTTAATGTTTCTTTCTTCTAGCAATATGTTAATTTGTGAACGTGTTGTTTTTATCTTTTATTTCTGTTAACCAACATGTCAATGTGAAAAAGAAAAACAAATATCAAAATTATGCATTTGTGTTGTTCTATACTAAAAAGTTGCAAACAATGAACCATGGAGTTTAATGACACAAAATGTAGATTTGCTAGTGAATTATATTTAGTATATACTGATGATTTAGTGGTGTATTAAACTTCATATTTATTTCAGTTTACTGCAAGTTTCTGAGGTTTTAAATGTTGAATTTAATAATGAATACCTCAGATTTAGAGGTATATCAAACTCGAAATATAATGTAGTTTACCACAGGTTTAAGTACATTAAACATGGCAGTTTTGTGAAGTATTCTTTCAAAATAAAATCGGAGTTTAATCTCGTTTACGTTAACTTTACTGAACGTAAATTTAGAAGAAAATGGTCCATTAAACTTCGCCTTAAATTCGAAGTTTAAGGTTTTATTAAATTACATTACACTTCATACAACATGGAATACAATTATTTAATTTAAGTTTAAGTCATGAGTAAACGCGTTTTTTCAAGCAATGTTATATCCAGTTCCATGAAGCTGTATTTATTCTTGTCAACCGTGCTAACCAGAAACGCGATGTGTTTTCGATTCGTTTTCGTCATGTGTGGTCAGAACGTATGCGTTGTGAAAACTAATATTTGTCTCCAAACGTGTATTCGATTATGAATATATCACATTCCAAAATAATTGTATATTTCAACGAAACATTTCGTATTTAGAACTGTTTGTAACGTTATCTGTACATAAAGCTTGCAAGTTGCAACATGGCACACAACAATCCTGAAGTCCAGTCAAAACTGTTTTCCATCGCCACTATCCTGTTTACAAATTACATTGTTATTTCTAGCCATGAACACTTTCCACTAATATATATAATTCGACAACTTAGATCTACATCAGTGTATAATACTGATTTAATCTAATCCGCTGCAGAAACTCCCTATTGATCACGCCACCGTTTTAACATGACACGTTTATATTTAGTATCTACATACACATGTTTACAATTAAGTACAAGGACAATGCCGTTTCCTGCGAATTATTGTTAAGTACGCAGGGCTGTTTTAGCAGTTAGATTTAAACAGTTAGTTAGATGTTAAGGGGTGTGACAAGTATTAACGTATGTTTGTAAATTATATATCACGTCGAGCGTTGTCCTATACATGTATTAATATTTTGAGTGCGCGCACAGTTCCGCGGACTTTGTGATTTAATGTATATATTATGTATACTATGCAAATAATATAAATAGGTATATAATAAAAAGATTATTTAACAGGGTTCTGTACAATACGGTGAGATATTTGAACTCGTACACAGCTGACATACATTGGACACGGCTATCGGCTCGTCCAATATGGTATGTCAGCTGTGCACTCGTCCAAATCTATCACCGTATTGTACAAACGCTGTTAAATAACCTAATAATACAATCATTCATTGTACAAGTGCAGTGAGTTATCATTTCCATGCAATTACCGCCCGTTTATATGATTCACCTACTAACGGAGGAAACCATTAATCTAAATTATGGTCACGTCTCAATCCGCACTGTATATCTATAGACACATTCACTACGTCAACATCGTGCGATGTTCATTATAGTTCGCTTGTAACTAATTTTTGATATAGAAGTTTAAACGCTTTGTCAAGATTTGCGTTATCTTTACGGCGGATGTTTTTCTTCAACGTTAAACGGAAAAGTATTCGCTTTTACATCTTTACTAGATTGTCTTCATATTTATTTCCGCTACTAGGTCTTTGATTTCTACTTTTCGGTCTTCCTGCCCTGTGTTGCCTTTAAAGCGCACTAACGTTGTCACGTAACTTCTGCCAACTGTCTTCGCCAGAGGGCGTTTCTATTGCGGTAATTTCTACCTTGCCTGGTATATTCGAGGCAGATTCTCCATGGGAAAGCGACTGTTGTTCAGGAGACTGTTGTATACGTTTTCCAATATTTAGCTTAAGACAATCTGGCTGTCATTAATTGTGGTTTGAAACTGGGTGGTATTCTAGGAACACCTGCATCATCATCATCGATTATCAACACGTTTCTTGTTTATGTAATCATTGTTTAATTGCAATGTGTATGCAATCACTGTTTAATTGCAATGTGCCGTTGTAACTCTCTATGAATTCGTACCTTAAGACATTCACACAATCTAACGTTGTAACTCTCTTGGAATTCGTACCTTAAGACATTCACACAATCTAACGTTGTAACTCTCTATGAATTCGTACCTTAAGACATTCACACAATCTAACGTTGTAACTCTCTATGAATTCGTACCTTAAGACATTCACACAATCTAACGTTGTAACTCTCCATGAATTCGTACCTTAAGACATTCACACAGTCTAACGTTGTAACTCTCTATGAATTCGTACCTTAAGACATTCACACAATCTAACGTTGTAACTCTCTTGGAATTCGTACCTTAAGACATTCACACAATCTAACGTTGTAACTCTCTTGGAATTCGTACCTTAAGACATTCACACAATCTAACGTTGTAACTCTCTATGAATTCGTACCTTAAGACATAAACACAATCTAACGTTGTAACTCTCTATGAATTCGTACCTTAAGACATTCACACAATCTAACGTTGTAACTCTCTTGGAATTCGTACCTTAAGACATTCACACAATCTAACGTTGTAACTCTCTATGAATTCGTACCTTAAGACATTCACACAATCTAACGTTGTAACTCTCTATGAATTCGTACCTTAAGACATTCTCACAATCTAACGTTGTAACTCTCTTGGAAATCGTACCTTAACACATTCAAACAATCTAACGTTGTAACTCTCTATGAATTCGTACCTTAAGACATTCACACAATCTAACGTTGTAACTCTCTATGAATTCGTACCTTAAGACATTCACACAATCTAACGTTGTAACTCTCTATGAATTCGTACCTTAAGACATTCACACACTCTAACGTTGTAACTCTCTATGAATTCGTACCTTAAGACATTCACACAATCTAACGTTGTAACTCTCTTGGAATTCGTACCTTAAGACATTCACACAATCTAACGTTGTAACTCTCTATGAATTCGTACCTTAAAACATTCACACAATCTAACGTTGTAACTCTCTTGGAATTCGTACCTTAGGACATTCTCACAATCTAACGTTGTAACTCTCTTGGAAATCGTACCTTAACACATTCACACAATCTAACGTTGTAACTCTCTTGGAATTCGTACCTTAACACATTCACACAATCTAACGTTGTAACTCTCTTGGAATTCGTACCTTAACACATTCACACAATCTAACGTTGTAACTCTCTTGGAATTCGTACCTTAACACATTCACACAATCTAACGTTGTAACTCTCTTGGAATTCGTACCTTAACACATTCTCACAATCTAACGTTGTAACTCTCTTGGAATTCGTACCTTAACGCATTCACCCAATCTAACGTTGTAACTCTCTTGGAAATCGTACCTTAACACATTCACACAATCTAACGTTGTAACTCTCTTGGAAATCGTACCTTAACACATTCACACAATCTAACGTTGTAACTCACTTGGAAATCGTACCTTAACACATTCACACAATCTAACGTTGTAACTCTCTTGGAATTCGTACCTTAACACATTCACACAATCTAACGTTGTAACTCTCTTGGAATTCGTACCTTAACACATTCTCACAATCTAACGTTGTAACTCTCTTGGAATTCGTACCTTAACACATTCACACAATCTAACGTTGTAACTCTCTTGGAAATCGTAACTTAACACATTCACACAATCTAACGTTGTAACTCTCTTGGAAATCGTACCTTAACACATTCACACAATCTAACGTTGTAACTCTCTTGGAAATCGTACCTTAACACATTCACACAATCTAACGTTGTAACTCTCTTGGAAATCGTACCTTAACACATTCACACAATCTAACGTAAAAGTGGAAACATGAAATCATGCTGTGTGTGTATTAGAATGATGAATCCAAAATTTTATTATAAACGGTGTATAACGGGTATTTTGATGTGACAACGAATCACACGAAATGTGAATTTTCAGGAGTTTATAAACTATAGACAGTGTCTGCTTTTGTCGAAATCGCGTATGCATTCTATGTTTTTGGGGTGACTTACTGTAAGTAACATGTATTCTTTTTTTCATTTTGAATTTTGCTAATAGTAGACAATAGTATTATTCCAGAGACAAGACTTGATAGATCTGAAATAAAAAGCCAACAAAACAAACCCCCGATAGTTTGCTTTTTTCCTTACTCAGTCGCTCTATGAAGATTTGATTGTACTGATTTCTTACCAGAAAATACTACCGCTGCTGTGTTTGGATGGGTGGCACTGCACAATTTTAGTTTCAAATGCGAATAGGTGAGTGATAAAGTAATAATAATGAATAAATACAGACTGCAGCGAATGTTTGTAGCTATGTGACTGTTTCGTTAATAATTAATGCCAGATTTGTGCGCTTGAGTGTTCAAATAAAAGTTTGGAAAATTCAAAAAAGTAAATGTTGGCAAGTAGATTGGTAAGCCGAGTTGCTGACCTTGAAAATTGCAGACAGGCTTTTTTGAAAAGCGCAGAGATATTGTGATTTATTGAAAATTCTAATCCCTTAACATAAATCGGTGGTTGCCTAATGCAAACTAGTATTTGGCAAGTTACAAGTCTGGGCAGTTAGTACCAGGAGTGATTGTATCTGCAGCAAAGTTGCATTTTGTTGTTAAAATTTCGCAAAATTGGCTCGAACGACACCCAAAAACTGTATTTTGCCACCATAGCAGTGGACAGTAGTAATTATCTGGTTCCCCACCGATATCAAAGCAGTGCGTTAGGCACACAACCAAATGAGTGGCTCCTAATTACAACAGATTGTTAATTCATATCTTCATGAAATTGTCTCCTTGTAAAAAAAACATACACATTGTTTTAATAAATAAAAGTATCTTATACATGTTCATTAACATCATAATATTTTTTTTTAATAGATCCAGTCATTCTAGGGACTTGTTTAACTGCCTTCGGATGTAATTGCAATTTTGAATGTTTATTTGACACATATTAATATGACGATAGGAGTGACTCGCAACAACAACACAATAGAACAGTCATTAATTTGGGTCCTGTTTGTAACAGTCAGTAGCTGTCAGAGAACTTGAAATTCAGTGCAAACAAAGCAAAACAATGAAAAAATGCCAAATGTCACCTTATAAAATAATAGTTAGTTTTTGTAATGATGGATGTAAACACTGCATTTTGCGAAAAGAAAATTAACCATAAAGTTTCATTGCGCAACGAACTGCGCAGGTTGCTGCCGTTTGAATAATGATGAGGGCAACATAACGAAACAGCACCATGAAGCATCTTTAAATGTTGCCTGTTGGCAGAAGCTTGTTTCAACTTCGTGGTAAACAGTTAAAACGGTTACTTCTAATTTATATAAAAGTAGGTAATAAAAAGCAATATATTTTTTGTACTTTTTTATTATTACCAAATTGACATACATTGTTACTGATCAATTTTGTTTGATTTCAAATTATTTTTCATTGGAAATTTAACTCACCCATTACAACATTATATCGCAAATACATACATTCACGAGTTGTAATGTTTCAAAATAATATTTAATAGCGGCAACAACAAACTGTATTAGTAATTCTAACACGACAAACCTTTGGTTATTACCGCAATAACCAACGCTAGTCCGTCAATTGTTTCGATCCTAACACGATCATATATATAATTCGTGTGTATGTTTCAAGGTTAAGAATGAGAACTATATTTGTCTATACTCCGCCCATTTCCCACACACTACATTCACATGTGCGTTTCAGTGACGTCACCAAATCATAAAAATTCCAAATGACGTCAGCTTCATTGATAAACATTGAGCCAAGAATCAATGTGACGTTAAACTTGTTCCTAAATACAGTGAAAGTATTAATTTAACAAGTGCACATTTGAACCGTATTAACATAAATGATTAAATTTTGTTTGACACAATTTTGCTATCGCGCGTTTAAGCACGTGCATTTTACGGAACAATTTCTACCGTAAAATGCACGATAGCAAAATTGTGACAAACAAATGATTTCTGCATTATGTAGCGCAATAAAACCACATTTGTTCATCATATTTTTAATTTACGTTAATATGCTTTAAGTTGGCGCTTGTTAGGATAACAATGTCACTGTATTTATCAATATGTATGATATCACATCGCATCTGAACTCTAAACCGTTGGTTATTACAACAATAACCAACCCTAACCCGTCAGTTATTTCTTTATTAGATAGAGGCCGAAGGCCAAAAAACAATAATACATCACGTAGGTCAGCGTAGTTGAAGATGTACAATACAAACGTGGAAGGCTATAAAGAAAAAAAAGAGTAAATTAAATGTACGATATGTATCTGCGTAAATAGTAATTGCACACTATCATCATCATTGTTGTAAGCAATAAATTGGTCTGACAGTTCTCAAGTAAACTTCGATGAAAAATATTGTTATGACATATGAAAATAGGAATAAAAATTTCATTCAGACATTCGGTCAATACATTACACATAAATAATAGTCACCCAGTTTACATATACCGAGTTCACATATAGACGTTTTTAAGTGTAGCTGCGTTTTCTTGTTATATCCGACCTGTATCTGCAGAGGTATGACCCTTGATTTAGCAAATAATTAGTGCTATTAGATAGTGGCGCGCACTAATGTATAACTATACGTTAATTATTACCTACAGTTCTGCAAAATACTGAAATGTTATTATCTGATCTGTATGGTTATAGGCAAAGTGCATTTTAGAACAGGCAAGGTCAGTTTTCAACGTTGAAAACGATCTGGAAAAAGGATACATGGGGTCACTTATCTACGGGGTCAAAAGTTAATGTTACACCGGAATGAAGTCTAACCGGATACAGATAAAGTGGGCCCTAGCAGTGTCAAATCTGCCACGATAAGTCCAAACCGGTCATAAAAACATTCAATACGACTTAATCAACCTCCGCGCAGAGATTTAACTGGTGCCCGAGAATAGCTCAATTTAAAATTAATGAGAAGTGTACCAGTGGGGAAGTAACCACTGCGAGGACTTACCAGTGGGGAAGTAACCACTGCGAGGACTTACCAGTGGGGAAGTAACCACTGCGAGGACTTACCAGTGGGGAAGTAACCACTGCGAGGACTTACCAGTGGGGAAGTAACCACTGCGAGGACTTACCAGTGGGGAAGTAACCACTGCGAGGACTTACCAGTGGGGAAGTAACCCCTGCGAGGACTTACCAGTGGGGAAGTAACCACTGCGAGGACTTACCAGTGGGGAAGTAACCCCTGCGAGGACTTACCAGTGGGGAAGTAACCACTGCGAGGACTTACCAGTGGGGAAGTAACCACTGCGAGGACTTACCAGTGGGGAAGTAACCACTGCGAGGACTTACCAGTGGGGAAGTAACCACTGCGAGGACTTACCAGTGGGGAAGTAACCACTGCGAGGACTTACCAGTGGGGAAGAGTAACCACTGCGAGGACTTACCAGTGGGGAAGTAACCACTGCGAGGACTTACCAGTGGGGAAGTAACCACTGCGAGGACTTACCAGTGGGGAAGTAACCACTGCGAGGACTTACCAGTGGGGAAGTAACCACTGCGAGGACTTACCAGTGGGGAAGTAACCACTGCGAGGACTTACCAGTGGGGAAGTAACCACTGCGAGGACTTACCAGTGGGGAAGTAACCACTGCGAGGACTTACCAGTGGGGAAGTAACCACTGCGAGGACTTACCAGTGGGGAAGTAACCACTGCGAGGACTTACCAGTGGGGAAGTAACCACTGCGAGGACTTACCAGTGGGGAAGTAACCACTGCGAGGACTTACCAGTGGGGAAGAGTAACCACTGCGAGGACTTACCAGTGGGGAAGTAACCACTGCGAGGACTTACCAGTGGGGAAGTAACCACTGCGAGGACTTACCAGTGGGGAAGTAACCACTGCGAGGACTTACCAGTGGGGAAGTAACCACTGCGAGGACTTACCAGTGGGGAAGTAACCACTGCGAGGACTTACCAGTGGGGAAGTAACCACTGCGAGGACTTACCAGTGGGGAAGTAACCACTGCGAGGACTTACCAGTGGGGAAGTAACCACTGCGAGGACTTACCAGTGGGGAAGTAACCACTGCGAGGACTTACCAGTGGGGAAGTAACCACTGCGAGGACTTACCAGTGGGGAAGTAACCACTGCGAGGACTTACCAGTGGGGAAGTAACCACTGCGAGGACTTACCAGTGGGGAAGTAACCACTGCGAGGACTTACCAGTGGGGAAGTAACCACTGCGAGGACTTACCAGTGGGGAAGAGTAACCACTGCGAGGACTTACCAGTGGGGAAGAGTAACCACTGCGAGGACTTACCAGTGGGGAAGTAACCACTGCGAGGACTTACCAGTGGGGAAGTAACCACTGCGAGGACTTACCAGTGGGGAAGTAACCACTGCGAGGACTTACCAGTGGGGAAGTAACCACTGCGAGGACTTACCAGTGGGGAAGTAACCACTGCGAGGACTTACCAGTGGGGAAGTAACCACTGCGAGGACTTACCAGTGGGGAAGTAACCACTGCGAGGACTTACCAGTGGGGAAGTAACCACTGCGAGGACTTACCAGTGGGGAAGTAACCACTGCGAGGACTTACCAGTGGGGAAGTAACCACTGCGAGGACTTACCAGTGGGGAAGTAACCACTGCGAGGACTTACCAGTGGGGAAGTAACCACTGCGAGGACTTACCAGTGGGGAAGTAACCACTGCGAGGACTTACCAGTGGGGAAGTAACCACTGCGAGGACTTACCAGTGGGGAAGTAACCACTGCGAGGACTTACCAGTGGGGAAGTAACCACTGCGAGGACTTACCAGTGGGGAAGTAACCACTGCGAGGACTTACCAGTGGGGAAGTAACCACTGCGAGGACTTACCAGTGGGGAAGTAACCACTGCGAGGACTTACCAGTGGGGAAGTAACCACTGCGAGGACTTACCAGTGGGGAAGTAACCACTGCGAGGACTTACCAGTGGGGAAGTAACCACTGCGAGGACTTACCAGTGGGGAAGTAACCACTGCGAGGACTTACCAGTGGGGAAGTAACCACTGCGAGGACTTACCAGTGGGGAAGTAACCACTGCGAGGACTTACCAGTGGGGAAGTAACCACTGCGAGGACTTTGCAACTTAATGCGTTTGCATAGTTTATCGTTCTGGTGGAACGCGTGTTTTTTGGTGACGTATGACTGTGTGCACCAATTAGACGTAACTTTTGCTAAAAGGTTTAGGACTGTTTATGTGTACTAAAATAAACATGTGTTTGACTTCTTAAAAATCGTCTTATCTATCTGCCTCTTAATCACAAGTGAAGATGCATTTATGTACTAGAAGTTATCGAAACCTATGAAGCCCACATATATTGGAATCCTATCATGTCAATCATATTCCAATTAATCTGCAATATTATCCAATCGTCGCACTTGGATATCACATGATAAGCGGTTAAAATACATCCTAAAAAAGAGCATGTGGAATGTGTTAGTGATATTCCAAAGAGCACTTGGTAATGTTTGCGATTTTCGATGAATAGAAATTAATCCTTAAACTATAGATGGGGAGGAGTTTAAACTATTCGTAGCAAACCTCGGTCGGATCGGTCTATTGAATGATGGCCGAAACGGGTATTAGTTTAAATCAAATACCTTATTGGTTATGTCCATTGTTATAAAAAGTTATTTCAAACTCTAAAAATGTCACTAATTTATTTAATTTACGCTTAATTTATTTCATCAATGCTATTGAATAAAACTTGTAATGATAGACGATCAAAACTTGTGACGACAACATGAAATTGAACTGTGTTGAAAATATATGATACTCGTTTATGCGATCCAGTGCATATTCTTATATTTTCTCAGAAAATTGCTAATTCTACTTTTTCAAGTAGTAAAATCATAACCAGAAAACCTAGCTTAACTTGCAACCATTTATCCCTGTCACTGACAACATTCAAAATATATTTTTAAATTAAAATTTGATCGAAAACATATTTACCTGAGAATGTGCATAAGGTTTTTAATTCGATCTATTAACATGAATGAACCAAAATTGATTAATAGCGTTTTATATCTCTAATTACCGATTTGTATACTTTAAAATCTTTAATTTTACATTTACAAACCACGTACAAGCATAAAAGTCATGTAAAATTACCGTCACTTGTCCCAGTCTAGATTCTACAGCTTGCAGTATCATAGAAAAGGAATTGAGAATCATTTATAAACATCGTTAACTTGGGTGATCTTATTTGCAAAAGACCTATAAATAAACATACTTTTAATCGTTCTTTTAATTTGCCAACAATTGTTTTACAAGGACAACATTGCCTGTCTGGAACACTGAGTTATAACATGTATCATGTTTACCGAAAACAAGTAACATTTATTCAGTAATTTATGCAGAAAGTAAAATGCATGAAACTGAATATATTATGACATTAATTCAAAAATGAAATGAACCTGATATGTTATCCGTAATTAAATGAAAATCAACACTTCTGAATATGAAGCGCCAGGTAGACACAATCTCTCCCGTTGTTTTTAAATCCCGGACAGAATTCCCCCATCAATATTTGAATACTGTATATATATACTGTAATATTAAATATATATATAAATATATATAGATAATTAATATTACAGTGGGGCGATTCGTAATACATAGTGGGTGTGTCGTCATTAAGAGGGCGAGTAAAAATGGAGCGAGTCGTTAATGAGGCGAATCGTTATAATACCGTTAAGATTATGAAAATCGAGAATTCGATATAAAAGCTATACACAAATGTGAGCTGCGCTACATACTTTATATGACTATTGTTAAAGACAAAAATCAACTTTACCATGATATGGAACACTTAATAAACAACTTGCCTTCTTGTCCTATAGTCGTGTGATCGTCCTCCATTATCAGCCAATGTCTGACCTCGAAAACAAAAAGTAAGGCCGTGACTGGGGCAGGTAACTATCCGACTTATATCATATTATCAAAGAGGCATGTGTGTAATGTTTATCAACGTGTGCGGGTTATTTAAAATAAAAATGCATCCAATTTATTTCTAGCAAAACTACCATTGACAGGACCCATTTATACATTTGTCAGGTCTAATCATGCCCCTGACAGGGAATCCCTGACAGTATGCATGGCCTTCAATGAAAGTATAATTAGGAAATAAGAAATTTTTCGTAGTTAACAATATTTTTTTCTATGTCTATTCAAAAATCAGCGAGTTTTATTTTAGATTAATGATTAGAGCATACCATAAGAAACGCATTTCTTTATATCATAAACACATATGGAACATGTGCGTGTATTTTCTGACACTTTAATACTTGTTGAATGCACTTGTATTCAAGTTGAACAACATCATTTCAATTTTAACCTACACAGGTTTTGTGCAATCGAGGACATAGTGAAAACAAACACAGTATATAGTTTTAACATGTATTATAGCATATTTATATCGATCATTAAACACTCAAACTGAAAGCAATGTTGTATGATACTTTTGTTGAATTATATTGTCATAGACCTGAAACATCACCGTCAGAAAAAAACCCATCTACTACTGAAGAAGAATATTTTTGGACAGCTTTATACATCACAATTACACATCCAGCCTAATCCTCGTCTTAACAAAACGTATACATAGACATATACAATTCTATTTAATACAATGCAAATTATTTAATTGTACTAAAACAAATAAATATATGGAGATTATGACAACCCAACTGAAAAAAAGCTGCAAAGAAACTCCTATTAAAGCTATGTTAGCGCTACCAGTAGCCAAAATACCCATTGGCTACTAAACTTTCTAATTGGCAACTAAAATGTATATTTCGCTACTACAAGTTTTGGAAAATATTTAAACATGAAGCATATTTTCTGAAAATATTTATATATAATAGGTTTTCTTTCCAATATCAACTTTTTTGACTAACAAATACAGATAAACATCGAAAAGTGGAGACACAATGCATGCGCAACAGATCTGCATATCCACAATGTCATTAATGGACAATAGAAATGAAACATAAACATACATATACGACACGCCTTTACATACATGCTATTCTATGATTATGTAAAAGTTGATTGAATACTCGGCAAAAATTTCCAAAACAAATATTTTCTTGGGTAGGCATGGTATGCATGGTTTGGTGCACGCCATAACTTACAATGGCAACGTACCCAATATTATATACTAAAGACAACATTACATAAATTTGATTAATTTACAGCAACCGATTGTACAAATATTTAAAGCATATGTGCGCACACACACACACACACTTAACAATCGCATGCATTTAAATAACAAACAGTCAAGCACAAGTTCAAGTATAGTACAATATAAAAGTTAAATATAACATGTACAATTGCACAAAATTAACTCACGATCTTTTGGTCAAGTCAATCCACTATTTACACTTAAATCTCTTGCAATCGAAACACAAGATCAACATATTCGAAAGTGAAATTACCAGTCAGGACAAGCGAATAGATTGCGTTCTAATGGATAAAACACATGTTGACAGTAATTTAACTAAGGTTAGTAGAGTCGACCGACCCATACGTCCCTCGTAGTCTATCGCCGTTCGTATGTAATCAGGTACTCCGGGTAACACTGGTCCTTTTCATAGACAACAAACTCTCTAAACAGTTTTTTGTTATCCCCTACGACAGAATCATAGTTTTGCGAATGCTCTTTGCAGTCATCACGTTTGCACGTGCAGCACGGTGCTCGTCGATACTTATGGGGATCTGGATTTGTGCATACAAAACAATGGCCCAGGAGCATGCGCATTAGAAAAATTTGCTTTTGATTTCCTTTTCCATATGTTCGCGACGATTGCTCATCTAAATAACAAAACAAATGTTATCAAAAGTTCGGTTTATCTAAGCTTGTTCTTGATACTAAGACATCTTTCTAAATAACTCGCGACTGAATATGATTACATAGACAAACACCCAACATGTAAGGCGTTGTGTGCACTTAAATAATAATACAAAACATGTATGCATGTTATAAATTACTGTTTTCATTATATATATCGAATCGTTGTCAGACTTTTGAAAGTAAATGTTAACCATTGAAATGTACACACGATACAGCTGTTAGAGTGTGTTTACGCAGTACACGATTTCTGTATCTGAACACATCATATCCTAAAAAATGGCGCGTAAATTCCGCATCATTGGCCATATGATTTGAATGAAACAGATAAATACCCCAAAAGACGAAATTTCAAATACATGTAAACGCTTCCATTTTTATATTGAAATTAACTCGTAGTTGAAACAGTATGCGATACCTGTATACTGGTCAGCCTTTGTCGCCATTTCAGCACCGTACACGCCTGGACCGAACATAGCATCGCTGCTTGCCAGCCTATTATCCCAGCCACCCTGGCATATGGTATCGATTGTATCGATTTTGGTTCCATGAAACAGTAACACTTCATTGATCTCTGGGTGCAAGTCTGATGCCATTTTCCCAGAAACGTGTTTACTTGTGACAATGCCGTTTGTTTTTTGTGCCTCTTCCACCTTTGGCCAAGCACCTCGTCCCTGTTTTACCAATTGTGTAAACATCTCCTGTCTTTTATGGCAAAATTTTTTAAATAAACCAAAATTTTCTACACATTGTATGTTGGTAACCCATAACTTCGAATACATGTTTGGGTCAAGTCCAGTCGCATCCTTACCCTTTCCAATAACTGCTTTATTAGTTGTTTCTTTGACCATTCTGACGATCGTTTTATACGTCGTTGAAGTCGGGTCGATGTCTACCTTCTCATAGTCCTTTCTTTTTAAAAAATGTTTTACGTCCACGTAGATGTTTTTAAGTGTTTCGCCTGCCTTGTAATATTTCCAGTAAGCCGGAACAGTGGGCTCAGCTTGCATCACGAACTTTGCGTATTCCACAGTCCCCCGTTTATCATTTGCAGGTCGACTAGACATTGTTGAGGTGCCCTGATTCTTAAGTAGAATTTCCAATATACGACCGTGCGTCTTCAGGACCTTTTCTTGTTTTCCTTTCAATACATAATGTTCTTTCTCTATAATAAATAAACTAGATGCATAAACACGACCACACAATAGTTAATCGTATATGCGATGTATGGATTTTAGCCAGAAAAATAATGCTTACATTTCGAAAACAAAAACATTTAAAAGATTATTGTTTATCATGTGGGTACCTTTTATCGCTAGTACTTTGTGCTCATCGATTACTTTTGCAATCTCTGACTTTGACTCCTTCGATAGAGACGAGACCCTTTCAAACTTTATTTCAAACAGTAGAACTTGCTTCATTTTCTTGCCCATTTCTTTCAGAGCGTTCATGCAAGTAGACTTATCCTTGGCGTACACAGTAATGTTTGTGTTTGCAAATGGCTCGTGTCTGATTCTAGATCTGGTTTCATTCTGTCTCGTTGAACCATATTTATCTGAAAAGGTAACGTAAACATTTTGTTTTCTTTATCAATTATCTTATTTAACTTAGACTGTATTAATACAAACGAACGATCCACTCAAATTTCTTACCATGACGAAATTTTATTGCAGATGTGGCATGCTGCTTTCGGTTACTTTTGCTGTATTTCTTTCTACCGCGATGCTCTTTTGTCCAAACCTGTGGTTGATAGTGAAGTGGCTGATTCGAAGGCTGATGTGACGTAGGTGCAAATGCATTCTGTTTCAATGGAAATGCCTTTGCATGTGCCCCAGTACGATCTAACGTGCTCTTATGACGACGCATTGCTGTCCTATCCTGTATTGGAATCGAATCACTTTCATCATAAAGCTGACCACCATGGTGTCTAAAATATAATTGTTAATTAACTACAAAACAAGTGATGTCACTATCTGGTGACATTTGCCCCCGTACACGCTTTCAGTAAGTGCCACAAGGACACAAAAATGAATCTTTGTAAATAAAAGTGAATGAAGAATGTAAACTATATTAATTCAATAAAAATGGCTGCTCTAGAAAACTTTTAACCAAAATTTCTAAAAAGGCATAAATCTGTCGAAACAGATTTATGGGGGTTGCTTTCCCTGGTAGAGATGTTGATAATAAAGAAGTTGTTTCAGTTTCAAGTAAATACCTTTGAACGTATTAAAGACAGTGCACAACTATTTATATTTAACCCCATGCTCAACCAATTTGTACTTTTAATATTATGCATAAATAGGTCTCCCAAGTATTTGACTTGTCTTTAATCTAGTGACAAAATGTATTTTGGCTCCAAAATTAAACTTGATGTACACCCTTTTTAAAAATGTCAAGATGAACTGAACTTGAAAAATTTACGATATTGGTTGAACAGGGGTGGTATTAACAAAGCATTTTAAGTTCATGTTTATCATTATCCGTTAATATGTAGGGTTCGTTTACTAAAATTCCCTACAAACACAGTTAAGAACTTTGTTACACTTAAAAAGCGCATCTATATGAAACTGCTACTTGGGGAATATCAACACCATGAGCATCTATTAAATTAGGAAAGAAATACAATGCATACACATTTTTCACTTAAGAAAAACTATTTGAGTAAGATGTTTTGTGAATACGGCCCCAGTATTAAATATAAAACGACATACTCTTCATTTGATTGCTGAATAGCGAGCTGAAGCGCAACATCGTAATCCTGAAACAAATATTCACCTCTTTGATAGTTGTATACAGTGTAATATACAACTTAACCAACATAAAAACATTTCAATCGTTTCCATTCTATGTATATATTAATAGTCTTAAAATGAACTACTGTATTGCTTTTTACAAATGCATGTGCGTACCATGTCGCCTTGCCATTCGCTGTATGTCTGTCGAGTGGACTGCTCTCTCATTGGTGTTTTCTCATGGTCAGTAACATCTTTTTCACTAGAAGATACGTCATCATCGTCGCTGCTGTCTGAATGGTCGGTATCCCCTGTGGTTAGAACTTCTACTCTGTGTATGGATGTATCAAGGCATAAGACAAATAACAATTGTTCATCTAGTTGCCACAACACATTTTCTTAGCAGTTTTCAAAACAGCTTTTTGCCTGTTGAAGGTTTTGATTCACATTTATTATAAATTTTCAAGAACATGGTCTAAGTAAAGTTTACACAGATCCATGAAATTAAAAAGATTATGTTGATAAAGAGTTTGTGGGGAAACCGTTTCTGCCTTATTCAGTCTATTTTGCGTTTATGTGACTTGGACAAAGTCATTTTGTTTAAATAACTGCATGACTGGTCCGGTTATAAAAACTTATTCTCATAGACTCCAATTTCTTTCATTGTGTGTCTTTCTATATGCAATCGAAGACCATATGGCGCATATAATGAAGGCGTTTACCGTGATTTTCCACTAGGCGGGTTAACTGTACCCTTCTGCGACAGGTCTATGAAGCAATTGAAAGTTACTTCACAGCACTTTAGAAACTCCCTACCCTCATCTCCGGTAAGTCCCTTCATAAGCAGCCATTTATCATCGGCTGAAACAGAAATACATCAAATATATTATAGGATTGTATATATCTAACAAAATTATATGCTGTTACCGTTTTGTGTATAATTAGATCTTGTATACTTGATTGCATACAACGGTTTTGCATCTGTTGTTTTTTATTTCTGCTTTTGTCTTTACTTTTACATTTGTATTCACTTACTAGTATAATGTGATTATTATTTTCGTCCGTTTTAAACTCAAACATGCTGGGTTGCTTGTACAGACATTGAACCATAAACATGTTCACCAATTTAACATAAAATATACGCGTGATTGTTTACAGTGTAAAGTATAAATCAGTCGTGTTTTAACATAAACATTTATCCTTTACATCTTGAAATGTATAGTTTCCATAAATTCACTACTTCAATAATCTAAAGGTGCTTGCTATGTGATTGATATGTGTTGTTTATAAGTGTACACCTTACCAAACGTATGATTTATTGTTTACAATGTGATTTATAACTTGATTGAACAGTTTTATATGAACATGTTTCAAACACCGGTCTGAATGATTTCGAATAATCAAATCATATGTAAACAGGTTTGTAGGCTTCAACAAATATAGCGCGTATTCTTACAGAAATGTTTGACGTCATTTATCTTGATGACGTTCTAAATGTTGCGATACATATATTATTTATGTTATATTGTATCCGATTTCCATCACGTATGTTCATTGAATTTGTATGCTAGATATAAATAGTTTGATACCATATTATTTACCATCGGTGGACACTTTGGAGAAGTCAAATTGTTCCGTCCATATTTTATTAACAGTTTGCTCTAACAGATCTTTAAGGCCTGGCTCTCCGACGACTGTAACTGTCACTTTGATATTGTCGCCATTGCCAGACGGAACAGGCAAATACTGGCCGTTTCTTTTTCTGCAATGCCACAAAAGACTGATCATTTATGCTCTTTAATGACGGCTTATTAAGTTAACGAACAATATAATAAATTATTCAGTTCGTGAGAATAATCTAACATTTCAAGGACAGACTGTCATGAAGTGAACATTATATTTACTGTTATCATATATTATGTTAATAATATAATAACTTTGACAGTTTTTCAGCTAGAAGTACAATAAATATTATATCATTTAATGATTGTACCCTCACTCGAGCGTTTTTTTTTAAATAAATCATAATAATACGATTGCCTTCATGAATATTATGAAGTATCAAATAGTGTTTACATTATCGCCGATGCTAGATCACTGGAGAAGTGTTGGTTAAAGCATCTGGCTCGTGCATGGGATAATTCAACACTGGCAGTGGCGGACACATCTTTTGGCTTTATTTCCTTTTTTACATTCCGAATTGTTCGTTGTATTGCGTCTTCTTCTTTTGCATCCAAACTGTATATATTGACAGCCCTGGACGACAGAAAAATGCGCGAAAGCTGCGTGGTCGTTTGATTGACTTTATCGACGGTCAAAGTAACTGCATCTAGTTCGTTTGGTTGTAATAGTAACTCTCTTTCAATCAAGGTTTCATCTAAAACTTTGAACGCATTGTCAAGTATTTCTTGCGTAAAGGCATACGTGACCACTTCACATGATTGTGTATCTGACTCAATCACAGCTTCAATTTGTGTGTCACTAAGCTTTTCGCTTAAATATTTGCGACATGGACTGGTATCTAGAAATTCTGCTAACTTCTTCTCTATAACTCTGTTCCTCGTCATCACTTGTTCCACACATTCATGCATTTTTATTTGAATTTGAATTAATTCCTCTTCATACCGTGTTTTGATAGTCACATGTCCGTTTCGATCCTCAAATGTTATATCTACAGTTGAACTTCCATTACATTGATCAAAGCCTTTAAATTTTAACATCATGGCTTTTGCCACCGGCATTGTTTGTTCCACTTTGAACCGAAAGAAAGTTGTTCGACTTCTTGGCGGTGGAATACCGGTACCTCTATGTTCATTTTCTGGTATGTCTGACGAAGTTGGCAATCCGAAGAATTCCCTTTGCGGTAAACTGGTGCGAGTCATTAACTGCTGTGAGTCATTGGATGACACACTGCAAACATTATCTGATGGCGTATACATTGCGGGTAAAAGGGCAGGACTACTTGCAGCCGTGTATTGGTCAGTGATTGCACTGGCATCTGTTTGTCGTTTAACGACCGACTGTGTCGTTTGATTGGTAGCTTCATGGTCGTTTGGATCCGAAAATTTAAATGGTGGTTCTTCTTCACTGTCGTCAATAATATACAGATTTCCTTTCCCTTTCGATGCCATTGTTATAATGCGTTTTGGTGCGTTTGCTTGTTATGACTGGACTCTGCAGGAGTTATCTGATTAATTATTTCCGTACCTACATAAACTATTTTCCTGGTTCAACTGAAAATCAAATAAACAATGTTTTTTTTTTCTAACTGTCCATAGAACTGGCTGAAATCAAGCCTACTATAATTAAACTAGAGCTATCGCTTCAAGTGCTTAATATTCCCACATACTGTTTTAGAACGGATGAACATTGTCAGTTGTGTCGCTTTGACATCGAACAATGTTTTGATTGACAAAAATACACATATGTGCCCTAAAGACATAATTTGACCATTGACGTTGAAGATAGACGTTGAAATTTCATGTTGGGCAAAACAGTTATCAGTATGCTTCCTACAACGAATATTCATTATAATGTGTTACCTTTAAGTGTGACCTTGAACCCAAGACCATTTCTTGCTTGGGAAACATCCTATCATGATGGTGAACACTTTGTTCCAAGTTATAGCAGAATCCCTCTTTGTATGTAGCATATATGGCCCGCACACAATAATTAGACATCTGACTTCTAGATGTGACCTTGACCTTTAAACTAAAGGACAGGTTCTTGCGGGCGGCAAGAAATTTTAAAAGTTCTCATGTCAGAAAATATTATGCTCCAGACAAATAAAAGACATTTGACCTTAACTGTGACCTTGACCTTTGGGTCATGTGTGCGACACATGATCTGGTCATGGGAAATAGTAATAATAATATATATGTATTATTCATGTAAACACGCATTTAAAAGTTATGAATCGGGAAGGGAATTTCGTTGGTCATTTAATATTAGACCTTTGACCTCTACAAATATTATGCTTCGGACACATATTTGACCTTTGACATTGAATTATAACCCTGAACATTGACAAACAAGCATGAGTTATGTACTCGACACATAATCAAGTTATAGGAAATAATAATATAAAATTATATAAAACTAGAGCTATCACTTAAGGTGATTACTACCCTAACAAACCGCTTTGCCACAGATGAAGGGGTTTCTAGTTGTGGTGCCTTGATAATGAACATTGTTTTGACTGACAAATTGACTAGAAATAGACAAAAGGTATGCTGGAAATGAAAAAAGGAAGGGAACATTATATGCCTGCACAACTATTTTGACCTTTCACCTTGAAGAGTGACCTTGAACTTTCTGCTACAGACCTGGTCCTGGCGTGTCTCTTATGACGATAATCTCTTGAGACAAGTTATTTCCAAATCATTTCATGTTGCCTAACATTTGCTTCCTACAAAAACTTCATTATTATAATTGACGTTTAAGTGTTAACTTAGATTCACATATCTGTTTTGTCTGAGACACATCCTTTCATGGTGGTAGGCAATTTGTTCTAAGTTAAAGAAGAATCTCTCTGTGTAGGTACAATACATGGCCCGAAACAAAAATATATATTTCTTATCTGTGACCTTCACCTTTAAGCTACAGACCTGATTCTTGTTCGCAGCATACAACCTTACAATGACAATAATTTCTACCAAGTCATTTCGAAATCCCCCCACTTCAGAAAATATTATGCTCATGACAAGTATTTGACCTTTTGACCTTGAAATGTGACCTTGACCTTTGACAGACCAACACGTGTCATATACGCGAAACATCATCAGTTTATGTGGAATAATAATGTGAAGTACATTATACTTTTAAAATCAATCAAGGCATTTAGAAGTTGTGGTGTAGAAATAACATAAAAACATTCGACCTTCAACCTTGAAGTGTAACCTTGACCTTTGACAGACAAGCATGGGTTACGTATGTCACACAGTATTTGGTCACGAGGAATAATAATGTGAATTAATAATAAAATCATTCCAGATATTTAGAAGTTATGGAAGGAAAGAAAATACAAATATTTGACCTTCAATTGCGAGCTTGACCTTAGACAGACATGTATAGGTCATGTACGCGCCACATCGTCTGGTCGTGGGCAATAATAATCAAAAGTAATATTAAAATACTTTCAGGCATTAAGAAGTTATGAAGCTGAAACAAAATACACGTATTTGACCTTTGACCTTGAATTGTGACCTTCATGTACACAACACATGTTCTGGTCATGGAGAATGATAATCTGAAGTTATATTAAAATCCTTCCATGCATTTTTAAGTAATAGAGCGGTGACGAAATACAAGTATTCGACCTTTGACCTTGAATTTTGATCTTGACCTTTGACTGACAAGCATGGGAGTTGTACGCAACACACCGTCTTGTCATGGGAAGAAATAATCTTAAGTTATACTAAAATCCTTGTAAGCATTACGGATCTGTTATGGAGCGGAAACGAAATACACGTATTTTACATGTATTTGATATTTGGCATTGATATGTGACCTAGACCTTTGACGGACAAGCATGGGTCATGTACGCGACACATCGTCTGGTCATGGGGAATAATTATCTGAAGTTATATTAAAATCATTTAAGGCACTAAGAAGTTATGGAGCGGAAATAAAATACAAGTATTTAACATTTGACCTTGAATTGTGACCCTTGACCTTTGATGGACACGCATGGGTTACATACGTGACACATCGTCTGGTCATGGGTAATAATAATCTGAGGTTATACTTAAATCCTTCCAGGCATTACACAGTTATGGAGCGGAAACAAAATATTGGACGTGCGTTCCGACGTACGCACGTGCCGACGTGCGGATGTACGGACCAACACGCGCGATTCCTATATAGCCCCTACTTTTCAAAAAGTAGGAGTATAAAAATCTTTAGGCATTTACTAGTATTATAGTAATTCCGTGTCAATCACAGAGTATTGTCACTAATAATAAAAATAATAAATAAAAACACGTTTACTCGACATTACTTTGACAAGTGTAACGCATTTAATATACTAGTAATGTAACACAATATAGACGTAGCTCTTTTATGAAATGCACAATTATAGATAAGCCGGCGACTTAAAATAATCTAGTACATATTGTTATCCTACAGCTAGCAAACCGAAAACGTTTCTTTAGTTAAAGCTTTTTATTAAAATCACAAACCAAAGCATTTGAACATTATAATGCGCAAGTAGATCTAAGAATTATTGTATAACATATTTCTATATATAAAAGGCACAACATAAACGATTGCTTGTTTATACCTTCAACTTTTCCAAATATTTCTATCCAACACTTCTTTTGTTTCAGAACCGTCAACCTAATCACAGTCTGTCAGTGATAATTTCATGTTTTTATTTGGTTGAATATTCCAACATTTCACACGGACCTTTAATTTTAACTTAAGAATTATACTTATAAGTTAATGTTTACAATACCTGTAAAACAGTAATAATCCACTTTCGATTTCGTAGGAATTCCCCATTATCGATATAATAACTCAAGGCCTAGTACTAATATCTATTCTGTATAGATAAACCCATCGTTTAAAGCATGTTTATAAATGTATTGCACCACACAGTTTAAGACTTATTTAAATTCAATTTATACAACGATTATTTTATTTCGTGTTCAACACTTCCTAACTGCATTTTCAAAAAACACACGGTGAGTCGGTTTCTCATTTTTGAAAAATAAGAAAGTAACAAAATATGCCCACACGACAGATGAACGGTTAGGAGTCTCACTGGACCACCTCATTTCGAGCAGTTACAAAATGTCCGATGGTGACATCCGGGACGGACCGCAAAAAATGGTGCAAAAATATTTTAAACAGTACGTATGACTTTCCAATGTTGCATTATTTTCTTATGATAAAGGTGCTTTTTAAGAAATCGGCTCATTTGGTGACCAGAAGGAATTATAAAAGAACACTCGTTGGTAGTTTTGTTAAATAATGTACAAAAATAAAGGCTGTAGGATTTTTATAATGCACCTATCTATATTTTCCCCGGGGGGGGGGGGGGGGGCGAGTCGGCGGACAAATCCAGGAGAATTTGACTAATTTGTTTGGGGGGTCTAATTCCCCATCCTAGAGCCAAAAAATTTTGCCTTAATCCCCTCATTTGGATGATGCTTAATTAGTGTAACAAAATGGCCCGGGGCCAATATTACCGGGATCTAAAATCCGAAAAAATTATATTTCCCGGGACCCGGAATCATTCGGCATGTCAAATTTCCGCCTGTCGGAAATTGCTTTGAGTCCGTATATGCCCGCCGCTGCCACACCCCCCCCCCTTCCCCCGGGAAATATTGATAGGTGCATAAGTTGAAGTCACTGAAAGAATATGTATGATACTCTAAGTACTGACATTCTTACCCGTCTGAGTTCTTACTACAGCCCTTTATGAAATGTGTGGCGACTGACGATGATCACAAATATAGATGTCTTCACATACGCATTACATGTTGTGCAATAATTTGAAATTCTGTTTGGTTTTCTGGGAATGTCTTAAAATGAGGTGGTCCGTTGGTGCTGAAATGGTCCGGTGATGCTTAGTTGGCTGATGTTTGTGAAACCGAAAGTAAAATTGGTAGACACAACTTAAGCTTGTCAAGATTCATAAACGTCACGTTATTGTGTTTATTTTCGGTTTTAGAAGAGTTCGTATATTAAACAACCGTGTCGCTAAATCAACGTGAAAGGCTAAAAAAATACAGTGTTTCGTCGACTGTATCTATATTCCCTAGAGTAATTAGTTGTTCAACAATGAGCTCTATTGTGTCGACCATTTCGCCATTGACACGAATTTCTTTTTTTTTTATCTCTTCTCCAGTCTACAGAAATCCGAACGTTTAAACGTATTTGAAGTTTATGAATCTTGATAAGCTTTGATTGTGTCTACAAATTCTACTTTCGGTTTCATGCACATCAGCCAACTCGCCACCACCGACGTTGGCCGATTTCTTAAAAGCTCCTTTATCATAAGATATTAATACAACATTGAAAAGTCATACGTACTGTTAACAATAGTTGTAATCGAACGGACCACCTGGGAAGATTGACTATGAACTTTCTGTTATAGACCAGGTCCTGGCGTGTGTCTCATGGTGATCATCACTCCAGGCAAGTTAGATTAAAATTATTCAATGTTGGGCAAAACAGTTACCAGTATGCTTCCTACAAAGAATATTCATTCCAATGTTAGACCTTTAAGTGTGACCTTGCACCCAAAGACCATTTCTTGCCTGGGAATCATCCTCTCATGAACACTTTGTTCCAAGTTATAGCAGAATTCCTCGTTGTAGGTAGAATATATGGCCAGCACACAATTATTATTTCTTATATTAAACATCTGACTTCTAGGTGTGACCTTGACCTTTAAACTAAAGGATAGGTTCTTGCGGGCGGCAAGATATTGGAAAAGTCCTCATGTCAGAAAATATTATGCTCCAGACAAATAAAAGACTTCTGACCTAAAACTGTGACTTTGACCTTTGGGTCATGTGTGCGACACATGATCTGGCCATGGGAAATCGTAATCATAATTTATATGTATTATCCATGTAAACACGCATTAAAAAAGTTATGAATCGGGAAGGAAATTTAGACAAGTGTTACACATTTAATATAATGCAACACAATATAGACGTAGCTCTACTATGAAATGCACAATTAAAGATAAGTTGTAGACTTAAGATAATCTGGCTCATATTGTCATCCAACACACAAGCTAGCAAACCGAAAACGTTTTCATTCGTTAAAGTTTTTTATTAAAATCACAAACCGAAGTATTTGAACATTATGAAGCGCATGTAGATCTACGAATAGTGTATAACATATTTCTAGATATAAAAGGCACAACATAAAAGATTGCTTGTTTATAACTTCAATTTATCCGAATATTTCTATCCGAAACTACTTTTCGCTCAGAACCGTCAACCTAATCTCAGTCTGTCAGTGATAATTTCATGTTTTTGTTTGGTTGAATATTCCAACATTTCACACGGACCTTTAATTTAACCTTAAGAATCATACTTATAAGTTCATGTTTACAATACCTGTAAAATAGTAATAATCCACTTTCGATTTCGTAGGAATTCCCCATTGTCGATATAATATAAACATACAAGTAACTCAAGGCCTAGTACCGACACTTCTTTTGTTTCAGAACCGTCAACCTAATCACAGTCTCTCAGTAATAATTTCATGTTTTTGTTTGGTTGAATATTCCAATATTTCACACGGACATTTAATTTAACCTTAAGAAATATACTTATAAGTTCATGTTTACGATACCTGTAAAATAGTGATAATCCACTTTCGTAATCGATTCAAAATAAACATACACGTAACTAAAGGCCTACTACTAATATCAATTCTGTACAGATTAATCCATCTTTTAAAACATGTTTATAAATGAATAGCATCACAGAGTTTAAGACTTAGTTATATTCAACTTATACAACGACTGTTGTATTTGTTATTCAACACTTCCTAAAAACACACGGTTAGTCAGTTTCTCATTTTAAAAAAATAAGAACTGGAACCAAATATGGCTACACGACAGATGCACGGTTAGGAGACTCACCGGACCACCTCATTTGGAAGTGTTAATAAATGTCCGGTGGTTACTTCCGGGACGGACCGCAAAAAATATTGTAAACAGTATGTATGACTTTCCAATGTTGTATTATTTTCTTATGATAAAGGTGCTTTTTAAGACATCGGCTCATAGAAGGAATGATAAAAGAATACTGTTTCGTAGTTTCGTTAAATAATGTACAAAAATAAAGGCTGTAGGATTTTTATAATGCACCTATAAATATTTTATCCCGGGGGGGGGGGGGTCGGCGGGCAAACCCAGGGGAATTTGACTAATTTTGTTTTTATGCCCCCAGCATCTGGATGCAGTAGGCATATAATGATCGTCCTGTCCGTCCTTCCGAACGTCATTCCGTCCGTGACAAGGTTAAGTAGAGTAGATTGTACCGTTTCGTCTAGCACCAACACCGCTTACTACAACACTTGGTTACTAACACAGTTGTTGCTTATGACCATTCCCTATCCACCCATATCACCCAACCTCACTTTGTCCTTGACCTTTACCTAATTTGGACTTATAATAATTCAAAAGTGCAATTTCTTTTTAACTAGATTTTACCGTTTCGTCTAGCACCAACACCGCTTACTACAACACTTGGATATTTACACAGTTGTTACTCATGACTGTTCCCAATCCACCCATATCATCCAACCTCACTTTGACCTTGAACTTGACCTATTTTGCACTTAGAAAAATTCAAATGGGTTGTTTCTTGGTTAACTAGATTTTACCGTTTCGTCTAGCACCAACACCGCTTGCTACAACACTTGGATACTTACACAGTTGTTGCTTTTGACCATCCCTAATCCACCCATATCACCCAACTTCACTTTGACCTTGACCTAATCTTGATAAGCTTTGGTTATGTCTACAAATTCTTCTTTCGGTTTCATGAACAGCAGCCAACTCAGCACAACCGGACCACCTCAGCACCATCGGACCACCTTATTTCGAGAAATTCCCATAAAACTAAACACAATTACAAATTATTGCAAAACATGTGAATACATTTATATTTGTGACCATCGTAAGTCTTCACACACTTCATAATGGGTTGTAGTAAGAACTCAAAGGGTCAACATGTCAGTACATTGAGTATCATAGTCATATTCTTTCAATTACTTCAACTTTTAAAAATCATACAGCCTTTATTTTGGTACATCATTTAACGAACTACGAACGAGTGTTCTTTATCATTCCTACTGGTAATGGCATTGGCCGATTTCTTCAAAAGTACCTTTATTATAAGAAAATAATAAAAATTGGAAAGTCATACGTACTGATTACAATAGTTTTGCTCCAACGGACCACCTCGGAAGTCACCACCGAACATTTTCTTAACACCTCGAAATGACATGATCCGGTGAGTCTCCTTACCGTGAGATGTGGACACTTTAAGAGGTATGCTCAGCGACTTGGATGACTTCATTAAAAACTAAATTAATATAAAATTATAAGTTTGTAAGATTTAATTGTAAGATTAAAGTGTACATTTTAATATGACAAGTAGTTGATTTCTTCTGTTCTGATTGCACTTGATTAATTTATAATTATACGTGATTTTATGCAGCAGTTTAAAACGTTGTTGCTGTTGTTGTTTTTAAAATTAAAAACATGTGTGAACAAGTCTTCTAGTTCGGCTTAAACTTAAACTAATAATGTAATTGGGCCTTATTGGTATTTTAACTTACCCACAAATTATTGAATAATACAAAATTAATATACGTATTTAGAAAAAAAAAATGCTTATATAAATAAGTTCTCCAAGAAATTTCAAAATTGTGTATATATTGACTTTACAAACAACATTGGATTTAACAGCGTTTTCGTAATCTAAAATTAATAACTATTGTCAACCAGCTAAACTGATTTTGAACACATGGCATGTTTTCATATTTAAATAGTGTTAAACCATGCAAATCGGTATTACGTGTGGTGTTCCTAGCGTTTAACTGTAAATATTAAGTAATCAGTTATTTCAGAACATCAACAAATGTAAAATTTTTAGAAAATGTAAATAATGTATAAAACTTGTTTTACAGTATGGTTACGCATGGAGTAGGATGTCTTATCAATACATTTCATTTGTAAACGCAAATATAAATATGGGCCGCGTCGCGACAAAACCGGCCTTAATGACATTGATGACGTTTGTGGAAAAACCCAATTAAAGTAACGTCATTGTTTTCATTCAGGAAGTATTCAAGTTTGTCTGGTGAAAAATAGTTAAATATACTTTATTTTGAATTTTGAAGTGGCAATATTGATGAAGAAATGGAGGTAAGTATTCGTGTGTTCAATTTATTAATTATAAGAAAGTTTTTGTTTAAATTTGATTATTTTTGGGACCATAAAATGAACAGTATGAAACTGAAAGTAAACAGTCGCTTAACTATTGATTCAGTTCTAGTGTTTTACTAGATCTGATACAGTTCACACTGTCCGAATCGAAATGATTATTCAAAATTTGGTAATAACTATGTAGAGATGTTAAGTCCACTGTTTGCTAATGTAGATATACATTTTAATTTATGCTTTTTTCTTTAAAAATATAGATTTCTAGATTGCATTTAAAACTGCGATGACAGTTTCAGAAATCGTGCAGCTTTTATGTATATTCAATAATTATAATCGCATTGATCTAGTTATATGTAATATTTAATTCTTAGACAATGAAATGTGCCTTTAATTTATGGTTCAGAACGGAGTTGAACATATTTTTGACATGTCAAAAGTGTCGAGCATTAGGCTATGTCCGCTGCCTTTTCGCTTACTAATTTTAAATACGACGTTTGCAAACAAGAGAAGTCCATGTGGACTTCGTGGTGTAGTGGATAGTTAGTTAGCCTCTAAATCAGTCGTTCATAGTTCAAAACCGGCTACCGACATATTCATTTATTATATCGATATTTGACAATAAGTTCATTCCTACACCCTGTTTCACTACTTGAAATACTTGAATGTTAACTGATTCAATCAAAATTATAAAAACAATATGTCATTTCAATGAAGATCTACATCATGTTAAATAAATAATAGCATCAGTATAGCTTCTCTATTTTTATATTTGCTTTAAATAACTCTAAAATCCTACCGGTATTAACTATAACATAATAGTTAACTGACATGAAAAGGGTCAGCATATTGTTGAGTTTAAAATGAAACGTAGTAATTTTTGTTTAGATTACCCGATAGATTGGACGATCGAAAGCAATGGTGGGCATCCTGCGTCTTTTGCCATTCACGCTGATAACTGTCCATGTATTTATACGTATATGCTCTTTAATTCATAACTCATTAAACGTGAAAGGCCTGTCCACTTTGCGTGTTGTTTAGATTTATAAAATTTATATTTTCATGAAATATTATTAAAGATAATAACTTTAATGTAAAAGCTCTGTTATAATAGTGTTATTAAATTAAGCAAATAGCCGAATATCTTATGCAAATACCAGGTTGGTATAACAACACAAAATACTGATATGACTAATTATTTGCACTTAAAATCATGCAGATAGCACTGAAAAAATCATAAGTGTATAATGTTTAAAAAATGATTAAACCGTTATTTGATTTTAAATAATATTTATAAAAAAAACAGCACACTATAAATGCAATTTTACGACCAGGAATTCACTACGTAACAGTTATTGTATATTTTATTAATTACACATCATTTTAGGACATTTGTGGACGGAGGGTTTGGTAAAATTAAGACTATACAGAAGGACGGAGTGTGAGAGTATGGAGCAATTAGAGGCCGTCGTAGATTAGTCGTCGGCAACCAACACCACCGTTCTATACCCGGCATGGTCCTGGAGGAACTGGAAGGAGTTTCTTGTGGAGCATTTCAAGGCTCTAATTGGAATAAGGTTGCATCATGCCTATGAGTACTATGAATAATTTAACAAGACAAGACAAGACAAGACAGTTTATTAAGATTTGTACATAGTACATCATCTAAACACATCATAATCTTACATGCATTTTGTCACGTTATATCATTTTAACATTTAATTATGCTCATAAAATATTTGTAAACACGGATACACATAAACACATAAAATAAACACATAAAATACAGAGATAGTTGTATGAATAACAGGAAAACAACGGTCATTTTTAATTAATGTTTTTAGTGTAAAGGAGGACAACTCTGTGTAAGTTACACAGTAGTGTTCAGGAAGGTATTTCTTATTTTTAGCGCTTCTTTAATATACTTAGCTAGCATTATAAGTTCATTTTTATTATTACTTTTTAATAATTGATGAAATTTGTGAACAGACGGTCTATTGTAGTAAAATCGTTTTATATATTTTTTTCTAATATCGATACAATTTAAGTATTTACAAATAAAATGAAATTCGTCTTCAATATCAATTTCGTTACAACAAAGACAATATCTTTCGTTTCTATGAATATTTTGAGACGCATATCGACCAATTTGAATTCTAAGCGGTAAAACTGATAATCTTAATTTAGCAATATATGATCTTAAGGATTTGGGAACAATATCTAAATAACATTCATAGCCATACACAGGTTTAAATAAACGATACATGTCTAACACAGGGCTATTATCTACTGTTCTATACCAATCCTGGGTATACATATCAATAATTCTACTTTTAAATTGGCATAAAAACACATTAACATCGACAGCATTGACATCATCAAATACATAGGAAACCCCGTAATTGTCAAAAAGCTTCTTAACATTTGAAACCCATTGGTGTGGCCATTCTGACTATCTTGAAGGGCCTGTAAGTATACCGTTTTTAATATAATGTTGTCAGTATTTGATAACTTAAACCAGTATTTTAAAATTCTAATATAACGATTTATAAAAAGAGGATAACTACCTAAATCGCCATAAACCGCTGCATTGCACGTGGTTTTATTAACATTCAGTAATCTTTTGCAAAATTTTAGGTGAATTCGTTCTATTTCTTTAGACTTTGTGTTTCCCCACACTTCACATGCATAATTTAAAATTGATCCCACGAAGGCGTCAAACAACTGACAAATGGTTTCAGGTTTTAAATCAAATTCCTTACATTTGTTGAATAAAATATTCATGGCTTTAAGTGCTTTACCAGATAGATATTCTTGGTTCAAATTAAAGTTGCCGGTATAATTAAAAACTGTTCCGAGATAATTGAAATCATTTACAACTTCTATTGGTTGACCATCATACGTCCACTTTTCGGGAGGTAACAATCGACCACGTTTTCGAAATACCATGATTTTTGTCTTATTAATATTAACTTTAAGCCCCCAAGTATTGCAATATTCAAGCAAGCGATCTAAATGGTTTTGAACTTCTTCAGGTGTTTTACCTACAATTGCCATATCATCGGCAAAAAGCAACAAAATCAATGTTATATCGTCAATATTCAAACCAGATGAATTGCTTTCTTGCAAAAACAGTTCTAAATCCTCTACAAACAATGAAAATAACAGAGGTGACAATACTTCCCCTTGACGTAGTCCAACTGCATAGCTAAAATAATCAGAAAAATTTGAGCAATGTTTAACACAAGATTTAACATTTTCGTACATATTTTTTATAATTCTCAGTAATTTACCTTCTATGCCACATTTATATAATTTGAACCATAGTGCATTTCTATATATAGTATCAAAACATTTCATCATATCAACATATACAACATACAATCTTTTATTTTCATTAACATATTTTTGAACTAAAGACATTAATATAAATATTGCATCAACAGTGGACCTCCCTTTCCTAAAACCAAATTGTGCGTCCGAAATAATGTTAAAGTTATTACAGAATGTTTCGATGCGAGTATTGACAACTGTTGTAAAAAGCTTAGATAAGCAGCTAAGAAGTGTAATACCCCTATAGTTATTTACATCCGAAGCAATACCTTTTTTATGTATAGGAATTATAATACCCTCTGTCCACTTTGCCGGATAAAATCCTGAGCTTAAAATAGAATTGAATAAGTCACAAATATGCGCAGAAATAATATCTTTACATTCCAATAAATATTCATTTAATAAACAATCACTGCCATAAGCTTTACCGCGTTTCAATGATTTAATACCATTAATGATTTCGTGTACAGTAAACGGCTGATCAAGTTCCGGGAAACGCGAATTTGGCAAATCAAAATCATTAATAGAGCAAAATGTTTCAGCCTCTTCGTTTTCACAGTCAAACATGCCACTGCTTATATTTGAGAAAAATGTGCGAAAATCATCTAAGGATAAATTTTCATTTTTTTGTTTCTTTTTAGATTTAAAAAGTTTCCAAAAGTCCCTAGGCGTTCGTTTCTTCAAATTCTTTAACTCATTTACCTTTGTTCGATAATAGCATTTCTTCTTTTTCTTAATTAATGTTTTATAAATTTGTTTGTATTCCAAAACTTGAAATCTGTTTCTTTCGTTGTTGTCAGCATTAAATACATTCAGCATTCTTATATAGTTTGAATGGGCAATTTTACAGTCGATATCGAACCAATCTTTATGCTTAGTGCTGTCGCTTTCCTCAAATTCCGATTTATTTGAAATAAAAATCGTTTTTAAAAATAACGGGTCCGCTACACTGCGAAAGAGATCGGTGAAATTATTTAGCGCGATATTAATTGAGTCATAATTGCCACAATCAATATCATTCACAATTCTGTTAAAATCCGGTAGTTTGGCAATAATACCTGAGCGGTATTTTTTACATTCATATTCAAGTTTATATAACATTCAGTTTTGCACATAAATGAGACCTTGTTTGATAAGGCTGTTTTGGCATGAAGGAAAATGTGTTTTTTGATTTCAGGAAGTATCAGTACTTTAAGTTCTCCAGCGGTGAGCCGGTGAGGCTGTCACGGGACGCCGCGCATAAGACAGTATTCATTTTGAAAGCCCCGCGTTCTGGGTCAATAATACTACTCAACCGGAAATTGCAAACGCGGCTGGCCTGAGAAAAACCAGACAGGACTATTTTCATAAATCTGTCCGTCAGTACGTTCGCCTGCATAGCAGGAAAACATATGCCCAGGACCAAACGCTGATTAGGTGTAGCTGTGCTGATTGAGTGTTTTGAATACCAGCATGAATGTCGTTCATCATATCAGTTTAGTTGTACGGTGACATAATAAATATACCATGATTTTGTAATGATGCATATTGCGTTGTTTATTATTTCTCTATTTCCATTGAACATTGCTAGAACCATATTAAACAGTGGTCATGAAGTTGTTTGGTTGCTTAGCAACATTATCAAATATTAATTAAACCAAGGTGAAACTATTGTGTATCAAAATTACTTGTTTTTTCGATGACGTAAATTATAAGACGTATTAACTAAGCAATGCCCGGGTTACGTTAATAACTTAGTTTGAATGAGATATTGTACAACTTTTTGTGATGGCAAAACTTGTGCATCCATGCATTTCCACAATATATAGTATATCTATTAATATATACTTGGTTGTAAACCAAACATTTCTTCATTATAACATCATTTTACAATTTTAGACTTAATTTTCATATTTTTCGTCACGGCAATTGTTGTTATTCCATCATGCCACACGTGGACCGGTCTGCTACGCACACGTTAACGCTCTTTTGTTGCTAGGCAACAAAACCTATTTTTTACACGTGCAGAACGGGTCTACTAGAAAACATCGATGACAGTTCTTACAGAAGGGATACATATCTGAATTGTATGCGTAATATACAGCGCGCAATCATTTTTCAATGCATCGCAACGCTCCATATGAGAAGAAAAATATTTTCATTTATGATTAGTTGATGTCACGGAAATGCGTATAACCTTTTTTTAGTCTGATCCGCTTTATTTGTTCTATATTAATTCGGAATTCAATGTTTTATTGAAAATGTTCAACAGGCATAGTGTTTAAACACTGTTTGGAATATTTATATAAAAAAAATAATAGCTGTTATACTGTCCATTTTTTACCTTCAGTAAACCGTGGCGTTCTATCGTTTCTAGGCAACAATAAATGTTTTATTTTAAGACTGCGTAATGGATGTAACTACTTTGCTAACAATTATTATGGACGAGATGATAAAATGCACATTTTATTTTTTCGTGTTATAAAACAATTCAACATGGACCCAGTGCCTTTAAAGTGACTTGTGTTTTTTCTCTTTAAAATCTGTCGTTGATAAAATTCTTTTAAACAGCTTGTATTGCTCTTTTTATTGGTACATACGATTTTTCATGTGCATGTTCAAAAGCATCAGTATCACTGTGCCATTCATCCTTATCAACACAGCCATGGATATCGTCGACGTTCAAATCCTTATCATGAGGTTCCGTATCATCAAACACAGTGATAGTATCACGTTTCTAGAACGTGCAACAGCTGCTGATTATGCATCCTAATGGTTAATTTCGTTCTAAACATGGAAATTGGTAATCTAAGAAATTGTGCCAGATAACAATACAAAAATACTTTGATTAAAAAAACTGGTTTTATTAATTATTAACATAACACGCTATGACATTATAGTATATACATGTATTGTTTGACAGGCATGCGGCGTATAGTTTGGCAGAGCCTATTATGTGGTGGTGAGCTAGGAGCTAGGACGTAATGGACAAATAACTAGGCTGGTATAAGTTACATGTTTTGGCTTATATCGGTGCATGATTTGGGTGTTGTGGGATCGATGAAAATGCGGTATATGGTTTGCCTAATACAAATATACCTAATTTAGCGTATATGGGGTGTAACACGTGTGATATATGTTGGCTATGGTTCCATTCATAAAATTAATCGAGTTTAATTAAATCATGTCTTTATATCAATAAATATAACTAATCCTAATCGAGATAATTGACATAATACTTTCTTTTAAAAATCCAATAAAAACCGTCTTTCTCCGGCTTTTATATGCAATTGTACACATATACATATTGTGTAATTGTGCTTTCCTAATAGCAGCCAAAAGACCTCTTCATAGAGACGAAAGAAATATGTTTATAATTATACATTATTATTTCCCTACAATCACACACAACACGAACATCAGTCGTTTTTTTCCCAATCAATTGAGGAGGCTGTCGCATGAACCAAGTATCCATATTGACATCGTGTCCTTACAGCTTCACGTGTTCCAGGGCTTGATTAAAATCTCGAATAAGGTCGTCGGGTTCTTCCAAACCAACGCTACAAAATACAAACAGTAAAATCTGGTTTATAGTTGTGTTTTAAACATAAACACATATACAGTTAGGCACGTGGCGTATTGCCGATATGATTATAAATCCCGAATAGAATCGCTGCCCATAGTTTGGAAAGTATTTCAGTGTCAATGAAAGACCTCGGATCACCGAGTTCGAAATGTGTGACTATGTATTGCAATTGATCATTCACATTATATACAGATTCGGACCATACAATCACGTTTGTGCTGTATATTTCATTCTAACTAACGATGGTTTAAAAAAAATAACTATTCTGGATTACAAACCTATCGACTAATTGTAAGGAATTCATCTTTAAACTAGTTTTCTAGACGGATACTATTCGTCAACCTATCTGATTCTTACCAATATATCTGTGATACTAGCTTTCTCACGCTAAATGTTCTACATACATGTGTATTGATCTCACCAGCGAGTCCTGTCATCATACTAATATGTACAGTAATATAACCAGTTAATCATATCCTCATCCATCCATCCATCAATCCATCCATCCATCCATCCATACATCCATACATCCATACATACCTACATACATCAGTTCTGTCATCATACATATTAATCTACCCAGTCAGTCCTGTCATAATACATACATGTATATTAATCTAACCAGACAGTCATGTCTTCCTACATGCATGTATATTAATCTAACCAGTTAATATTGTCATCATACATGCATATATATTAATTTAACCAGCCAATAATGTCATCATACATACTTGTATATTAATCAAACCAGTCAATATTGTCATCATGCATGCATGTATATGAAATCCTATCGTCAGACATACATGTATATTAATCAAACCAGTCAATCCTGTCATCATGCATGCATGTAGATTAATTTAACCAGTCAATGCTATCATCATATATAAGCATGGTATTATACATACATGTGAGTTAATCTAATAAGTAATTCCAGTTGTCATACATTCATGTATATTAATTTAATCAGTCGAATAAAACTTTCCTGTCATCAACTTGTTCTTGTGATTCAAACTTCACCTTTATCAGACCAACGTCCCGGTATTCTAAATAGTATACATACTTAATATCATCTTGTCTCTATGTGTGTGACACCATTAGAGTTCTAATTCATGTATTCATGTATATCGACTAATCATAATGAATTTATCTGTCAGAGTTTTCTAGCAATTTACCATTTTTACCTACCTGATTCTAACCAGTCCGTCTGTGATGCCAGCCTTCTGTCGCTCAGCGTCAGACATGATCATGGGACCGTGTGTCATCGTGGCAGGATGTTGCAGTAACGTCTCTATACCTCCGAGCGAAACTGCTAGCTGTCCGAGTCGAACATTCTAATTGGCAATAAAATGAAACTGTTATTGTCTTGGAGTTAACCATTGAAAACTACTTTGATAAAGAGAAAGAATGAGAGCAAATCATAATGTTAGACTCTATTTATATTTTCATGTTTAACATCGATAAACGGTACTTCTTTCGAACATTGCACGTTGCTTTACTGGTTGTAGAATAATTTACCTCAACAAATGCCTTTCCTCCGTGAATTCCTCCTTTAATTTCGACGACAAGCATTCCACTGAATCCCCGTGTCATCTGTCTTTTCGCTAGATCATGCTGCGGATGAGACTTCAGACCTGGATACCTTACATAGCTCACCTTCGGATGCCCTTCAAGAAACTCTGCGACCTTTTGCGCGTTGACGCAGTGCCTTGGCATACGAACATGGATCGTTTTGATGCCTCGAAGCAGGAGACTTCCATCATGCGGAGAAAGTTGAACGCCAAGGGAGCTCTGGTACCTTTTCATTAGTTTCCAGTTTTTTACTTCGCGGAACGTCAGGCATCCGGCGGTAAGATCGCTGTGACCTCCGAGGTATTTAGTGCAGCTGTGCATTGAAATGTCGATTCCAAACTTGATCGTTGATTGGCAGAAAGGACTTGCAAAAGTGCTGTCAACCATCGTCATAATGCCTTTCGATTGACCGAGTTTTCCGAATTCTTCTAAATCGAGAATGTTCATCATTGGGTTGCAAGGTGTTTCCCCGTACAACAGCTTGGTATTCGGCCGAATGTTCTCCGCGTACAATTCCACGTCTGACCCCGCTGGGACCCATGATGTCTCAACTTCAAACTTCTTCAAAATTTTGTCCAGCATGTCAAATGTGGCACTGTATACTGGATTCTGGCATATAACATGGTCACCGGCCTGCAGAAAGCATATCAATGCAGCGCTAATGGCGGCCATTCCGGAAGTGAACACCAGCGTTCCGGCACCTCCCTCCAATGCATTGATGGCGCACTCGACAGCATCAGAATTGGGGTTACCTAAACGACCGTAAATGTAACCAGATTCTTGCAGGATCCTCAGGTAGTCATCGACATTCTTTATTTTGTATGTGCTGCTGTGCGTAATTGGTGCCACCAATGGTTCCGTGCCCGGATTGACGAACCTCGTGGACGTTGCAAGGGTGTCAATAGACAGTGATGCTATGTCTATATTCGGAAGCGTCTCTAACTCCGAACGAGCTGGATTCCACAGTTGACTGAAGATAAAATTAGTATAAAATACGTTTCTATTACGCCGTAATAGATACATATTTCATAAGCATAATAATACTATGTTTCTATCTTATCATAATACATGTATTTAACAATAAACTATTACACAAATCTTTGTGTAAGTATACGTTTATTAAATTTGCATCTATAGATAAAATATTGAAAATGAAATAAATATAAACTACACCATTGACTACTAAACAATACAATTATTATAAGAAGAACCGTAAATTTTATATTTACCTCATTTTAGTAGTTGTCTTACCGGTCTCTTTATTGCAGTGTTCTAGATGATATACGCACTCACTTGATATCCAAAAGTACAAGAGTATGTTTGCATAAGGCTATCTGTGACACTGCATTAATCAGACAATGTAGAACATAGCAAACTGTCCTGTCTTAGTGTAGCCATCATCCAGAGAGCTGATATAAATTCAACAGAGCGACTTAATTAGTTAACACAAATCTGGCATTTGTGAGTTTATTGAAAAAAGCCGCACAGTCGTTCACATGTTCAAATAATAATTTTATGCTGGAGCTTTTCGGTTATTATTAATATTAATAATAATAGTAATAATAATAATAATAGTATTAGTATTATTAATATTATCAGTATTATTATTATTATTATTATTATTATTATTATGATTATTATTACGTACGTTTCCGCGGCCCGGTGACTCGTTGATATTACTATATTGCGCTTATAACGGGAGATAACTGTCGATGAATGCTTCTATCAAACTCCTCAAAGCGGTTACCTCCCGTTGACGATATACAATAACCGCTGCCATCACCAGATTTCTGTATTTAGAAAGTTGTGTTTTTAGACAAAAATAGCTCTTTTTAAACGTTTCCTCAAAAATTATGCATTAATTGGTCTTGGTAGGGATTTGATGAGCTATGCTCGGAACCAGTCGAATAACTGTGTGGAGGTCGTGCTTTAGTACAAGAACTAGATAGTTACAAGGCAGTTATTGAAGTCAATTATTGAGACCAACATACGCAAAAATAAGTTTTACTTCATTATTATTTATTTATCTTGCTGCAAATGTGAGTTCGTGTTTTATTTGTGTCTTCTGTGTTATATAGGGACGTCGAATACTTGCCGAAAGTAAATGAGCACGGTTCAAGGCGGCTAATCAAGTGATTTCATGGAAAGGGTTAGCTACACCTCAAATTCCTCGCAGCGGGTACATACATAATGCGGTGAATGAACCACTGCCACCATTACGAAAATCCTTCAAAATCTTGAAGGATTTTTTAAATTTAGGAATCATGTTATCATTATGTTATACCACGCCCCCTCCAATATATTGCATTATTTATCCAGGCAGTTATATTGATAGATAAAATATAAAACAAAAGAGATAACAAGAAAACGCATCACATCATTGCTCAAGGATTGTACGGTCTCTACCTTGTTTTTATCAGCGGGTCAACCATTTTAATTCACACTATATACTCTGACTTAGTTCACTTGGAAGTTAGTGGTGGCAGAGACTTGGTGAGCTTTGCTCGGAACGAGTCAAGTATCTGCGTCCAGATTGCTACAGATGTGTGCTAATGTATCAGTGTATTTGACTGATAAAAAAGGCTCATGTCGAGTACAAAGCAGTATAAAAACTACAATAAAAGCATTGAACTTACGAGAATAATGAGAAGCCATTTTCCATGCGAGAATCAAAACAAAACTATTGATACCCCGCAGTAAAGTTGTTTGATTGGAGACTAGACTACGAACATTCTTAAGCTTTAGCATAGTCTTAAACTTAAACATTTTACCAATGGAAATCAAAGCTCGTATGTAAAAACCATTATCATTGGTCAATATTTTAAGTTGAGACACAGTCTGAGATCTAATTTTTTGTAGTCGTGGGTGCTGGCGTTGCCTAACATGATTCAAACCGAGATATCTAGCGTCGCACTCTTTATGATGATGTATTAAAACAATTATTCAAATTATTACATACTCGTGTGATCCATTTCAATGTAAATATTGATGTTAGGTGTTGTTGGTTCAAGGATTATTGTCCTTCTGCACATGATGCAGTATTATGAGAGGACAGGTGTTACCTGATTATTATGTGCAGTATTTGTGAAAACATTTCAGTTTTTGTTGGACCATTGGGCTTTGTAGTGATAACCATGCTCTTGTCAAAAACGAACTGCATTACGCCTGCATTTTTCAGATGTTTCTGACTTTAAACATGAAGCGTTCCCACAGGAGGTCCGAACGTTATACATCCATATCTATAATAATTATAAATCTTAACAAAACATCGAGATTTAATTTCTTTGACGACATTTATATTGTAATACAGCCTCGTAATGCGCTATCATGTGCAGATAAATCCTGCTTTATTACATAGAAATTAACAATTATAAGCACAATTCTTTTACGGCTACATATTTGTGGAAAATGGATGAACGTAGTCCATTTTATTAGTGTATTAGATACGATTTTCAAGTCATTTACATGGATGGAGACAAAATGGAATACAGTGAAAACAGAAGGTAACAAAATACATTGAGATGCATGATAACTTACAATGCATTAATTCAGGAATATGAATACAATTAAATAGGATACAACACGCTAAAGGCGTACAAAAGTCCAAATTAGGCTTCATTTATTTCTTGTTTTTATTCAGTAGACATTTTGATTACCAACTTATGTATTTTAAATGATGTTATTGCTGCAGATGAATGCCAAAAAGTTGCAGAATGAATGCTTTTGCAATAAAACATCTCTTATCACAAATATATAGTGCTGTTTCACAATTGGTCCTTATGTTGCTTTACTAGATAATATCCCCAGTAAGTAACGTTGAACAGAATGAATAACAATGGAAACAGAAGACGGGCGTATTTATCGATTACGTTCACATCCCGAACCAGGGGCAGCTTGGGTTTAAGGATTTTGGCCGTTTGCCTCATTGTGGACAATAGTTTCCTCTTTTGCACAAGGTTTCCATTCCTTCGTTTGAGCACGTTGTTAGGCGTGTAGCCTCTATTCGAAATACAAGTTCTTGGCAGCACAGGTGCCATACGAATAACTGGCTGATCATTCGGGCACTCTGTCTCGAAATTGAACACATTTTGATAACTGCCTCGTAACGCTGGTATTGGAGATATGTTTACGCAGTTAGGTTCTTCTATACATGTTTCCTGTGTCGTCTGTAAACAAAGTATAGTTGTTTTCAATTACAAGTCATGGGTTATATGTATGTACTGTTTATAGTTTTGGTTATTTGTCCATTGGCGCATACTTTAATCGAAACTCAGAACATATTAGAGTGTAATCTGTTGGGAACGTGCATGTGTTACCAACGTGTCGTGATAAAAAATTTATTACAAAATAGTCATATATACATTATAATTAAGCATTTTTACAGAGTACCCTTTAACAGAAATGGTTGATCAGGTTGTAATTACTCCTTAGACTAAATTTTCCTCATCTTTCAGTATGGAAAAAAATACAAACCATCAACGAGTTATTTTTGTCAACACTGACGGAACTGTTGGCGCCGTCCTTCGCTTTCTTCGCTTTCCGTTTGGCCCGAGCCCCCCAGTATGTGTAATTCACGGCGGCGTACTCGAGCAGGGCGGCGAAGACAAAGACGAAGCACATGACCAGGTAGATGTCAATGGCCTTGATGTAAGAAATTCGAGGCAGCGACGAGCGTACCCCGTTACTGATTGTCGTCATAGTCAGGACAGTAGTAATGCCTATACAAATATCATCCTACATGGGTGATTTTATATAATAAGCGTTGTTTTGGTCCGTGCCATAGTTTATATGTGATAACAAAATTAATATATACCCGGTTCCAAAAAATAATTTAACCTATAAAATACATACTCTAATCAATTGTTTTGTAAATATTATTTAAAAATCACTAACAAGCTGAAAAGTGCGAATCATTGTTCTCATTGTTCGAAGATTCAAATACTCATATTCATCGTTTGTTATAAAAACTAAACATTATGTATTAGTCATTATTAGAGTGGCATTCGTATGTTAATAATTGTTTTCATACTCCTGTTCGAAATTGCATAATTGCCTGCAGATTGTCTCTGGTAGGAAGGAAACAATATTTGAATTCCAGGCATTGCATTTTAATGTAATTTGTCGTGGCAGGGGAAACAAATTATACTTGCTTTTAAGGCAAATGTGTATTTGTAAAGTTCAATATGGTTGCTTTACCTAGCGCTACCCTCGCGGATGTCGCTTCGTGGTTGATCCAAAACGAAACCCAAGAAAGCATGACAATCAATATAGATGGCAGGTAGGTTTGGAAAACGAAATATCCGATGTTTCTTTGCAGTTTGAAACTCAATGACAACCTTTGGTACTTCCCTGAAAAAAATATAGCATAAAGTGATTAAAATTTTAAAATTTCGGTTGTTAATTGTACCAATGGTTAAACTATTTTAAGAAACTCATTAATGGCGCAGTGCCTAAATCCGCCACATTCGGGGGTATTTGTACGATATTTTAAAAAGTTGTTTACCGACTGACATAAAAATTCACATAAATCAAGTTAGGTTTACTGTGCATTTGCTGTCGTGTTTTGGTTATATTTCAAATACTTGGCAGATAAAAAATAATTATTGAGATTGAAGGCCTAAACAGTGTAAACAATGAGCGTGGGAGTGCCTAAATCCGCCACCCCTCTTTAAAATGTTCAAATTGCTCGAAAATAATATTCTTTGATGAATTCTGTTTTCAAAACAACTTCAAATGACTTATATTGACAAAACTCCTACTTTTGTTTATATAAGGTTCATTTTATAGCGTTTAATATAAAACACGGTGACTCGAAGTTGCTTGGTGAAAATCGTAGATCAGGAACCGTGACATGCTTATTCCACATTTGACTATTGTTCTTATTTAATTTTCTATATTAAGCAGCTCGATTGCTGTTGTTAATACAATGTTTCAATTTCTTCAAATACTCGTTTGTATTTCTAAAAATAGCGCTGAAACTGAGGCCCTGCGTGCACGTTGGACAAATAATGGGGGTTTTGAGTAGCGAGACATTTGCGCTCTCAATAAGCAGTTTTTTTCCACATGTTATTGTATGAAATGCCAATCAATAATGGTTACTTTTATGCTGCACATGCTGACATGGACATAATATTAAAACACGATAATTAAATTTTATCGTGGACACCATGCGGCTCCTCAAAATTGCGCTTGTGCAGTATGAAACAGATTCCCCGCATGCAGTTTGTTTGCATTTAAGGGTTATGTACAAAATAATTGGATTAAATATTCAATAATTAACAAACCAAGATGAAAAATCGTCAGCATTGTTCAGTGAAAGTATCTGATTGATCGAGATTAACAAAATAGAAATCTCCGGTAAATAAACGCTTATTCGGATGGGATGGCGGATTTAGGCTAGTGGCGGATTTAGGCACTGCGCCAGTAACGTCTTATAAAAATGAATCGATTAAAGTCCACATAACCCTAACTTGTTTCAGCAGTGTTCGTTATCGTGTATATACTAATGACGTTTATAAAATAATAAAAGATTTTCTGCTTCATTATTTGTAACTGTACTGTGGTAAATCTGTGACACATTTCGTATTATTATAAATATTTCATGCATTTTAAAATAATACATCGATGTATTATAATGAAAAATAACATAATTAAGAACACGGTTATTTCTCCATTTCGGAACCGGCTAGCTCAGTTAGTGATCGTGAATTCCCCAGCCCGGCCACATAACTTGTCTGGGGATTGGTCATGAAATGATTTCTACGGCCATTCTCCCCCTACCTCTGATTCAAGAAGGGCAGTTGTCAGTTACTGGCATGGGTTTGTGCACTTACTGGTAAATCGCTTAGATCGGCTAAGCTTGCCCAGGAAAGTGTGAGTAGGTTAACTGACCGCCGTGATTTGATTGAAATACTGTTAAAAATCTAAACAAATAAACAAACAAATAAACATTAATATGTTTCTCTATTTGGAAGACGTTTGTGTATTCGGCAAGGCATACTTTTATTTACAATAAATATATGAGTCTATCCTTTTTGCTTCAGCTTGTCGTTTAAATATGTTTTATTTGTCGGTTATTGAATAACATACAGTGAATCCCTTTGAATCTTTCACATGGTAGTCTGACCTAATATTCACTTTGCCAAAACATTATGTTTGATTGTTCACGGAAGTTTATTCTATGTCTGGCATTCGATAGGCTCCAATACTGATGTAATATTTCATCTCTTGCCAAAAGTGTTACATTTTTGATAAATGACAATGTCTGAATTGTATGTATGTATGTATGTATGTATGTATGTATGTATGTATGTATGTATGTATGTATGTATGTATGTATGTATGTATGTATGTATGTATGTATGTATGCATGTTTGTTTGTTTGTTTGTTTGTTTGTTTGTTTGTTTGTTTGTTTGTTTTTTTGTTTGTTTGTTTGTTTGTTTGTTTGTATGCATGCATGTATGTATGCCTAAATTTAGGATTCGGGATGAGCATACAGACGGACGAACGGACGCGTAGCGATTACTTCATGCACTTAAAATACCTTCTAATTCAAAAGTACTTTAAATTTAAAACAGTTCGAAAAGCGATCGCTCAGTCCGATGCCTGTCTTGTAATACACATTTCACTGCATAACAATGAAATCATGCAGAAAGCTACCATAATCTTGCAATGTCAAGTACAAGTGCTCTTCGTTGTATACTGATCAAAATAAAGTACAGTTAATATCATTTAAAATTACCTGTCAATAATGATTCAATTTTGTTGATAGCTCTGTACTCCACAACATCGAATTGTGGCAGTTCAACTTGGTCAACATTTTGGACTGTTTCACTTTTCCAGTACAATTCTACGTCGTCCATGGCATAACCATCTAAATTATCGAGTCATTTCTTCATATAGCTGATATCTTGTATTATGTATTTCACAAAATAAGACAATTTTATAAATGTATATATACTGCACGCGCAGTAAATGCTTATCAAATTCAAACTATATAATTATATATATTATCTAAAAATACACATGGATATATGATGTATGATATACTATGGTATATATAAACTAATATGTAAATACTCAGGATAATTGTTTATTCGCTGATAATTATGTATATTATATATAATATGAATATTGCAATGGTTTTGTTGATGTGTCACTACGAAAACGTGAAATTCAGAAACAAAAACCACGTCTTAATAACCAATAATGTTTCGAAGTTATGAAAAATATGCTAATATAGTTTATATATTTTATAGTTGCTGCTAAGGCATATTTGTAAGTGATGTTTTAATAATGTTTCGCTTACAGCTCTCGATTTCCACGGTGCAGTTCTGTACATCGAGCGGATAGTTATGTAGGTCCATCATGCAGGCCAGAGTCGTGGTAAACCTGAAGAAATATAGTATTGTGCCAGATTCTAATATTGCACGCGCAGAGTTTTCTATAGATAAAGAACAAAATTCACCGTTGTTAAACTACCAATAAACAACCCAAAAAATAATTTAGAAGCTGTAAAATATAGTTCGTATTGAAATAGCAGAACATGTGGTCAGGTCGTGGTAGAATCGAAATAATTTTCACATGATCGTTGTTTATCGGCAAATATACAACGCTTTGTTATTCTGATGCGTTATATCAAACCACTGGGGCTAACGTCCTGGTGGTTTAATTCCGACGCATCAGAACTCCAAATCGTTGTTTATTGGCCGATTAACGAATCCACTACTGTGCAACATAACATCAGATAAATATGTAAGAAAACATTTATGTAAAATTCATGTCATATAATAAATGATATGAGAACATTTGAGAGATGATATTTTAATTTTGCGTAATATTTTCTGAGCAAAGAGCCAACTTTAAAGCTGTGTCAGACTGTCACGATTGGTTTATAAACAAATTCTTACGTTCCGCATAATGTGCATTGTTTCTCTGGTGTGCTACATTTGCATCAATCTATGCTTCAGAATCGAATCAACGCAATAAATGCATTTGAATTTACAACAAAATCGGTTTTCTAGCCGACTTTGACTTCCCTTATGTGTCAAACAAAAAGCTATTTGGCGAAGCAGACAATTTAAGAAAATAACTTCTCTAGAGAATAGTAAATACGAACTCCAAAATGAATTCCGCGAAAGTAGTTAGAAAAGCACTGAAAGGTTTACACGATAAGGCCATAGAGGAAATTGTATAAGAACTGGAATATTTGCTAGCACGGTTCACTTAGTTGATGAAACGCCGGACGTCCATTAAGCAATCTTTCGTTCAGTGCTCCGTTGATTCACATTTAGCTGAAATGAAAACAGACCCACCGACATCTTGGTATGTTCTTCGACCGCAGATTTGAAATTGTGTCATGTCCCGTTTCTGAAACTTCTTTAAACTTTTACTGTTTCACTTCAGTTTGGATTATAAATTTGATAGATTTAATTATGAATGCTATTGCTATGAAAATTTCATAGTCACAAAACACAAGGTGTGTACGGCAATGGTTATAGAAGTTACTATCATCTACGTTTGACGTTATGCATTTTTCGATAATTGCCGTGTCAATGAATCAATATAATTTGTAAGATATGGCGCATGCGTAACTGATTTACACACATGTTATGGATATGTGTGGACGGGAAATGTCAACGAACGAACATACCTCATTCCATATATAATAGAACCGTTCCCGAAGAGCCTTATCATCTTGTTTTTCTCTGTTACGTCGTGAAGAAAGGAATTCTTGTCATTAGCAAAAAATGTGTCTGGAACCCATATCTTCTCCGTAAAGTCCCCTGTAAATGTTATCAAGACATACACTACTAATGGTTGTATATGGAAACAAGGTTTTCAAGGTTTGACCTAGTATATCTATTTTTTCTTCCCTCATCGGACGGTCAAATCCATTTGACGTCTGAAAAATAATATGTTCCCTTGATTCGTAACTGGAAAGTTATTTGTCTACAAACACCAATGAATTAACGTACAGAAAAGTGAATAACAATTAATATGACGCATTGCTGAGTCTTCGTCGCTTAAGTATTAGAATTGTGTTATAAATAATGTGTAAACGCTATAGTGTAGCATAAAAAGTAAGTTTTCAGTCCGTTACATGGGTGTGTTAACGTACAAAAACGGTCGGTTATTGTAAAAATCGTGTTCTATTCAGTAAAGTCTCGATGCACGTTGAACTCGATGTAAAAGCTAAATTTAACATTAGAATCGAGGAAAACACTAAACAGTGATCGATTTTGGGTTACCCTTTACTATAAAAATACGATCTTATAGAAAACTGTCCATTTCTTTCGGTTTTATTACTCCATATGAACGTTTGTATGCTGTAAACTTAACGCACTCGGGCTTCAATTCATTGTTCGGGCCTCCGCGGACGTAAATGACCTCAAAAAGATATATTTTCTTAATAATAGAATATGAAATATACATGTTTTGAGAGGTTTATGAGACAAATTACCTGATAAAGTCATACTGTCGTTAGTGATGTGGGAGAAAGCAAGCCTCCTGTCCGTCCAGTATTGGTTGAGGTACATGGTAATGGTATAGTCCTAGCAACAGAAACGGCATGAGAATGAGCTTTCATCTCTACACGTAGTATACTTGGATACACATAGGTATGTTTTAATTATACATATTTGTTAATTTTATCAATTATGTCAAGATAATGTGTTTTTTTTGACAACTTGATGTATACAAACTATATATATATATATATACTTAAATTAATAAATGTATTAACATAGCTAGTATAAAGAACAAATATGCAGTGTTTTTCAGATATTAAATCTAATATTAAATTCTTATATTTAGCTTTACCTTCAAATAAATAGTGTCATTATAGATTTTTTTAGTATAATAGCCCACATGTTGAAATAACTTTAGCCATGATACAATTAAACAAAGCAGGCAATTAAACATACATCATTTCAGAAATAATCCAATTATATGACAGTTTTTGTAAGATTGTTTTAAAATGCAAATGGTACTACGCATGATCCATATAGACAACATTCGAAAATATTCTAATATATCATATACTATTCCTACACAAAGCTCACAAGCTGAATATTCAATTAGTCTTCATATAACCGCAAGTCACATTTCCAAGAAGATAGGCATAAGACAAGCCGACGACTGGAATGTTGACCTGATTTAGAGTATTTTGACGCGAACGAAAAAGTTATTGAGTTCCTGACAAACTTGTAATCCTCACCACCTATACAGTATTGCATCTTAAATTATGTTAACATAAACTTACAAATAAAATAAAATATAAATGTACACACCATGTTGACTTCTGATATTGCATCGAAGCTGGCAAGAATTACTTCAATTCCTATTTCAAGTGGTTCACCTATAACACACGTAAAATATTTTATTAAAATGGAAGATAACAAGGCATAGTCATAAAACGTAGAAACATTAGTTTATAACAAATACCGTCATAGTGTGGAGAGTATATTAAAATATAACTTGTATAACTTGTATTACTATGTGGTTTGCTTGTTACATATTATTATATCGTTATACGTTCGGTAATTTAAAATATTAAGCATTTATATTATTTACGAATACACACAATCAAATGTCTGAGTTGAGTTTAAGATATATTGTCAGGACATACCGCGTTAGTGATCAGTTTGTATTTCATTCTAACAAAATGGCAATACAGAAGACATAATTTATGTATAAAGACCCATGACAAAATAATACCTGCAAAATCGGGACGAAGTCTTATGTCGTAGCCATCCAATAGTCTTTCGATAGCTTCAGATGCGTTCTTAAACCTCAACGAAAGGTCCTCACAATTTAACCTAAAATTAAGGGATTGAAATTGTATTCAATGCAAAATAAATGCAAAGAGACAATTATGCAATAAGCTCAACGTATGGCGGAAGGTCCGAAGTTGTCGATATACGTACGTCATAGTGTAAAAGGTAAACATTGAATGTAAAGTAATCGTTTATCTGGTTAGACATCATTGTGATCTGTTTGCACGATATCGTCTGTTTGTGCATTTATTATTGACTGCAAAAGATCTCAAATGCGTAATCATAATTTAATTAAAGAAGCGTACGATACCAAGGGATAGCGTTCTTTGTCAAAATAAGGCATTGCATAAACGTACCAGGAGATTTGGGATGAACAATGATTGATGTGGTCACACAAATATTGACAGCAGCTGTAATGCACAGCCACGCGACATTGGATTACAGGCCAGGCGTCTAGACAATCACCGAGATTCTTTTCGGTTGTACATAAGGAATGAATTGTATGCGATTCAGATATTGATACAAAATATGTCGGACATACATGCGAGCAGTATATTCCAAAAATATAATGACTGACATTTTTCTTGAGTCAATTTAGAAACATTATGATATGCTTACCATAGTCCGTTTTAATAAGGAATAAGGTGTAAACACCTGAGATTGTAAGGAATAAGGTGTAAACACCTGAGATTGTAAGGAATAGGGTGTAAACACCTGAGATTGTACGGAATAAGGTGTAAACACCTGAGATTGTACCTAAGCATGAACTTAATCATATCCTATATACAAATATAATACTATCTTGAAAACATATACTTCTAGATGCTTTAGTCATTGACCTGTTGCTCTAACACATACTGCACGGTTCCAACCATTATTATTATGTGATTAATGCATTTCCTGAAGACGTTGTGGAGAATTGTTTGCCACTGGAGTTCCTAATCATAGCAAAACCCATTGAGCTGAATAACATGAGTGTAGTCATAATGAAAATGTTCCATTGACTACGAATGAGGATCTATGCATTTTGATCCAATCCATTGTAAACGAGGAAACCGTGGAACAGGTGTGTATTATTTAGTAATGCTTATTCTCTTCTCTTTTTTTTTTTTATCAAGCGGGCATCCGAACATTACACTGACGTAACAAGTAATGATTTTATTACATTCCAAACGATACTAACAAGAAAAATAAACCCTCTATATTTTGAGCCGATATGTGATATTCAAAACAATTCAATTTAATCAGCCCCTTTTATATCCAACGAATGATTGGTATTGTTACTGTGATATTACTAGCTCAGAAATATCGGATCAATTTGCAACAAATTATCTCAAAACCAACGTGTACATTATGTTTTGGAGATGATAATTTTCGCTGCCAAACCTTTGACAAAATTATTAAAATAAATATGCATTTGAGTGTTTATTAATTTACTGATATATTTTACTATCGTCATATCATTTGTCGTCTTGTATGCACTTTCTTAAAAATATATATAACCACTTATCTTTGTAAATTTATTTAAAAGTTTAAAAATAAAGTAAATAAAATACAATTTTAATTTTACTTGGTTAAAAATATAAATAAAACTATTTTTAGTACAAAGATTATTATTGTCAAAATTAACGGCCAGTTTCTTTGTCCGGTTACTCCTATGCATTATCGATAGGTCAAGGTATAACAGACTGTCTGATTAATCTTTTTCAGAACATTGACCATGGCTTGAGAAGAAAAGGCGTCTATTGACAAGTTTTGATTAATCAAAACTAGTGTCAGTAAAAGTCCGTGTTTCCTGTTTGCATTGTTTGTATGTCTTGACCTTTTGTCTCGGTTCGCTCGTCTTTGGTATCTGCGATGTATGTACGCTATAAGTGCGAACACTGCTATTATAAGAAACGAGTGGGTGTGAGATTGTCAAAGAAAGGGTTTTAATAATACATAAATTCATGCCTCAAATTAGTTTTTTTCTAAGTGATCCTTTTCTAATGCATGCATTTGCATACGATTGTACATATGGTAGTGAGTTTTAAAACAAATTCATTCTCAATGTTCGCTTTAAACTACCCTATGGGAAATTAAAATGTTATCTTGCACTATCAAACTATATATTAATGTGTTGAATTAGTTTTATTAACAATATATATTGACTTAAAATGCATTGCAATATTAATTTTCATGTATGCGTTTAAATAATTGTTTAAATTAAGCATGTATTTAATTGGACATTTGTTTTCAAAAATATAATAAATACCAATACTCATTCACGAACGCCATTGCTCAAATAGAATGTAGTGACAGTAATTTGAGTACAGCAAAATGATGCTGAGATAATATCATTGATATAGTTTCTTACAGAAACAACAACGATCATTATTCAAGTAAAATGAGTAACTCGATTTATTTCAACTTACCTTTGCATCTCAGTCATATATAGAATCACAAGAGCACTGAGTAACATCTTGATAATTATCTCCATACTGAAACATTTTAAAAGTTCGTTCATGAAAGAAAATCACAGAACTGGTTATGGCAAAACACTTCCGGTCACAGTTAGGTTTACGGAATCCTGCGCATATCCTATTGCTGCGTATGGTCGCAGTAAATCCCAAATTATTTACAATAATTTACACACATGCAGAATAAGTCAGTTGTGATTTTAATATAGTACTATCCAACTCAATGAAAACGTGTACCGGATCATTCTAGTTACTTCTGTAATATTATTGCTGGGAAAACAAATCGAATATCCGCGAGGTCTGCTACAAACCAATCGACCGATGATGATATAGGAAGAAATTATCCAGCAACAAATGACATGCTGAAGGTCGTATTATTGACATGTACCTTTCGTTTGCCTTTATTTACTACCATCACTTGCCAATGTCGAACTAACTCCAATGTAATTTCCATCTGGCCAAGTTTTTCCCCCGGAACCAATATCAAAACTGAAAGTCTTACGGCTTACTTTTCGGAACAATCGATGAAAGCCCTTTTGTCATGCTGCCAAACCATTTGCATGGTATTCGAAACTCAAGCATTATCTCGTCGCTTTTTTAGATTTTCACTCGGCGCGTGATTTGTGCTGAAGATCTAATAACTGCTGATAAATGCAAAGCGGATGTTGATTAATTCCAAATGGCAAAAGAAATCTCATTTCCGGAAGTTTTTGTGGAGTTATTCAAAACTGCAGTGCGATGGAATGAAGGCATCTGTGCAACGGCCTCTTTTGCCCGTAATGACGAAACACTAAAATTATTTTGAAATGATAATTGTGTTATCTTATTAAAGAGAGAAAGATATTACAGTTAACTAATAATTTTCGTTCAAAGGTCCGCGCTTACCGCAATTCCTACAGACGTGTTGACTTTAAATAATAACATTTGAAAAATAAGTGTTTGGTTAAATAATACACGAGTATGCTTTATTGCTTTATTTTCCATGCTACTAGAAACATGTTTGTGTACGGTTTTTGTTTTTTAAATCAATTACATTTATTGAAATTCCCCAAGAAACATTACTGTGCGTCAAAACAGTTTGTTGCCGAACATTTTAATCAGTTAAGAATTGAACTTTATAAATCCCCCTACGCAAGATTCTACGATTTTTTCATGATTTATTCTGCAGTTAAACTACCTTGAACTGTGTGCCCTTACAAGAAATGGCGGCATTGATTAGTTGAAAAAATCCTGTATCTTGCGCTGTGGCTCTTGATGAAAAAAATTCCCCACTCATTTCGACATTCCTCTGAAACTCCCTGACAAACATTTCTGGAATTTGACATGTTTCTTTTAGGCAATTTATCATTAAACCTTCTAGCGTCGTTGACGTTTGCTGACATATGCCTCGGATTAAACATTGTACAATTCTATGGCATTCTCTGTGATCACGAGAACCAACATAATGTGGAATACAGATTTCCCGAAATTCACAGAGTGTGCACACATGTTTTTGAGCGAGATGCGTGTTTGTTTAGCTGTTTAATGCAATAATATGGTTAGGATGCCAATGTCGATCATTAGAATGTATACTGTAAATTGTTTGCTATTAAATATTATTAGCTAAATTGAAGCTAATTATGCTTTGAGAATAATATAATGTACGATCCAGAAACACAGTATGTAAGGTTTCAAACATATATATGTGGGTTTGTGTATCTTAATTAATGTGCATACAAATCTATATAATATTTTGCATATTTAATAATTATTCCTTTTTTTGTTACTTGTTTGGAACTTTAAGGCCTACAGTATCGACCAAAACGCATACAAATGCCGATATTAGCTTGGCTTTCACACATAAATTTATGCCCAAAATATGATATAGATGAACACCTTTTAGAATTGTAAAGTTTGAATATTTACTTTTTTCTGAAGAAGAAGTAAGAATCGTGTCTCCAGCCTTAACAGATGTTTCGTGATACGCATGATTTAATGGCTCGTTCAATAAACCTATACTTGTTTTCCGATTTCAACACGATTTGAAATCAGTTTCCAAAAACTGCATACACGTTTTACTCAATTCCATGTCCGAAATCAACAAGGGCCTCATCTGAATATCCATTTAATATTTTATATGTGTCGCTGAATTTGGTAATATCAATACAAGGTTTAACAAAGACGTTTCAACTGATTTATTTTCTTGGCTATGTTTATTGCATTCATTACACATATAAATGCCTCCAGATTCTAGATGTTTATTCAATGTCACAACTAACTCACTTATTTGACGCTGCCAATTACTATCATAAGAACTAGCTTTTTTTTTTCCTACGAAATTCGTTAAGAGTATATTAAAGCTAAACAATTCGTTCATCAATCAGTAACTGTATTTGGGACGTATGTTTGTAGGAGGTAAATTAGTGTGGATTATATACCAAATTTCGATTTCTCGTTCAGGCAATGCTTAGATTGTCTACGTCCTTCGATTGTACATTTAATAGTTTTCATAGATAAAGAAATAAATCAACCGTGGGTTATTCTGCAACAAATCATGGGCGGAGCCTACTATTTTGAAAATAGTTCCGGAAAGGCGAATAAATTGTTCCGTAAAATGCACGAGCTTAAACGCGCGATAACAACATGGTGACAAACAAATAATTTCTGCATTATTTAGCTCAATAAAACCACAATAAAACCACGTTTGTACTACATATTTTATGTTTAAGTTCACAAACAATGTTAATGTTTTGTTAATATGCTTTTAATTTGTGCTTGTTAGTACGATAGTTTCACTGTATTTATCGATAAGTATGACGTCACATTGATTCTTGGCTCAATGTTTATCAATGAAGCTGACGTCATTTTGATTTGTTATGATTCGTTGACGTCACTGAAACGCACGTGTGAATGTACTTTGTGGAAAATGGGCGGAGTTTAGATAAATTCATTCCCTGGGGAAATACAGACGAGTTATATATAGGATCGTGTTATAGTCAAAATAATTGACGGGCTAGCTTTGGTCGTTCTGATGCTGTTATCAAACCACACGGGCTATCCCCCTCGTGGTTTAATTCCTACGCATCGGAACCCCAAACCGTTGGTTATTACCGCAATAACCAACGCTAGCCCGTCAATTATACTGTACGTCTATATCTTAGACATACATCTTGCAAAATGTAATGCACACCCTGTCCATTATTGATGTACGCTGTAAAGTTGTCATTTGAAATGCCATGGATGATTTGTGTTTTACTGCGAAGCCTTTCGTAAAGCCAAGGAAATAGATTCGATTACCGCCATCTTTGCACCACAGACAGTTCTGCACGACGTCTGCAAGGTTTAATTGTTACGACTGGAAATGACCGTAGTTAAGTTAAATGCGCATGCAAAATGTGTATAAATGCTTCGAAACAAACGTGAATGCTTCATGATCAAACACTGTCATAATGACCAAGTGTGCAATTCAATCCAGTTAACTAAATTTCGAAATAAAATGCAATATATTTGAGTAAGAATGACATTCAAGTGTTTAATTTAATACTTATAGTATTATACAATATCGAAATTTTAACACTATTTTGTAGAGATAGACATGCACATGCATCCTTGTATTTAACGGTGTGTCATTTATATTAGACCAAATCAATGGCTCAATTTGTTTACAACGGCGAAGCATTAAATTAACCGAAAATAATTGCTTGCAAGTAATAACATTTAGATTTCCCATTTGCTTAAAGAAAATATTTGCTTATATCAAAATGTCATAAAAAATCTGAATGTCACGTTCTCGTCTATCGATTCTTGGTATTTAAATTCCATAAATATGCAATTCTCAAACAATTTTAACGTTTATTTAACAAACCGTCCCGAATCATGTTTATTACATTTACTGTAATGTAAAAGCTGTATTGTGAATATAACGATAGTATGATATTAAATACAAACAGTTTATCTTCAAACAATGTACAGCCAATGTGTGATTCATTGGAATCACTGAGACGTGTTTTTTCTGATAAAAATTAATTGCTGCGCCGGTCATCCCCAATACTTGCATTTTTTGAATATCAAACTTAGTCCGTGTGAAGATCATAGATGTAGAAGTCGTGATATACTATTGGCCATGTTAAAGGGACTATGACAACGAAAATTGGCTGCCTATTGCACTATAAATTATATGTGGCGCGTCGTGAGAAAACCGGTCTTAATGCATTTGCGTAAAGTTTCGTCCCGGCTAATCCGGGACGGCACTTTCCGCCTACAGTGTATTTATGTTTAGAAGAGACTTCCATGAAACAGAAAATACCACAAAAGCGGAAAGTGCCATCCCTGATTAGCCTGTGCGGACAGCACAGGCTAATCCGTGACGACACTTTACGCACATGCATTAAGTCCGGTTTTCCAACGACGCGCCTTATATCATTTGATAGAAATGCGCTTTATTAAGACATGTGCATTAAATAAATACAAAACTATGCTTATACACAATGCTCACAATTCTGACGTAAAAATGTAAACAGGAAAAGGGCCAAACAAACAAAACTCATGGTATATATTGATTTTTATCTCAGAATGCGTACACACTTTTCCCATTATAAATACCCTGTTTGAACGGTTTTTATATTCCAGTATTAATATCTAAAATTCAAATTTGTAAAAGTAATTGCCCTCTTGAGGCCCTTTTTAATATGAGAATGCGCGAACAGCAAAATGCTATACGTGTAGGCAAAACCTGTAAATGTGCAGGTTTACACGACAATGCACATCACGCATGTTATGCATGAAAAAGTTAACGCATTTACATTGACAATCTCCTATAAAAGAAACATACAAATAAAAGGTAATGACAATATTAATAATGCAAACATACATGAATGGCTTCAAATAAGCCATTCATAAATTTATTGTTACTATGTATTAAATAAAAACAGACGTTAGTGACATTTATATTAAGCTTGGGCAATCTAAATCAATGAGAAAACACAGATAGTAATATCTTCAACATGCCATTCAAATGTGTCTATTATCGATTTTCGCTGGGCAATGACAACACATTTATGTTCTGCTTGTCATGGCAAAGCCATTTTCTTATCATTGAGAGATAACACAGTGTGGCTTTCCGAATATAGACTTTCCGAAATATCCAGATTGTGTATAAATTTATATGGACAATATTCATGTTTGAGTTACCTTTTTAGTTTTATAGAATGGCAATCAAATTATCAATTAATACGCGTTTGTGATTGAATTAACTATTTAACTGTTTAGCTAATTATGTTATGACAATAACGCCTTTTACTATTTAAAACAGGTAAACGTATAAAGATCCTCAACAAAAAATGTTGTATTTAAACACTATTAAAGAAAATCCTGCAACCTGTGATTTTGCAAACAGGTATATATCTGAACGACACACGGTCAGTTGTTATTATTTGCACGTAGTCTCATCCTGTAACGTCATCCGTAATGCTCCAGAGAAATCATCCATGTTTGGTCATCGTTAAGATGAGATAGCATACATTAACACATATATTTTAGGAAAGACGAAGCAAACCCATAGACGATGTGTTCGATCTTTGTTTTAACTTGCATTTTTATCAGTTTTCTACCATCAAAAAATGTGTTGTAAAACGAAATTATTAAGGTATTTTTAACTAAGAGTACTAAGGCGAGCTATGTAAAACAGGAAACTCGATTTGTCAAGATTACTACTACTTTGTAACCTGCAAACTTTTTCATGAGAATATAACCGTTTTACAATCATAATATATGATAGCATTCGGACACATTAACCGTAGAGAGGGTGGGGAACTTTTTCATGGTCATACATTTAACGAGAGCCAGTTCACACTATGTACACATACATAAAGTGTTCTTTTTCTTCTGTACTATATTTGACTTTAAGCTTTAAACAGCATAACAGCACAATACGAAATACATTTCCATCCCAAACACAAATTGAGAACGTACACAACGGAAAGCATACTATATTCACACTCTTTAAGAATTATCACCAAGTCGAAATATTTACTTGTCGGCTGCGGAAGAAGTGACAATCTTGACACCATCTCTGGAAGATTAATCGGGATACGCATGCCTGTTTCCACGGCTTTATAAACCAATAAACGTTTTCCTACACCAGAGACAAAAACTAAGAATGACTTTTCATCAGACAAATACCAGGACACGGATGGTTCAACAAAAATTTGAATTCAGTTTCGAAAAAGTGCAAACACGTTACAATGAGAGACTGCTTTCAAAAATATGCATACACGTTTTTAAAATCAATCTCTTGTCTGACATTTACAAAGACATTTAAAATGTGCTTACCATCCATCTAAATAAAAAGTTTTTATAATTAACAGGCACGCCAAAAGAAGAAAATAACTATTCTGTGCGGTATCATTATACAGTGATTAACTTGATTATTATGTTTGCTTTGCATTTTCTCTCTAAAGATTGACGTCAAGGAGAGGGCAATATGGCTACAGTGAATTTATGTTTAGAAGAGACTTCCTTGAAACAGAAAATACCACAAAAGCGGAAAGTGCCGTCCCGGATTAGCCTGTGCGGACTGCGCAGGCTAATCCGGGACGACACTTTACGCACATGCATTAAGACCGTTTTCCCACGACGCCCCACATATATTATGTTTTATAATATCCACGCAGCATTTAGCTGTACCATTTCTAGACTACGATACAAAATATAGAAAATCAATGTTTTATCACTAATCATGTCAAATACGAGAACATTTCTAATTCAAATGTATACACTACACCATGAGATGTATGTTGTTATTACCAGACACTTAATTGAAATTTAGTCATATTGCATTTGACAGAATGTGATTCATGGCAGACCAAATCAAGTATATGTATTTGTTTATAGATTAAGTTAACCTAATTTTTCCCTTCCAATTACGATTTCCCCATTTTCTTAAAGATTACATGTGATCATTTCATAGATACTATACATCAAGCAAATGAATTCGCATATCGCGTTACTGGCATTAGTTTCTTGGTATTTTATAGTTCTTAGATAGGTATGTCTCAAGCATATAACTTGTCATTAGTTTCGTGTAAAAATGTATTAAGGTATAAACAATATTCTATTGTATACCAAACAACATTTGAGTGTATATCAAACACCAATTTGAGTGTATATTTAACAATATTTGATTGTATATACAGCAATTACATATTTTGGTTAATGCAAATGCTGAAAGTGTGTCGTATAGTTATATGTGAAGTCAATTAAAAACCAATGCGTGATTTATTGGAATCACAGAGACGAGCGTTTTTGATAATACTGTAATGATTTATTATACTGTATTGATGTAACTTCCATCTCCACTACTTGCATGTTTTCAATATAAGACTATAACCCACTATTTTCATGCTTGTATCGCACAAAGACGAGCGTTTTTGATAATACTGTAATGATTTATAATACTGTATTGATGTAACTTCCATCTCCACTACTTGCATGTTTTCAATATAAGACTATAACCCACTATTTTCATGCTTGTATCGCATTCTGAAAATATTCTTGTGCTTTTATTCTATTTAATAGATGGAAGTCTCGTGTGTTTTTGTGTTAGTTCAGTCCAACGTGTCCACGTTTCATTTTGACACGTGCGTCCATTTTCGATATTCGCTTATAAATGACAACACTTTTCTCTTCTGCTTGTCATCACAAAGTCATTTGCTTAAGATGAGGTGAAATGTTTGCTTAAATAAGGGCCATCTGAAGCGCCGAACAGTTAAGCATGGAGCATTCAGAAGGCTAAAATATGCACATTATAATCTACATTATATGAGGGATTCAGTTCAGATACATTTGAACACGAACAAAGAAAGGGACTACTTGTTATTTGTTTACTAATAATACTGCTCTGACCTTGATCTTTAGATACTAGAATAAAAGACCTTGTACTAAAAGTCAGTACATTGTACACATATTTCTCCAACTAGAAAATAAAAGCTAATGCAGTATTATAACAAAATATTTCAACAAACATGAACACAATTTTAACCAGTTTTTGAATAAAAGTGCGACATTGACCCATCTATTACACACAACAAACAATGAGTTACATTGCCACCTTTTTATATTGTGATTTATATGGCCAAAATTCATTTCCGTTTAGCTGTTTCGTGTCGTAGAATGGTAAACAAATAATGATACAAATAGCGTTTCTGAACTTAATACCGATTAAGCTGTTAAAGCCAATTATGTCTGTAACGCAATATACGAATCAAACTTGTACAACTATAAATGTTTCAGAAAAAACATATTGTATTACAACAATATGTTAAACAAATCCTGCAGTGTGTGATTTTGCAAACGTATACGTCTGAACGTCTTACGATGAATGGGTTGTTATGTTTCGCACACAGATTCAACCTGTAACGTATTCCCTAATGCTCCATGTAATCATCCATGTTGGGTCATCGTCAAGAGGATATAAGTTGTTAGCATAACACGGCCATTGACGTTATTTGAGGAGAGATGAAGAAAAACATTAGTTCGATATTTGTTTTAACTTGCATACGTATCATTTTGCTGTCATCATAAAATGTGTTGTAAAACGAAATGTTAAGATGTTTGCAATTACGTGTGCTAATGTCACTATGTAAAAGAAAACTCAAAGTGTCAAGAATGCTTCGACTGTGTTACCTGTAGACACGTTCCCATAGTCGGATACCCACGTTTGACCCATTCCGCTCCTCTCCATTTAATACTGTAGTGTAACGGAATTATTACTCATAGGTATCCGACGATGACACGTTCCAGAAGTATTATTATTTTAACATGATAATAGATGAAAACATGCTGACACAAATAACCTATCGGTTGAGAGAATGGAGGCTTAATTTATGGTCATATAGAACGAGAGCCACATACACATACACAAGTCTTCTTGAACTTAAAGCACTATATATGCATGACAATACGATACAAAATACAATTAAATTTGCCTCCTACGCACACGTGAAAATCTTGACATCATCTCTGGAAGCCTAATCGGGATGTGTAAGTTTCCATCGATTATAAACCCAAACTCGTTTTCCGTCTCCAGACGCAAAAACTAAGAATGACTTCATCAGACAAATGCTAGGATATCAAAGGTTCAACAGAATTGAAATCAATTTCCAAAAAGTGCAAACACGTTTCAATGAGAGACTGTTTTCAAAAATAATATGCCTACACGTTTAATTAATCTCAAGTCTGACATTTACAAGTACATTTCAGATGTGCTTACCAGCCATATATGTTATACGTCTTGAAAATTCTATCTGAATAAAAAATTATTTTGATTAACAGACACTCCAACACCAAACATTACTCTTCTGTGCAATATAATTATACAGTGGTTACCTTGATTATTATGCGAGCTTTGCCTTTTTCTCTCTAAAGATTGACAACGAGGAAGAGGAAAATATATTATGTTTTAAAATAACCACGCAGCAACAGTAGTACCGTTTTCCAACTACGATACAAAATATAGAAAATAAATGTATTATCACCAATCTTGTCAAATACGACAACATTACTATTTCAAAACCATCGAAACATTGTTCGGCAAAATGGAGCATACACGTATAAATTAATTGCGTGTGTAAAATCACAAATCACTTGGCACATATCATGACATCGTTTGAGAACTTTTGATAATCGCACAAATATGACTTTAGATTGACTGAAATATTATTCATCTGTTCATTAAAATAACGAACACACAATGTGTTGCGTGAATAATCATGAATTTACATGCACATTTTAGATGTGCTTCTCATCCATAAATGTTATTCATATACATATATATGAAAATTGTATCTAAATATTTGTATGATTATAAGGCCAGACAAAAGACAAATTTAAGAAATTTTCAATGCGATGCAATGACACAGTGGTTAACTTGATTATTCTTTCTCCCTTCCTTACATCAAGAAATATAAAAAATATATTATGTTTATTAATAACCCCACAGCAGTACCATTGTCCGACTACTATACCATATAAAAATAGAAGAAATGATAAAAAGTCATGTGAAATACCAGCCTTTGATTAATTAAAAAGCATCAGGAAAGTAGGTCTGCTAAATTCAGTATACAAAATAATTTCTACTGACGTATTGACGTATTAAATAATAATATTTGAAAAATATATGTGTATGGTTAAATATTAATTCTAATAATTATAATAATGATAATAATAATCATCATTATCATCAATAATAATCATCATAATAACAATCATAAATAGTAATCATAATCAATATTAATTTGTTTGTGCCAAATATGTTTATTAAAGAAAAAAAATTCTATTTAGAGTTGTATATCGGCTTATAAACAACGATTTGGAGATCTGATGCGTATGAGTTAAACCACGAGAGTGTCCGCATCAGAACGACAAATAAGTGTTTGTTAGCCGATAAACAACGATAACCCGAAACATTTTTCGAATCTAACATAACCTGACAACATTTTCTTTAATTACAATGCTTACTATATTTTACAGTTTCGAAACTCTTTTTACTGGTTTTTATTGATAGTTTAACAACTCTGAATTTTATTATGTGTCCATCGAAAACTCAGCGCGTGTCATGTTAAGATGTTTTATTGTCTATGCTACTAGAGAATGTTTGTGTTCGGTGTTTGTTTTGTAAATCCATTAAATTTATAAAAATATTCCAAGAAACATGACTGCGCATAAAACAATTTTTTGGCGAACATTTAAATTAATCAGTTAAGAATTGAACTTTATAAATCCTCCTACGTAAGATTCTACGATTTCATGGTGAATTCTGCTGTTGAATCA